>CAJGYO010000010.1:91918689-92518689 GCA_904845875.1 Miscanthus lutarioriparius | reverse complement strand
ATCGGGGGAGACTAGGTATGTCCATTTTGAATTAATCGCCGCACTCCCTTAATGCCTGACGTCTGACGAGAGTCTAATATAGGGGCACATATGAAGTCCCCAGGAAAGAAAAAGCCAACCGACGGATTCCCCAAACCCGAAAAATCCAATGGATCGCTCGGGGCCCATACACATTGGGTACGCTTGCGCGGCTACAGCCACTGCTTGAGGCCCTGGGGCTCAGACATGGCCCCGGGCTACTGACCGACGGTGGCCTGAGCCTGACCTCCACCCTATCGCCCGCCCGGGCCAGCGCCCGAGCAGCAACCAACATCATGAGCCATGGGCCAGGAACCAGCTCAAGAATCTATCAGGCGCCCAGAGCCTGACATGTATGGACATGCTGCACCATCTATCTATCCGACAACTACAAGGCCCTATTAGACACTCTATCGGCAAGGTCACACAACGGGCGTGACGGGTTAGGACGATAAAGGACTCTGCCACTAAAAGACGAAGGGCTCAGGGCCCGCTAGTCAGCCCCTCCAGGTGGGAAAGGCTCATTGTGCACCAAGGAAGCCTAGAGAAGGCTCACTAGGGAGGCTACACAACAATAGGCAGCTCCTGACGGTCAAGTGCCAAAATGGAGGTAGCGGCGTCACTGGGCCGGTTGGGGCACTGTCAGCTCCCCCCTGGCGATGTCTAGCAGCTCCGTAGCAGAGGACGCATACAGTTGGTGTATACGCCATAGAGTAGAATATTAACCGACTTGTACACCGTGCCCTCCTCAGAATATAAAGGAGGCACGGTTCCCTAGAAGGGAGATCCGATTCTGCCCAACTCAGTTCGAGGAGAAGGGACCGAGGAAGAACACTCGGCCCAACTCAGTTCGAGGAGAAGGGACCGAGGAAGAACACTCCGAAGAAATCTGGGACAACACCGAGCTATCCCTACCAATCTATTTCAATTTCCACCATTGTAAACCCCCGATCACTATACTAATAGACGTAGGGCTTAGAAGCCCAAACTAGGAGAAACTGATATGTGCCCCTTCAGTGTTTTGAGTGCTTGAGCCAGCAGAGACCCACACAACGACCTCTGACAAACAATTCCGATGCTTGTTCGGTTACGAACATGTGACGGCTGGTGCACCAGGTAGGGGAGCACGTTGTCTCTAATCGTCACTCTACGGTGGCTAGAGCCACACGCTTCGCCACTAGGGCCGATGACATTGTGAAAGCCTTAGTTTGGTTTTGGATAATTGATGAAACATAAGTACTAACCCATGTCACTAAGTGTTGTATATGAGATAGGGTGGTACAAACCAAGTGGTGGAGCTAGATGATGGTCATGGTGATGGTGGTGACCAAAACAGATGATCAAGTGCTCCAACTTGGAACAGAATAAAGAAAAAAAAAACCAAGTGTTGATCAAGGCAAAGGTATCAAATAGGTTTTTGTTTTGGCACTCAAGACGCCATAGAGGGTGTAAGTGTCTTTAGGATCGATAACCATACTATTAAGAGGGGAAAACCTTGGCTAAGCGGTTATCGAGTGCCACTAGGTGAATTCATAATTACATATGCATTAGTACCTAGTGTGCTAACATTTAACCCTTGAAAAATGCTTGGAAAAATGCTAACACACATGCACATCAGTTCTACACATTGTGCTTAGCAACGTGAAAGCAAGGGTGAAGTGTTTGAGGAGATAGAAAAAGAGAAGGAGGAGTAACCCTAGGACTGGACCCTAGCTGCAATCGGACCAGACCCTGCTAGGGTGAGTCCGGTTCAGACTCTGCACTGAGGCCGAGAGGGCCGAGTTACGACCGGACCTAGCGTCTTGGTGAGACCGGACCCGCGCACGAGAGTCCGATTGTGCAGTGTGCTGGTGCTTGGACACACGGCGAGTTCTGGGCGACTAGACACTAACTGTGAGTCCGGTCAGTGTGGACCGGACTCGGTCCAAAGGGTCTCGGAGCTCTCAGTGTAAAATCTACGCCGATTGGACTCTGCTCGATCGTTTGGACCGGATCGAACGCTCGATGAGTCTGGTCATTTTCTCTTAGCGCATTGGCGTAAACTGAAGAGGACTGGACCCTGGCATGCATCCAGTCATCAGGACTGGACACGGTTCGGTCATGTTTTCACGCTCTAGATGCTCTCTAGAGTCGAGCAGACTTGATGTTCGTGTAGCGACCAGACCCTAGCCGCAGAGTCCGGTCCAAAAGTGTTGAATGCGCTGACTTTAAATGACTATTGAGATCTAACGTGCGGGATTCAAAGGGGTGCCACATGGACGGCTATGGGCGACTGAGCCAAATAGACCCTGCTCAGAGTTTGCTCCGAGAGTCCGGTCGGCCCTCCGAGTGCCCAACGGCTATTTAAGGCTTGGGGCCTCTATAAATAGATGGGGCATGGCTTGGGCTCACTCTCTTCCATATTTTCATTAGTGATACATCCTTGTGAGCCTAAGCAAACACCTCCCACTCATCTCCATCATTGATTCATCATCAAAGTGAGATTGGAAGTGATTCCTAGTGCATTTACTTGAGTGATTGCATCTAGTGGCACTTGGAGATCGTTGTGGCTATGGATTTCTTGTTACTCTTGGTGTATGCCGCCACCTTGTTGGCTTGGAGTAGCGGAGGAGCATTGGCACAAGTTGGTGATTGTTCGTGGCCATCTCTCGGTGATTTGTGAGGGGTTCTTAACATTTCCTCGGTGGAGAGCCAAAAGGTACTTTAGTAGATTGCTATCATTGAGTTACCCTCACTTTGGGTAGGTTCTTACGGCGCCCTAGTGTGGGCTTGGTGTGGTACCAATTAGCCCGTGAATCACCGAGTGTGTGATTGACACAACGGGGACTAGCGTGCCGGCATGCAAGTGAACCTTGGGAGAAAAATCGTGTGTCTCACTGTCTCCATTGGTATTCTCCTAGTGTTCATTGGTATTCATATCGATTGATTGATCACTTGCCTTGGGCGGTATATTCACCCTAATCTCCCTTGTATTACATTGTTTCATAGTTGTTTAGTTGAATAGCTTGCTAGTTGCTTGGTCTCTAGTTTAGTTGCTAGTTAGCTCAACTAGTGTAAGAATAGTGACATAGCTTCTTGCTTGTGCCTAGAGATTGTAAAGAACTAGAATTGCGGTGTAGGTGGCTTGCAACCCTCATAGAGCTAGAGCCAAATTGGATTTCACCATTTAGGTATCTCCTCGAGGATAGTGTGCGCTTCTCCAGTGAAATCGTCATTGCTAGTGACTCCTTCACCCCGTCCAAGTTCTCAGCTTCGCAAACTTGGACTACGTCGCCGACTACATCAAAGAAAATGCATCGGAGGACAATGAGTCCTTGGCTTCGTACCCTCCGTAGGGTCTCTTGGGAGCCGACTTGGAGGTCCTCACCCGATAGATTCGACTTGGTCTGGGCCCAAACCCCACCATGTTAGAGCATCACCATATGTTCCACATGTTGGTAGATGTCCGCCTCTATAACATCGTCGAAGAGGAGCTGCTGCTGCCTCATCGCTTCTGGTACATCCTCCCAGACCTCCCATATGGAATCCAGAATGCTGCAGCATTGTTCCAGCTCGAGCGTGAGCATCTCATGAGCCTGGAGGAACCACATGTTATCATCCTCTCATGCATAGTAGGGACTGATGTCACCACGCTGCATGTTGATGGTAGTTAACAACCATTATAAACCATCAAAATAACATGCATAAGGGTATAAATATAATCACCAATGAAGGTTTAGGGGTTTGAACTATCAAATTCCACGAGTTTTGGTTAATCTGTATTTTCTGCAGGGTTTATCCAAAAAACCGTCAAGGTGACCTACATGTCAGATTTAATTGCGCTTATCCGTAGCGAAACGGACACCAGAAGACTTTAGAAGACTCGGGAGGACTCCACACCAAAGCGGAGTGTAAGCCGCCCGACCCCTAGGGCCCACCTATTAGCCCCTCGTTATAATGTCAGTTCTCCACCGCCTCCTAGGTTGCATCTAGCGGAGTGTAAGTCGGTTTGATCCAAGGGCTCACGTTGGACTCTTCGGCCTATATATACCAGCCCCTGCCTCCCTGAGGCATTGCATAAGTCATTTGAGAAGACAGAAACCCTAATCATCCTTAGAGCTCCACCATATTATAGGGCATAGCTAGTTAGGCTAGGTCTAGAGGGAGGCAAGTAGGCTTCTCTTGGATTCCCGATCTTGTCAAGAGCGTGGTCTGGTATAATCTTTGTACCCCTCTCTCTTTTGTATTTCCATTACTTTTATATGCTAGTTACAATTGCTATGACAATATCAATATTCATCTTATTCATGTTCTTTGTTATAATATTCATGGTCTACTTTGATTATATGCTTAGTATAGTTAGATTATCATTAGGTTCATGCATAAGTTCGTATAGTGCTCACTCTAAGGATCCATGTGCGGTGGTCAACATTATGTAAGCATGGTGCTTATACATTGCTTACCTATGGATACACCTTATATTCTGGGTCATGTGGTAGATCACGGATGTGACCCTCCCGTTGAGTCCTTTGTAGTCCACTCACCGAATATAGGCGCACGTAGGGTTCGGTTACGAAGGAAGAGCAAGCTCTGTTCTTAATCTTCCTTAGTAATATCCCTTATGCATAGATATGACGATGATCTTAGCAATGATTACTAGGTATAATTGTACTAATGAATGTATGCTTTGACTTGTAATTAAGAATGATTTAGGAATTATCCCTCTAATATTCTACATGACCATTCTAATGCCATAGAAAGGAGTACTCTGAGTGATTTACCATTATCATTGATCAATACTCATCATATATATATCTTATCCTATGACTTACCCCTGTTATGAGTAGAATATTGGTTATGGTTTATTTCTCCATCAATAGTATAAGTTATCAATACATGTCCATGCTAGACCTTCCCTGTGGTAAAAATATAAATAACAATACCTGGAATACTCTCGGGTAAAATGCTACAATGGTATATTATCTGTGCGCTTGCAGAACCCTTTCATTCATATATTTATTTATTTATTGTAGTCAAATAATTAATAAAGAACTGCTTAGTATTATTCTAGTAGTAATGCTATGTAGTACCAACAAGTATCTTTGATATCATCACTAGGGATGACAACCTAGTAAAGTTAGGAGATATAGGTTTATAATGGGTGCCTATCTAAAAACAAGTGACACGTTAATAAATACCAACAAGCATTTCTGGCACTGTTACTAGGGACTAGATTAAAAACTCTGTGCTTAGTAGCACGCTAAGAAATGTCAACAAGCATTTTTGGCGCTGTTGCCGGGGAAGGTAGTTAGGCAAAGGACGTATTGATAAACTTATACTTATTGATGTGTTCGAAGATAACCATTGACCTCTGCTCAAACAAGCTTACCCTTGTTTTGTCTACTTCTGTATCTTATGTAGGGTAATGTATGACCGGTTTTGACCTTTCGACAAACTACATTGAAGATCCAGAAGCATTAATCAGAAGGACTAGAGCTCAAATCAAGAAAGTTCCAGCTTTAAAGTCGGAAGACAACCATATAAGGCAAAGCTTAACACCAGAATTTGAAGCCATGGCTAATAGAACTCTCTGTGAATTCTCTGCTCCAACTACAGCCAACATCCGTACTAGATCAACCGTTAATGTTGGAGACAATAGATTCGAGTTCAAGCCAGCTCTCATCAACATGGTGTAAGCAAACCAGTTTTGTGGAAAGACACATGAAGATGCGAGTGCACATCTCCAATACTTTCTAGAGAGTTGTTGACGGTAGTTAACAACCAACTTAAACCATCAATTAAACATGCATAAGGGCATAAATATAATCACCAATGAAGGTTTAGGGGTTTAAACTAATAAATTCCATAAGTTTTGGTGAATCTGTGTTTCCAGCAGGGCTTAATCAGAAAACCGCCAAGGAGGACCTAATCATCAAAGGAAAATCCAGAGTTCTGTCGTGGTACCTATGTGGGAAGACTCTAGAAGGGTCCAGAAGCCATGTCACCGAAGCGGAGGGCCACCCCCTGACAGATGGGGCCACCCATCCTACAGGTGGGGCCACCCGACCCCCCTTTGCCCACCTATCAGCCAGCTTCATATGGCAGTCTCCCACCGCCTTTGAGGATGCATCTAGGCCATTGCTTAAGTCGGGTTGATTTAAGGGCTCACGTTGAGGTCTACATAATCCAGCCCCTGCCTCCCCTAGGAATCATAAGTCATCAAGTCCTTTGAGATGACAAAAACCCTAATCTCCTCAGAGCTCCTCCTCCTCCATAGCATAGCTAGTTAGGATAGATCTAGAGGGAGGCAAGCAGGACTTCACTTTGATTCCTGATCTTGTCAAGAGTGTGGTTCGATATAAACTTTGTACCCCTCTCTCTTTTGTTTCTCCATTATTTTTATATGCTAGTTACAATTGTTATGACAATCTCAATATTCATCTTATTCATATTCTTCATTGTGATGTTCATCATCTACTTTGATTATATGCTTAGTATAGCTAGTTTATCATTATGTTTATGCATAAGTTCGAATAGTGCTCACTCTAAGGTACCATGGGTGGGTGGTCAACATTGTGTAAGCGTGGTGCTTATATGTTGTTTATCTGTGGATACACCCTATATTCTGGGTCATGTGGTAGATCGTGGATGTGACACTCCCATTGAGTCCTTTGTAGTCCACTCCCCGAATTTAGGCGCACGTAGAGTCCGATTATGAAGGTAGAATGAGCTCTGCCCTCAATCTTCCTTAGTAATATCCCTTCTGTGTAGATATGATGATGATCTTAGCCATGATTACTAGGTGTAACTGCACTAATCAAATGTATGCTTTGACTGTAATTAAGAATGTCTTAGGAATTATTCCTCTAACATTCTACTTGGTCATGCTAATGCCATAGAAAGAAGTGCTCTGAGTGACTTATCATTATCATTACTTATCATATATACATATCTTATCATATGACTTATCCCTGTTGTGAGTAGAGTATTTGTTATGGTTTACTTCTCCTTCAATAATATAAGTTATCAATACATATCTGTGCTAGACCTTCCAGTGGTAAAAATATAAATAATGATACCTAGAATACTCTCGGGTAAAATGCTGTATATTTTCTGTGCGCTTGTGGATACTCTTTATTCATAGATTTATATAGTCATATACTTTAATAAGATCTACTTAGTGTTATTCTAGTAGTAATACTATGTAGTACCAACACATATCTCTGGCATCATCACTAGGGATGACAACCTAGTAAAGTTAGGAGATATAGGTTTATAATAGGTGGCTAAGTACTTCAACCAAGTGACACATTAATAAATACCAATAAGCTTTTCTGGGTTGTTGCTAGGGGTTATGATTTAAACTTCTTTCTTAGTAGCAACCCTAAGAAATCTAAACATGGACCAAAGAGATGCTCCAGGAGGCACGACTATTCCTCCAAATTGCCCTTGACCAGCAGGACAAGAGCTCAGTATGCTACCACCATAACGTTGTCTCAAGGCTATCCCAGCCAACGCCGACCTTTGACAGGGACCACTCCGATGCTCACGCCATGCACACGGGTGGCAGCAGCGGCGACACCTCCACGAACAGCTCTGACCATCCTAGGATGAGGGGAGCCAAGCCTCTGCAGGAGCGGAGGGCCGAGCCCTCCTCCGGCCCACCTCCCGCGCACAACCAAATTGGAGAAGAGCGAGACGTGCGCCACACCATCGAGGTGAGGTGTTACGCTAAGGCCATGTCACCAAGCCATGACCAATAGGAAGAGAGCCCGAGCAATGACCAATTTGGCCCAAGCATTCAGGGCCAGAATTCAAGTGGCTTACTACCCCAAGCGCTTTTGACCATCGGCCCATATCGGCAAGGATGATGGGGAGACCAATCCCAACCACAAGCTCGATGACTACCGGCTTGCGATGGGGGCCTGGGGGTTTTTCGAACGATGACTTCATGGTCTAGTACTTGCCCCTGCTCTTGCCAAGCTCGGTGAGGACATGGCTTGAGCAGCTCGACCCCGGCAGCATCCGGAGCTAGACCGACCTCGGCTCGACCTTCATTGGGCACTTCTAAGGTACCTACACTCGACCTGGTAACTCTTGGGATTTGCGCAATTGCGGACAGAGGTCGAGCGAGACCCTTCGAGAGTACATCCAACGCTTCTCCACGAAGCGCAACAATGAACTCCCCAACATCACGGACGCGGTTGTCATCAATGACTTCACCTGCGGCACCATGTGTGATCGTCCACGCACTTAGTATTTTTTTTCTTCAAACTACGAGTTCAAAATGCTGCTCCTCTGCAAGCCTAGCAAGTCCTCGAGTTTGGGATTGTTGGGTTTAATTGGGTTTCTCCAATTTATTCAGCAATTAAATCAAAGGAAATTCCAAGATTAAAGTTAATGCTAGGTGTAATTTGTTGGGTGCTTTATGCAGTGCAACTTATGGTTTGATGAGGGTTGATGAGAGGTTAAGTGCATGATGACCATTATGTGTTGGTGGATCATGATTTTGTGGTTCATGGTGTCATATTGGTTTTCGTTACTAGTAACAGACAATTCATTTGTCGGTTTCACTTGTTACTTGTAACAGAGAATGACATGATGGCTACTAACTCTTCATGTGCCTAGCTCTTCAACTTCATCTTCCTTTGTTGCTGCATAAAAGGGGCACTCCTCTTATTCACGAGAGAAGAGCACACATAGCCAGAACACCTCCACGCTGCGTTGTGCTGCTATTTGCCATTCCCGTCCTATTTCCTGCGCGCACAGGAATAGGGAGAGTAGGCCTCCAAAACTGGCACCGTTCATGAGTTCATTTGCTCAGGTGAAAACCGACAATCAGGTTTTAGGAGCGTCCATGCGATTGCTCGCTCGTTCATTGTTCTTCCTGCTACTTCTCGATGACTTGGGGTGATCGGCACTGCAACATTACTAGAGGGCATCGAGCGGGACGACTACATCGACAACCGCTATGTCAACTAGTGTCGTCTCTGGTGCCGCTGGGTATGCTGTTGCAACCCATCCTTTGTTATATATGATTAGAATCATGATGATTAGTATCATGCACATGTTTGTTGCACTTAGATCACACATGCACATGTCTGATGTCACGAACACATTATTTATAATTTTTTGGATTAAATTGCTACTGAATTTGCCTAAAATTCTAACAATCCTAAAACCTGATAGGCATTTTTTGGTAGTCGGCTTTGTGAGTATGCTGAAACCAAATGTTTTTTAGGGCACACATTACAAGAGGTGGCATGAGAGATGCATATTATGGTTTACTGCTATGCACTGCTATTTTGTTGTCGAACCCAGATTAGTTGGACCGCATACTCCTGAAGAGGATTGTGCGTTCCAAGATGCTGATGCTATGTTCAAGGGGGCAATATTAAGCGTGCTAGGAGACTCCATAGTAGATGCATATGTGACTCTACAAACTGGTAAAGAGATGTGGGATGCACTTGAGGCCAAATATGGAGTGTCTGATGCTGGTAGTGAGTTGTATGTCATGGAGCAGTTTTAGGACTACAGGATGGTTGATGACCGTTCTGTGGTTGAATAAGCTCATGAGATACAAACACTAGCAAAAGAACTCGAGAATTTTGGTATGGTGCTGCCGGATAAGTTTGTGGCAGGCTGCATTATTGCTAAGCTGCCACAGGCTTGGACAGACTTTGCTACTTCTCTGAAACATAAGAGACAAGAGTTTGGCATTGCTGACCTCATTGGCTCTCTAGATGTTGAAGAGAAGGCGAGAACTAAGGATGTCCGCGGCAAGAAAATTGTTGATGGAAGTTCTAGTGCCCGTGTAGTGCAGAAAAATCCTCAAAATTACCACAAGAAGAAATTCAAGCAAGAGCTCAAACAAAAAACCACTACACCTTTTAAAAAGAAGAAGAAGAACAAGGAAAAGGGAAATTGCTTCACTTGTGGCAAGCCCGAGCATTATGCTAGGGACTGTGAGGAGAGCAAGTGAAAGCCCATAAAGAAATCTTCAAACATGGTTGAGGCTGATGGAGGAACATTGGGGTATGGTAATTTATTACCAGGAGGCCATGGGAAGGTTCGCCCGGTGAAGGTCGGACCGCAGCAAACAACCCCTAATGGTCAAGTGTCATGGGCTCCAGCGACGTCAGGTGGTGCCCGCGGCTCCACCAACTCCACGACAAGGCAAAGGTCCATCCACACCACGGCAGCAACCTCCTGCTCTTGGCGCATGAAGACCATAGACCAAAACCCCCAAACCAACTTGTACTCGACCTTCCTCGGTATATAGGGGGAGGGTAGGCTCCCAGAGGGGAGAGGACAAATAGAGCAACATATTAGACATTCAGAGACCGATTGGACAAGAGAACCATCGGCCAAGAGAGCAACCGAGAGGAATAGCAGAGTGTTCCTCTCCCAGCAACCCAGCAAGAGAGAGGGCCGATTCCCTTACTCGTTGGGAAGAAACCTCACCGCCGGCGAGCCGTAGGATAGCACCGAGCGATCCCCTACCAAACTCTCATTCTCCTCCATTGTAAACCCCCGATTTGGGTGCTCCTAAACACAAAGAACACCTCACTACTGGACATAGGGCCTCAATAGCCCAAACTAGGATAAACTGCCATGTCTCTCTTTTGTTTTTGAGTGCCTAAGCCACTGGAGACCCGCACTTCCGACATCCGATGAACAAGCATGATGCTTGCCGCTGTTACAAACCCGCAACAGCTAGCGTGCCAGGTGGGGGAGCGCGTCGAGTGTGATTTCGGCTCTACTGTGGCCGGAGCCACCCGCCTCATCACCGAAGCAGGCGTCATAACCCTAGAAGGCGGTGACTGCTTCTCTGGCGTGGTCGTCTTCACCGTCGGTGCCTTCTTCCCCGGCCAAGTTCTCAACTTTGGGAGCTTGGCCTATGTTGCCGACTGCTACGGCGAGCTTCGCCCCCTCAAGCACATGCATGTTTAAGTTCTTCTGCAAGAAGGTCATGAAATATTCCATTTGATCTTCATTATTGTTTTTATATGTGGTGGCTGCATGCTTTATTAAATGGTTGTGATATGCATTCACAAGCCTTCTAGGGGTGTGGTAAATGTGAGTCATATATACTGCTAAGTCTCACTTTCATAATATCCTAATTCATATAAGCTGCCCAAACTTCTAGCTCAATTTGTACTTGATCTTGAGTAGTTGTGAATAATAAATATTAATACTTCTAGTACTCATTGCTCATAATATTCTAGAATAATTGTAAATAAATCCTTGCTTATTATCTTGCCTTCTATGGCATTGAGAGCACATAGCTTCAAGCTAGTTACAATTGTATAGAACAGTATTATATTCCCATACGGTATAATATTCTTGAAAAATTCAATTTATTAAGTATACTGATATTGTAGAATGAGTTTATGGGTTATCTTCTTGAATTTCTCATACATTGAGTCCCATAATACCTTGGGGTTTATATTGGTCATGTAATCCTTCTTGATAGTAATACTTTGTGTCTTAGAAAATGCGGTGACTAAGCCTTCTCCACTTTAGTGGTGCCGTAAATCATCCTTCTTGGGTTTAATAATCTTTCAGAGATCATATCCTTCAATGGATATTAAGGTTTAGAATGACCATAAGAGATAATTCCAGCTATCTAGGTAAATTGAGGATATTTCTTCTTCATGTGCATATCAAAATAATTGGAATCATGTGCATATAAATTTACTGCATGTTAAAAAGTAGTAGTGTGCAAAAGGTAGTGGATGATTATGCAAAAATATTCTCAGAAGTATACTAGCATTTATAGAAAATAATACGACACTCTCGGGGTACTAAGTCTAAGGTCTTCAAGATTATAGAGCTCATATACGTTATGCCATGTTGCTAGTGTAATCATTCAATGTTTTATTCTCGAGATTACATGGCATGATTCATAATGTCCATGATTAAATGCATTCAAAAGAGCACTTAAAAAACATAAGGCATACATTAATAAATAAATGCAATAAACATACACTATTGGAAACTAGAATAGCCCTGTGTGTGCAAAAACCAACAAAAAAATTTGAATCCCGACAGGAAAATATTTTTCTAACGGTCTACCGACAGGGCTAGCTCGACAGAGAAATTCTATTTTTCTGTCAGTTCGCCATCACAAATAACTTTTCTGTCGGGTTTACACGCACAGGAAAATAGATTTCGTCCAGGTTTATTTGTTTTCTCCTGTGCAGTTATCCCGACAGGAAAAAAGTCAACCACCGACGGAAATATTTTTCCCTGACAGCATTGTACAATCAAAATCTCACTCACAGGGAAATTATATTGGATCACAGTAGTCCATCACACAGTGTAGCACTACTAGAGAACAGACTTTACAACGATGTCCCAATTTAGCATTAGCCTCGGCATTTTTTGCCCCTGGGACTAGAAGGCTTTTAGTCCCGGTTGGTGTCTCCAACCGATACTAAAGGTCCCTGCCCAACTGCTAAACCGGGACTAAAAGTCCTTCAACCTTTAGTCCCGGTTGGTAATACCAACCCAGACTAAATGTCGACCCTTTAGTCCCGGTTGGTAACAACCAACCTGGACTAAAGGACCCTTTAGTCCCGGTTGGTAACACCAACCGGGAATAAAAGGTCCCCGGATGGGTTAGTTCAAAAGGAAAGCATCACATCCATTGTTAAATGTGTTGTGTGGGTGGGGTGGTAAGCTACGCGCGAGGCAGTGCATGAGGTCTTGGGTTCGAATCTCACAGGGCGCAGCGGTGGGAGGCATTATTTTTTTTAAAGCTGGGAGGATCTTTAGTCCCGGTTGTGGCAAACCGGGACTAAATAACAACACCTTTAGCCCTGGATTGCTAGTCCCGGTTGGGAAACCGGGAGTAAAGCTGGTTCCCAACCGGGACTAAATCTCATATCTGTAGTAGTGTAGAGACAAATAAGGAGGACCTTATAAGACCTTCATTGCACATGTGGAGCATAATAGACGGCCTTGCATGGCTAAGGGCATTCTATTAAATCAAAGCCATATGCGCCGATGACTGGTTTTTCTAGCTAAGCCCTGAGATATATAGGCCCATGACTTTATTCAGACATGAATATACAGGACTCCAACATGGGCGTAAGGTCGTTTTATTTAGAAGTACATACATAGTCTGGCTAGTAGTGCTTTATTCTATCAGGTTCACTATTTACTTCATATATGTTGGTAGAAGCTGGTAGTAGAAGGTCTTCCTGCCACTTCCACCTCAGAAGTTCGAATTCCCCCTGATGCCAAAGCTGGTGTTTCCTGCAGCCTAAATGTGAAAAAAGCATTACTGACGATCCTCACTCAAAAGACAGACCGCCTCTGTGCCAGAATACAAGGTGTTTAAGGTTTCTTAACATTTGATTTGTATGCAAGAGTCCTTACCTATGACTTGATTTGATATCACTTATATAGTAGATTATATTTAATGGAGTAGTTGTTGGTTTTGTCTTGTCCTAACGAAACCCGTGTACTTTCATTGTGGTCTTGAAACTTGGAAGATAAGTAAATAAATTCATTGGAATTGGTACAACTAGCTGACATCCAATTTCAAATGAGGGTAAACCTGCTGTGGCAAGTTTGCCTAAGAAATAATTATCTGCAGAGATCCAAAGAGAGAGCACTTTTTTATAAATCAGAGAAAAAATATAACCCCAGCACCTGGTTCTTCTGAAATCAATACTGTCTGTTCCAAGCAATGTTCATGATGATTTCATGGGCCTATTTATCCTCCAAGTAATAATCAGATGAATATCCTTCAAATAACCCATCGTAACATTTTTTTATACTCGTATACGATACTTAGCTTTGACCAAGATTTATTTCTTTCCTGCAAACTGATAATAATTAAGGAAAATATGCTAGCAGAGGGGGGTTCTTGAGTATTTTTCACCTGTGGCGGAGGTGGTACGTTAACTGAGTTACCACTTAAGACGGCGCCACCGGTGAAGGACAAGCCAGTTACAGGTACAGTTGTGCTGTTGCCCGTGTTATGGTTCTACAAGAGCAAGAAAAACAGCTCGTCACTCGATGCGGGAGTGCACCTCGCTCGTAGAACATGACCTTTGGAGCTGGTCATGAGAATAATGCTTATTGAAAGGTTCAGTTACCTGCATGCTGTTCATGCTGGACTGCTGGTCCTTGCCCTGAATCACAGGGGTGAAGACCCCGCTCATCCCATTGCCTGACATCTGGTCGGAGTCGTGCGAATAAGCAGTGAATCGAGGGCTTCTGGTTGGTATTTGTTGTGTCACTCTTGGCTGCTTGAGTTCATGGTGGTAGCTAGCCATTCTTTTATAGTGTGGAAGTGCATCTGCCACATGAATATGTGGAGCATCAGTTAACCTTAGTGGTGCAGAGAATGAGAATTTATACAGAATATAACAGCTGGCTATTCTTTTTTTGGATGAGAATATAGGAAACCTAAGAGATGCTTTGTGTGGTCTATGGAGTACAGGGAGTGGTGTGCTTTGTTCCTAGTATAGTATCCATTATGAACACAAGGTAACGATGCCCCATCCACTCAGGAGCGCGCTTCTGCCGAGCACTGGTATGACACCCGCAGCTGGCTGCGTGGGGGGAGACACGTGTTGCAGGGCCGTGCCGGAGTGGGTGCGGCCTGTGCGATCGCAGAGGCCCCCATTTCTCAGAGGCCTTAGTTTTTTTCCTCTGCATCCTATGTAGCCCAACAATCTTCAGCCAAAAACATCTTTTGCGTCCCGTCGCACTCCCAAGAATCTCACCTAGTGCCGGTTGGTTTTCGACTCTCGAGTCTCATCATCCTGACTCTTGATCGGTGTCTCATCTCGGGCGAGTGGGTGACTCAGTGGCGTAAGCGATGAGAGCGTGAGGCATGGTCCAACTTCGATTTTTGGGGTGGAGGGTGTAGGTTCTATACATAGAATACAATGGTAGAAACCCTCACAAATATAGCTGCTGGGATACAAAAGCACTGTTGCGGAAAACAAGGGACGGATGACATGGTTGGTGTTGGATGCTAAGGGCCTGTTTGGTTGAAGGCTGGATGACTTGCCTAGTAAAAAGTGTTACCCAAGAGTTGCTTGAAAATTTAAAATTTTTTGCCTAGCCAGGCAAGCTGGAAGTTGACTGTTTGGTTGGAAGCCTGGCCTGAAAAAGCTAACAAATAAATAATGAATGTTTTCTTGTCTAATGAAGAAGCAATCAATTTATTTTCTTAATAAGTAATACCTTAACTAGAGACACGAATAAACATATGGTAGTAAAATAAAATAGATGAGTGCATTTTTCTTACTTTACATATGATTAAAATTAACAATTTTGAAAAACTATTTTATAAAGGTTAATATTATGCTTTACCAATTTAAATTCAGTGAGCTATAAGAAAGGTGTCGGTGCGAAAAGTGACCAACAAGTAAATATTCGTCGTTTTGCCAGACGTTGTGATCGGATGTGGCCTAGCATTCAATGACACAGGGTTTATACTGGTTCAGGCAACGTGCCCTACGTCCAGTTTGAGTCGGTCGGTGACTTTATTCCTGAGCTCAGGTGCTCGAAGTTTGTTGTGGGGTTACCAACGAGTGGGAATAAGATGGGGGTGTTAGAGGTCCGGTCGGACTCTGGACTGAAGGGCCGAGAGTGATGGGAGCTCCTACGTGCGCTAGGTATTGGAACATATGCTCTGTGTAGCTTTAGAGTTCTAGAGCCACGATGCTGTTCGAGTGCTCAAAACGTCTAAAGCTAGCAGAGAAAGTCGGAATGATCATCCTCTGTTGGGAGAGAGCGCATCCCCTTTTATAGATGAAGGGGACGGCCTTATAAGTTCAAGAGAGAGAGAGAGTGAGAGTGTGTGCCCTAGTCTTGTTGCCCATGCCGTCGGGTACAAGATAGTTTGTCGGCGCCCACAATGTTGTTGACGCCCAGATGCATGTGGTAGGCTCCATCGTGTTATTTTGGTATGGCAAATGTCGGTGCCTACCATACTGTAGGACAAATGTCGACGTCTACAATACTGTTTGTGTTCTGACATGTCAGGAAGGCTGTAAAGTACCCTTCTGGCATGGCCTGACAGTACTGTCCTGCAGGTGTGCAGGGTACGGTCCTCGGCATTGCAGTTGACTTGAGCGCCTTATCTTATCTGCTCCGCCTGATTTCTTGGGTCCTCACCGAGCGGGCGTCCCCGGCCAGTCGTTCCCAGTTGGCTCCGACCGTGCCGGTTGGAGAAGAGCCGTAAGCAGAGGTTCGGTGTATTCCCTATCAGAGAAGCGGGTCAGAGTCGGGAGTGAGCGTCGTCCCCTCCTTGGCCAGGCCTTTCGGTCGGAGAAGCGGGTCGGAGTCAGAAGCGAGCATCGTCCCATCCTTGGCCACGCCTTTGGATCGGAGAAGTGGGTCAGAGTCGGAAGCTAGGGTCGTCCCCTCCTTGGCTAGGCCTTCCAGTCGGAGACTGGATCGCTCTTCTGGCCTGCCGTTAGGTATCTGGGTCAGCCCAGGAGTTGCACGTCGTTCATAATGCCATCTGCCGGGCCGAGCTTTTGCTGGGAAGCGGTCCCATTAGGGACCCTGGGTTTATGAACCCGACAGGAGCCCCTGAGCCCCCGAGCGATTTGGGTAGAATCGTCTGGGGGATTTTTTGACTTGCCAGCGGGTGCGCGTGAGCGCACTCGATGGGTGTAGCCCCTGAGCCTGCGTCCGACTAGTGAGTCAGTTGGAGGCTGAGTATCGTAGTACTCTTTCCTAGGGCCGCAGGCTCCTGTGTTTCTACCGTTTGGGGTGTTCGCTTGTGTTTGTCCCACCCGTGACCTGCGCGGTCGGTTGATTTCTCGTGTCGGCGTCGGGCGACCTGAGCCCCCGAGCCCCATTGGGTTTAGTAGGGGTTGGTCTAGTTCCGTGCGTTACCCCGTCCATAGTTTCCGCAACTGGAGGGGCTGAGCTAACATCGCTTGCCTCGATGGCTCGAGTGACGCGTTCAGTGAGCTCACTAACGGGCGCATTGGAGCGGAATCCGGCCTGTCGTTTGTAATGGGTTCAGCCTAGCTCTCATGTGGCATTCCACTGCTCCTTAACCCACCTCTCGGTAGATGCTCGGGTCATTCCAAAGACCAACTTCAATGGCCTGCTGGCCTTCCCTCGATGGAGATTCTATGGGCATGGCTCGAGGTTATGATCGAACGAGAAGGTCGAGATGACCCTGTCTGCTTCTGAGCATACTAGGCGAGGGCCACTGGGCTCATCTGCATTTTCTCCCCTAGCTCTGTTTGACGTGAGGCGGCCTCGAGCCCTTCGCAGGCCGGCCTTCGAACCCCGGTCGGCCGTTGCTGATGTTGAATGAGGCAACTACCGCTTCGTGATGCAACATGAAGCGTTGTGATGCATTAATTGCATATGCAATGCTTTGGATGTATGGGATGAATGAATGATTGTATGAATGAATGTGTGGATGCGTGTATGATAAAGGATGAATGAATGATCATGCATCAGAAAATAAAGTAAGAATGTTTGGTAAAGCTACCTTGATGACTCGAGTGATGGGTTTGAGGAGCTCTCATCAGATATGTCTGAATGGGATCCATGTTCATCATTCATGGCGGAGTCGGCATAGCCCGCATGGGGCATCCCACTGCCCCTTACCTGTCTCTCAGCAGTCGCCTTAGCTATCTGATCGACTTAGGTAGCCCGTTCGTCTCTCCTTGACGGAGATCCTATCGGTGGGCCCTTCCAAACCTTGCTTGGGAAGGTGGAGGGTCATTTGCATGCGAGTGCACCTTGTTTCCTGCATTGGGGTTGTGGTAATGGTGGGCCCAACCCAGGCCATGTCCCACTTTAACCGGGTGATGTTTCATTGGGCAGGGTGTATCCCATCAGTGTTCGTCCCATCACATAACTGTTTGTATTTAAATAGGGGAAGGGAGAGGGTTTTCGTCCCATTCCTTCTTGCCAAGCGTGTTCATGTGCCGTGGTAGTTTCTCTGAGAGAGAGGGTAAAGCGAGGGAGAGGAGAACTCATAGATCCATTCGTGAGTCCAGAGCGTGATGTCGAACTAGAGGCAATCCAATGTAGATGAGGCGGTGCTGGCCGCCTTCGTCGAGAAGGGGCTACTTCCACCGAAGGAGGTGGCGCACTGGAGGGCTCCTATGCTAGGGGAAGCCGTTCCGCGACCTCAGGCCAATGAGGGTGTCTCCTTCCTCACCTTCCACGAGCATGGGATAGGATATCCCATACACTGGTTCTTGCGTGGGCTCCTCAATGAGTGGGGCCTGGAGCTGCAGCAATCCAACTAGGGTGCTGCACATTGTCAGTTTCATCACCGTCTATAAGGCCTTCCTCGGGATGGAGCCACATGTGGATCTATTCTGGTGGATCTTCACCAGGCGAGCCCTGCTAGAGGGGAAGCCACCCAAGACCACACCGGTTGGGGGCTTCGCCTTGCAAAAGAAGCCGAGGCCATTGGGCTCCTACCCCGTGTACTCCCCCTATGACTCCAATCGGGGTGTCATGGGGAGTGGTTCTACATCAGGAACCTAGTGGAGGCGTCATTCCCACCATTCACCAAAAGAAGGCCGAAGAGGTGGGAGAGCTAGTTGTTGGGGCCCTCTAGTCGGTAGAATAAGCTAGAGGTCATCGAGGCAGAGCTCTAGAAGTTGGTGCAGCATGGCCTCAACGGGCTATGGGTGTTCCACACTTTCTTCCACCGTCAAGTTGCCCTGCTGGCGAAGAGGAGGCGATCGATGTGGGCCTACCCCGGCCCAACGGATCCCGACTGCACGTCGCTGAAGGAGTTGGCAAAGGATGAAGTCTGTAGTCAGCTCAACCGGGTGTTGTAACTGAGGGACAAAGAGTCCCTTAAAGGAAAGCCCATACCTCTTCATGTTGTGAAGCTGTCCAATCTGGTATGCTCCCTTGTTCTCATTCCATGTCCTTTTCCCTTTTGCTCTCCTGTATTTTGACTTTGAGTCGTCTATTTCATAGGGACTCGTGGGTTACAAGTCACGGCTGCATCTTTCGAGGGGTCAGAAGGCGTAGCTTAGCAAGCCACTCTGAAAGAGGCAGCGGTTGCCAAGAAGAAGAAGAGAGCTAAAAAGGCCTGGAGGAGGCACGAGAAGAAGGAGATCACCCGGCGGGTGCGGGCCGGTGAAAACAGGAGCGACATGGACACGGAGCTTGAGTCAGAGGATCCCACGAAGAAGATGGGTGGCAACACGAGATCCTCCGAGGATGAAGGAGACTGGAGCATCGTTGCGACCTTGGTGGAGCGTCGTCCACCGATGATGGGCGGGATGCAGAGAGGCACGACGATGCTCCCACGTCAAGGAAGTGAGCCGTGAGCTCGGACGCCGCCGTCGAGCGAGAGGCAAAGTGAGCGTGGTCGCCATGCCCTTTGGAGGCATCATTGGCTTCGCCCCCCTGCTCTGAGCATGGTGAGGCATGCTGGCCGGTCAGTGCGTGCGCACGACCCACAACGAGGAGGTGCCCCATCAGTTGCCCCGACAGGTGCGCCACGAGCCAGCGGTCGGGGTGACTCGTGGGCCAATCGAGAACCAGCTAGGTCGGCTCCTCCCTCAGTCGATGTGAGGGGGCGCGGGTCATGACCCGAGAGCGGTGCTCGTCTGGCGGGCTCATTGCTAGCGGGTTGGGGCTTCAGGGCCCTACCGCTTTCGTCCAGGTATGCATCTTTGTTCCCTTCTGATCTCATAGTTGAGTTCTTTTTGCGCGACTGACCTATACTTTTTTACAGTGGCCAAGGACTAACGAGACTGGGTATCGCCCCGCCTCCCATGCGGGAGGAGTGGAGGCCTAGCCTGTAGCGAGTCGTGACGAGCGGTGGGGAAAGCAGACTAGCGGCGGTGAGACCTTCCCTTCTGGGGATTGCGCCCTCCCAGCCGGTCATGAGTACGGCGGCAGCAGCAGTGATGGCGGTGATCCCTGTGGCAACGGCAGAGGCTAGGTCTGAGGTGACCCTTGCAATCCCTCCCCCAATAGCCATAATAGAAGAGAGGAGGGAGACTGTGCTCCTTGCCTAGCCCGGGGGAGGAACACATGGCTCGCCCTCCTGGTCGGAGCTGGAGGGGTCAGGAGGAGACACGACCAAGCTAGAGGTAGAACATCCGCTAGCGGGCCATGGAGTCAAGATAGTGGAGATCCCCTGCTCCAGGGAGGCAGGCGCTAGGGTGGAGCCGCCGGTCATCCCGCCGTCGTAGGAGCTGGCGGTGGTCCGGTCGTCTCACGATGTTGCGGTAGCTGGTTCTTCCAGCAGGCTGGGGGCGACCCACGAGCTGGTGTGGCCCTATCCCAGCGACCCGAGGAAGGCTCGGTTCATCCTTCACGATGGGGAGGAGGTTGCGCTCTAGCACTTCCTAGAGGAGAGAGGACTGTCGATGGTGTCCGATCTCGCCCAAACCAAGGCAAAGCTCAAGGAGGCCTTAGAGCAGGTTGAGCTCATCCATCAAGCGGTCTCAATCAACCTGCTGTGCGTCATCGATGTAAGCCTTATGTGTTTTTAGTGTTTGTCATCTTCCGCTGGTTGTGTCAGTGTGCTTGCTTCTTGCTTTTACAGGAGTTAGAGGCGACATCGATCCGCAAGTCCCATTTCCTTCGGGAGGAACACGGTCGGATGGAGAGGGAAGCGCGATGTCACGGTGGGTCAACGAGCTTGAGCACCAACTAGAATCCACTCACCACGAGTCCCAAGACCGGGCGGCCGAGGCGACGGGAGCGCGGGTGGTGGAACTGCTCACGGCAGAATGGGCGACTGCTGCTGAGCGAGGACTCGACGCAGCAAAGGTCCACCTGGCAGGAGACCGAGGTGGCGCTCTAGAAATCCTTGAGACTCTAGAGATGGAGCGGAAGGCCCGGTCGGAGGCTGATCGAGAAGTGCTCACGCTCTAGGGGAAGGTGCTTGGGGTGGAGGAGTCAAACGCCCAACTGCTTGAGAAGGTCACCCAGCAAGAGGAAGGGCTCTCCATCCTCAAAGGCACTTGCCTCGGTATGTATCTATTCTGTCTTTGGTTGATGTCTTGGTTTTTTCCTTTCCCTTGCTTCTGAACTTGTCGTGCTTTTTCCAGAACTAGGCGGAAAAATTGGTTCTCTGGAGCGGGAGCTGGAGATAGCCAAGGCGGTGATCGGTCGGAGCATGGAGGCGCTAGCCAAGTCTCTAAAAGAGCAACATGCTCTCGAGGGGACCTCGACCAGATCCGCAACATCGCCCAGGTGGTCATTTCTAGGTGTTCGGATTGGTGCCGAGCACCAACACGCCCGCCGTCCTAGTGGTGGAGGTCCCGAACGAGGTTCGGGCGCTCATCTCCGATGGGATGTTCTACGGGACATCGGGGGTGCTGACCTTATTGGCGACGCACTACCTAGACCTGGTCTTCACCACCATCTGACAGAGGGTACACCAATGGCTAGAGCGTGGATGCCATCCATGCGCTTAGGGCGAGCTTGGTGCCATACGCACAGATGGTTGCCGTGCAAGTCTCCGTGCAGTGGGTGATGTAGGCTCGCCGTTTGAGCATGATTGAAGGCATGTGCCAAGAAGACGTCATCCAACCTACGGATGGAGTGGAGACCGGGTCAAAAATGAGGATCGTCCCACCTCCGACTGAGCCGAACGTTGTCCCATCGACAAGTGACCAGCCCTTATCCTTGTCGACCATGCCGTCACCCGATGCCGCCGGGCGGCCATAATAGAATTTAGAGTAGAAACAGTTAGTAAATGTAAAGGATAAGTTCATGGGGGAGCCCCCGTGTGAACAATTTTTTGTATTGATGAATACTTTAGTTTTGTTTTGTGATGGAATCACTTATAAGGGGAAGCATGTCCCATCTGTTCTTTGTTTTTACCCTAGCATATCTTTGTTTTTTATCCTTTCTTTTTCACACCTACCCGTTTGACCCATAGTCTGCAACCTTAAGAACCCAGGCGTGGCCCATGAGGCTCAGCTGCTCGTAACCGTAGGTCATGGCGGGATGTGATCGGTCAGGAGTTTAAAACAAAGTTACGTAGGGTAATTAAAGAAATGGACTACCCTTTCATTCGGGTGAAAAGTATTTACTATATGATAGTAAAAAAGAGAGGTGGTATTGCACCCTCGTGGAGCCCCTGAGTGACCCAGGCCAAGAGTTCTCGGGCTGGGGTGCTTATAGGAGCAAATGTTGAATGAAAGAAAGCGGTAAGACTGAGTTTTAGGGGAAGAAATGACATAACTGTTCGATGTTCCATGTGTTGGTGAGAACATTGCCGTTGTCATCCTTCAGTCGGTAGGTGCCTGGTTGGATCACCTCGGTCACTATATAGGGTCCTTCCCATGGTGGAGAGTTTATGTTTCGCATTGGTTGATTGGGTTATTCGAAGCACGAGGTCTCTGACCTCGAGGATCCTCCCTCGGATTTTTCTTTCATGGTACCTACGGAGAGTTTGCTGGTAGAGAGCGGAGTGGATGACAGTCGTCTCGCGAGCCTCCTCGAGTAGGTCGACCGCATCCTGCTAGGCCTCCATGGCTTGGTCTCGGTCAAAGGCCTTCACTCTTGGGGCACCATGGTTGAGGTCAGAGGGCAGCACTGCTTCAGCTTCGTAGGTCAGGAAGAAGGGTGTGAACCCTGTGGATTGGTTCGGGGTCGTTCTTAGTCTCTATAGGATCACTAGGACCTCTGCAACCCATCGCTCGGTGTACTTATTGAGTCGGTCGAAGATGCGTGGCTTGAGTCCATGGAGGACCATGCCATTGGCCCGCTCAACCTGACCGTTAGTACGTGGATGTCCGACCGAGGCTTAGTTGATCCTGATGCCATATCCTTCATAGAAGTCCAGGAACTTCTTCCCGGTGAAGTTAGTTCCATGGTTAGTGATGATGTAGTTAGGAACACCAAAACGGTAGATGATGTCAAGGAAGATCTTGATCGCCTCTTCCGATCGAATGTTGGTGATGGGCTTCTCCTCTATCCACTTGGTGAACTTGTCCACCGCTACGAGTAGGTGAGTGAAGCCGCCGAGGACCTTTTTGAGGGGTCCTACCATGTTGAGGCCTAGACCACGAATGGGCAGGTGATGGGGATGGTTTGGAGCTCCTATGCCAGCAAATGAGTTTGTCAAGCGTAGAACTGGCATCCCTCACACTTGCGGATGACCTCCTCTGCCTCTCGCAGCGTAGTGGTCTAGTAAAAACCTTGTCGAAAGGCTTTTCCAACCAGCGACCTCAGAGCCGCGTGATGTTCGCAGATTCTGACATGGACCTCGAGGAGGAACTATTTCCCTTGGTCGGTAGGGATGCACTTGATGAGTATTCCTGACAGACTTCACTTGTAAAGTTTGTTATGGAATGTGACGAACATCTTGGCACATCGAGCAATCTATCGCGCTTCAGTCCTTTTGGGTGGGAGAATCTCCTCGAGGAGGTAGGCGAGTAGCGGCGCTCACCAGTCGGCTTGATCGAGTGCTACCACGGCGACGTCGGCGGGCGATGTCATCACGGAGGCACTGAGGTCAGAGCCCCCAAGCGCCAGGTTGGCATTGCGGTGTGTCTGGACCGGACCTTCTAGGATGCGGGTGGACGGCTTGTGAAGGTCACTGATAAAGACCCCATCTGGAGACGGAACCCGCTTGGTAGCCAATTTTGTGAGAAAATCGGCGGCATCGTTGTCCTTTCATGGGACATGATGTAGTTTGATCCCCTAGAATTTGTCCTTGAGCTTGTGCACCTCCTGGCAGTATACTGCCATGAGGGGGCTTTTGCAAGAGGACTCCTTCATGACTTGGTCGACGACCAACTCTGAGTCGCCGCAGACGTATAGCCGCATAGCGACGAGCTCGATGGCGATGCACAGTCTGTTGATGAGGGCCTCATATTCCGCGGTGTTGTTTGAGGTCAAAAATTGGAGACACATCGCATAGCAGAGCTTGCTCCCATCCATGGAGATCAGAACCACTCCAGCCCCTGAGCCTAGTGCCATCACCGACCTATCAAAGTACATCGTCCAGTACTCGTGGGTGACGTCTGCGGTTGGGAGCTGGACCTCCGTCCATTCGGCGACAAAGCCTGTGAGAGCCTGAGACTTAATAGCAGTGCAGGGGATATAGCTAATGTTGTGGCCCATTAGTTCGAGTGCCCACTTGGAGATCCATCCCGTGGCATCGCGGTTGCGGATGATGTTTCCAGCAGGAATAAAGTGACAACCATGACTTCGTGCTCGGTGAAGTAGTGTAGGAGCTTCTGGGTCACCATCAGCATGGCGTATAGAAGTTTCTGCACCTGGGGGTACCGTACCTTGGCATTGGTGAGTACCTCATCGACGAAGTATATGGGTCATTGGACCTTAAGGTGGTGTCCTAGCTCCTCCCTTTAGACTACTAGGGCGGCGCTCACCACATGGTTGCTTGCCATGACATAGAGGAGGAGGGGTTCTCCCCGTTTAGGAGCGATGAGGATTGGGGCTGACATCAGTGATGCTTTGAGGCTCTCCAAAGCCTACTGTGCTAACTCAGTCCAGATGAACATGTCCGTCTTTTTGAGAAGCTTGTAGAGAGGCATCCCCCGCTCGGCTAGCTAGGAGATGAACTGGGTCAGGGCAGCCAAACAACCGATGAGCCTTTGTATGCCCTTGATGTTGCGTATAGGACCCATGTTGGAGATGGCCGTGATTTTTTTGGGGTTGGCCTCGATACCACGTTCGGACACGATGTATCCAAGCAGTTTCCCCTTCGAAACCCCAAAAACACATTTTTCGGGTTTCATTTTGATGTTGAACCTTCGGAGGTTCATGAACATTGCGGCCATGTTCGTGATTAGGTCGCAAGCTTGTGCCATTTTGACCACTATGTCATCAACATAGAAAGCGATTGTTGGTTTTGGCTGCTCGACTTGGTTAGGCTAGTCAAGCGAGTCGATTTGATTGGCGAAGCATTGCTACATGCACATTGATAGGTGGCGCCAGCGTTCTTCAGACCAAAAGGTATGGTTACATAACAGTACGAACCATATGGGGTGATGAATAAGGTTGTGAGCTGGTCGGACTCTTTCATCCCGATCTGGTGGTAGCCTGAGTAGGCATCAAGAAAGGAGAGGATTTTGCATCCTGAGGTGGAGTTGACTATCTGCTCTATGCGTGGCAAAGGAAAATGGTCCTTCGGGAATGCCTTGTTGAGGCCAGTATAATCAACGCACATTCTCCATTTCCCAGTCTTCTTTTTAACAAGTCAACCCATGGCCCTGCGCCTCTCGTCGTCAAAGCTAGGAGTTTGGTGATGTCCTCGCCTATGGCCCTGCGCCTCTTGTTGTCAAAGCGATGCAGGCGTTTCTTTGCAGGCTTTGAGCCCAGGACGAGGCATAATGCATGCTCGATGACCTCCCATGGTATGCCTGGCATGTTAGAAGGTTTCCATGCGAAGACATCGCGATTGGCGCATAGAAAATCAGTGAGCTCGCATTCCTGTTTGGCCAGGAGCTGGGTCCCGATCCGCACCATTTTGGTTGGGTCGGTGGGGTCGATCCCCACCGCCTTAGTTTCCTCGAGTGGGTGGAAGGTAGTCGAGGAGGTTGGCTTGTTGCAGCCCGGGATTGCTGGAGTCGACGATTCTCTGAGCTGAGGGAGCTCGGCTGAGTTGATGAGGGCAGTGCCGAGCTCGTAATGCTCGCGATCGCATGTGTAGGCGTGCGAAAAGGTGCTACCCATAGTGATGACACCGTTCGGTCCTGGCATCTTCAACTTGAGGTAGGTGTAGTTGGGAATCGCCATGAACTTGGCGTAGCATGGCCGCCCCAAGATGGCATGGTAGGACCCTAGGAAGTCCACCACCTCAAAGGTGAGGACCTCCAAGCGGAAGTTGGCTTGGTCGCCAAACATGACAGGCAGGTCAATCTGCCCGAGTGGGTATGCCTGCGTTCTTGGGATCACGCTGTGGAAGGGGGAGCTCACTGGGTGGAGCTCTGACTAGGGGATGCGCATGGCGTCGAGGGTGTCGACGTAGAGGATGTTGAGGCCGCTGCCTCCGTCCATCAGCACCTTGGTGAGGCGCTTCTTGTGGACAATGGGGTAAACGATGAGAGGGTAGCGACCCGGTCTGACAATGTGGGAAGGATGGCCCCTTTGATCAAAAGTGATCGGATATTCTAACCAGCTAAGGAAAGAGAGGATGGCCGTTTCAGCGACGCATGCCTCTCTGTAGCGCACTTTGTGCTGGCGCTTGGAGTAGATGGCATCGGATCCCCCAAAGATCATGAGGCATTCCTCGGGGTCGGGAAAGCCATCCCCATCCTTGCCTGCCACGCCTCCTTTCTTGGCCGCTGCCTCCTTGCCCTTTCCTTCTTTCAGTCCGCCGGCCTGTTGCAGAAAGCACTTGAGGAGTTCACAGTCCTTGTAGAGGTGCTTGACGGGGTAGGCGTGGTTGGTGCATGGACTCTCCATGAGCTTGTCGAAGTGGTTGGGCTAGCCTTGATGGGGTTCCTTGCCCATGTGATCGGCCGCGGTGACCAAAGTGGAGTTGGCCGGTCGGCACCGATCCTTCTTATTCTTTTTGCCCCTTTGTGTGGAGGGGCCCTCATCTTGGTCCTCGCGCTTGGCCTTGCCCTTGTCCCGGCCTCCACTAAAGACCACTCTGACCACGTCCTCACCAGAGGCATGGTTCACGGTGATGTCGATCAGGTCACGGGTGGTATGGGGCTTCAGACAGCCGAACTTGTGGATCAAGGACTCACATGTTGTCCCGGAGAGGAACACACTGATGATGTCTGCGTCAACGACATCAGGAAGGAGTTGCATTGTTTTGAGAACCTACAGATGTAATATCGTAGGGACTCGTTTGGCTCCTGTTGATAGCTCTTGAGGTCCCAGCAATTTCTAGGGTGGACATACGTCCCCTGAAATTTCCCGATGAAGATCCTGTTGAGATCCGCCCAGTTGCGGATGCTGTCAGGTGGGAAGAATTCGAGCCATGCTCGAACATGCTCCCCCACGCAGATGGGGAGGTATTGAACGATGAAGTGGTCATCATCCACTTCTTCGGCTCGGTTGGCGAGCCGGAAGTCTTTGAGCCATATACCAGGATTCATTTCCCCGATGTACTTGGCGATGTTGGTAGGTGGTCAAAAGCGCTGTGGGAACAACGCTTTCTAGATGCGGCGGCCAAAGACCTGTGGTCTCGGGCCGTCCAGGCTGGGACTCCGGTCGTCCGGTCGATGACCATGCCTGGGGTGCGTTTCCCCGCTGCCATCGATGGTCTGACCGGGGCCTATGCCGCCTGCTCTCACTGCCCCTTGATGGACGTCATCATCACGCCGGGCTTGACACCAATTGTTGATGATGCTGCGAGCATCTTGGTTCGGCCTGAGTCGTTCGCGCACAGGCGGTCGGTGTGGAGCGGGCGCCGGGTGTGGTCGTGGTGTAGCTGCGTCCTCCAGTTCCACGCTCAGCGACTGTAGTGGTGAGCGGATGGAGCGGTTTGACTGGTGTGCCCCGATTCCTCTAGTGGGCAGAGAGGCCACGATGTTTCCACCTGCGCTCGGAGGTTATGGTGGATCGCCTGCTCCTGGGGGTCGACAGGCTCTAGAAGGCTGCGTAGAAGCATCGCCGCAGCGGCGATGTTCTAGCCAGCCGAGCGAACTATGGGGGATCATTTCCTCCATCAATGAAGTTGCGCTGGACCTGGCGGGCGTGACCTCCGGCGCCGCTCACCGAGTTACGCCGCGTGGCACAGCGTGCGGAGCCGAGCGCACCGGCGCAGGTGACGGCTGGCTCTGCTGCCTTTGTCGTAACTCCTCGTCGTGCTCCTGCATGAGGGTCTGGAGGGGTGTGAGTCTGTAGAGACTCCACTACCATCGGTGGCTGTCCCAGAGCGTCCGCCATAGCGCACTCCCGGGACAGAGAGTGGCTAGGTGCCACAACATCACCGATGCTGGAGCCATAGCTTTCAACCTCGTCATCCATGAGGTCATAGAAAGAGGTGGGAGCATAGCCCGCCATCCCCACAAATTCGGATGTGAGAGGAGGCGGCATCCGCATCTTTCGGAGCCCCCGTGCGTATGCGTCTGTGGGGGACGCGAGGCCGTAGGGGAACCGGTTGCGTGGCGGTTGTGGTGGGGACAACGGGGTCCCTCCGGAGAGTCGGTGGAAGATATTAAATAGCGAGTAAAGAACAATATGTATGTTACTCATATTAGGGTTTGAGCCCAGCATGGGCTCGGAGCGAAGCCCAGGCGTCTCGTCATTGAGGTCGCCGAGTGGCCCGGAGCCGACGGAGGGCGCTCCTCCTCCGATGGGCGCCGGGACAAGTGCCTCCTCGCGAAGGCGAAGCACGCCGAGCTGGTCGACGACAAAGTCTAGGCTTCCAAAGAGAAAGGTCTGGGATGGCTCGAAGACGGGAGGAACCCACATCCCAACAGGTGGGAGGATGGGAAACTCCAATGAGCGGAAGCGAGTCGTATCGCTTGAGCCTGCCATGCCGAAGATGGCGGAAAGGTGGGCCATCCGATGTCCAAAAGTGTGAGCCAACTATCGGTGTGAAAAGTGACCAACAAGTAAATATTTGTCATTTTGCCGTACGTTGTTATCGGATGTGGCCTAGCACTCAATGACACAGGGTTTATACTGGTTCAAGCAACGCGCCCTACATCCAGTTTGAGTCGGTCGGTGACTTTATTCCAGTTTGCTATGGGGTTAGAAACGAGTGGGAATAAGATCAGGGTGTTAGAGGTCTGTTCGGACTCTGGACTAAAGGACCGAGAGCGATGGGAGCTCCTACGTGCACTACGTATTGGAACATATGCTCTGTGTAGCTTTAGAGTTCTAGAGCTGTGAAGCTGTTTGAGTGCTCAGAACGTCTAAAGCTAGCAGAGAGAGTCAGAATGATCGTCCTCTGTTGGGAGAGAGCGCATCCCCTTTTATAGATGAAGGGGACGGCCTTACAAGTTCAAGAGGGAGGGAGAGAGAGAGAGAGAGAGAGAGCCCTAGTCTTGTTGCCCACGTCGTCGGGTACAAGACAGTTTGTCGGCACCCATAATACTGTTGACGCCTAGATGCATGTGGCAGGCTCCATCGTGTTCTTTAGGTATGGCAAATGTCGGCGCCTACCATACTGTAGGACAAATGTCGGTGCCTAGAAGACTGTTTGTGTTCTGACATGTTAGGAAGGCTGCAAAGTATCCTTCTGGCATGGCCTGACAGTACTGTCCTGTAGGTGTGCAGGGTACGGTCCTCGGTATTGCGGTTGACTTGAGCACCTTATCTTGTCTGCTCTGCCTGATTTCTTGGGTCCTCACCGAGTGGGAGTCACCGTCCGATCGTTCCCAGTTGGTTCCTACCGCGTCGATCAGAGAAGAGCCGTAAGCAGAGGTTCGGTGTATTCCTGGTCGGAGAAGTGGGTCGGAGTCGGAAGCGAGCGTTGTCCCCTCCTTGGCCAGGGCTTCCGGTCGGAGAAGCGGGTCGGAGTCGGAAGCGAGCATCATCCCCTCCTTGGCCAGGCCTTCCGGTCGGAGAAGCGGGTCAGAGTCGGAAGCGAGCGTCGTCCCCTCCTTGGCCAGGCCTTCCGGTCGAAGACTGGATCGCTCTTCCGGCCTGTCGTTAGGTATCTGGGCCGGCCCAGGAGTTGCGCGTCGTTCGTAATGCCGTCTGCTGGGCCTAGCTTTTGCTGGGAAGCGGTCCCATTAGGGACCCTGGGTTTATGAACCCGACAAAAGTTCAGTTCTATAGTACTGTTACTGTTAATGAAATTAACTATGATAATGTCAAAATGTAAATTAATACGGAGAAGCAAATGCATCAATGTTGTGCTTTTGAGGACCATATAGGAAATAATTAATCACAGTTAAATGCTTCAGGCAGCGTCGCCCCAGCCAGGCAACCTCTTTTGCTCGCCTGGCCTGGACAGCGTTGCCTGGGTTGGCACCATCTCAGTCCTTCAACCAAACGAATCACAGGCAGGCTCCAGAAACCTCTTCGCCCAGGCAGTTTGGTTCCAGGGTAGGAACCAAACAGGCCCTAAGTTGATGGCATCGCTGGTGACGGCGTAAAATACATGTTATGAAGCATATCCTAGAAGGACTCTAGCGGGCTCTTACCTAAAACATGAATTTCTAGTAAGAATCTTAACATGGACTCCTAGTAGGACTCTTTTCCGCAGGACTATATATACATGAGAGGAGAGGAGAGGGATATTGTACAGATCTATGATATAGATGATAAAGATAGAGCCTCTCCCTATATCTTGTCTACTTTGTTCTTCTACTTTGTTGATCATGAGAGACGGATAGAGAAATGTCCTAACCGCTGGCCACGTGATTTCACAACATGTTATCAGCACTTTGCTCTACCGCCATCATCGTCGACTACTTCATCTACATCATCGTTCGTCGTCGACCTAGACCTCGCTGGCACCACCATCTCCGACGTCGTCGTCGACTACATCATCTACTTGGACCATGGAGAGTTGCTGGCTGAACCGATCTGCTATGACCTCAGCCTACTTACAGTCTGCACTGCGTTGGCGTTGTTGTCATCAATCAAATAGGCAGGTCTTCAACCATGCCTACTGCTCTACGCAGTATGTATCTACTGATAACTGCCCTACGCGGCAAGTGGAGTAGATCAATTTGGCATCAAAATCAAGGATTAAGCATGTGTTCCGGCCATCGAGCTGGAAGATTGATTTCCAATCTACTTCTGATTGACCACGAAGGCCGAACGTAAGCATACACCACCTCGGATGATTTATTTATGCTCGCGGTCAGTAGCCGCACACATCTATGATCATGTTTCATAAGAAAGCAAAGAAAAACTAAACATGGAGAATACGTGGATATGGATCCACGTGAAGATGATCCATGTACATGAACCATACTCATCCGCACACACACAAAAGACACCCCATCAAACGACAGGAAGAACGTTCATATCCAGAATATAAACTCAACTCTTTGCCGTGGACCTGTAGTCGCGTCACCGAACTTCCCCCGCCTGGATGAACTCGGGTCGGATCTAAGCTGCAAAGTTTGAAGCAATCTCTCCTCAATCGGATCGAATCCGATCGTCGAACGTCAGAAATGCCGCAGCCACGGTCACACGGGCTTGGCAGCTCATGAACGCTCCACGGCCACTGGGCACCGCACGCCGCCTCGAGACTTCGCAAGGCTGCGGGGTGCCAGCGCCACCGTTCACCGAGGGCCGTTGCATGGCCCATATATACCACACACCGCCGCACAGGCTGATGGATCCCGCGTGTCGCTGTGCACCGACGGGCAACACATACAGACGCCCAGTAGCTAAACCTCCTGCACTGCCGGGCATGACTGTCGCGTGCTGTTGCACGCGGGCGACGCGACGGGTATCGAACGCTGGGTCTCTGTACAAAAGTCGTTATTAACGAACCTCGTGCGCCACCGCATGGCTGCCAGGTGCCGTGGCACGGGCTCCACGCACTGCTGCAGGGTAACATAGCCACCGCTGCACGGCTGGTAGAAGCACTGCTCATTTAGAATGGGGTAAACCGAGCAGACCCATGGACCAGGGAGGTCTGGTACAAACAGGATTTTCTGGAAGAAAAATAAAAAAATAGAAAATAAATACTCCTTAGAATTTATTAGAACGTCGGAAGGCTCTGTATTATTGCATAATACACCCTATGGTTCTGAAAAATGGTGCAACATCCACTAGAAATTGCAAATTGGTCCCTCTTTTTTTGAAAAAAAAAATCAGGGCCTTGAAATTGTTTTGCGATAAAGACTTTATGCTGCCAGAAAACTGCATATAGCATGAATTATATAGATAAAGCACGATGAGCTCAGAATTTCCTGCAGAATGTGTGTGTATGTTTGTAGCATTTATTTATTAATGTATGCCTTATGTTTTTTATGTGCTCTTTTGAATGCATTTAATCATGGATATTATGAATCATTCCATGTAATCTCGAGAATAAAACATTGAATGATTGCACTAGCAACATGCATAACGTATATGAGCTCTGTAATCTTGAAGACCATAGACTTAGTACCCCGAGAGTCTCATATTATTTTCTAGAAATGCTAGTACGCTTCTGAGAATATTTTTGCATAATCATCCACTACCTTTTGCACACTACTACTTATTAACATGCAGTAAATTTATATGCACATGATTCCAATTATTTTGATATGCACATGAAGAAGAAATATCCTGAATTTACCAAGATAGCTGGAATTATCTCTTATGGTCATTCTAAACCTTAATATCCATTGAAGGATATGATCTCTGAAAGTTTATTAAACCCACGAAGGATGATGTACTGCACCGTTGATGTGGAGCAGGCTTAGTCACTGCATTTTCTAAGACAAAGTATTACTATCAAGAAGGAGTACATGACCAATATAAACCCCAAGGTATTATGGGACTCACTGTATGAGAAATTCAAGAAGATAACCCATAAACTGATTCTAGAATATCAGTATAATTAATAAATTGAATTTTTCAAGAATATTATACCGTATGGGAACATATACTGCTCTATACAATTGCAACTAGCTTGAAGCTTGTGCTCTCTACGCCAGAAAGGCAAGATAACAAACAAGGATTTATTTACAATTATTCTAGAAGATTAGAATATTATGAGCAATGAGTACAAGAAGTATTAATATTTATCACTAACAACTACTCAAGATCAAGCAGAAATTGAGCTAGAAGTTTGGGTAGCTTATATCAATTAGGATATTATCAAAGTGAGACTTAGCAGTATATATGACTCACATTTATCACACCCCTAGAAGGCTTGTGAATGCATATCACAACCATTTAATAAAGCATGAAGCTACCACATACAAGAACAAGAACGAAGATCAATTGGAATATTTCATGATCCTCTTGAAGAAGAACTTAAACATGTGCTTGCGGACTCAGTATAGTCTTCAAATTTATCATCTAGTAGTATTAGTAGTGGTCGTGCATCAAGTTTTTAGTTCATGTACCAAATTAAGAGGTTTGAGTAAACTCTTAGAAGAGCAAACAATTGTCTTATTAGCTTGAAGACTAATTTGAAGCATTTGATATTCTCAGTTGAAATTTCTTACCTGCAGTAGTTTGATATTCTAGGGAGCAAACAATTTAATTTTGCATGGAATAAATAAATTATATGTTGAACATATCAATAATTGCCTACTTTAGCCTACTAAAACAATCATTTGCAATGATTTTATCCACTAAGAAGCCTCTGGTAACCATGTAGGTTATAGTTCTTTTGTGCACTGCTATGCAGGTAGATAAAAACCGAAATTTTCAAAATGCACATGAACAATTGGAATATATTGATACTATAATTGATTTCATAAGAATTGATTTATGTAAGCAAGAAGTATAATTCTATACTAAGGTATTGAATACTTGTACCCTAAAAACTTGAAGTTTATATTCTACCCTAATCAAATTGTTGTACAATGGATAGTATAGATTTCATGCCATAAAAATACTAGAAGTATTACTGCAATTTATAACCATTTGAAATGACTTATAGATAATTCATGAAGCATACTTCTAATTGAAATTTAATATAGCATGAAAGGGGGAGAAATTGGGTATGGAGGCATAAGAAAGTGTGGATAAATAAAATTTAATGCACATCCTTCCTAAGTCACTGTTGACGGTAGTTAACATACATTATAAACCATAAATATAACTTGTATAAATGGTTAAAATAGATCACCAATGTAGACTTAGGGGTATAAACTGACAAATTTTATGAGTTTTGGTGAATATGTGTTTCCAGCAGGATTTAATCAGAAAACCACCAAGGAGGACCTAATCGTCAAAGGAAATCACGGAATCTCACCGCGCTACCTACGTGGGAAGACTCTAGAAGGGTCCAGAAGGAGAACCACCGAAGCAGGCCACATGTCTCTAACATGTGGGGCCGCCCTACCCCTGTGGGCCCCACCTGTCAGCCTCCTGTTGGTGCTTCTTAGCGTAAGCAGAAAAGTCCTCAAGCGCACGAAAGTACCGTTGTAGCACTCCACCCAGAAGTATTCAGGGTATCGTATTTTCCCAAAGGAACGATATTGTAAGTAGTCTCTTGGCTAGTTTACCTAGGAGAACAAGCTAAAGGGTAACTTGGGTAGTGAGGTTCTTCTAGGGGCAGAAACCTTAAGCGAAGGTAATTTTGTTACTACAGACTCACTTCAGGCACTGGTGAACACTGGTCTGCCAAGTGTTGCCGGCCTACAGCTCTAGGCCGTATCCGAACGTGGTGGAGTGCTAGGGACGGACAGGGCTATCACTACCTATCGCCTACCCCTCAACAGTGGGATACGAGGCAAATGAAGGTAACGTGTAGCTTAGACACCACATCTACACTAATCGTTACTACTCTAGCGATGGCTAGGAACTTCTACCTTTATCAGGAGTCCTCTACTAGAGCACCCATCACAAGGATGGATGACGAACCCATAAATAAGTAGTAACAATGATAACTTTACTTAAAGAATCAAAACCGAAAGATGAACACGAACTTCTTACTCCAAGTAGTAAGACAAATGTAGAGGTACAAGTGTAGAGAGGGCCGACAAGTTCAGCATTCTGTCCACCCGAGGCATAAGGCTTGCCGAGTACAAAAGGTAGAGGGCACCACTACTCCGCTATTCCTCCAATTCTTTCCCTCTCTCACTCCTAAACTAATCTAGCTAGAAGCTAATGGAAATGAGTGTAGCCCTTCTTCTTCTTCTCCAAATGTGTATGATGCTTTTGAATGTGAGGAGGGGGTCTTCTTATATAGGCTTGGAGGAGGTCGGTTTGCTCATATTTTAGGAATGCCCCACATGCAACTACCTCCCCTAGTATTAAATGCACCACCTGAGCAAGGTGGGCCCGAGCAGAGCTGGGAGTAGTGTGGGCGCACCAGGGGTGCGGCCGCACCCTGGGCCAGCCTACTGGCCACTGCCTTGCTCTGGTGGGTTGCTGGCTGGGCCTAGGTGCCTCCCATGCTGGTGTTCTAGCCCAGTTCTGATATTTGGTTGGGCTTTTGCTTTTGTTTTGCTTGAATGCGCCTTCTTGATTGCGCATTTTGATATATTTTCATGTATGGCCTTGCAAAATATATATAGACCAAAACTTGTGGAGAATGTGAGTTGTAAAGTCCTATTCTAAGTTTTGGTGGTCATATTTGTCTTATTTTATTTAAATGTTGGTGGTAAAAATATGAGTTAAGAACCTCTAACAAGCTCCCACACACTTAGTCCTTGCTCATCCTTGAGTAAAGTTCTAAGGACTAAGCGGGTTCATCTCCTTGATTTGAAAATTTGTATTCAAGTTATTCCAAGCTTCACCTGAACTTGTGAACTTCCAAGTGTCTACCAAAATATCTTGGGTAATTGAAAAATAGAATAGCTTGGATTCAAATCTTCATGCTGTATTCTTGCTTAGAAACTTGGGTTTTGTATGTTTTTTAAAAACATAAAGATAGCTTTTGTTCCTTGAATGATTCTCTCGGGTCACTTAAATTTTGTAAGTGGTTCCTATCCATGGCATATTTTGAGATTTTGCCTTCTCTTTTGATCATCCTACTTCTAATAAGCTTATCTAGAGCTTAGGATAAGGATAAAAATTTTGAGGCACACTTACCTTGCATATGTTGTAAAGTCAAATTCCAAACCGCACCGGAGGGAAGCGTCATACTCTTAGATCAAAACAGTGCAAGTGTGTGAAATTTTTTGGTGGAATTATACTCCTCTATTGGATATGATCTCTTTTTCTAGCTTTTATTTTTTAGACATGGCTAGCTTATTATTATTTTTTATGTGCTCATCATTCATTTTCATATTTTTTCTATTCTTTTTGGGACCTTCATTCTGTCCCATTCTTTTTCTTTTAGCATAGCCTTTTTAGTCTCTATTTTTAGAAATATGCTAGAGACATCATATTTTAGAGCATGGAGTATTTATTTTGGTGATGGAAAACATGTTGTAGCATATTCTTAGTGTAGGAATAGCTGTTTATTTTATGGCATGTATGTGTGTTTTGATCTTGGGAGCATGAAACATCTCTCAACGGGGTCACAAAACTTGACCAAACTCAATACAAAGTAAGAGGCATATATGGAAGGTTTTGTCATGTAAGATCATATATGGCCTTGGTAGGTATTTGAAATGTCATTCAAGGAACATGCTATTTGAATTTTTGTTTTGTAAAATAAATCCCAAGTGCTTTCCGGGAATTAAGCAAGAGTCATGTCATCCTACTATATCTCATCTATCAATTACTTAGATAAAATGGGTTCCCTAAAAATAAGTGTTCACAAATTTGTAGGAATATTAGTAAGGAAAAGTATGCAAACTCTTTAATCATAGGAAGACATGGAGATGGAGCATAATCATTTTGGTTCATTTTAAAATTTATTCCATTTTAAAGCTTCTTTATTAAATGAGAGAGTGAGAGTTGTACAAACCATGTTTGAATTTGACCGTCTTTTGTGCAACCGAGTTGGAGGTGAGTGTGGTTTCTCCCCCACACTTGTTTTTATACCTGTCTTTATTTGACACAGAAAAAATAGAAAACAAGTGCAACAAAATATTTTTAACAATAAAATCTTTATTCAATTATAAAATGATAGGCGCATTACACGATTGGAAATCAAATATGATAGGAATGAAAATCTTAAAAGAAAAATGATGCGCCTAATTTATTGTTGCAGCGGGAGTGGCCTGGAAAGGTTCATCTATTGCATCTACCACTCCTGCTACCTTTGCCACCTTAGCTAATTTCTGGTCAAGCTTGAAGCTTGCACAAGCTGTTGATATAATCGACCAGATCTCTAATTTTGAGGAGGTTTGTGGCTAGGTTGTCGTTAAGGTTCCAAAGAAGATCTCGCAGGCTTTCGTTTTCGGTGCTAAGAGAGGTGATGGAAGGACCCTTGGAAGGTGTGTCCTCCTCGTCACTACTCTCATATTGCCCCTACGGGTCTTCTGATAGGCGGGAGCTTTCTAAACCTCTTTATCCTAAGGGGCGCACCTGATGATTCCGATGGCTCATTTCCCGATGGAGTCGATTTGCTTACCGGCTTTTTAGCCAGCTTACACATGAGCGCCTTTCCGTACCCTCCTTCGGGTTTGCGCACAACTACTATGGTGTAGGAAAGGCTAGGCCAAGCGGTATGAAGAGACGTACTAGCGTGGGAAACCGTATTGCCCGAAGGCGTTACAACAGAGCGCTTGCTACGTTCGCTAACATCGGGGGCCTTCCGCTTGAGGCCGATGGCACCGGTGGTAGGTCTTGTGGGCGCCATCTTCTTCTCCTTAGCGCCACCTTGGTGCACCTTGGACCATGTCATGGACTTTAGACTTGAACCACCGCTCATGGAATAGCTAGGTGGTGGCATGATGGCGAGCGGCGCTTCGGTGATGGGCCTTGCTTCTTCCCTCACGAAGGAGCTCTCGGGCACTAAATCAATGGACAACGGCACTCCATCGAGATCATAGGTGGAGCTAGAGGCCATGTACAAAGTGAGGGCATGGCTGGCCATGCTGAGCTTATTACTTAGAGTACTATGTGGAGGGAGAGAAGAAAGCTTGTAGCTTGGTGTGAGGAGAGGAGAGGCTATGGGGTGGTTTATATAGGTGCTCAGGCCTCTACTGTAATAGAAATGAACCAAGCACCGCCATGACTCTAATACACCTAGGATGAAATAGATGCACGCGAAGATTGGGGGCCAGCGGAGCCAGGGGTGGTGCGGCTGCACCATGGGTGCGCCCGCACCCCTAGCTCCTCCCCTTGGCCTGAGTTTTCATCTAGGTGCACTTGCATGTATGAGGATTCTAGGGATGCTGGTGTTAGATTTTTACTCACTAGAATCACAATGTGATAGAGTAGGATACACTTGTAATCATGTTGAATCAAGAATATTCATGTTGCAACATTCTCATGATCTTGTAATTAAAAGTGGAATATTATGTGATCAACATGTATCAAGCATGATTGAGCAAGAATCATGGGTTGTCTAGTGAGGGCATAAAGGTCATTTTACCATGATGACTTTCTTGAGAAGATAATGCATTTTTTTTATATTTTAAGTAAATGAAAGAATATGTTAGTATAATTAATTTTTAAATTTTCATAAGTTTTGAATGAATTTATCAAAAGCAATTAAGTCTATTCTATCTATTTCTAAGTTAGTGTTATAACAAGGTGCTAGGAAAACTTTTAAACGCTGGCCGTTAACTTTAAAAATGTTACCGTCATTGTCCTGGATGGTGATCGCGCCATTTGGTGAAGTGTTGATGACGGTGTACGGTCCTTGCCATTTGCTTCTTAGTTTTCCTTCACCGAAGAGTTTGACTCAGGAGTTGAATACAAGAACCTTATCTCCCTCCTTGAATTCTTTGTATTGGATTCGGTGATCGTGCCATCTCTTAGTTCTTTCCTTGTAGAGCTTGGCACTGTGGTATGCCTTCTCTCGCCATTCTTCTAGCTCGGCTATTTGTTTTTGACGATTTCGGTCGGCTAGTTTCACATCCATATTCCAGCTTTTGATTGCCCAGTGAGCTTGGTGTTCAAGCTCAATAGGCAAGTGCCAACTTTTTCCATAGACTAGCTAGTATGGTGACATGCCAATGGGGGTTTTATAAGCTGTCCTGTATGCCCAAAGTGCATCAGGTAGCTTATCTTTCCATCCTTTTCCCATTGCATTGACCGTTTTCTGCTGGATATTTTTGATCTGTTTATTTGAGGTTTCTGCCTAACGACTTGTTTGAGGATGGTATGGGGTGGCAATGTTGTGCTTTGCCCCCAAGCTCTTTTAGGAAGGCTCTAAAGGTTTTGTCAATGAAGTGGGACCCTCCTTCGCTTATCACCATTCGTGGTGTTCCAAAGCGAGGGAAGATTACTTCATGAAACATCTTCCTTGCATGCCTAGCATTAACAACTCTATAGGGTAAAGCTTCCACCCATTTTGATACATAATCAACGGCGATGAGGATGTACTCGCTATCATGGGACTTTTGGATTGGCCCCATGAAGTCAATGCCCCAAACATCGAAGATCTCCACTTGGAGGTTATAGTGGAGGGGCATTGCATTGCGAGCTGTAATGCCACCTTGCAGCTGGCATTTTCAGCACCTTTGGATGAACTCCTTGGTGTCCTCATACATCATGGGCTAGAAGAACCCGCACTGCTATTTAAGTGATGCATGGCATTTCTCAATGATTTGCAGACCCTTTGCCATTGGTACATATCTCCTCAACAGACCGTCAGAGCATATCCTGTATAGGTATGGGTCATCCCAAACGTGACATCTGCTTTCTACTTGCAGCTTTCTTTTGTTTTTGCCTGGTGGTAAGTATCCTGAAACCATGAAGTTCGCGATGTTTGCGTACCATGGGTTTGAGTCCGTCACCTTGAGTAGCATGTTGTTGCGTAGGAAGTCATTTATTGGGAGTTCCTACATGTTAGTGACTTGCAAACGCGATAGATGATCGGCGACGGTGTTCTCTGCTCCCTTCTTATCTTTTATTTCAAGGTCAAATTCTTAGAGTAAAAGAACCCATCTAATTAGTCTAGGTTTAACGTCCTTCTTAGTGAGCAAATATTTAAGTGATGCATGATTAGTATAAACGATAACTTTGGCACCCACTAAGTAAGACCTAAATTTGTTGATAGCAAAAATGACTGCTAAGAGCTCTTTTTCTGTGGTAGCGTAGTTAAGTTGTGCTCCTATCACCATTTTTCTAGCATATGCGATTGCGTGATGCTTCTTATCTTTGGTTTGGCCAACTAGCATCACACATGATCTCGAATGGCAGCGACCAATCGGGTGGTTGGATGATTGGCGCTGAGATGAGTGCTTTCTTGAGAGTGTGAAAAGCTTTTAAACACTCATCTGTGAACTCAAAAGGTGCATCCTTAGCTAACAGGTTTGTGAGGGGTCTAGCGATTTGTGAAAAATCTTTGATAAGCCACCTATAGAACCTACATGACCTAGGAAGCTACGGATTCCTTTACGTTCACTAGGGGTTGTAGTTGCTCAATGACTTCTATTTTGGCTTTATCTACCTCGATCCCCCTCTCGGACACAAGGTGTGCAAGAACGATGCCTTCACGGACCATGAAGTGGCACTTTTCCCAGTTAAGTACTAGGTCCTTTTCTTGGCATCTCTGCAAGACTTTGTATAAATTCTCCAGACAATGGTCAAAGTTTTGCCATAGACCGAAAAATCGTCCATGAAAACCTCCATGATTTCTTCTATCATGTCTGAGAAAATAGACTTCATGCACCGTTGGAATGATGCGGTGCATTACACAACCCGAATGACATTCTATGATAAGCGTACGTTCCACATGGACATGTAAATGTTGTCTTGCTCTAATCATCAGGGTGGATGGGGATTTGATGATATCCCGAATACCCATCGAGGAAACAGAAGAAAGAATTCTTCGCCAACCGCTCTAACATTTCATCAATGAAAGGCAGTGGGAAGTGGTCTTTCTTTGTTGCCGCATTGAGTTTCAATAATCAATACACATTCTCCACCCCGTGATGGTATGTTGCAGGATTAACTCATTTTTATTATTTTCAACGACCGTCATGCCTCCTTTCTTGGGAACCACTTGGACGGGACTAACCTAGTCGCTATGTGGTATGGGATAAATAATCCCAGCGTGAAGAAGTTTGAATACTTCCTTCTTCATGACTTCCCGCATCACATTATTGAGCCTGTGTTGGGGTTCGCGTGATGGTGTGCTTGCAGGGTCAATTGGAATGCGATGGGTACAAAGAGTTGGGCTAATCCCCTTGGGATCTTGCAAGGAATACCCAAAGATTGACCTTTGTTTTTCAAAAATTGCGATGAGTTTGGACATCCCCTCATCGGAAAGCTTATTGCTAATGATTACACGAGTGTTTTTGTCGCCACTTAGAAAAGCATAGCGTAAGCCAACGGGTATGGGTTTTAGCTCAACCGGAGGTTGTGTCAGTACTTCCTCTATGGGAAGATCTATGATTTCTCCTAAGTTGTCTTGTTCTTCTATGATGAGTTTTGCATCTTTTTCTAAAGATGACTCAGGGGAATCAAAGGGTGAAACCGACATAACCTCCTCGGGCAGGTTATGATAGGGGAGAGATTCTACCACCGAGTTCTAGACTCGAATGATAGGAATGGTGAAATTGTCTCTCCCCAACTTTATGTCTAGATCCCCTGTTTTTTGTAGATTAAAAAGATTTTCAAGGGAATGCCCTAATAAGATATCAAAGTTCTGGATGTCAAAGACATGGAGGTCTAGGGGGACTTCATTATTATTGTAATAAAGCAAAGTGTTAAGAAGAACCCCTAGTCCTTCTAGTCTAACATGTGGTGCAATTCTACAAGATTTGATTGTTCGAGTGATGGCGTCTTTGCTAAAGTAAGTGTGGGCAAATGATGCGGAAATGAGGTTAGCTCTGACGGTAGGGTTGTAGAGGACATCTACCGAGGTTCTACCGATTGTGCAATGGATGGTGGAGGAAGGAGTGTGTATCTAAATCTCATCAAATGAAAGCTCCACTTCTTCTACGCATTCGCTACTCATGATGGTTATCAGCTCCTTGACATATTTTCTAATAAAAAGATCATCTAATGGATCCGAAGGAGTGACATGTATTGGTGGCCTCTTTTGGCATGAGTACTTCGAGGTATTTCTGAGATTTTTGAAAAGTTCATTCTTGAAATACGGAAGGTCCGAAGGTTGGGAACCTTCCTCCAGAACTTCTGGTTCGGGTGAGGATCTCTCAAAAGATGCTACGGGTTCGGCCTCAGCCGAAGAGACTTCCTCATGGTTGAGCTCGGGCTCTACAAGGAGGGGTTCTAGCCGAGGAGTGTTCTCTAGAATGCGATCTAGGAGAGCTTCCCCTTCCGCCATGGTTTTATGAGTAAACGAACCTTCGACAGCTATATCGAGCTGTAGGGCAGATTCCTTGATAAGCCCCAACCAGAAATGTTGTTGTTTACACCAAAATTTGGGAGAAGAGCGCGGGAACTCACAGGCTTCCAGAATTATGCCAATCAAGGAGTCGATAGAGTAAAGATTGATATCTGCTGGATCGAATGCGACACTGAATCGATTCTCTCTGAATGACGTCAACAGATAATGATGATAGGATATGATTGGCGCCAAGAAGATACATATCGGACTCTACAAAAGGGGAAAGATTAGACTCCAAGTTATCTTAAGATAGGAATATTTCCTTCATACCAAAAGAATTGTATTGAGTCGTACTCGAGTAGGGTTCGTTTCTAGGCTTCGGGTATAAATACCAAACCCTGGCTATTGTAAAAATCAATCAATCAAATACAAGTCAATTATTTTTTTTGGCTCCGGCCACCCCTTAGGAGTAGGAGTAGAGTAGATCTCGATGAGTTCTTCAGCGAGTATGGCTACATCGATCCGGTTGACCTCCATTGCTTGTCTATAAGTATTGTCATGGTTTATACCTCTGTTCGTATGGCTGCATCGATCCGGTCGACCCCCACTACGGCTCTGGTATAGGCTAGTTATCGACTCTTGTCTAATTCAAGTATGGCCTGTGTGATTCTGCCTCACACCCGACTACTTGAATTAGATCAAGGTCAAGTTATCGGCTCTACCTTAGAATGACAGTCTCTGGTAGATTCATTAAGTTACCGATATTGCTTATTGCTTTCATTGTTTATCTAATTACAGCAATATCACTCTGCCCAATTGAGATTGATCTGGATCGGCCTTATATCTTATTTAACCCATTGTTTGCTAATCTAAAATTGATCTAATCTACACCTTAAACGATGAGTTATGTTTTATCGGCTGTTTTATATCAATCTTAATCGTGCATAGCGTGCGGTTAAGGCATGTTCGACCTAGAGTAGGTCTATTGGTTAGCGAGAATCGTTTTATGGCCCGTTATCACGGCCTGTGGGATTTTGCCTCTCACCCCACTATTAGCACTGTGGAGTGGGGATCGTTAGTTGGTAGATCCGTTCCTGAGAAGGCATGACCTTAACTGTGCTCTATGCCTGAATCGGCTGTTTAGCCGATTTCGAGTGCTTTCACGAACAGTTCACATTACGAGATCATTGAAGTAGAGATAAGTTGAAATATATGTTAGCCCCATGATCTTGTTATTGTATTACGGCCTGCATGATTCTGCCTCATGCCCCACTGGTTATGGCGATAGATGAGATCTAACATGTTGATTAGGTTTATCTTTATTAAATGGTTAAGTGGTGTTGAATTGTTTCTTTATATAAAAGAGGGGTTCAGTTACTTGTAATCATTGGCTCAGTATAAACCGATCATCATTGTTATCTTATTGCCATTGATTAATATTTGCTTAAATAATATTTATCCTGAATGATAACCAATTCTTCTTATACAACCCCATGAGCTTTAATTGATTTATTCTTATATGCTGGAATCGACTATTTAGTCGATCTCCTCTCATATCGGCTCTCAGAGCCGCACATTCGGGACTGTCTGGCAACACCGGCACGTTCCGCCCTTAATTACTGATAAGCTTTCTCTCCTTGTCAATTGCAGGGTCAAATTGACTGGCACGTCTCGGGAGGATTGCGCAGGATCGACCACCCTTGCGCTGAAGCTTGGCAGATCTGCTCCATCGAGCGGACCCTTCTGGCTTGCTGCGTGTGTCCTCAGCACAGAGACGGAAATTCTGTGTCGACATCTGTAAAAGCACTTGGCTGGGTATAGGCAAGTCTAGACCAAATCTCATTAAAATTGTGAATCTATCCCAAGCTGCCCCTTTGGATTCCTTCTCTTTTTGTTGGAAGTTGAGTATCTCTTGTCGTAGCGCAGCAATTTGAGATATAGGGAAGAATACCAGATAGAATTTGTTCCTTAGTTCTTCCCAATCACCAGCTACCTTCCCAACGTTGTGGGCATACCATTGTTTAGCTCTCTCCTAAAGTGAGAAAGGAAACAACTTCCACCGAAGTGTTTCTTGTGACATGCCTGAGGTGGTCGGTAAGCACAGAGCTGCTCAAACTGCCTTAAAGTGGTGATAGGGGTTTTCGTAATCCAACCCCCAGAAGGTTTGTTCCCAAACCATGGCTATGAAACCAGGGTGGAGTTCATAACTAGAAGCTGTGATTGGCTTCAAGGATTGTGGAGGTTCAACGAACTCGCCCTTAGGAGCTGTTGGGTTCATAAACCCAGGGTCCCTCATGGACCTGCTTCCCAACAAAAGCTTGGCCCAACAGACGACGTTGTGAACAACACACGACTCCTAGGCTAGCCCAAAAAACCTAACAACAGGCCAGAAGGGCGATCCAATCTCTAACCAGAAGGCCTGGCCAGAGAGGAACGGCGCCCGGTTCCGACTCTGGCCCGCCTCTCTGACCAGAAGGCCTGGCCAACAACGCTTCCGACTCCTACCTGCGTCTCCGACCAGGGATGCACCGAACCTCTGCTTACAACTCTTCTCCGACTAGCGCAGTCAAAGCCAACTGGGACCAACCGACCGGGGATGCCCGCTCAGTAAGGACCAGGAAATAGGTGGAGCAAGTAAAATAGGACACTCAAGTCAACCGCAATATCGAGGGTTGTATCCTATACACCTATAGGACAGTACCGATAGGACATGTCAGAAGGGTGCCCTGCAACCTTCTAGGCATGTCAGAACTCGAGCAGTGTTGTGGGCGCCGACAATTTGCCCTACAGTGTTGTGGGTGCCATCAACTCCCATACCAGGCAAACATGGTAAAAAACCCCCAAATGCCTCTGGGCATCGACAGTGTTGTGGGCGCTCTCATTTGCCATACACAGTGAATATGGTAAAACCTCTCACATGCGTCTGACAAAAATAGTGTTATGGGCGCCTACCATCATCCTGTACCCAATGGCGTGGGCAACAAGACTTAGTAGCATACGTACTCTCACTGTCTCTCTCACCTGTAAAAGGCCATCCCCTTCATCTATAAAAGGGGATGCGCTCTCTCCCAACGGGGGGAATCAGTTGATAGCTAAAACAACACACACACACACACATTCCAAACAACCAAGGATCCCAACAAACAATAGACATTCGAACACTTAGCGCACAACGGAGCTCCCGTCACTCTCAGCCCTTCAGACCAAAGTCCAACCAGACCTCTTGAACCCCCCATCTTTCTCCCTTCCATTTGTAACCCCACACAAACTTCGAGCACCTAGGCTCAGGAATAAAGTCATTGACCGACTCAAACTGGACGTAGGGCACATTGCCTGAACTAGTATAAACCCTGTGTCATTGAGTGCTAGGCCACATCCGATCACAACGTATGGCAAAACTACAAATATTTACGTGTTGGTCACTTTCTGCACCGACAGTTGGCGCCGTCCGTGGGGAAGACGTTGTAGGTTCACACTTTTGGTCATCGGATGGTCCGTGGGGATGACACTGTACGTTCAGACTTTTGGTCATCGGATCAATCTTCACCCTGGCGGGCTCAAGCGATACGACTCGCTTTGGCTCACAAGAGTTTCCCACACTCCCACTTGTTGGGATGTGGGTTCCACCCATCTTCGAGCCATCCCAGGCCTTCCTCGGAAGCCAGGACTTCATCGCTGACCGGCTCGGTGTGCTGCACCTCTGCAAGGAAGCACTTGTTCCGGCGCCCGTCGGAGGAGACGCGTCCTCCATTGGCTCCAGGACACCCGACGACTTCAACAGCGAGGCGCCTATGCTTTGTTTCGAGCATACGCTCTGCTCAAACCCCACTGTGAGTAATGTACGCTTTGTTATTTACTCGCTATTTACTGTCTTTCGCTAATTCTCCAGAGGGACCCTATTGTCCCTGCCGCAACCGCCATGCAACCGGTTCCCCTAGTCTCCAAGGGATGCTAGCGCTGCCCCCTCTCACATCATGTCGGCATGAAATTTTGTCCCATGCCGATAGCACACGAGCAAGCTGGAAGGGTCTGCTCGATGGAGCTGTACATCCACCTGGCTTCAACGGAGGGATGGTCAATCCTGCGCACTCCTCCCGAGACGTGCTAGTCAATTTGACGCTGCAATTGACAAGGAGAGAAAACTAATCAGTAATTTAAGCCACAACATGCCGGTGTTGCTAGACAGTCCCAAATATGTGGCTCTGAGAGCCGATGTGGAAGGAGATCGACTAAATAGTCGATTCCAGCATACACATAAGAATAAATCAGTTAAAGCTCATGGAGTTATGGAAGGAAAATCGGTTATCGCTCGGGATGAATCTCATTATTTAGACAAATATTAGTCAATGGCAATAGGATGTCAACAATAATCAGTTTTTGCTAAGCCAATGACTACAAGTAACCGAATCAGTTTTTGTATAAAAGGAGCAGCTCATCATCATTTAACCATTTAATAGAGATAAATCTAATGAACATATTAGATCTCATCTACCGCTATGAACAGTGGGGTATGAGGCAGAATTATGCAGGCCATAGAAACAACAATAGATTTGATGACCCTAACTTATTACTAATATCAGTGGGGCATGAGGCAGAATCATGCAGGCCGTAATACAATAATAAGATCATGGGGCTAACACATCTTTCAACCTATCTTTACTTCAACGGTCTCATGACGTGAACTGCATATGTGAAAGCACTCGATATCGGCTAAAGCAGTCGATTCAGGCATAGCGCACAGTTAAGGTCATGCCCTATCAAGAACAGATCTACCAAATAACGATCCCCACTCCACGGTGCTAATAGTGGGGTGTGAGGCAGAATCACATAGGCTGTGATAACGGGCCATGGAACGGTTCTCATTAGCCAATAGAAGTATTCAAGACCAAACATGCCTTAACCGCACACTATGCACGATCAAGATTGACGTAAAACAGCCGATAAAACATAACTCATCGTTTGAAGAGCAGATTAAATCAATTTAGATTAATAAACGATGGGTTAAACAGGATATAAGGCCGATCTAGATCAATCCCAATTGGGCGAAGTGATATTGCTGTAATTAAATAAACAATGAAAACAATAAGCAATATCGGTAACTTAATGAATCTATCGGAAGGACGTCACCCTTCGATAGAGCCGATAACTTGACCTTAATCTAGTTTGAGCAGTGGAGGTCAACCGGATCAATGCAGCCATACTTGAACTAAACAAGAGTCGATAACTAGCTTATACCAGAGTCATAGTGGAGGTCGACCGGATCGATGCAGCCGTACGAACAGAAGTATAAGCCATGACGGTACTTACAGACAAGCCGGAGGTCGACCGGACCGATGCAGCCCTGCTTGCTGAAGAACTTGCCATGATCTACTCTACTCCTACTCCTAAGGGGTGGCCGGAGCCGAAAAAAGTAAGTAACTTGTATTTGATTGATTGTGAGTCCTCTTACAATAGCCGGGGTCCAATATTTATACCCATAGCCTAAACATGAATCCTACTCGAGCACGACTCATTACAATCTTTGGCATAGAAGAAAACATTCCTAATTTATGATAACTTGGACCCTAATTTTTTCCTTTTTGTAGAGTCCGATATGTAGTTTCCTGGCACCAACCGTAGCTCATCATCACTATCTGCTGATATCATCCAAAGCGATCCGATTCCAGAGTCGTATCTGAATCAGCTGATATCGATCCTTATGCAATCGATTCCTTGATCGACACAATTTTGGAAGCTTTGAGTTCCCGCGTTTTTCTCTCCAAATTTTGGTGTAAACACATGCCCCCCAATTTTGGGATAAAAGTGATTTTATTCCAAAATTCCTATTTATCTGTTTACCACACCGCAATCGTTTTGCTCCGAGATATACGCGTGACTCCTGACTTCCCGGGCTGAGTCTTATATAATGTCCCAATAGTATCTTTTGTGATTCACTCGGCCTGTTTGCTTTCCCCTTCTTTCTCGAGCAAATCTCAACTGCCAACACTGCCATCACCAAAGCTTCAACCCTAGCAAATCTTCCGCCCCGTCAAGCTCTTATTCAAGCGGTCTTCCTCAAATTCAAATCTACTTCGGTTTTAATGGCGACCAGCGACCACGTCCCCGATATGCTTTCAAACTCCCATTCTCGAAATGTCGGTCGCCACCCTGTATTTCCTTTGTCCTTAAATTCATTTTATCCGATTTCTAGGAAATGAGGAACGAAGTCTTGATTCCATTAGCTGTTGCTTCCAATGTTTATTTTCTTAGGCGTATGGGTGATCCTGATCCATCCGATTTCATCCATCAAGAAACCAACCAAATCCCCTTTAAACAGTCTGCAGTGGATTTGTCCTCTTGGAATACCAAAACTCCCTTCAGAAATTGACCCAAAATGCCTAAGGGATGGAGGAATTGGTTCCGTAGGGTGTTTGAGAAAAAGGGTGGAGATTGGGAGCTTTATGATTTGAATCAAATGCTTGACACTCTCGTTGTTCGGGATCGATAGGAATGATTCACTCCTGATTTCCACATCTTATTTCTGGTCCAATGCCCTTAATGCCTTTGTATTTGGTCACGGTCCAATGATGATCACTCTGGCCGATGTTTATATGTTGACAGGCCTTAGAATTACTAGATCAATGCAGCCTTATGAATACTTGAGTGCCAGATCCAAGAAATTAGCCAAGATATCAGACCGCACAGGAGGGGCCAGTTACATTCTGAACCATATTGAAGATGAATCAAATGTTAGTGAAAGGGAATATGTTGCCTTTCTAAACATGTGGCTTGAGAGATTCATCTTCTGTGGGTCATCTTGTGGCCTGACTTACAATCATAAACTCATGGCCGAACATCTAGTAGTAGGCAAGGACATCCCTCTTGGAAAGTATCAGTTAGGAGCCGCTTATCATCTGATGTATTAGGTAGCTGCCCAATTGCTGAAGAATGAACCAGTGCATGCTATCAGTGGCCCCTGGTGGTTGATACAACTGTGGCTTAACCTATACATGCACAAGATTGTAAGGCTTGATCTTAGAAACCTGAGTTTCCCTTCCTCCAGCTTTGACGAGGAATATAGAGGTGACGAAGGAAGAACCCGTCAGTGTATAAGCTATAGTGAGGCTGCATCGGCCATAACAATCGATATTGACATTGGCCATCTTGTCAAAAAGTTTTATAGAGGGTTTGATGCAGACATCCTAACTTACCTGCCATACGATGAGGATGAAGACAATGAGTTGATCTTCCCATTCAAATTTCGATTTGAATCAGGCTGCTCGAATGAGACGGCGGCTGCAATCTTCAATTCCTTTATCAAGCCCTACATCCTTCCAGGCGAATTTCATCATGGTCGTGGCAAAATGGCCATAGGTTCCTTCCTCCCAAGCAACCTTCCAACCTATGAATTCTACAACCCCTCTTTTGTAGCTCGTTAGTTTGGTTTTGGCCAATTGCCTCCTCAACTTTTCTTCAAGGATATACTGAGGCCAAGAGAGGATATTAGTGAAGTACTGGAAGTCTCTAGAGTTTTCCAGCTAGGATTCGATCTTCCTTCCCTTTGCTTGCATGACTGGGTCAGAGTCAGCTTCTCTTCCACTCTCTTTGACTCCTGGTGGCAAGAATGGCACTCTCATCTTTTTTGTGGGTTGGTTCACCCTTTGTGTATAGCTCTGGGTAGGGAATTTGCTTTTGAATGAGAGGTAACTTGCCATTTCTTCTCAAGAAAACTGCTTGACGAATTCCTCTGCCAACTGTTCTAAATGACATTTTCAGGATGCTGAATTTGATCCTCCGAGCTTAGATAGGAAGGGGCGTCCTATAGACTATCAACCACCATGCCCAGTTTCAAGAATAGGATCAGCCGCACCTTTGCTAAAGAAGTTGATGAAAACTCATGCTGCCTCCACCACCGTGACATATCAATCTTCAAAGCGCAAGGCAGCTCAAGGGACAACCCAGAAAACGACTACTGGGAAGAGACTCCATAGAACGAGACCATTAGCTGCTCAGGTAAACAATTTATCCCCTTCTTAAAAATGTTATTCAACTGCCGATCCTGTTCCTTCACAGCGATCGAGCATTGCGTCCCATCCTGCTCTAGGTGCGGGACTACTATCCTAGGCATTTGATTCAGCACCAACCGAACCCCCATCGGCTGATCCTCAAAAGGAGCCGATTTCGGTTGAAATAACCGATGCTTCCATAACAGCAAAAAATGTGAGTTTTATCCTTGATGCTTGTCAGAGCATTTTCTTTAACTTTCTGATCTACTCGGTTTCCATTCTTCATCCGGCTTCTTACCATGCCAGATACTTCCTAAGGAAACACTCACGCAAGAGCAGGAGCCTAACAGTCCACTTAATGATCCTATCAGCGTCAAAGGTGATCCTATTGATTCCCCAGCTCAGCATGTAACTGATGGTATGGAAGTTATACTTCCCTTTTATTCTTCTGCAATAATTATGAACTAAAATTTGACATTGCAGATACCAATGTTGAAAGCTCAGAGCCGATTCAACCAGATGCTATTGGTGCATCATCAGCTGTTCCTTCTGATGAGGACATGACACCCATGCATATGACCATGTTTGGCACATTGTATGGAGGGTAGGAGGCCAACAAGGGTGTCCAAGTCAAGAAGGAGGCCCGAGGCTAATTCAGTTCGAGTCCCCGAGGTGGAGGCCCAAAGCAACTCAAGTTCGAGTCTGCCTCGGCCTCCAGGACCAGTCTGCCTTAAACTGGTGACCCAAGACGCATATGGACTCCGTTTTCAACGATCCACATATGGTTGGAAAGCTAATTTGATAAGGAAGCCAATCCAAGTAGTCTGACATCAAAATCCCTTTAGAATCAACAGGAATCGTCAAAACAAGTCAGCATTCAGAATCTGCCAGGGTGCTGCGACACCGTCTTTTGGTCCGTTGGACCGTGTATCGTGTTTGGGCCCATTAGGGGGCGCGTCTAGGGTAGGCGACAACCCTAAGACCTTTATAATCATACGCCGCTGCTTTCATTGGGTTTTGGGTTTTGCTTACATTAATCTGTCAAGAACAGTTTCGTCGTTCATCGGTTTGTGAGACCCCAACATCGTGAGATTAATCATTCATCTACAATTTGGTTGTTCTCTTTCTTGTTTTTGCTTGTGCTCTTCGTTGCTCAGGCAGGGATTAACCTTCTTGGTGAGGTCAACCGGATCCGTGTCTCGGTTGATAACCAGAGGAGTTGTGGTGCTAAGATTATAGGGTTTGATCTTTCGATCTGAAGCCGGATCGGTGTGTCATTCTCCGCCACAACGATAGTTACCTCTACCTGACGGAAGATCAGGATCCCTGTACCCATTACCTCCTCTTTAGATAGAGGCTACTGCAGAGAAGGTACTGTATCTTCTTTACCATCCATTTGTTATAAACTGATTTAAACCTCCTAATCAAGATTCCCCTATACACAGGCATTCAATCTTCTAGCCCTGAGTTACTCTTTCAATCTTGAGGAGTATCTTGATGAAGATGAAATCAGTACGTCAGGCACCTCCTCCAAGGAAACCTTGCCAAAAGAGACCAAGAATCAGCTAAGAGATGTTCTGGCAATGTTTGAAAAGAATATAGCCGATTTGGTCCAAGACACTGATCCAATACATAGAGTTTCCTTAGCCATTAAGGGTAATCCATCCCCAGCTCTCTCCAGAGTCTTGTCTCCTTTATCTATCTTTGAAGATCAGGTCCTGAAGGTAAAACAAGCTCAGAGGAATCTGTTTGATCATGAAACTTTATTGGCCAAGGGGAACTCTAACAGGCAATAGGCTAAAGAGTTGACACAGTTGATTGATCATTTGAAGAATTCCTCTCTCAGTATTGACCCAGAATTGTCTCAACTGGAAGCCAGGCATGCAGAACTTGAGAAGGAGCTAGAAAACATGAAGGCTGCCATCGATCGTAATAAGTCCACCCTGGCTCAAATACCCGATGCCATCAAGCAAAAGAAACAGGAACTACTGGCCAAAGTCAGAGAAGGCAGGGCCATCCGAAGTAGCCTCGAGAACATCCCTGGGTCAGCCGAAGGAGATAAGCAACAGATCGCAGAAGCTGATGCTATCTAGCTAGAAGTACTGAAAGCAATCCAGTATGTTCTAGATTTGTAATTCATGGATCATATATCTTGTGTACAATCAATGATAGCCACATCCTCTGTTGTCTCATTATACTTCTTGTTTTGGCTAAAGAGACGATTTGAAAATAGCCGATCCCAGACTTCAATCCTTAATCCAATTAAGTCTGAAAACATGGCCTTTATTATTAAGAGAACCCTTCGATCTTCTATCCTTAGTCACCCGGCGCCGTATTCTCTTCGGTATTAGTGAGGTGGCGCTTCGCCTTCTATTAATTGCGGTTGCCTTTTGCACGTCGCGAGGCATCCACCTCTTCGCTTCGTGGCTTCAAATACCAGCCGAGGGCTCTAGCCTCGAACACATCCACGCTCGCAACCGCTCATATTCCTTTGCACTTCTCCGCCCACGCAGAACTCTGCAGCGGCCTTCCTCGCTGTAGATCCGATCAACTTCATGGCCGGCGAGGAGAACTGCGGCAAGTGCACGGCGGAGGAGGTTCTGGAGGAGAACATGTCGGTGAATCAGCGCCTCCGACGTATGAGGTGAGATCGACATCTTCTGCTTGTGACGATGAACTGTTCTGATTTGTCTATAGATTCATTTTGAATGACAGTCTCTGTCCTCTTCCTAGGGCCGGTGAGCCCTCTGACACTGCATCTTTTGTGCCGGCCTCGTCGTCAGATTCTTCCATCTCGTATAATGGCGATGGTGCCCGGCGCTTCTTCCGAGAGTGGAGGGCGGCCCAGGATCGCTATTCTGAGGTTCTGAGGCGACTCGGAACAATGACCAGCTTGAGATCCCTCTCGGGGTCTTCCAAGCGGCCGAGGAGGAGGCCAGTGCCATTCGACCATTCGAACGTGGCTGGCTGAGTCTGACGCCACGGTGGCGGGTAAGATGAGCTCCATGAAAGCTTCAATTCTGATTTCCACTGCCTTTATCTTGATAGATTTTCTATTTTCTGTGATCGTTAGCCCTGACAGTACAGTTGGAGTCCCTCCAAGTAGCGGCAAACACAGCCATGGATGCCGTCAATGCTTTGGTCTACCTCATCAATGCCCGCCTCTACGACATCCTGGCCCGCATCCAGGAGATTGCCCTTCATGGCGTCCATCATGGCGTGTCAGTGGCGCTGACCGCGGCGCAAGTCCAGACCAGATACGAGCTCCATGCCATGGAGACTAGCTTCCCAATGGATGATGGCCCTGAGGAACATGAGGGCCTACTCAAATAATTCATCGTTGCAGCGGAGGCCATTGTGCACATCACATCTGCTCAGGATGTGGTGAACAAGGTCTTTGATTAGTTTTTACTTATGGTGAATCAATGAACAAAGTCTCTTGCTCTTTCATGAACGTATCTCAGTGCAATGCCCTTGTCTATGTCATGACTGTCTTTGTTTTTGTTTTTGCTCTATAGGCGATACGTATTGTGTCGGCTTTTTCACATCTTCAGGCTTATTTTTGAACTAGAGGCGACACCCTTCTAGTACCGGCTATTAGAGCCGATGACTAAACGAATCGGCTATCAAGTGTTGATCAAATGCTAGGATAATATCTCTTCAAATATTTTCATCGTTCGCTATTAATAGGTTGTACCAGAGCTTTTAAGACCAAAGGTTAAACGATCGATTGGTCCATGTCAAGCATCTTATTAAATGAAACAAAACTTCCTTTAATAGATCTATCAACTCTGAATTGCACTTATGATTCGACTTAGCGTTCACATACGTCGGCCTAAGCCCATCTCTAGGACCAATGCTTATTCTTCCTTAATCCAATGGCCGATGTGAAGCCGTGATTATTTACTAAAACAAACTCTCAGAGCCGATTGCTTGCATCGGCTGTTGGCTTTCATTGCTGATTTTAATGAAGTCTCCTTCCCATAACTTGCCCGAAAAACATTCGAAGTCTGCTAGCTCCCAAAAGACTGGATCGGCTGTTGCGATACTTACAGACTCATCAGCGCGAACTAGTTCGACATCATCTCCATGCCATTGAATCAAACACTGATGCTTGGTCGATGGTACACAACAGTTTGCATGAATCCAATCACGACCAAGGAGCAAACTGTATGACCCTTTTCCATCGATGACAAAGAATGTAGTGAGCAGAGTCTTACTCCGAATTGTTAGTTTGATGTTCATTGCCCCCGGGTCTTAGACGCATTGCCCCCAAAGTCCTTAAGCATCATGTCAGTCTCAATTAGATCTCTCGGTCCCTTGCCAAGCTTACGAAAAGTGGTGTAAGGCATGAGATTGATAGAAGCACCTCCGTCCATCAACATCTTGTTCATCGACTTCCCATCAACCAAACCTTTTACATATAAAGCCTTTAAGTACCGATGCTTGACTGGTTTATCAAATATAGCCTGCTGTATAACCGTCAGCTTGGCAACTATCTCTTCATACTCTGATTCATCAAAATCCAAATAAACTTCTTGATCTACCAGAGCTCTGAACTCTGATGGCAACAGAAAAGCCATTTGAATATTAGCCAATGGTTGCCTTCTATCGGCTGTTTATTTAGCACGCCATACTTGAAGTTTACCGGATGCCTAAGCCTGTTCCAACTCTCTATTCCTTAGGTGTTGCACTCTTCTCTTATGGCTTCTTGTCAAACCTCTTGGACACCATTGGCCTTCCTGCCAAACATATTTTCTCTTGTTGTCTTCTTCCTCATAATCAGCCCAGTCTTAATCTACAACTCTTTTTCCAAGCCGATTATGAGCACTTCCATTTTTTAAGCATCAATCCATGTTATTATAATGATATGCATCTTGAGCATGGATAGACCGGCGGTTGGCTTGAGATTGCCTAAATACCCAATACTGACCGCTGCACTCCAGACAGTTGTTCCTGGTAGGCAACTTCAAACCTTAGTTCTAGCAATGTCTGAAGAAAAGACAATTCTAATGTGATTCAGCTTGTTTTCTTTCATACCTCTCTTTTTCCTGTTGACGATGGTATTCTTGCTCTTCTAACCAACGCTGATAATCCTTTTCTTTCTGTCGCTACCATTTATTCAACAGAATTCAAGATGTAACCCACAGCTTAGTTGCCCCATCTTTTGATGTTTCTCCCTGCTCATATCGGCTCTTTTGCTTGTCGTGACGTCTTTTAATTTCTCTGTACTCGTTAGCCGATATTTGCATCTTAGGATCGACTGTTCTAGCTTCTCTTGATTTGGTTGATGTCAGGACCCTAGTCTTTCCTTTGAGTAGCCTAGCATTGACCATGTTTTGATCTCCTGGGAAAGGATTATCGTCAACTTTCATTTTCCTAGGCGTATCAAATTTGAGTTTCCTTGCTGAATAGCCCTCTGTATATGCTGCCGAAAAATTCTGCATTCATTAGTGGAGTGAGAAGTAGCGTTATGGAACTTGCAGAACTTCTTATTTTTCAACTGATTAGGGGGCAACATAACATGATTATCGGGCAACTTGATTTGTCCCTTCTCAAGCAACAAATTGCAGAGCTTGTCTGATTTTGTGACGTCAAAATCATAGCTCTCCTTGACTCCTCTTCCCCAAGGATTTGGTACCATTACTGTCTTTTTGCCCCAATTCCATTCACCCATGACAACCTCTTCTTCATCATCTTCATAGCCATCATCGACTGAGTATGGATTATAAGCTTCGACCACTGTGGTACTCTTCTAGAATCAGGTATCTCTGCGCATACTCTAGAATTGGCTATTGAGTGCCGCTACTCGTTGAGCCAATTGACCCAGGTTGTCAAATTCTTGTCCCAACAGTTTTTCTTTCCATGTTGGCAGCATTCCTTGAATGCCAAATTAGCTAGCTGATCATCAGCCAAGTTTAATGAGAAGCACAAATTCCTAGTCTCTTAGAACCTCTGAAGAAACTCAATGCCCGATTCGTTAGTTTTCTGCCTTATAGTTATCAAATCGATAATCTTCTTTTCTGTAGTCTCAGTATAAAAATATGTATGAAATTTCTTTTCCAGCTTAGCCCAATTGGCAATGGAGTTGACTGGCAGTGATGAAAACCAAGTGAAGGATGGCCCTGATAGGGACAAGGAGAAGAAATGAACTCGATGGGCCTCTTCAACGAATCCTTCGCCCAATGTGTAAGATACCGACTGACATGTTCTATTGTGCTTGTGCTGTCTTGACCAGTGAACTTAGCAAACTCCGGGAGCCTGTAATTTGTAGGAAGAGCGACCAAATCATACCATTCTAGATACGGGCATTTGTACGAGAAGGTCAACCCTTTTTGCTTCAGACCGAACTGATTCTTGATCATGTCGGTCACCTTTAGCAACAACTCGTCAGCATGTGAATTTGGATTTCTCTGCACTTGCTGACCCATCTGTGGATTGAAATCCCATGTACCTTGATACCCAGGATTCGGAATCATGTGAAGGGTGTTATAATCTATGCCATAATGATACCCCTATGGAATCTCTATCTGCTGGGTCCTTTGATGGTTTGCTCCTTGAAGTTTCTGGTTATAGATGTTAGGATTTATATCTCTATGGATCATTTGAATTGATGGTGCTATTTTTTGAGCCGACGATGGTATGTGGCCTGATGTGCAAAAAATAATCACCTGGTTCTGACCTTGCCCCGCTGGCTGTTGCACATGCTGCACTGACGATCCAGGATTGTACTGTATCTGATTTGTAGTAACACCTTGAGCTTGTTCTGATGAACTCTGAACTGCCTGGACATCATCGTTATCAACTGGTGCTGCTTCTTAAGGGCTAGTGCCAGTTTGATTAGTCCCTTGAGTCGATAGATGTGGAATGTTGTAATAAGCCGGTCCAACCTGATCAACTGGAAACTCATGAAACACCTCTTTCATGGTGTTATGGAATGTGTTCAAGAAAATCTCATTATGGTTCGATATGGCATCATGAACAGACTTGTTTATAGCTTTCGTGAAGAAACGTCTGTCTTCAGTCTCATCTACATTTGTCTATCCATGTAACAGAACTCAGTGTAGTGGATATTTCTCAACAATTGTATTGTCACGTATTTTAGTGTAGGACAACAAACACTTGTTCTAAAATTCTTCTATAGCTTTGCTGATGACATCTTTATCTCCATCAGGTAGGTCTTCATAATGTACCATAAGGGTCATTGTTGTTATGAACCGCCATGATGATTGTGGGGTCCCACCGAGCGTGACAAAACGTGTGTCGGCACAAAATTTTGTCCCATGCCGAGAGCAGATGAGCAAGCCAGAAGGGTCTGCTCAATGGAGCTATAGATCCGCCTCGCTTCAACGCAGGGATGGTTGATCCTACGCACTCCTCCCAAGATGTGCCAGTCAATTTGACCCTGCAATTGACAAGGAGAGAAAGCTAATCAGTAATTTAAGGCGGAACATGCCGGTGTTGCCAGACATTCCCGAACGTGTGGCTCTGAGAGCCGATGTGGAAGGAGATCGACTAAATAGTCGATTCCAGCATACACATAAGAATAAATCAGTTAAAGCTCATGGAGTTATTGAAGGAAAATCGGTTATCATTCTGGATGAATCTCGTTATTTAGACAAATATTAGTCAATGGCAATAGGATGTCAACAATAATCAGTTTATGCTAGGCCAATGACTGCAAGTAACCGAATCACTTTTTGTATAAAAGAAGCAGCTCATCATCATTTAACCATTTAATAGAGATAAATCTAATGAATATATTAGATCTCATCTACCGCTATGACCAGTGGGGCATGAGGCACAATTATGTAGGCCGTAGAAACAACAATAGATTTGATGACCCTAACTTATTACTAATATCAATGGGGCATGAGGCAGAATCATGCAGGCCATAATACAATAATAAGATCATAGGGCTAACACATCTTTCAACCTATCTTTACTTCAATGTTCTCGTGACGTGAACTGCATATGTGAAAGCACTCGATATCGGCTAAAATAGATGATTCAGGCATAGCGCACAGTTAAGGTCATGCCCTATTAGGAACAGATCTACCAAATAATGATCACCACTCCACGGTGCTAACAGTGGGGTGTGAGGCAGAATCACACAGGCCATGATAACAGGCCATGGAACGGTTCTCATTAGCCATTAGATATATTCAAGACCAAACATGTCTTAACCGCATACTATGCACGATCAAGATTGACGTAAAACAGCCGATAAAACATAACTCATTATTTGGAGAGCAGATTAAAACAATTTAGATTAAAAAATGATGGGTTAAACAGGATATAAGGCCGATCTATATCAATCCCAATCTGGCGAAGTGATATTGTTGTAATTAAATAAACAATGAAAGCAATAAGCAATATCGGTAACTTAATGAATCTATCCAAAGGACACAACCCTTAGATAGAGCCAATGACTTGACCTTAATCTAGTTCGAGCAGTGGAGGTCGACCAAATCGATGCAGCCATACTTGAACTAAACAAGAGATGATGCTACTCGAGCACGACTCATTACAATCTTCGGCATAGAAGAAAACATTCCTAATTTAAGATAATTTGGACCCTAATTTTTCCCTTTTTGTAGAGTCCAATATGTAGTTTCCTAGGGCCAAACATAGCTCATCATCGCTATCTGCTAATGTCATCCAAAGTGATCCGATTCTAGAGTCGTATCTGAATCAGCTGATATCGATCCTTAACATCCTCTACGTCGACACTGATGAGGACATGACATCCATGCATATGACCATGTTTGGCGCATGGTATGGAGGGGTAGGAGGCCAGCAAGGGTGTCCAAGTCAAGAAGGAGACCCGATCCTAATTCGGTTCGAGTCCCCGAGGTGGAGGCCCAAAGCAACTCAAGTTCGAGTCTGCCTCGGCCTTCAGGACCAATCTGCCTTAAACTGGTAACCCAGGACGCATCCAGACTCCTTTTTCGACAATCCACATATGATTGGAAAGCTAATTTGATAAGGAAGCCAATCCAAGTGGTCTCACATCAAAATCCCTTCAGAATCAATGGGAATCGTAGAAACAATTCAGCGTCAAGAATCTGCCAGGTTGCTGCGACACTATCTTTTGGTCCGTTGGACCATGTATCGTGTTTGGGCCCATTATGGGGCGCGTCCAGTGTAGGCGACGACCCTAAGACCTTTATAATCATATGCCGTCGCCGTCATTAGGTTTTGGGTTTTCCTTAGTTAATCTGTCAAGAATAGTTTCGCCGTTCATTGGTTTGTGAGACCCCAACTTTGTGAGATTAATCATTCATCTACAATTTGGTTGTTCTCTTTCTTTTTCTTGCTTGTCTTCTTTGTTGCGCGGGTAGGGATTATCCTTCTTGGTGAGGTCAACCAGATCCATGTCTTGGTTGATAACCAGAGGAGTTGTGGTGCTAAGATTGCAGGGTTAGATCTTTCGATCTGAAGCCGTATCGGTGTGTCATTCTCCGCCACAACGATAGTTACCTCTACCTAATGGAAGATCGGGATCCCTGTCCCCATTAGACACCCTCCACGCCATGTGCATCCCCCGGTCGGAGCTCCATCCGGTGAGCTCTCCCTTCCACGGCGTAATCCTAGGAGTGCAGGTGTACCCACTCAGGCAGATCGACCTGCCCGTCATGTTTGGCGACCGAGCCAACTTTTGCTCGGAGGTGCTCACCTTCGAGGTGATGGACTTCCCGGGGTCTTACCATGCCATCTTGGGACGGCCGTGCTACACCAAGTTCATGGCGGTCCCCAACTACACCTACCTGAAGCTGAAGATGCCAAGTTTATTTAAATGTTGGCAGTAAAAATATGAGTTAAGAACCGTCAACTGCTCCTTCATATGTCGGTTGTCCACCGCCTTAAGGATTGCATCTCTACCATTACTTAAGTCGGTTTGATCCAAGGGCTCATGTTTGATGCCCAGGGCTATATATACCAGCCTATCCCCTAGAGGCAATGCTCATTTGATCCTGAGAGTTGAGAAGCCAGAAACCCTAATTTCCTATGTCCACCAGGATCAGAGCTAGCAATCAAGAGAAGATTAGTCCTCCATAGGATCTAGTCTTATTCTAGAAATAGTGAGATAGTGTGAGGGAAGAGTTCTAGAGGAGTCCTGGCCTATCGGTGCTCTCTCTACGCTTGTACCCTGGCGGAATCAAGTTCTTCTTGAGCTTGCTTCTGAGATTTCTCTAGTAATAGACTTCTAATTCAAGTAAGCATCTTTTTCATATTGTTCTTCAGGTTTGTGACTCTCTTTTGAGTACTTTAATCATTGTAGCTCCTGGGTTAAAGTAGTATTCATAGTGTAAGCGTGGTGCTTAGACTCGGTTACTCATAGATGTACCTTATTTTCTGGATCGGTGGTAGCTCGCGAGGGTGACTTTTATAGCCTCGTTGAATCCTCTGTAGTCCACCTCCCATTAGTCGGACTAGCAGGACAGTGTTGCTTTAGGAAACATACTCTGCCTGTGTTTTCTTTAGTAATATCCCTAGAATTGAACAATAGAAGACAAAACTTACCGAAGTTAGAACTAGAAGACCTTAGCAGTCTCCTCTACGGTCCTATTTTCTAGCCATGATTGTGGAGTTGGGATAAGTTAGATTTGGTTATTCTCACACACGTTTCCTCGAGGTCGATATAAAACTGGGTGCTCCCGGTGAAGTGCTACATCGGTATAATATCCGTGCGCTTGTGGATTATTCTGTGTGCATTAATTTATACCAACAATCACTCTTGAGTGCATATATGAGGACTTGAAGTCCTAGTTGTGTCCCTTCTGGCCGAGTCTGTATCTCTACTACACACTATCTAAATGCAAGCCTGGAGCTATAGTATGCTGTTGTTATCTACTATATTGGATTGAAGTACAACATTCCACAATATGCTTGAATGCATATCACTGAACTATGCACCCGCCGAATTTTACTCTATGATGTCCATATTATTGTGTGTGAAACAGTTATCCATATTAAATGGATAAGATCGAAGTGCGGAAAGAAGAGAGGTTGTCTAGTGCGTTGTCCTTTTCAACAGGAGTTGAACATCAGCATGCACTGCACTGAATTGTTTTTCAGATAACTTGGAATTTTGAAATATGTACCTCATGTACACTCAGAATATACCATCAGATGGTAATGGGAGGCCTTTTCTACTCTAGTTTCACTACTTGTATGGGCTGAGAAAGAAAAATGATAACTTGGAATATGTACTTCTGTTTCACTCAGCTTTAAGTGTGGGATGATGGTGAGAGGCTGTTTCTACTCTACCTGCGTTACTTCGTTCTGTTTATTGAAAAACAAAAGGATAACTTGGAATACATACTTTGTGTTTCACTCAGCATCTAGCATGGGACGGTGATGGCAGGCTATTCTACGCTAGCTGCGCTAATTTTGTTGGTTGAGAAAGAATAATTATAAAGGCTGCGAATTAAGAGTAACTTTGTTAGATAGGGTTCTTTCAGTAGAACCAGCCACCTAGATTCAAGCTCTAGACTTAACACATATGCTGATATTTTCTTATGATTTAATTAAGTAATAACAATGTATGCCCACATGTATGCATTAATTAGTACAACTAGTGTTTATCCTGCTACTTGTACTTACTCTTCCTCTCAGACTCAGTGACTATGTTCAGTGACTATGTTTATTTCGTTTCTTGTAGTTATCCAAGTTGGATGTCTCTCCTTTGGGTTAGACAAAAGGTGTAACATCCCCAACCAAGATCCGCTCATAGCCTGGCCAATCTTTAGCACATTTTAGTCCCTCCGGTTCCTAAAAACAAGTCATCATTTTGATGTTGTCCTAGGTCAATCATTTTGAACCTTGACTGTATATAATTTTTATACGTTAAGTGTGAAAATTTGAAAATGATATTAGTATATTTGTCTCGAAATGTGGTGTTATAAAAGTACTTTGGCTATACTATATAAATATTTGTGTTTTGAAGACAGTGCCAATATCCAAAGCGATGTGTATCTGGGAAAGGAGGGAGTATTCCTACATATAGTTTCATTTCTCACTATGTGCGAAAGATAATAATCGTTGATGTGCTATGTTTGAAATGTCAAGTTCATGCGTTGGTCGGAAGGCAGGCATGAATAAAAACTCAGCGATGAGAAGTTGAGAACCATTCTATTCTACCTAACCTAGCCTAGCACGGTGAAGTGCTGATCTGATCTAACTACTGTGAGAAAGCCCAAGGAACATTGCAAAATTTATTACAACCATAGATACTGTGAGAAACCCAAGGAAACATTGTAAAATTTATTCCAACCGCTGATCCTACATAATCATGTACTAGCTACGTTATGTATTTTCGATCTAACCGTGACACTAATAACCAAGTAACAATGTATTTTGCGAATTGAGTGTAACTCGGCTGATTAGGTTCCTTGATAACCTATCTATCCTGATTCTCAACTTGGACGATTGCTCGTATTTTTCTATATTTATTTCAGGACTTAACGGCACTATTCTTTTAGTCCTCTCGGAGATACTCATAGGGTAGGGTTACTCACAGATGGTCATGGGGTAGGGTTAGTGCGTGTATATGAGTGTCCACATCTTTATTGAGTCGAAAAAAAAGAAAGCAACAATATACTTTGTGGATAATTTAGGGGGGCAACAGATAACCAGGAATATATCTATGTGGAAACTGCTACGCATATTTACTTTCTGAATCAGTGAGGTTCGCTCCAGATGAACATCTATTGAGTAAAACACTGGCTAGCAATCTCCAAACAGATAACCAGGAATAAATATATCTTTCTGGAAAGTGCTACGCATATTTACTTTCTGATGAATCACTGAGCTTTAGCTCCAGATGAACATCTATTGAATAAAATCCAGATAACGTTTTCACTGGCTAGCAATCCCCAAAAAAATCGGACCAGCGGGGAAAACGAAACACACAATTTTTCATAGGCAAAATCATAATATGGAGGTTCTCAGTGGCAAGTCCAAAGTTCATCCGCCCTAAACAGAAGTTAGCAAATAAGATAGTAGCGAACGAAAGAATTTCTACTATTCCCATAAAAAAAATTCTAATATTAACTGCACAATTAAAAGATTATCTGGCCTCTTTACACCCTCTGTGGGTCGTCTAAAACTGAAAAAAGTACACCTAAACGACGAAACAGGATCCTCAGTAGTTTCTGAAAGAAGCCTCCTAATGACATCTTCTTCTTTTCGGTAACACAGTGCCCTCAACTAGATATAGTGTGTGATGGAGCGTTGTGTTAACTGGATCAATATCTTGAAAGTACAACACACCTGAATGTCTTCATTATGATCTATCTATCCCAGACATGAAGGGCACCTGAAGGTCCGTACATAAACAGCAGCTTCAGCCAAGCATACTCCAACATTAGCCCAGAATTTCTTCGTGCAAATCAGTACTTGTCTGGACTGTTTTCCCCATTTTCCAGCATTTGTGTTGTAACATCCCAAAGGAACTTTGGTTCAAGATCACTGATTCTTGATAGAGTGTTCACCTCATCTCTAATAATGATAAAACCCTGCATGTTCGTAATATTGTCAAACAGAACTGATTACATAACAAAGTAGATATGCTAGATCACAAACTGATGAACCAATGGAAATTGCAAAAGGACCTGGAAGGATTATTGGATAGATAGAGGAATCGATGCTGATTTGATGGAGTTTGTGGATAAGAACAAGTATAACTGGGAACTGGAGCAGATACCGAACACGAACAGAATTGGGGAGCAGATGGGTGTGAAACAATAAAAGGTTGTAGTGGATGCAACAAGTGGATCGGCCTCAAGTAGTAGTTTTGTTCTACTGAAGAGAGTAAATGAGTGACAGAGTTTACAAACCAAATCTGTCTAAAGGAGACTAGCAATTCATTCTGCACATACAAAATTATGACAGCTTCGTCAAAACAAAAATAAATAATGTGCCGCGTTATGTAATCATAAGGAAGTGATGTGGCTGAATTTGCTTATACAGTTATACAGTCACAATACCAAAGTATGCGCTGTTGGACAACATAATGCATAACTTCAGTTTCTATGTAAGGATGGCTAAAGAATATCTGTTTGGATAGAAATAGCGCACATCTTTGGTTTGGGTTTTATCTCAGCTATGTCGCGGCGGTTGCTAAATACTGAATGGATTGCAGGGGATGTAAATGAATTGCAAAATAAAGTGAGTGCGGCTACCTGTGGAGAGGCCGGGGACGGGCTGCCTGCTAGCGCTCGGCCACTCGGGGCTACCTGCGGTGGCGGATCTACGGCCGCACAAGGGCGCATGGCGGAGACAATGATCGGTGCCTCGGCGGGTGGCGCCTTGAAGAAGCGGACAGCAGAGAGCCTAGAGCGGACGCACGGGTGGCACGGCGGTTGTGGCATGCAGCGGTGCTCTTGGCCTCGCGCTGGGGCGAATGGCTGTCGCCGGTCGGCCGATGGCGCGGAGCTGGTTGTGCGTCTATGTCATGGTGGGCTAGGGCAACTGTTGGTTGGCTTAACTAACTTGGGCCGATGGCCGATGGGCCGCCTGGTGGGCGGGTGGCCTGGTGCCGGTACAAAGTTTGAATACTTCAGGTATCCAATTCGATAAGTCTAATACACGATCGGTCGCGCCCAGCACAAAACGCGCGACCACTTGGTGCCCGCGGGACACATTTCCACGTGCATGGGCCGCGCAAGTTAATGGGTGTGATTAAACTTTTGTCGTCAGATGGGCTAAAGTACGTGAATTGCACGGCACGCGAGTAGGTAGGATAGACATGTCACTTTCACTCATGATGGTCAGCACAGTGTAGTCCCTGTTTGTTTGTACAAACTCTGAAACTCATATATTTTCTTGGGTAAAGTCCACTTTAGGACCTCCAACTATCGTAGAAGTATGGATTTCAACCTCCAACTTCAAAACCGGATAACATTGGCCCTCCAGCTCTCGAAAAAGTTCACTTTAGGACCCCGGCGGTTTCCTGTAGGCGGTTTTACATGCATCAGAAGCAGTGATCTTTGACGTCGTGATGACGTCAACACTCATTTTAATTTGCAAAATTGATATCTTTTTATTCGAGCTCCAAATATAGCAAATAATATATCAATTTTGATCGTCTCGACGAGCTCTTTGCAATGGTGTACTCCGTTTTGTTGTTTGAGATAATTTTATTTCATGAAAAATAAATATTTCTACAAAACAAGTTATGCAATTAAGTCGACGTATGCAAGTATTTTATATACTTTGTATATTTATATATGTACAACACCAATGTAGTCGATTATATAAAAACAGGGAGTTGGACGGTCAATCGACACCTGCCACGATCGCTTAGATATTTTTGAATTAACCTTCCTAGCTGCGGTTAACTAATCATCAACATATGACACGATCAAACGATATGTTTATCTGCTCCTAGTGTAGTTTTTTTTTTGTTTTTGTGGTGAAATTAAGTAGCTAGTGGTAGTAGTAGTATTATATTTATCTTGTACCCAAATCCAATACGAGATCGATTCATGTACACTGTCCTTTTTCCTTTCCTATGGCTACTATTACAAAGACACAGAACTGGACGACCATTCGGCCGACACATACGTGTCTGCTTCTGGTGGCATGGCATGAGTATGACCGCATGAAGTGGCAGTGGATAGCTAGATTGAATTGAGGGAGCAGGTAGCAGCAATAGTGAGTGGCTTACTCGTGGTCTAGAATCTTGTGCGGCATCGGTAAGTTGAGCGCGTGCCCATGAGGAAGGTCGTCCGGCGAGGATCTCCGTGGCGTCGGCGTTGCGGTGCGCCTCTCGTCGCCCTCGCCCTTCCTCGACGCGAGGTGGCAACACACGGCGAGAGCTCGTGTCGTGCAGCCGTAACCGGATGGACACGGCGCCTTGTTGAATTATTGCGAAATATTTTGAATTATTGCGAAATATTTGCGGACCCCAGGACACGGCGAAATATTTCTACAAAACAAGTTTTGAATTATTGCATTTCAAAAATGGTCAAACTTATATATTCTATGGTCAAATGAACCTAAAAAGACAACATTTCGTGTTACATAATAATAAAAATATTATTTATCTAACAAATTCCACGAGTTCTGTTATTCTAACTTGTTTTGTAGAAATATTTATTTTTTTTCATGAAATAAAATTATCTCAAACAACAAAACGGAGTACACCATTGCAAAGAGCTCGTCGAGACGATCAAAATTGATATATTATTTGCTATATTTGAAGTTCCGAATAAAAAGATATCAATTTTGCAAATTAAAAAAAAGTGCTGACGTCATCGCTGACGTCAGCACTGCTACAGTGCCATGCAAAACCGCCTGGGAAACCGGCCAGGGTCCTAAAGTGAACTTTTTCGAGAGTTGGAGGGCCAATGTTATCCGGTTTTGAAGTTGGAGGTTGAAATCCATACTTCTACGATAGTTGGAGGTCCTAAAGTGGACTTTACCCTATTTTCTTTTAGTGGCCATAACTTTCTCATATAGTGTCTATTTTTAATTCAGTTTGCACCACTATTTTTTTCATTGCCTCAACCTTTCCATAAAAGTTGTAGTATCTGAACTCATGCATCAACGCACACCACGCGCACGCAACTCACTGACTCACATCCGACCCCAAGTGCACAAGCTAGAACTACAACCGATACCTAGGCTATGAAACACGGTTGAGAGATATGACACTCGTGGCACGTCCATATGAGGCAACGAAATTTATTAAGGGAATACTACTGTTCCCTAGTGAGACACCCGAGTTTGATCCTAGGGATCGAACTCGGTCGGGCAGCTCCCCACCAGAGCAACTGCCATTGGGCTACGAGCCCGTTCTCCGCCACTATGTTTCTTATGATGAGATCTATAAAACAAGACCCATGATCCATATATTGTGGGAAAGTTTTATATTATATAATGACAACTTATGTTAGCTCTACAGTAGATACTTATTATGTGTAAACTTCTCAGCTATTATGTACATAGGTTGCTACAAAAATTGGTTTTACTCTCATATTGTTACTCACATAGGTTATTTGCATAAGTTGTCACGTTATCTCTATATAACTTGCTACCAAGCAATACATAAGTTGTACTTTTTGGACATAAGTTATTACGCAACGATTACATAAGCTTTTGCATTTTGTAATGAGGAGTAAGGGACGAAAGATTACAAGAGCTGGATACTTATGTATAAGCTTTGTAACTATTATGTACATAAGTTGCTACAGAAATGATATTCTACCCTCATATCGTTACCTATCTAAAGTAACTACATAAGTTGTCATATTGTCTCTATATAAGTTGCTACTAGACACTACATAAGTTGTTGTATTTTTCTACGCACAAGTTATCACATAGCCATTACATAAGTTTACATTTTTGTCTCCATATAAATTTGCTACTAGACAAGTAGACATACAATATAAGTTGCCACGTAGTTCCTACATAAGTTTCTCAACAAAAACAAAACCATCACGAGCCCCCTCCTCGGCATCCTGTGTGCTACCCATCCCTTCCATCCCCTCCCTGTGCTGCTCTCATGAGATTGGCATAGGGTTTCTCCAGTCCGCTGCCCCCCACCCCCGGTCTGTAGACGGCCCCTCCTCTAGGCCGCTGCCACCCATTGTGGAGCATCGCGGCTCCTACCGCCCACCATTTGTTCTAGGCCACTGGACATCCCCGCCGAACACCGAGCGCCTCATCACTTGCAACCAGCCGCATGCTCCAGGATGTCGCTTTATTCCTCACTTGGTGCCCGCTGCCTTGCCTAGTGCCCGGTGCATCGCCTAGCGGCGCAACGGCTCCTCTTGACCACACAAATGTCACAATGAAGCACCGCGAGCAAACGTTATTAGTGTTATGGGAACCAGGGTTCCCCTTCATGCATGCTCGAGATGGCAAAGGGGTTTCCCTGTCAACTGTGCCCCTAGACCCAATAGACAATAGCGTCCCTGACTTAACAGAAAAATCGCACCTTGGCGAAGACCTGAGCACTTGGTGTGCTCAGTGTGGGACACGTGGATTGCCCCAAGCACTGGGTGTCCTAGGGGTGGTCTGGCCGGCCAGACTTCAAGTGCTCGGGCTGATTCCGAACCTCCAGCACCCTAGGCATCCGCGGTAGGTGCTTGGCCGTCCAAACTCCTGCCAGCACAGTGCTTGGTCGCATTTAATGTGGGAGATAAGAACGGCTATCTCCCCAATCACCCTGGATGTGACGGATTTGGATGGTGTGCCCCATCCCATCCACCTTTCTACCATAGACGCATGACGAGAGAGGACTCTCGCCTCCCCTCTATCCAATGGCTACTCGACGACAGTGTAACACGTTGGCCCTAAATCTCTTTATGGCCCAGCTCCCACATGGAATGGGCCCGCATATGTATATCACATCTGTTACACATTGGTTCTCGCTTCGTGTAAAATGGTTTACCCAGAGTTAATATTTTTGGTTCTAGAAGGCTTATATGCTGACCCAGATCTACTTATACTAGCAAGATTGGACTAAACCTATGAACCAGATTGGAACACATAGGCTAGAACGGGCCAAAATTGGAGCACTAATGGACTGGGGTATTACGTGAAACCTGTCATCTCCCTGACCAGTGGGGATGGGGGGCAAATGACTAGACAGAGCACGCCACCCATGATCGCTACATGTAAAATAGTTTACCCAGAGTTGATATTTGTTGGAAAGTTCGGTTTCCAGCGATTGAGACAAAGAAGGACAATGAGGGCCTTCGCCCAGCCTTGTGCCCTGGGTGAAGGTATGAGTAATGAAAGGTGGGCTCTAGCCAAATTATGGTTTCATAAATGTATCTCCCTCCTGTACAGAGTTTGACTCCCCTTTTATAGGGCACTGTCTGCTAGGGCTACTCTTTACATTTTCTACCACATGTCGGTTACAGTACATTCCCGGAATGTTCCTACGCTAATGCAAGCCCCTAGGGCAGTTTGGGTATCTTCTTTCCTTTATTGCCTTTGCCTGTTGGGCCACCGTCGATGATTCGTCATCGGCTCACGGCCCAGTAATGCCGCCGAGCGGGGGCTTTCCCTGGTTCTGGGGCCTCCGCCTGGGAAGCCTTCGCCGGGGCTTCCCGACCTCCACTTCTGGCATTCGAGCCATAGCCTTCGCTCATTCCACGAGAGCCTTGGCCCCCAACCACGTCTTGGTGCCTTCGCCGTAGCTTCCTGGCCTTCGCCTCACGTGATCTCTCGAGCGAAGGCCTAGGCCTCCTTTCCCTGCACACTGTTCACAAAACTCGTTAGCTGTTAGTTCTTATAGCTGTTGCGAACTTTGTCCTCCACGTCTCATAACTGTGTCCCAATAGTTCCCCCTTGAGGGCTTGGTCTGATGCTGGCGGGCCTTGCCCTCAAAACATAGTCCTCAGGCTCTGAGGCGCGGAGGCTTCCCCCATGGAGGGCCTTGCCCTTGAAACCTAGCCCTCGAGTTCTGAGGCACAGAGGCTCTTTGCACAAGTGGAGGCTTTGGCCCCTTTCCCCCTAGGACGCCTAGATTAGACCGCTGTGTTGGTGATGTGCCATTATTTGATTCGCCGCAGTGGCTGCGAAACCGATGTGTTTTGGAACGGACGTGACCATTGGCCCCAAAAGTCGAAGCGATGCGGCGGGGGCTATATAAGGGTCGGTAGATGAAGGCTCCCCCCGTCCCTATCTGAGCCATTGCTTTCGTTGCTGCTGCTTTCTACAATATCCCTTTGCGCCTAGTTTTCGATTAGTTGGTGTTTGCCTTCGCTCCATTTTGGGCTGTCGCTGAGTCTTAGAAGTGGCTATGCCTGTCAGTCCTCCTTCGCGCCGGGCTTCCTTATTTGGGCCATTCTCGGTTTTAGGTCTAGTGGGTGGTCTGCGCCATTTGAGGAGTGTATGATTGTCAGTGTAGAGGCATTAGGGCTTGAGGAGGATGTTTCCACTACTAACTTCTGACCCTTATACCACGCTTTTTTGTCGCAACGGCAAGGTTTCGTTGCAACAAGGGTTGTTATCACAACGATTTTCACTTTTGGTTGCGATAGATTGGTTTTTTGCCATGAAGATTGTTTTGTGGCCATAAGTGTGGAGATCGTTGCAAAAAGTAAGTGTTATCGCAACAAATTATTGAACGGTTGCAATAAGTGATTAATGTTGCCACGATTTGATTTGCGTTGCGGGCAAGTTTATTTTCGTTGCAATACTAAAGTGATATTGCAACTCTTTATTTGATGGTTGCAATAGCCCATCTATATCGCCACGAATATGTTCCGTTATATATAATAGTCGCTTGCGTTGCAAAAAATTGGTACATATAGCAACAAAAAAAATAGTTCGTTGCAATCACTAAGGTTGCAACGATTATGATTTTTTCGTTCATTGCAAAAAGGTTATAATATAGCAACGAAAAATTACATCGTTTACCTCTTGGTCTTGAAAGTAAGCTCCTACCACTAGGCTACGTCTATGTTTGTGTTAGTAATAGCGAAAGTACCCTATATTAATTAATGTTGACCAGTTATATTGAAAAAGGATCTAATCTAATTTTACAGATCACGTAGAGGTCGCGGCCTGTAGCTCCTGTCGTGGCTCCTTCTCTCCCGCGGCCTCTCGTCTTCCCCCACGCACTGTCTCCTTGCGAAGAACGTGGCGGAGGCCCCCCCTGATCCCTACAGCCAGCACCAGCAGCTAGCGTGGTCACGGCCTCCCTGAAGCCTTTGTCGTTGCGGTGCCCCTTCCCTACGGCCATAGTCGTCACGGCCCTTGAATTCCCTGCAGCGACTACGGCATATTGGTGCCCTAGTTCCTTCCTGATCATCGACGAGATAAGGAGAGCGAGCACCGGCCAGTCCTTCCTCGGCGTGCGAGAGGGGACGGAGCGTTGAACCAGTTTCACCTTGCACCCTTCATCATCCACGAGAGAGACGATCAGCGTCCGGCCAGCGATCATCGACGTGAAAAAGAGAATCACGTATGCTTGCATTATTGCTCAGTTTATTCTCTACATCTTACTGTTAAGTTTGCTACTTGACTAGATCAAATTACTCACTGTTGTTGATAATCCTGACAAATTTTTGCAAGATTGTTATTCAGATGCATTGGCTAATCCACACATTTTTTTATTTGTCTGGTTCAGTGCAAAAACATTCCATTCTTAGCCAATGGTACTCTATTTATGCTGAGGTCTAGCTGTTTCGTTTTTGGCTTGGTCTAGCAGTGTTGATTAGTTATTGTGACTTAATGTGTAATACTCCAATATGAGTTTCGGTTCATCACATTTATTTTAAGGACAAAATCATTTGTTTCCATTAACTACTGTTCTGAGCATGGATGGAGAAAACAGCAAAACACGCTGGGTAGCTGTTGTCACGATGGACAGTGCTAAGCTTCTGAATATTGCTCTAGATATACTAGTATATAAATTTTGATAAAAATGTCCGTTGGATGCATTAAAGTTTATTAAATTATAGTTAAAGTAAAGGGCCCTTTTTTAAGCTTCGCTCAGAAAATTGACAGATTTTTAATTTTCTTTATCTCTGATAAATAAAGTTTATAATAATGTCATGATCCCTTCAATTTAACTTGCTGTAGGAAATCATTGTGATATTTCGAAGATATAATTAATGGCACATGATGATGATCGGAGTTGGATGCTGTTGCCTCGGTCATCAGTTGAGTGGCAAGCAGGTCTGGAAAAAATTATTGATACTATTTTCGAAGGCACCTATGCATCAGAAACTGCACCATGTCCATGTTCAAGGTGTCGTGGAGTCGTGTACAAAAGAAAATCCGAGGTTCAAATGGACTTGCTAACTAAAGGGTTTGATGAGAACTTTGTCAAAGAGAAAGGTAACGCTGGCATATTTTTGAATGATGATAGGGATCTGAATGTAGGCCCACCAGATGATGCATCATCTGCCAACAATCTGTTGTCCGCATTAATTAGGGGTGCGACCAGTGGCAATACCAATGAAGAGCCTTGTGAGAGTGCAAAGAAATTCTTTGATTTGTTGAAAGATGTGCAGTAAGAGTTGTGGCCAGGCTCACAGCTTACCAAGGTATCATTCTTGGTCAAGCTCTTTCAGCTTAAGTGCATGGGTGGATGGAGTAAGGAGAACGCAGAGCAAACACTTAGCCTATGGAGAGATACGCTCCCCCCAGGACATTGTATCCCAGACACTATCAAGAAAGCACAGAAGATTATCCGCGACCTTGGCCTCACATACATTAAGATCGATGCTTGTGTGAATGACTACGTGTTATTTCGTGGGCCGTTGGCTGATATGGACACGTGTCCAACATGTGGTGAGAGTAGGTGGAAGAAAGACGACACAAGTTCTGATGAGATTGGCGAGTCTAGCGAAAGTGGTGGAGCAAAGAATCGCACACCTTGCAAAGTTCTAAGGTATTTTCCACTTACTCCTCGATTGCAAAGATTATATATGTCAAAGGAAACATCATCATTGATGCGGTGGCACAAGGAAGAATTGGTTAGTGATGGGAAACGCGACATCCAACAGACTCATTGGCGTGGAAGCACGTGAATGACAAGTATAAGTGGTTTGATTCTGATCCACGTAATGTTAGACTGGGACTTGCATCTGATGGCTTCAATCCGTTTGGGATGTTGAATGTTAATTACACTTGTTGGCCCGTGATACTGATTCCTTATAACCTGCCTCCTTGGCTGTGTTTGAAACAACCTTATTGGATGATGCCGATGTTGATACCTAGGCCTAAATCTTCTGGAGTGAACATTGATGTATATTTGCAACCTCTGATCGATGAGCTACATGATCTATGGGTTAATGGACTTTTAACATGGGATGAGAAGGAGAAGAAGAATTTTACTCTACATGCAATTCTGCTGTGGACAATTAATGATTTCCCCGCATATGCGATGTTATCTGGTTGGAGCACAAAAGGTAAGTTTGCTTCTCCTTATTGTCACAAGCATACTGATTACTTGTGGTTAAAACATGGCTCAAAGCATTGCTACTTGGGACATTGCCGATTTCTGCCCATGAACCATAAGTGGCGAAGGAACAAGACTAGCTTCAATAACAAGGCCGAAACTAGGGAAGCTCTAGTGCCGCTCAGTGGTGAGCAGGTGCTGCGGGACTATGAAAGTTTCCAGCAAGTGACTTTTGGAAAGGAGACAAGGAAAAGGAAGCAACGTGACGAAGAAAATAGGTGGCACAACTGGAGGAAGAAGAGTATTTTCTTTCAGCTTCCTTACTGGAAATCATTGCTAGTACGACATAATTTGGATGTCATGCATATCGAGAAGAACATATGTGAGAGCTTACTGGGGACTTTGTTGGAGTTACAAGGTAAATGCAAGGACAGTGAGAAGGCTCGACTTGATATGCAACATTTGGGTATAAGGCCAGATCAACATCCAGTGCTCGAAAAGGGTAAGTACACCTTGCCACCAGCGTTGTACTCTCTAGGTAAGGATGACAAGGAAATTCTGTGCAAATTTTTACATGGCGTCAAGTTCCCTGATGGTTATGCCGCAAATATTCGAAGATGTGTGGACGTCAATGGTTGCAAGCTTTCTGGACTTAAAACTCATGACCTACACGTAATCTTGCAAAAACTTTTGCCTTTAGTGGTGCGCAACATATTGCCTGAAGATGTGGTGACCCCATTGATGGAGCTAAGTAGGTTCTTTAACTCACTGTGTTCAAAGGAGTTGGAGTTTTCAGAAATTGAAAAACTGAGCACTTCAATTAGGGAGACCCTTTGTCGGCTGGAGATGATTTTTCCACCGGCTTTTTTTGATATTATGATGCACTTACCGGTTCATCTTGCTGACGAAGCTAGACTTGGAGGCCCATTTTGTTATAGATGGATGTATCCAGTTGAGAGGTACCTTCGTACTCTTAAAGGCTATGTGAAGAACAAAGCGCGCCCTGAAGGTTCAATTGCAGAGGGGTATATATCTGAGGAGTGCCTCACATTTTGCTCTTGTTTTTTTGAAAATATTAGTACCAAGCTTAATCGTCCAGAGCATCATGAAAGTGCCGCTGCTAGTGAACCACCATCTGGGCTAAGTATATTTGGGAGCCTTGACTACAGTATGAAAGGAAGTACTCTCGAGAAAGTTTCTGATATTGAAATGCATAGGATGAGGCATTACATATTAACCAACTGTGACGAGGTCACTCCATGGATAAAGTAAGCTATATTTTAAATTGTTTTTTTTATGGTGGTCATGAATGTTTAAAATATATATGCAACTAATGAATGTATTTTCAATTGTTGTGGATAGTGAGCATATGGATGAGCTGAAGAAAATTAGCTCAAGGCATGTTGATAAAAGACACAAGGAGGAGTTTGTATCATGGTTTGAGCCTAAAGTGAGTCGTCCCTAATATATTTATCCATATTTTATTTCTATAGTTTCCGCATGCTTCTTGTAAATTTATTAGTCCGTAATAATAGCTAGCCACTTTGTCGGTTTATTAGTCCCTAATATATTTTTAAAATGATTGAATGCAGATCAGCACATTGCGTGCACAAGGGAAAATAGATGACATGATTTATTATCTATCTCGCGGTCTAGACCCTCAGGCTCGATCGTGTGCTCAACAGGTGTTTCATAAATGGCTTCCTTTTTCGAGTCTCTTCCATAGAGAACTGCTTAACTACTCAAAATAGTGGTGTATTCGTGAAGGGCGATGCAAATACAGGAAACATGGGCTGGTATGGCGTGCTGAAGAAAATCATTTGCCTTGATTTTCATGGTGACAAGGAAGTCATGTTGTTCCAGTGTGTATGGTTTGATGTCCCTGCAGCTAGTAGTAGCAGATCCAGAGGGTACAATAAGGATAAATATGGGGTCATCGATATTGATATCACTCGGTTTAGGTATTCAGATGAACCTTACATCCTGAGCACACAAGCCAAGCAAGTCTTTTATGCGAGAAACATAAAGAAACCAGATTGGTGCACTGTCCTTAGAGTGCAGCCTAGAAATCTCTTTGCCATGCCTGAAGCAGAAGGCACTGACAATATGGGCGAGCTCGATCTGGAATCAGTTGTTGTAGGAGTGGAAGATATGAATGTTCAACAACAAAATGAAGATGTCACAGCTTGGAATGGGTCTTGCCTTGATGGGGCTACTATTGATGCTTCTGTTATTGAGCATGCTATTGCAACAGCCATGCCTGAACCTGAGCGCGATGACCTGTTTGATGAAGACGAAGACCCAGATGACAATTACATTAATGACGGAGTCCTCCCTCTATTTAGTACTCTGGGAGAAGATTCTGATGATGATTTTTTTGTCTAAATTTTTCTCAAGTAAGAAGTGAGGTGCAATTGTGAACTTGTGCACATTTATTTAACATTTTTGAAGACATGTTTCCTGGATACAATCGACTTTTGATATATAACACTTCTTGGCCGGCCCGTTAACAAAGTGTGTTGCTTGTTCCACTTCTGTTGCCAAAGGTTGGTTCTTTAGTGCCACCTCGCCAATTGGGAGAGGCAAAACTCAGATTAAAAGCTGAAGCCGCCAAGCCAAACCAAACTTCTCATATCAAACGCTATTCTGAATTCGTTACACATCTGGCCTAGCTGAGGCCGGTAGCTTTGCTGGTCCCCATAGGGATGAGCCTGGCGCGGCCGCTGGCCCACTGAAGTGTGAACTTTTTTGTTTTCTAATTCTACGCAAATCGTTCCAACTGAATTTATTTTTTTTAAAACATATTTCTATCGTGTCCAACTAGTAACTAAATACCATATTCCAATTTTTTCCTAATTCTATTATAATCATTCCTACTGACTTTATTTAAAAAAAAACATATTTCTATCATGTCCAACTAGTAAATAAGTATCAAATTCCTTTTTTTCTAATTCTATGCTAGGAGTGCCTCATCATGATCATAGGGGCACGTCATTGCCTATGTCTCATCCATTGAGTGGCACGTCATTGCCTATGTCTCAGTAGCTAGTACGTACATATCGTGGTTTATACTTGTTACTTGTAATACAACGACGGGGCTGCCATAGGGGCGGGGTGGGGCGGCTGCCCCAGCTACCGGCGGAGTAGCCTCAGCCTCCGATTCGAGTCGCGCCGCAACTCCGCATCGACGTCAAGGCCGCCCAATGCCCGCCGCCGCCTGCCGGCAGCCACTACATGCCACGGCGCTACACCATCTGCCAGCAGCCGACTGGTGTTTAGTTGCGCCCACCAAGGAGCAGGACCTGGCGTAACATCTAGATTCGGTCGAGGCCGAGGTTCAAGCAGAGGTGTCAAAATGAGTGGCATTGGCAACAAAAAAATGGTATTGTTTTACAATTTTATCGGTTCATGAGCATCTCAAATTATAGTATGTGAATGCTGTGCGTCGTGAATACAATGCCAATTTGTTTCATATTTTTTTGAAAAGTTCGCCCCACCTAAATTTTTTTCCTGGCTCCGTCAACGACTTGTATGACTCATGATCCTGATCAATAATATCTGTTGACCTAATTTGTAGAAATTAATAAATTTTCTATTAACTATGTCCAATTAATACTTATGTTATTTATTATTATTTACTCTACATGGGCCCGTGACGTAAAAATTAATAAATTTATTACTAGTATTTTCAAGTTTCTGTTGTTTGGTCATTTTAGAAATTAATTAAAAGCTAATAATAAATGTTTTCCTTTAGGAGCCTCCCCAAATTTGTTCGTAAAAAATTTCCACCGCGCCAAACCCAGGTTCCACACCATGCGCGGCAATTTTTTTTTTTAAAACACAACATCGCCAAATTGACCGCGCGTCGGTCTAATAACCTCCTGTCTCTAGACCGCGCGTATCCCTCCCCCTCCCCCAATTAGATCGCGATCCATCTCCCAGGACCACGCGTATCCCTCCCCCTCCCCCAATTAGATCGCGATCCATCTCCCAGGACCGCGTGAGGGCCATGGCACCGCCGCCTATGCCACCTCGGTCCAGGACGCCCCCAACATCGCCTCCGTTGAGGACGCCACCGGCAACACCTTCAGGCATTACGGCGCTTCGTTCGCAGGGCATCAGCGCCAGCACAGACTCCACCGCCTTGGGTACCCACCGCCATCGATATACTGAGGCCACCCACGAAGTAGAAGACGATCTTGGGTTCTCTTCTCCATTTGTCCCCAGGTACATTGATTACTTAATCTAGTTTTTTTGATTCATGTTTAATCTCGCATCACAGCAAATTCTACAAATTGTGAGGGGTTTAGGGTTTTCAAGCATTTGCTGCTTGCATATTTTGGTCATGATAAAAGCACAATTTTTTTTCAATCTATGAGGATGGAATTGTCTGATTGTGTCATCAACTGGAACAAATTTTTTGGAACAAATTTTCTGATATTGAATGGATCTGGAACTCTGTCTTCAATGGGTTCACATCAAAGCTAGGCTGCAAAAATAATTGACAAAATAAAAGTATATTCAGTATATGTATGACAGGTTGACGTAATGTTGTCAAAATGATTAGAAACAAAGCCAATAGCTTCAGCATATGTATAACACTATACCTATGTCAAGATGTTATCAGTACTTTTTTTCACAGCTGCAACAGACACTGGCAAGCGTCAGGATGATTTCTTCAGGACTCGTAGTTATGTTCTTAGTAAGCATATATATGGTGTTTATTGCATCTTAGAAGGAGGCACATTTATTTAGTGAACAATTCAAGCAAAGATATGAGATTTGAACATAAATGTGAGAACTCTCACTGCATTTTTAGCGCTATCAGGGATCTTGCTCTGCTTGCTAGCTCCATGTTGTTTATGTGATTTCATACTTATTTGTTTTTCAATATAAAGATATGTGTTTATCGCAGCCCTGAAATTAATCTATCAAGCTCTTGAATGTTGGTAAATGCAAAGATATGTTACTGTACAATGCGAAGCTGTGAATGTTACTGACGTATTTGGAACATTGCCCATATACTAGCCGGACCATGTATTATGATAGTTTATATAAAATTAACTGCTTGTGTATTAGATTCAATTTGGTAATGGTGACTTGTGGAGGCTTGAGTTTGCATCTATGGTATTATTACACAAGCAATCATTGATTCTTGCAGAGGGTAGTTCCTAGCATGTCTATAGAATTGCTTCTGCATCACGCATTGAATTTCTCATGTTGCATGTGCCTGCTCTATAATGGGATTACAGAAACCATCTAAAATAGAATCTTGAATTCAATGATATTTAGTTCAATTACTTATATATATGTAATACTTTACCTTTTTTTATTCTTGTTTATTTATCAACCATTGTCCTATTTATGTAGTGGCACGGGCGAAATGTGGACTCTTTATGTTCATTGCAAGAATGGACTTCCAGATCAGGGTGTGGACTCTTTATGTTCATTGCAAGAATGGACTTCCAGATCAGGATTATGTAATGTTCAAATTGGAAAGGTCTCATATAAAATTGTCAACCTTGACATCTCTTAAGGACCAGCTTGGGTACAATGCCCGGGACTTCTTGTACTACAAGAAGCGTTGTGGAAGAGATGTTGCAAGTCTTCATCCCCTCGATTTTGTCAGACATGCAGAGATTATGCTACAAGACAATGAGAGTGAGAAGGAAATCAGATTAGTACTCTCAAAGAAACAAGAGACAGCACAGCAAGTCAGCATAACACCCCTCAAGCGACCAAGGCAGCAGCTGGAAGAAGATGAGCATCCGTTTATGGATGATCCTTTTGATGCATACAATGACTGGCTAAAGAAGCTACGACCGGAACAATCCAAATGTATATCATCTATGTTTTTGCATATGTTTTCGTATTAAGCATAATCTTAGCACCTTTATATAAACTACACCTCATCTTACATTTTTTTGGTGACTAACATATTTGAAGGATGACACTAGGCAACAAGCAGTCAACACGTACCAGGAATTTTTAAGGATGAAAGGGGACATTCCAGAAATTAGTAATTTATTTTCCTTCTTCAACCAATGTTGTTTAGTACTAATTTTTCTAAAACTGAACCTTTAACCTTGTGTGCAGTGGCATTTGTCGAGCAACGTGACACCGATGCAATCGTAGACGAAGACGACAAAAGCAATGGAAGCAATGCGACATCACCCTCAAATAGGGCAAGCCATGCAAGGAAGGCAAGGGTCGAGGGAAACGGTTTGTGATAATGCATGTATTTTTAATATTGGGTTCACATATCTTAATTGAGAACTACTACAGCTCAAGATTGTTATTGTCTTTTTTGCAAGGACATGGCTCCAATGAACGCAAGAAAATAGGTCGTGGCACTGTTAAAGGATTAACAGTAGGCAACAAGAGAGTTAAGGAATGCATTCACACACTCCCAATCGAATTTTCAGAAAGCCGTGGAGGACCCATTGGACCGAATACCCGTGCATTTGTCGATGAAGTCATTATATTCACAAGGCATTGGGCCCCACTAATTGGAGTAAACAGTTGGAAGGATATAAAGGAAGAAGTCAAACTAGAAATTGCAGAAGAGATACTGGTATGATGTGTACTATTTTTTGTTAAGGAACATTGCTGTTGCTCTTTTACTGTCCAAAAAAGTGAGTGTACAGATGTAGAAATTGTGATGTTGACATGTTGATTCATGCTAATGTCATTGTACTAACCTAATGAATTTATCCCTCAGATGCTATTAGATTTCTTTTCTTGATTGTTTCTTTCCTCATGTTTCTTCATGCCCAGCCATTGTGCCTTTTAGTTTAGATTTCAGCTGAAAGCATATTCTGTAAACCCTTCCCATTGTATACAGAAAGGCATGTTCAGTTAACCTCTCAAAGGAGAGTTATTTCTATGATTTTAGGATAGTGTTTGATCATTTATTTGACAAATTGGATGTGTGAAGCGAAGTGGATGATTTAGCTTTGTCATGTAGTATGTTTCATTAAATAAGTTTATTTCAGGCTCTCCAACTAGGATTAGTACTGTTGCACTGGATGATTAGTACTGTTGACCTGGCATGAATTTTTTTAATTTTTATGATTTATTTTTTCTACATGCCACCTTAGCGTTACCACGGGCATTATACTAGTTCTGATAAAACATTTCATTGCTTTTTAATTGTAAACAGCTTAGGTGGAACTTCATCAACATTGATGATGTGGATAAAAGAAAAAGAGAAAATATGGAAAATTGCCAAGGAGCGGTACAGAGGATGGCGATCTGATCTGAGTGCCACATACAGGGCTTATAATAGTTATGGTGAGAGGATACGAAATAAACCCGAATAAATACACCTTTTTGAGTGGCACTACTTGCAGTTGTATTTTGGATCTGATAAATTCAAGGTCAGTACTAGTAAAATCTACTTTGTCAAACAAAATTGATGGACCAAAGTTGCATTGTTACATACCACTTGTTCTCATTCTGCAGAAACTTAGCAGCTAGAACTCCTCCAACCGTCAGCAGCAAAGAACTAAGCATGTGATGGGTTCAAAGAACTTCTCACAATGTAGCTTTGAGCTGGTAATCATTAGATACACTAATCTAGTCCTTCCCTTGTACGATGCAATACTTGTGTGCTGAATTTTTTGGCATCCTAGAGAGACCAAGAAACTGGTGAAGAGCCAAGTGATCTTCTTCTTTGGAGGACCACTCACACAAAACATGGCGCATGGTCAAATCCTGTATCAGCTTCAGTATATGTAAGTAAATGTTTCGTCAACCTTTTTTATAGCAGCTGGTAGTGTCAAGCAACTCTTTACAGGTTCTATTATTTAATTTAGGAAAATGCAACCATGAAAATTGGTGAGATTGGATTAGAACCTGATAGACCAGCACTTACAACTGTTGAGGAGAACATGATTTTCCAGTCATGCTACAAAGAAACAACACAAATCAAATCATCCAAATTACATGGGCATGGATATTTGGCTACGTATCGAACTTGCAGAGAACTTATGAAAGAGAACCTTGAAGTACATGCACGTGCTCAAGCTGCAGCTAGGGAGAAGAGCATTGCTTTAGAAGCGGAGGTTGACAAGCTCAAAGAACAGGTTGCGCAAGAAGCTGCTGAAAGGGAAAGGGAAAAAGAAGAAAATAGGAGGAGGATGCAAGAGGAGCTGGAAAATGCTAAGATAAACTTAAGAGAAGAAATGAAGCAAGAATTTCTTAATATGCTAGCGCAGCACAAAGAAGGAGCTATGATTATGGTATTAGAATAATTTTTTATCCTTTGTACTCTTGATAATCTTATGATTGTGATGCCTAATCTTTCACCCCCAATATTTGTATGTATAGAGTACCCTGCAAAACAATGCCAGTACACAAGTTGCACCAACCATAGAAGAGGAAGATGAGACCGGTGGACATGAAAATGAAAATGAAGATGGGTTACAGGAGGTAATGACATTATTTCACTATGTTCCATGTATCTTGAGCTATGTACCTTGAACTGTAGCTAAAATAGATCAAACAACTTGATGTAGACTCAGCCTGGAAGCGTTGTCACCGTACAAAAAGATGCACCAGCACCTACTCACTCCACTAGAAGTACTGCACCTCCCAGCAGAGCTCTTTTCAACGAAAACACTGCAAATGTGATTGCATCGAACACATATATCACTTCACAGCAGCTAATGAATAGGACAAGAAATAATCCCAAAAGGAGGAAGGTAACAACCAGCTAATTGGAATCTAAATTCTTGCATGATTTAATGAAATTTTATCAAATGTGACCTTCCTTGTTGAACTAGGAAATGTAGAAAATACATTGAACATGCAAGCTGAAAACTGCAGCTTGTGCAGGTTTGATTGGGTGAGTTGTTCTGAGTAGTAATCTATCTTTTCTGTGATACTTGATAATACAAAAGTTGTAGAGGGTTTAGAGATGTTTGTCATCGTGAAAGGTCATGATTTTAGACCTAGAGAATTCAGAGTTATGAATTTTGAAAGTAGCCGGTCAGGTTTTGACCTTGGTCTGGACAACAGTGGGTGTTTGTGTTTTTTGACCATGATAACTGCAGAATCTTATTTAACAAATAACTAGAAAGATGTAGAGAATTTCATGGGCTTTCCGTATTGTTAAATAATATAATTTTTTGTTGTCTACAACTCAAGTTATGATTTTTCTAATCAACTAAACTGCTGCTGCCTTAAAAATTCAAAGAAGGCAGCTGCTACTATAACATATGCAGTAGCTGCATCTGATCCATTGAAAAGGCCACGATGGATAGGATCAAAGCCGTATTATCTTCTCCATCCCTCCCCAAGGCTTGTTGATAGACTCTCCTTCTTTTAGGAGAATTTATAAAGAGCAAAAGAGAATGCATACATCTTATAATGCAATTAAATGGAACACAGCTGCATGTGTCAGCTAGACTGCTACAAAAACTTGTATTACTCAATAGAACCATGCCTTCAGTATGTAGCCTGCAAAAAAATATAGATTATAATTTGTAAAGTCAATTGAACTTATATAATCGACCTATACTTACACTGAAATTTTGCTAAAATTCCCAGCCATCTACGCTTCCAAGGAGTAAGGATTGCTGACATCTTGAACAACATTTAAACTCTGAAAAGAGAGGGATATACAGAGACCAAAATAAAGATTGAGAAAGTAGGGAACAAAATATCAAGTTATTGTGAAAACAAAGAATGCTATTTTCATGGAAAAACATAATTGTAATAAGCATACAGTAAGAATTTGAGTAAAACTAGAAATTGATTCATACATTTGTGGTTCTACAACAATGGAACGTGATTCCATCTTTTTCATGGAAAAAGGAATTGCAGCAACTAGACCGACAACATTTGCTCATTTGCAGAATTGCAGTAGAACTTCAACTATGCAAAAGCTTGGTTGATGGCTTTTGTATATGAAATTATAACCATTTTATATCTTCATCTCTTTACATTTGTGCAAGAATTAGTAAACTTAATATTGTTCTAATATCCCAATCATATTCTTTTGGCAGTAGGTGGACAAGGTTTCAGTGGGAGGCTCAAAATCAAGTGAGGACATAGCCGAGGAGATGACATGTTGGGCTGCTAGGAATTTCTCAAGTGATGCATAGATGTTAGGAAGTTTGTAAAAAGTTGTCAAATAATGAGTTAACTGTACACTCATTTATGATTTTAGCTACTATTTCATGGGTTTGGCAACATATTGAATGATTAATTATAATTAATATATGTGAGTGCAATTGCTTTTGATATGGTTTATTGATTTGCAATGATGATTTATTAAACCAAAATTAAATGTTACTAGCGTTGCAATAAAATTGGGCCTATTGCAACGTTTTCTCGTCGTTGAGCAAGGGTTAGAAGTTTCTAGTGTTCTGGAGTTGAGGACTCCGTCGCTGATTTGATAACCGCTTAAGAGGTAGAAGACATGGCCGGCTCATCTAGGACGTGGGATTTTGAACCTTCGCTTATGACGAAGGACATGATCGAGGAGTGGCGGCAGTTGGTTGCTTTGGTGATGCTAAGGTGAAGCCTCTAGAGGGGGAGACGATTCCTAAGCCGAGTTTATCCAAAAAACCATCAAGGTGGACCTACATGTCAGATTTAATTGTGCTTATCTGCAGCGAAACGGACACCAAAAGACTCAAGAAGACTCGGGAGGACTCCACACCGAAGCAGAGTGTAAGCCGCCAAGCCCCTGATGCCCACCTGTCAGCCCCTCGTTGTACTGTCAGTTCCCACCGCCTCCTAGGTTGCATCTACGCCGTCCTTTAAGTTGGTTTGATCCAAGGGCTCATGTTGGATGCTTCGGCCTATATATACCAGTCCCTGCCTCCCTAAGGCATTGCATAAGTCATTTGAGAAGACATAAACCCTAATCATCCTTAGAGCTCCACCATATTCTAGGGCATACCTAGTTAGGCTAGGTCTAGTGGGAGGCAAGCAGGCTTCGCTTGGATTCCCGATCTTGTCAAGAGCGTGGTCTAGTATAATGTTTGTACCCCTCTCTCTTTTGCATCTCCATTACTTTTATATGCTAGTTACAATTGTTATGACAATATCAGTATTCATCTTATTCAGGTTCTTTGTTATAATGTTCATGGTCTAATTTGATAATATGCTTAGTATAATGTTCATGCTCACTCTATGGATCCAAGGGTGGATGGTCGACATTGTGTAAGCGTGGTGCTTATACGTTGTTTACCTATGGATACACCTTATATTCTAGGTCTTGTGGTAGATCGCGGATGTGACCCTCCCGTTGAGTCCTTTGTAGTCCACTCCCCAAATATAGGCGCACGTAGGGTTCGGTTACGAAGGAAGAGCAAGCTCTGTTCTTAATCTTCCTTAGTAATATCCCTTATGTATAGATATGACGATGATCTTAGCAATGGTTACTAGGTATAATTGTACTAATCAATGTATGCTTTGACTTGTAATTAAGAATGACTTATGAATTATCCCTCTAATATTCTACCTGACCATGCTAATGCCATAGAAAGGAGTACTCTGAGTGATTTACCATTATGATTAATCAATACTCATCATATATATATATATATATATATATATATATATATATCTTATCCTATGACTTACCCCTATTATGAGTAGAATATTAGTTACAATTTATTTCTCTATCAATAGTATAAGTTATCAATACATGTCCATGCTAGACCTTCGCTGTGGTAAAAATATAAATAACGATATCTGGAATACTCTCGGGTAAAATGCTACAATGGTATATTATCTGTGCGCTTGTAGATCCTTTTCATTCATATATTTATTTATTTTTCCTAGTCAAATAATTAATAAAGAACTGCTTAGTATTATTCTAGTAGTAATGCTATGTAGTACCAACAAGTATCTTTGATATCATCACTTGGGATGACAACCTAGTAAAGTTAGGAGATATAGGTTTATAATAGGTTCCTATCTAAAAACAAGTGACGCATTAATAAATACCAACAAGCATTTCTGACGCTATTGCTAGGGACTAGATTTAAAACTCTGTTCTTAGTAGCAACGCTAAGAAATGTCAACAAGCATTTTTGGCGCCGTTGCCAGGGAAGGTAGCAAGGCAAAGGACATATTGATAAACTTATACTTATTGATGTGATCGAAGATAACCATTGACTTCTGCTCAAACAGGCTTACCCTTGTTTTGTCTACTTCTGTATCTTATATAGGGTAATGTATGACTGGTTTTGACCTTTCGACAAACTACATTGAAGATCCAGAAGCATTAATCAGAAGGACTAGAGCCAAACTCAAGAAAGTTCCAGCTTCAAAGTGGGAAGACAACCATATAAGGCAAAGCTTAATACCAGAATTTGAAGTCATGGCTAACAGAACTCTCTGTGAATTCTCTGCTCCAACTACAACCAACATCCATACTGGACCAACCGTTAATGTTGAGACAATAGATTCGAGTTCAAGCTAGCTCTCATCAACATGGTGCAAGCAAGCTAGTTTTGTGGAAAGGCACATGAAGATGCGAGTGCACATCTCTAATACTTTCTGGAGATCTATAGCACTTTCACCATCAAAGGAATAATGTAAGATGCCATACTAGTTCGCCTTTTACCATTCTCACTCTTGGGGAAGGCAAAGCAGTGGTTCTATGCCAATAAAGATAGAAATACTATATGGGATAACTGCTCTACTGCCTTCCTAGCAAAATTCATTCCCACAGGCAAAACCAATGCTCTATGTGGGAGAATCTCAAGCTTTTACCAACAACACGATGAATCTATACCTGAGGCATGGGAACACTTTCAAGATTACATTGCGGGATGTCCTCATCATGGGATGGAGAATGTCCTCATCATGCATACTTTCTACCACGCGTTGACCAACAGTACCTATGAGACTATGGATGCTGCTACTGGAGGTGCATTCCAATCACTCACCATACCAGCTGCAATAGCTCATGTGGAGAAGATGGCCTCCAATCAAGGCTGGAATGAAGAATGTGTTCAAACCCACAAGATGGGTGGAGGTATGCATCAACTCAAGGAGGTATATATGCTATCTGCAAAGATGGACCTACTGATGAAGAAGCTTGAAGATCGAGACAATGAGAAGCAAGAAGTCATGCATATTCATGATTCTCGCATGACATGTGAAGTTTTTGGAAATATTGGGCATTAAGGGAGCAACTACCCTGAGACCGATGAGGATGTGAATTTTGTCAACAACAACTACTACTTTTGTCCTCAGTAGAATCAACAAAGGCCGAACTATCAAGGTAATAATTTTAATAATTTCAATCAACCACCCTTGAGAGAATTAATTGCTGGCCAATCCAAACTTATGGAGGGATTATCTAGAAAGGTAGCTACCAATGATAAAATTCTAGAGAATATAAATAATAGAATGGATAGCTTTGCTTCTGCTATTAAGAACCAACATAGATTTAATAAAATGATAGAATCACAAATAGCTCAGTTGGTTGCTGTTGTTCCTCTGACCGACAAAGGTAAGATTCCGAGGCAACTGGAAGATCTATAAACTGCAAATCTTATCGATATTCACAATGCAGCATATTACTGTATACAACTTTCGATAGGAAGGTGGATAGATTATACCTTGCCTGAAAAGAAGAGCGATCTAGGGAGACCTGTCATCCCCATGGCCATTGGACCTCACATTTTCCAAGAAGCTATCTGTGACTTCAAAGCAAGTGTCAGCATTATGCCTAAGGTAATCTATGATCAAATTAATGGAGATACTTTGTTGTACACAAATTTGCATTTATAGCTTGCAGATCAGTCACTCTGTTACCCTAAGGGAGTTCTTGAAGATACGATTGTTCAAGTGGGACAATCATATGTTCCCATAGACTTTGTGGTTCTAGAAATAGGTGGAGATGTAAGGGCACCCATTATTTTGGGCCAACCTTTCCTAAGCACCGCTAAAGCCATCATCTACGCAGACAGTGCCAAGATCTGTTTCACAATCAAGGATATATAGGAGAAGTTTTCTTTCAATAATCGTATCTTGCAATCTCCTGGACATCCGCAGACGCCATACCTGCCTGAAGAGACAACAATGACCAAGAAGAAGAACAACAGGAGAAGGAGAAAGAACAAAGCCAAGCACCCTCAAGAAGAATCGGTCAACATGATCAACACACTCAGATCAGACTACGACCACCTCGTCGCTTCACTATTCCTTGCTAAGAAGGATGATCTAGGCATACCAACGATCGAGTGTACCATTGGACAAAGAATATTCCACAAGACCTTATGCGACATTGGGTCGGGTGTCAACATAATGTCCAAGGTAACATATGAATACTTATCTGGTGATGAACCTTTGTTCCCTACATATATGCAATTGCAAATGGCGGATCAATCAATCCGATTTCCGGAGGGAATAGCAAAAGATGTCATGATAAGAATAAATGGTCAGTTTGCCCCTGTCATCTTCATGGTTCTCGACATGGGTGAAGAAGAAGATGATACGCCGTGAGGTAACATCGGTAGTTATCCATATTTACTTTTTAGTATTGCATGAATTACATTTCACTTTAGCATATTTACTTTTTTGCATTAGCATTACATTTAGAGCAGGAAGATAAAACGTTTCATGACTACATTACAGTATTGCAACATAGATCCTAAGCCCCACGTGAATAATTTTACAATGTGTAAAAGCCCAAGGGAGTATTCACTGTGGTGGCATAAAAAAATATATATAACATGCATGCATATTTTATTTTTGTATTATATAAATAAAAAAATCCAAAAATATTAAATAGACATCCTGCTAGAACTTTGTCAATTAGGAAATCTATCTAAACCTCCAAGGGCAACAAATCTCTGAATGGTTGACCGCTAACCCCTTATCATAATTTGTGCCACGAGTTTTGGTGTTCTTATTGAAGTATTTTGCAGATGATCAAGAGTAAAGCCATCCATCTGAAGTACATTTTCCCGAACCGCTGTCACTCTACTCGCTACACGAGGAATTCAACTTCTGGACGGATGAGAACGAGTTTTGTCGGTAGACTCACTCTAAGAAAGACCACAACAACATCCAGCTTGGGGGAGGAGCATCTCCCATGTATCTAAATAAGAAGTCCTTTCCCTTTGGTTTTACTATTAAGTTTGCTTCATGTTAGTTAAAATAAAAAGATGTATAACGAACTAAAGCAAAATAAAAATTTATCTTAGCTAGTTATATATATAGTAAGGTGTGATCTTAAAAATAAAAACAAAATAAAAAGTGTGTGTCTAGTTTGATCTTTAAGAGCTAAATAAATAAAAGGACTCTGAGAATAATCTCATGTAACAGAAATGATGAGTAGTTGCTTTATCGTAATTCCTTTCAAGTACCTAGTTTTCAGCCTAGAATTCTCCTGAGTTTTGGATACGACTATTTTGATATAAGAATTTACTATGAACATGAAACTCGTGGGTAGCATATGCTTGATCTAAGTCTATGTAATTGGCGGATATGATATGTGAAGGTCTAAGCTGTTGTTTATCTTGTTCCAAGTGACACTAAAGTTCTTGAGATTAATCTTTTGAAAAACATAAAAATCCTACATGATGAATTCCTATATGACAAAGCTTGAATTCCTACCAGAGCCATATATGATATTTAGATTAGGAAAACTTCCACATATATGCTGCTTGCATTCCATTGAGTTTAGTCAAGCTTTGTTAACCCTTATGAGAGGTTTGTCATGCTCTTAAAATCAAGATCATGTACACACCACCCAAATATGCAATACTCCTACACTAGTGTAGGTGCAACAACATACCATTCCATCTAGATCCACCCAAAAATGTTTTACTCCTACACTGAGAGTAAACACCAAATAAAATGTTCATAGGATTATCCACCAAATAAATGCTCCAAGTTCTTCTTGCTATCTGTCAAAAGTTTTGTTGCAGAAAAGAAGCATGGGCTATACAAAAGTTATTCATAAAAAAAGAAGAAAAGATAAGGAACCTGAAGGTGTTGTAAAGGATGAACCCGCTCCGCCAAAGTCAAGTCCACAGACCAAGCAGGTATGGAAAGATAAGGTAACATCGTCACCAGAGTCACAAGAGGTGCAATCATCAGGGTCTCCATCCCCGGGACCGATTGATGCACCCAAGGAATGAACGAGATAGGAGAAGAGTTCTGTCCAGAGGACTTAAAAATCCGAACCCTGGTCGTAAGGTAACATCGGTAGTTATCCATATTTACTTTTTAGTACTGCATAAATTATTTTTCACTTTAGCATATTTACTTTTTCTACATTAGCATTGCATTTAGAAAAGAAAAATAAAAACTTCCATTATTGCATTATATCATTGCATCATAAAGCTTAAAGCCCCATGTGAAAATTTTCTCGGTGTGTAAAAGCCCAAAGGAATATTCACCGTGGTGGCATAAAAATAAAAAAAACACATGCATCCATATTTTCTTTCTGCAATATATAAATAAGAAAATCCAAAAATATATTAAATAGACATCCTGCTAAGACTTTGTCAGTTAGGAAATATGTCTAAACTCCAAGTACAATAAATCTCTGAATGACTGACCGCTAAACCCTTATCCTAATCTGTGCCACGAGTTTTAGTGTTCTTGTTGGAATATTCTGCAGGATGATCAAGAGTAAAGCCATCCATCCGAAGAACATATTCCTGAGCCGCTGCTACACCCGCTATACGAGCAAAACTACTTCTGGAAGGATGAGATAGATTTTAAGAAAGACCACAACAACATCTAGCTTGGGGGAGGAGCATCTCCCATGTATCTATCTTTGAGTTTTCTATATATTTGCTAAAGTCATAAAAAGATGCATAACAAACAAAAACAAAATAAAAGTTTATCTTAGCTATATATATAATAGTAAGGTGTGATCTTAAAAATGAAAACAAAATAAAAGTGTGTGTCTAGTTTTCTATTTTTAAGAGTTAAATAAAAGGACTCCGAGGATAATCTCTTGTAATGGAAATGATGACTAGTTGCTCTATCGTAATTACTTTTACTTTGAACTTTAAACTCGTGGGTAGCATATACTTGATCTAAGTCTAGGTAATTGATGGATAATATATGAGAAGGTCTGAGCTGTTGTTTATCTTGTTCCAAGTGACACTAAAGTTCAAGAGATTTGTCTTTTGAAAAACATAAAAATTCCACATGATGAGTTCCTATATGGCAACGCTTGAATTCCTACGAGAGCCATATATGATATTTAGATTACGAAAACTTCCACATATATGTTGCTTGCATTGTATTGAGTTTAGTCAACCTTTGTTGACCCTTATGAGAGGTTTGTCCTGCTCTTAAAATCAAGATCACGTACACACCACCCAAATATGCACTACTCCTACACTGGGGGTAGGCGCAACAACATACCATTCCATCTAGATCCACTCAAAAATGTTTTACTCCTACACTGGGAGTAAACACCAAAAAAATGTTCATAGGATTATCCACCAAATAAATGCTCCATGTTCTTGTTGCTATCTCCCAAAAGTTTTGTTGCAGAAAAGAAGCATGGGGCTATGGAAAAGTTATTCATAAAAAAAGAAGAAAAGAAAGATGAGAAATAATGTACAAGTGTCCGATATATTTAAAACAATGGGTACTTAGAAGCCCGCTTGAAAAAAAGAAGTGAGAAGAATAAGATAGCCCATGTTTTCTTGCAAAGTTGTTTCCAAGTTTTAAAAGCCAAATATGTTTTCAAGGAGCATAGTAGAATTAGGTTAGCCACCAAATATATCCACCATATATCCACACACATACACATCTTGATTTGATTGTATGACTCAACTCTCTTCGGATCCGAGTTTTGACTTTACAATATATGTATTGCGAGTATGCTCTTTCATGCTATCTCCATTCCTATGAGCTCCACATAAGCCTTAGTTATAGGAAGAGAAAGGCATAACATCACCTTTGCCTTAGTGAGGATCTACAAATACCATATATGTTGATAGACTTGAGAGTGTCATTCAATGGAAGCTCTGAGTTTTATTTTGAAAACCTATAAAAACTCTAGAATAATGGTTGAGCAAAGAACTTGAGACATAGTGCTTGACTTGATCGTTCTGTCTTTCAATTGCTCAAGACCCAAGTGAAGGATAAGAAGCCCCATGGTTGAAGGTAATATGGGTAAGTTTCAAAGTCAAATCAGTTTATTCTAATCCGGAGGAGAATTCTTGTTTCAACGCATGTGTACTTTTGAGAAGTGAAAGCATCGTAGCAACTCTTGATCCATTTATTGAATTTTGCTTTTCTAAGGGACTAGAAAAGGTTAAGCTTGGGGGAGTTTGTTGACGGTAGTTAACAACCTTTATAAACCATCAAAATAACATGCATAAGGGTAGAAATATAATCACTAATGAAGGTTTAGGGGTTTAAACTAACAAATTCCACGAGTTTTGGTGAATCTATACTTTCTGCAGGGGTTATCCAGAAAACCGTCAAGGTGGACCTACATGTTAGATTTAATTGTGCTTATCCGTAGCGAAACGGACACCAGAAGACTCTAGAGGACTTAGGAGGACTCCACACCGAAGCGGAGGGCGAGACGCCGCCAGGTGGGGCCGGCCGGCCCCACCGGCCCCTAGGTCCCACCTGTCAGCCCATCGTTGTTACGTCGATTCTCCACCGCCTCCTAGGTTGCCTCTACACCGTCCTTTAAGTCGGTTTGATCCAAGGGCTCACGTTGGACACTCTTGTCTATATATACCAGCCCCTGACCCCCCTGAGGCATTGCATAAGTCATTTTAGAAGATAGAAACCCTAATCATCCTTAGAGCTCCACCATATTCTAGGGCATAACTAGTTAGGCTAAGTCTAGAGGGAGGCAAGCAGGCTTCGCTTGGATTCCCAATCTTGTCAAGAGCATGGTCTGGTATAATCTTTGTACCCCTCTCTTTTGTATCTCCATTACTTTTATATGCTAGTTACAATTGTTATGACAATATCAGTATTCATCTTATTCATGTTCTTTGTTATAATGTTCATGGTCTAATTTGATAATATGCTTAGTATAGTTGGATTATTATTATGTTCATACATAAGTTCTTATAGCGCTCACTCTAAGGATCCATGGGTGGGTGGTCGACATTGTGTAAGCATGGTGCTTATACATTGTCTACCTGCAGATACACCCTATATTCTGGTCATATGGTAGATCACGGATGTGACACTCCTATTGAGTCCTTTGTGGTCCACTCTCCAAATATAGGTGCGCGTAGTGTTCGGTTACGAAGGAAGAGCAAGCTCTGTTCTTAATTTTCCTTAGTAATATCCCTTATGTATAGATATGACAATGATCTTAGCAATGATTACTAGGTATAATTGTACTAATCAATGTATGCTTTAACTTGTAATTAAGAATGACTTAGGAATTTTCCCTCTAATATTCTACCTGACCATGCTAATGCCCTAGAAAGGAGTACTCCGAGTGATTTACCATTATCATTGATCAATACTCGTCATATATATATATACCTTATCCTATGACTTACCCCTATTATGAGTAGAATATTGGTTTTAGTTTATTTCTCCATCAATAGTATAAGTTATCAATACATGTCCATACTAGACCTTCCCTGTGGCAAAAATACAAATAACGATACCTGGAATACTCTCGGGTAAAATACAACAATGGTATATTATCTGTGCGCCTGCAGAGTATTATTCTAGTAGTAATGCTATGTAGTACCAACAAGTATCTCTGATATCATCACTAGGGATGACAACCTAGTAAAGTTTAGAGATATAGGTTTATAAAAGGTGGCTATCTAAAAACATGTGACACGTTAATAAATACCAACAAGCATTTCTGGTGCTGTTGCTAGGGACTAGATTCAAAACTTTGTTCTTTGTATCAACGCTAAGCAATGTCAACACTGCACAACTTCCTAAAGATATTCTTGGGGCTTGGACCAGAGTCCGACTCCAACGAAGCCATCGACTTCTCCCCAGCGCGTGAGTGCTTTTTCATTAGCAATGGGCACTGTTGGTATTTCTTATCATCACTTTTTACTAGGTTGTCATCCCTAGCATAATGCCAAAAATGCATGGTTGGTAATTATTAATGACACTTATAAACTCAAAGAAAATTATATATATTAAAGTATCAGCAAGCGCACAGATAATATACCATTGTAGCATTTCACCCTGGAGTATACCCAGTATCGTTATTTATATTTTATCCATAGGGAGGAGCGATGGGGTTGTGTTGGCATAGAGATATTGACAAATATATAGACTTATGATAAAATCACTCTCATGATATGGCAGGGGTAAGTCAACGGATAAATAAATGATAAGTGTAAGGTAAAAATGGTATTCCAGAGATAGAAATAGAAACTCATAAAATGTAGTATGGCTAAGCAGGAGATTCGTTAAGAGTAAAAGATTCCTAAGTCATTCCTTATTTACTAAGTCTTTTGTACACCCAAGTATATACACTCTCATCTATAGTATAACTAACTTTGGATCTATGCATAAGGAACATTACTAAGGAAGATCAAGAACATAGCTTGTCTCCCTTCGCAACCGCGTTCTACGTGCTATACAAACGGGGGGTGGACTACAAAGGACTCAATGGGAGTGTCACATTTGCGATCTACCACATGACCCAGAGTGCAAAATGCATCCACAGGCAAACAATATCTAAGCACCATGCTTACATAATGTCGACCACATAACTCACTCGAATACTAAGCTAAGAGCTTTGCGAACATATGCATAAATTCATCATCAATCATAATAATATCAAGCATATAACTAGAGCAAACTAGGAACATAATAAATAGCAACATAATATTGAAGTAGAACAAAGTCATAAATATAGAGATACAATGGCTATACCAGTGTCTCGACGACAGATCTAGAATCCTAAGCAATAGCCCACACTCTTCTTGAACCTTGCTAGCTAGCCTATACTAAAAACTTGAAGAATTGGAGCTCTACTCTCTTCTCTCTAGAAACCCTAATTTCTAGTCTAATCTTGACTTATGGCAGCGTCCTCTAGAGGGGGGGCAGGGGATGGTTATATAGGCCAAGGCGTCCAATGTGAGCCCTCTGATCAAACTGACTTAAGCAACGGCGTAGATGCATCCTAGGAGGCGGTGGGGAACTGACATAACAACGCAGCTGATGGGCGGCCCCCACTTGTCATCCCCTCGCTCTCTGCTTCGATGACATGGCTTCTAGAGTGTTGTAGAGTCTTCCCATGTCAATTTCATGGTGAAATTCCGTAATTTCTTTTGACGAATAGGTCCCCCTTGATGGTTTTCTAGATAAACCCTACTGAAAACATAGATTCACCAAAACTCATGGAAATTGTCAGTTTAAACCCCTAAGTCTATGTTGGTGATTATTTTCATGCATTATTTCAAGTTATATTGATGGTTTATAATAGATGATAACTACCATCAACAGGGACGCCACCGACACTGCCCTCGAGCTCACGTCTTCGGACAAGAGCTCGACCAGCCGTGTGGCCTACCTCAAGGAGAAGGTCGTGCACCTGCAGGTCCTGTAGGCCAACCTTGATGTCGATCATGCCGAGCTTGAGACTAAAAGAGAAGAAATGGAATGGCAGCATCTGCCTAGCATGACAACGAGAGCCACGCCGGAGCTCCTAACATGTGCTTCCCATGGGCGGCTTACAACATGGCCACCACCGCTTGCCATCTCGGTAACACCTTTGTCACGCCAAACCCGTGGACTATTGACAATAGTTAACAACCAACTTAAACCGTCAATTAAACATGCATAAGGGCATAAATATAATCACCAATGAAGGTTTAGGGGTTTGAACTAATAAATTCCACAAGTTTTGGTGAATCTGTGTTTCCAGGAGGGTTTAATCAGAAAACCACCAAGAAGGACCTAATCATCAAAGGAAAATATGGAGTTTCGCAGCGGTACCTACGTGGGAAGACTCTAGAAGGGTCCAAAAGCCACGTCACCGAAGCGGAGGGCCACCCCTAACAGGTGGAGCAGCTCGGCCTATAGGTGGGGCCGCCCAGCCCCCCTGGGCCCACCTATCAGCCAACTTCATATGGCGTTCTCTCACCACCTTTGAGGATGCATCTAGGCCGTTGCTTAATTCGGTTTAATCCAAGGGCTCACATTGGACCCTCAGGGCTATATAATACAGCCCCTGCCTCCCCCAGGAATCATAAGTCATCAAGTCCTTTGAGAAGACCGAAACCCTATTCTCCTCAGTGCTCCTCCTCCTCCATAGCATAGCTAGTTAGGATAGATCTAGAGGGAGGCAAGCAGGACTTCGCTTGGATTCCCGATCTTGTCAAGAGTGTGGTTCAGTATAAACTTTGTACCCCTCTCTCTTTTGTTTCTCTATTATTTTTATATGCTAGTTACAATTGTTATGACAATCTCAATATTCATCTTATTCATGTTCTTCATTGTGATGTTCATCATCTACTTTGATTATATGCTTAGTATAGCTAGTTTATCATTATGTTTATGCATAAGTTCGTATAGCGCTCACTCCAAGGTACCATGGGTGGGTGGTCGACATTGTGTAAGCGTGGTGCTTATACGTTGTTTATCTGTAGATACACCCTATATTCTGGGTCATGTGGTAGATCGCGGATGTGACACTCCCATTGAGTCCTTTGTAGTCCACTCCCCGAATATAGGCGCACGTAGGGTCCGATTACGAAGGTAGAATGAGCTTTGCCCTCAATCTTCCTTAGTAATATCCCTTCTGTGTAGATATGATGATGATCTTAGCCATAATTACTAGGTGTAATTGCACTAATGAAATGTATGCTTTAACTTGTAATTAAGAATGACTTAGGAATTATTCCTCCAAAATTCTACCTGTCCATGCTAGTGCCATAGAAAGGAGTGCTCTGAGTGACTTATCATTATCATTACTTATCATATAAACATATCTTATCTTATGACTAATCTCTGTTGTGTGTAGAGTACTTGTTATGGTTTACTTCTCCTTCAATATTATAAGTTATCAATACATGTCCATGCTAGACCTTCCCAGTGGTAAAAATATAAATAACGATACCTGGAATACTCTCAGGTAAAATGCTACAAGGGTATATTATCTGTGCGTTTGCGGATACTCTTTATTCATAGATTTATATAGTCACATACTTTAATAAAGATCTGCTTAGTTTTATTCTAGTAGTAATACTATATTGTACCAATACATATCTCTGGCATCATCACTAGGGATGACAACCTAGTAAAGTTAGGAGATATAGGTTTATAATATGTGGCTAAGTACTTCAACCAAGTGACACGTTAATAAATACCAATAAGCATTTCTGGGCTGTTGCTAGGGGTTAGGATTTAAACTTCGTTCTTAGTAGCAATGCTAAGAAATGTCAACAAGCATTTTGGCGCCATTGCCGGGGAAGGTAACTAGCAAAGGAAGTATTGATAAACTTATACTTATTGATGTGATCGAGGAAAACCATTAACCTCTGCTCAAATAGGCTTACCCTTGTGTTTGTCTACTTGGTTATCTTATGTAGGGCAATGTATCACCGGTTTTGACCTTCTAACAAACTACATTGAAGATCTAGAAGCTTTAATTAGGAGAACCAGAGCCAAACTCAAGAAAGTCTTAGCTTTAAAATCGGAAGACAACCATATAAGGCAAAGCTTAACACCAGAATTTGATGCCATGGCTAATAGGACTCTCCATGAATTCTCTGCTCCAACTACAGCCAACATCCGTACTGGACCGACCGTCAATGTTGGAGACAATGGATTTGAGCTCAAGCCAGCTCTCATCAACATGGTGCAAGCAACTAGTTTTGTGGAAAGGCACATGAGGATGCAAGTGCACATCTCCAACACTTCTTCGAGATCTGCAGCACCTTCACCATCAAAGGAGTAACCCAGGACGCCATACTATTTTGCCTCTTCCCATTTTCACTTTTGGGGAAGGCGAAGCAGTGGTTCTATGCCAACAACGATAGAAACACTACATGGGATAACTGCTCCACTGCCTTTCTAGCAAAGTTCTTTCCCATAGGCAATACCAATGCTCTGTGTGGGAGAATTTCATGTTTTCAGCAATAACATGATGAATCTGTCCCTGAGGCATGGGAATGCTTTCAAGACTATATATCAGAATGTCCTCATCATGGGATGGGGAATTGGCTACTCATGTACTCATGTATACGTTCTACCATGGGTTGACCAACAGTACCCGTAAGACCATGGATGCTACTACTGGAGGTGCATTCTTGTCACTTACACTTCTTGTTGTGACCACTCTTGTGGAGAAGATGGCCTCCAACCAAGGCTGGAATGAAGAACGTGTTCAGACCCGCAAGAGAGGTGAAGGTATGCATCAACTCAAGGAGGTAGACATGCCAAGATGGACCTACTGATGAAGAAGCTCGAAGACCACGCTAATGAAAAGCAAGAAGTCATGCACATTCATGATTCCTACATGACATGTGAAGTATGTGGCAACAATGGACATTCAGGGAATAGCTGTCCTGAAACCCAAAAGGATGTCAACTTTGCCAACAATAACAACTACTATCGTCCTCAACAGAATCAAGGATTGTTGGTCAATAATTATAATAACTTCAATCAACCACCCTTGAGAGAATTAATTGTTGGTCAACCTAGAGTTATGGAAGGATTGTCTAAGAAGGTAGCTACCAATGATAAAATTCTAGAAAATATAAATAATAGAATGGATAGCTTTGCTTCTGCCATTAAGAACTAGGATAGCTTTAATAAAATGATAAAATCACAAATAGTTCAGTTGGCGGCTGCTGTTCCTCCGTCCGACAAAGGTAAGATTCTGGGGCAGCCAGATGATTTAGAAACTGCAAATCTTGTCGATATTCACAATGCAGCTTACTACTATACGGAGCCATCGACGGGAAGGTGGATAGATTATACCTTGCCTGAGAAGAAGATCGACCCACGGAGACCTGTCATCCCCATTGCCATTGGACCTCACATTTTCCAAGAAGCTATCTATGACTTCGGAGCAAGCGTCAACATCTTGCCTAAGGTAATCTATGACCAAATTAATGGAGATGCTTTATTGTACACAAATATGCGTTTGCAGCTTGCAGATCCGTCACTATGTTACCCCAAGGGAATTCTTGAAGATGCCATTATTCGAGTGGGACAATCATATGTTCCCATAGACTTTGTGGCTGTCACACCTAGTTTTAAAGACAAAACTGAGTACTAACTATATGTGTGCCCAGGAAGTCAAATCACACATTTAGCGACAAATTATAATAGTATCAAGCGACAATGCTTTATTATATAACGAAACATACTCACATTTAATACTTACATCAGAGTATCGCAGAACGATAGCTAATCTTTAGGCTCCATTCTTCATAGGGACGGCTGACTGGAGGCTACATATTCCAAACACTTCTGATAGTATCCTGAGAACTCCTTCGTTGTCTTCACCAATCTTCTGAGCAACTTTTACTAGAGTCTGGGGGTGTGGGGAAATAGCAAAGGTGAGCACATGTCGTACTCAGCAAATATAACATGGGGTTCATGAGGCTCAAAAGGCTGACACTGGTTTAACTGTGATTAGCTTTTAATTGTCACAATTTTAGCAATTGAGTAGCAACAAGTTTATCACCAGCCCATGTAAACACATGATCAGGTAAACATGAATAATGAATAGCATAAACAGTAATCATTAATGAGGATCTTTATCATCAGTATCATCAGTGTTCATCATCTATTCTATAAGGGTTCCAAGGCCGCTCGTGACCGTGAACACGACTGTTATAACAGTTTTACACTCTGCAAAGGTTGTACACTTTCACCATGAGTCATGTTACCCATATGCCCAGGTTTATAACTCCCAAAACACTTCCAAGGTGAGCAGGCAGGGTACATTACGAAGCTTTTCCCCAGTCGTTCTAATAAGGAGTAGTCGCTAAGGATTCCATCTCCCAAGTGTTATGGAGTCATCTCCAGAAGTGGCACTTATACACGCAACATAGTACACACCCTGGGGATGAGGCCCATACCCAGCTTGGTATGCCCCTCTTGCCCTTTCGGTAAACTGCTACAAACTAGAAAGAGCAAGGTACTAGACTAAGACCAGAGTCATGTAGTCCTCATGGTTGTACTGTAAGTCCTGGATGATCACTTACAGATAAGTCCTTAGGGAGAGGAATCTGAAACATTTAGAAAGTAGATAAACACTCCAGCCCTCTTGTTTCCAAGTTGCTAAAAAGTCATATTTTAATGTTTATTGCATATACCATTAGTCAAGTTACAAGATCATGGTTGTAGTTGAGCACAAGCAAAGCTACCCAATGCAATACCCCTTAGGAATCAAGGTACAAGTACAAAAGACTAGGATATCCTTAGTGGTAGTCAAGGTAGACACATGCAGTATGAATTAAATGATTAAAGGTGTATAGGACAACAAGGAAAATCCCATGCTATACTTGCCTTAAACACTCGCTCAACTCTCATACCATCAGCTTTCGGTCATCACCTTCTGATCTTCAGCGTCCAGAAACGGTTCTCATCTACTCGTAGCAAGCACCACACATAGGCAATCATACAAGCAACAAATAAAAGCAACTAAGAACAATTCACCACACGAGAGAAAAACAACATACTAAAAGAGAGCTCGTCACTACGGTCACAAGATCACAAGAAACGCCGAGAACGGAACTATCATTAAAAAGAAACGACTACCATGAGATTTATCTTACAAAAGAATCAACTACGTACTATATGAATGATATTAATTCAGATTAGTCACATCATATTTTAATCCAAAATCAAGTTAGAACTGGTCATATTTTATTTATATAAACTTGTATCATATTATTTAATTCATTTAAACTTTATTCGGCAAAAATAAATAAACATGTGAGAGCATCTACTCTAATTGTATAGGACACGTGTTTTAAACTAAGTAAATCATTAACATTAATATTTATGTATAAAATGCTCAAGTGTAACACCTACATTGCTTTTAAATTGGAAAACTAATTACATGCATTTAATCAAATTAATATTTAACTTAGTAAGGTCATAAATATGTGATATGAAGAACACTACCTCTATCTCGCAGAGCACGTCGCTACGAAACTAACGCTACGAGAGCGACTTGGAGCAGAGGTAATATAGGTATACGCGAACGTGACAGCGGATATCTGAGAGCGAAAGGAACAGACAGAAAAGCTCACCGGCGATTGACGATGGCAGAAATTAACAACGCTCGATGACGACGAAATTGACATCGACTGATCTTGGGGAAGATGGACAGCTCAATGATGGCTTTGCAATGTACTGTACATGCGGCATCACGGAGAAGCTCCAAGAGTGGCTGCAGCTTCCACGGCCATAAAAACGCATCGGCAGCCAGCGAAAACGTGCACGTCGACGCCGTGGCATCGGAAGACAGAAAACTTGATGGCAAGACATATGCATAGCATGCCTAGCGTGGCTTCGTTCATGCATGGCCGGCTGCTGCGCAGATAGAAACGTCGCCGAGCGAGGCAAACTAGGGCATAGACTTGCGGAGGTTCAGGCGAGAATCGACGATGGATGCAGGGTTACCCTTTTATATATACTAGGTAGTGTGCCCGTGCGTTGCTACGGGACAACTAAACTTTTGTACTAAAAACATATGGATGGCAAGATATGATAACAATACTATAAAATTAAATACCAACGTTAAAGTTACAGTTAATCCAAAAAGCAAAGTTTATGAAATTAACAGTCACGGAGAGCGCGACATCACAAGCTTACAAACTCTACCTTATAGACCTTTTCTGTGATGCGCCTAAGATAATGTTTTATATCGGCAGGAGGTGCGCCTTGTCGCGGCTGCGGTCCAAAGGGTCAGCTGCTTGGTGAGCACCACCGCCGGGCACGAGATGCGAAGGCAGAGCAGCTCTGCGCGCAGCCCGTCCTCGCCCCGCTCCTCCTCCGCCGCCACGTCAACCTCCACGCCCCGACGACTGCGCCCCGATCCCGTCCCCGTGGGCATGGGTGGCTCCGACGCGCCGAGAAGAAACCCACCTCCATGGATGTTGCGGAAGTGGCTGGCCATCTCCTGGATCACCGTGGCCGCCGCGTACGGGTGATACCACACGACCCTCTTCTTCGGCGGGAGGAGCTTCGGTGGGACGCCCGCGAGGTCGTCCACGTCACGCTCGCCGCGGGTCACCGTCACCGGAACCCCGCGCCCAGGCGCCAGGTGCTCAACGAATTGCGCCCCGTTCGCCGCCCGGGTACCTCCTGGGGTAAGGAATGCGCGCGCTGGCGCCGCGGAGGCTGGGGGCCAGGCCGGGGCGCATCCGGAGGCTGCATGGGGGCGGCAATGGCGTGGGAAAGGAGGGGAATGGCGGAGGGGAGAAACCGGGAGGGAACGGCAGAGGAGGAGGGAGAGCGAAGTGCGGCGGCCGCAGTGGCGGTGGCGGGGGAACAGGTGGGGTTTTGCGTGGCTGCGAAGTTGGTGGGGGAGCAGGGGCAGGAGCAGGCCAGAGCATGGCAGATTCCAGAGTTCCCATTGGTCACCCACTCGCTCTCGCCTTGCCTACCCTTTTTCTCACTTCATTTTCACACACAGAAAAAAACAGTATAGTTCTTTTTTTAAAAAAAATTCACAAACAATTCAGCTATTTCTCTGTTAATAAAAAGATCCATTTCTCTGCTAATAAAAACAATTCAAATACGTGATACTAATACAACTACGACGACCAAACAAGCCTATGTTATCCGTATGCTCAAGGCTGCATGCATCACGCATGGTTAAACCCGAGTCAATACTAAATAATGCCTCCAGAAAGTCATGACAAAGCAGTGGCGCTTTCAGAGAGCTCCAGAAAACCCGGGGGCGACATTGGTGGCATTGCTTCTTCCTGGGCGTCAACCATTTCCAGGATCTTTCTTACGGTTGCCTGCAACTTTTCGTGGGCAGCTTCCAGTGTGGACTGACCAGCTGTTCCGTTTAGTTGGATGGCCTCGTTTTCAAGACCCATGTTTGATGACTTTATTTTCGACTGTGCGTTCGCTGATGTTACTGCATTGGTAAAGACACCGGATTCCTTGAGGCCACGGATGATAGCCTACAAAGATTGGGCATAAAATGTAGCAGCAATAAGAAACAACTTCCACGAGCTGAAAGCCTACAAGATTGAGATCTGGACTAACCATGGGCGCATATATACATGTTAAGACACCCTTCCTCAAAAGTTTCAAATTGGTGTCTTTATCGGTCCATACAACATGTTCCCGGTACCTAAACAAAGGTAGTCAGACCAATGTGATCTCTCTTAATTCAGGCAGGATAGGGAGGAATGGTTGGTGCTTGGTACATAGAAGGCTAAGGGTGTTACCAGTTCTTCATCTCCTCCTCAGTCGCTGTTGATGCAATTATAAAGGCCTGCCATGACAGAGTACAAGGGAGAATTCATTAGCTCTCCCAAGTTAGTTATCCAATTAGCTACCTATGCACAATGATACCAAATAAGAGTCATAGCAGTTTCCTTTCTTTTTTTTTGGTAAAAAGACAGTTATATGGTTCTCTGGCATGGCTGGCTATACATTGTACAATGGAGAATGGACCATGGGAAATGTTTGTCATTAGTATAAGGCACACGAACAAGGTACAATATTGTGCTTGTGCAATGCCCCATCACCCCTGTATCTGATTCAGACATAACTACATCCACTCATCCACTTTCAGTTTAAAAAAGATATTACATGCATATATTGTGTAAACTGAGATTGTTTCCACCCCCGACAGTTTCCACAAGCATTTCCATAGTATAATAAATCATCTAGCCATTTTTCTCCCCATCTCATTCTTTATATCATCTCACTTAAATGAAATAAATGTATTATTTCAATGTTTCAGCCAGGAAACAGTTATGATGCTGACAAGGTGGCCTGTACCCATAGGACAACAATAGATGCTATGCAGATACAACAAAGGGAAGAAAAGATAGCTCACCAAACGGTCAAATTCCAAGATAAAACATCGCTTCACATCTTCTTTAGTTGGCTTGCAACCACACCTATCCCTCTTGAGGTTAGGTCTGAGAACTTTGTGTAGGTGTAATGCAGAATAGCAGCCTCCTCCAATTTGATTTCACTACAAAAGAAATATATAACTAAACCATCGAGTAGAAAGAAACTGTAGTTTGTTGACTGACCATTTGTTTTAGCAAAAAAACTCCACATATTGAGACATCTTACTTTGGGGTTTTCATGTAATTATGCCATCTATGAGCACCATTTGGACGCATATGCTCTTGAACCCTTGCAGCCGATTTCCCATTACCATAAGTAAGGAAGTAGTTTGGATTACCACGTGTTGCTTCTTTGTATAGACCAAAGTATGTATCCTTCGGAAGATGATCATAATTTTTCTTAAACATGGAAACCTGTAGGCACAAAACAATATGACTGTATAAATGATTCAAGCTATCAAACACAGACAACGATAATCAGACCATTCCTATTATTTCCTTCAATGCATTAATGAGTAGTTCTGTGCAGTGTTTGCTAAACTATAGTTTTTTCTAGACAGTGAGTCGATATCTGGTTATCTACAGGTCACACTTTGCTTCTCAAGTAAGCCAGTGGATCATCATTAGCATACAGAGCCAATTTTTCCCTTTCTTTTGCATACATGTTACAGATAACAGTAGCTTCTATACCTCAGTGAAAGGATCCTTAATGTCGTCACGCTCAATGCTGCTCTCCTGGAAAAAAGAAATATATACAATAATCAGATGTGAACCACGTTACCGTATTCAACAAACATGTTACTTGTGTGACTCACATAATTGGGGAAGATAACCATGTCAACATTGTCAGGAACATCTAAAAGCAATCGCCTCAGGGAGTACTCTCAGGCACCAGCTGGGTGAATCAACTCATCAGTATCAAGGTGAATGATCCAATCCATCCCAGCATCCTGTGACAATCAAACAGGGGACATTCACATCAATCTCACGACTAAATACAAGGCATTTTCAAAGTCAAAATGACAGCTAATAAAATAACTCCATAATTAGCCAAGAACTAAACTAAGAAACTCTTTTTAAGAAATCTGAGACAAAATTGAAACATTTATATAGTCATATTGTAGACAAGTACATTAGCATATTTTCCACAGCCTGCTACTGCTAAGAAGATGGCAAACAACACGAAATACGGGTGCTCATCAGAGGTGGACCCAGAAAAGCACCCATAATTTTCGCAAAAAAACAAATATCAGAGTTAGTAGTAGAATTAATGTGCACATAGCCTTGTGATTAGATCAGATCGAAATACAAATTGCCAAATAGATTAAGCTAGGGTTGGTCTGGTTCTCGGCTTGGCACAGCAGGAAGGGAGGAGAAAGGGTGCTTACTTCAACCATACCGCCAAGGGAGCTCGCGCTATCGGGGGATCTCGTGCCGCTGCTTGGGGGAGCTCGTGCCGTCGCCAGAGATCTCGGGCCACCGTTTGGGGGAGCTTGCGCCATTGCCGGGAGATCTTGCGACACCGCTTGGGGAGCTCATGCCGCTGGTGTTGGGGTGCTCAAAGGAGCCCGACAGAGCTCGGGTGCAATGGGCAGGGCGCGGTGGCTCCGAGCATGGCAGGGAACGACACCGGCCCAGCTCTGTGTGCAGTGGAAGCAGCGGCCCAGACGACCGCTGGGGTCGCCGGATCGGGGAGGACGCGCGCCGGCCACCAGACATCGGAGACGGTCACACAAATAGTCAGCGCGCGATGGTGGCCTGGCCGTGGACATTCAGGATGGGACCCGCCTGCGTGGGGATAAGGGAGGAGGGCCATCAGGGCCCGCTCGCGCTGACGCACCACCGGCAGGGGTGCCGCTGCCCTGCGCTCGCCGCCGCGAGCCTCGGGAGAGAGAGGGAGGGGTGGAGATCAGGGGGAGAAGAAGGGAAGGAGCATCTGCGACTCCGGCCACCAGATCCGGCCATCGTCGATGAGCCAGAGTAGGCCACCAGAGCTGGAGGGCTACGCGGCGCGGGCGTGGGCGGGCGTGTCCGCGAGAGGGGCAAGGGCGACAGTGGTGCGGGGATGGGGATGGGGAGTGGCACGTGTCGTGGCAGCCCATGGGATCCAGCAGGTCGCACGGGGGGGCGGCGGTGATTGCGGTGTTGTAGCGATTTGCGCGTGGACGGGAGGCGGGGATCGCAGGCGTGGGCAGACGGACGCACCAAAACAAATGTCGCACAAAAAAATGTCTATTCTTTGTTCTTTTTAGTTGCAGATAGACATAGACATGCCAAGGGGAAACCCATGTACGGATTTGAAACGACAACGTGGCCGGATATGACTCGAACTTGGCATTGATATTAGTTACAATACGATTCAGATGACAAGGAAATTGAGGAGCTGACAGCACGTGGCCATCTAGCAGCGGGACAAGAGAGCAAGGAGCAATGGGGCTGGCTCCTCTTTGTAGGCCTAATATTGAAGGGGTATACGTGAATATGTGCTAAGTGAGTCTACGGAGAAACAAAGTGGACCGAGATAAAATATTTGGAGCTCGTGAAAAGAAATTTTAGAGCATCATAAAAACAGCCCAATGCTCTTCAAAATTAGAAAACTTTGAAAATTCACATTTTTCCTATAACTAAATTTGCGCTAGCTCAAACTAAACTTGGTAAATTTTATCCAAATATTAAAATAATTCATTTTATTTAGTGTTTTCTATGCACAACCCAAAATCGGAAATGTTGCGGTGTGACATTGGGCCAACCTTTCCTAAGCACCGCAAAAGCCATCATCTACGCGGACAGTGCCAAGACCTGCTTCACAATCAAGGATAGAAAGGAGAAGTTTTCGTTCAAGAATCGTATACACCATTCTCCTGGACATCCGTAGACGCCGTACCTACCCGAAGTGACAACAGTGACCAAGAACAAGAACAACAGCAGAAGGAGGAAGAACAAAGCAAGGCAACCACAAGAAGAGACAATCAATATGATCAACACACTTCGATCAGAGTGCGACCACCTCCTGGCTTCACCATTCCTTGCTAAGAAGGATGATCCAGGCGTACCAACAACCAAGTGTACTATTGGACAATGAATCTTCCACAAGACCTTCTGCGACATTGGATCAGGAGTCAACATAATGTCCAAGGTAACGTATGAATATTTATTTGGTGATGAACCTTTGTTCCCTACATACATGCAATTGCAGATGCCACACCAATCAATCCAATTTTCGGAGGGGACAGCAAAAGATATTATGGTAAGAATACATGATCACTATGCCCCTGCCGAGTTCATGGTTCTAGACATGGGTGAAGAAGAAGACGATACACCCATCATCCTTGGAAGACTGTTCCTCAACACTACCAACGTGATCATCTACGTTGGAGCTAGACAAGTACACTTCCAATTCCTAGGAGAAAAGGTACACTGTTATTTTAGTAGTTATACCACTTATGAGCAGCCGAAGAAGTCCCGCTCTAGGAGGAGACGTCAATCATCCCAAAACCAAAAGAATCAATCTCTAAAGAATGAATGGGAGGAAGATAAGGAACCCAAAGGAGTTGTAAAGGATGAACCCGCTCCGCCAAAGTCAAGTCCACAGACCAAGTAGGTATGAAAAGAGAAGGAAACATCGTCACCAGAGTCACAAGAGGTGCAATTGTTAGGGTCTCCATCCCCGGGACCGATTGATGCACCCAAGGAATGAACGAGACAGGAGAAGAGTCCTATCTGGAGGACTTAAAAATCCAAACCCTAGCCATGAGGTAACATCGGTAGTTATCCATATTTACTTTTTAGTATTGCATAAATTATTTTTCACTTTAGCATATTTACTTTTTTCTGCATTAGCATTACATTTAGAAAAGAAAAATAAAAAGTTCCATTATTGCATTATATCATTGCATCATAAAGCTTAAAGCCCCATGTGAAAATTTTATCATTGTGTAAAAGCCCAAAGGAATATTCACCATGGTGGCATAAAAATAAAAAACACATGCATACATATTTTCTTTCTGCATTATATAAAAAATCCAAAAATATATTAAATAGACACCGTGCTAAGACTTTTGTCAATTAAGAAATCTGTCTAAACTCCAAGGACGACAAATCTCTGAATGGCTAACCGCTAACCCTTTATCCTAATCTGTGCCACGAGTTTTAGTGTTCTTGATGGAATATTCTGTAGGATGATCAAGAGTAAAGCCATCCATCCGAAGAACATATTCCCGAGCCACTGCTACACCCGCTGTACGAGGAAAACTACTTCTGGAAGGATGAGAGAGATTTTAAGAAAGACCACGACAACATCCAGCTTGGGGAGGAGCATCCCCCATGTTTCTAGCTAAGTATTTCTTTCCCTTTTCGGTTTTACTATCTTTGAGTTTTCTATATATTTGCTAAAGTCACAGAAAGATGCATAACAAACAAAAACAAAATAAAAGTTTATCTTAGCTGTATATATAATAGTAAGGTGTGATTTTAAAAATGAAAACAAAATAAAATTGTGTGTCTAGTTTTGCACTACTACACAAACTTTACTGGAGGCGAGCGTTTTCGGTTTCCCGCGGCGGGCAAAGCCGTCCGCCGCGGCCTAGAGGCCACGGTAAATCGTGGCTTAACCACGGCAGGTGGCTTAGCCCGCCACGGTTAACCGATTTCCCGTGGCGGACACGTTAGGAAGCCCGCTGTGGTTAAACGTTTCAAAAAAACAAAAAAAACCTAGGAACCCGCCGGCGAGCCCATTCTCGAGCCCACCGATGAGCCCATTCACAACCCAATACTGGCGCCACCGCACCTCGCTGGATCCGTCGCCGGGGTCTCCACCTTGTCGGATCTGCCGCCGGGGAGGTCATCCTTGCAGGATCTGCGCCATTGCCGCAGGTTGGGGCCATCTCGCCGTGGATCCGTGTCGTCGCCGTGTGGATCCACGTCGTGGGAGCAGGGAGTAGATGCGGCCGCCCTGGATCCACCGCCGTGTGGATCCACGTCGCAGGGAGTCGACGCGGCTGCCTAGATCCGCCACCGTGTGGATCACCCATCCCTACATGCCACGCAGCTCCTCGCCTACGAGAGAGAGAGATGAGGGAGGTACTGAGAGGAGAGAGAGGGTGGGAGAGAGAGATACCGGGCACGGCGGCGCTCTCCTCACCAGATCCAGTCACGGTCCTGGACCCACGTGGTGGTGCGCGCGATGGAGAGGTGGTGGTGCGTGCGACCTTGCTCGATGCTGCGTCGCGGAGAGGCCTTCACACGCCGGCGGCGCGCGCGATGGAGAGGTGGTGGCGCGCACGACCTCGCTTGTCCCTGCGCCGCGGAGAGGCCTTCACACGCCGGTGAGGGAGAGAGAGGGAGTGGGAGAGGGAGAGAGAGAGAGAGAGGGAGTGGGAGAGGCCTTCACGCTGGCGACGGAGGGAGTGTGTGCGTCACGGGTCGTCGCGGGGTGGAGGTGCTCATCGCAGGTCGCGAGGTGGGCGAGGTGGGAGCGGCGCCTGGGGATGAGAGGTAAGAGGACTGAAACCCTAAGTGCTCATTTTATACTAGTACCCGCTACGGGCCTCGCCCTGGGCCTATTGGGCCTTGGCCTTAACCGAGACGGGCTTTATAGGATGCCCGCCATGGTACACCGATTTACCGTGGCGGGCAAAAGTGCCCGCCTCAGTAAATAAAAAATGCCTGCCGCGGTAAATCATGGGATTTACCGCAGCGGGCAAAAATAGGAGCCCGCCGCGGAGAGCGTTATCGCAACGCTGTGCAAATTTGTTTTTGTAGTAGTGTTGTGTTTTTAAGAGTTTAATAAAAGGACTCTAAGGATAATCTGTTGTAATGAAAATGATGACTAGTTGCTCTATCGTGATTCCTTTCAAGTACCTAGTTTTTAGTCTTGAATTTTTCTGAGTTTTGGATACGATTGTTTTGATATAAGAATTTGCTCTAAACTTGAAACTCATGGGTAGCATATGCTTGAGCTAAGTCTAGGTAATTTATGGATAAGATATGAGAAGGTCCGAGCTGCTGTTTATCTTGTTCCTAGTGATACTAAAGTTCTGGAGATTTATCTTTTGAAAAACATAAAAATCTTATATGATGAGCTCCTATATGACAAAGCCTGAATTCCTACCAGACCCATATATGATATTTAGAATAGAAAAACTTCCACTCATATATGCTGCTTGTTTTGCATTGAGTTTAGTCAAGCTTTGTTGACCCTTATGAGAGGTTTGTCATGCTCTTAAAATCAAGATCACATACACACCACCCAAATATGCACTACTCCTATACTAGGGGTAGGCGCAAAAACATACCATTCCATCTAGATCCACCCAAAAATGTTTTACTCCTACACTGGGAGTAAACACAAAAAATATTCTTGATAGGATATCCATCAAATAAATGCTCCAAGTTCTTATTGCTATCTCTCAAAAGTTTGGTGCAGAAAGAAACATGGGGCTATGCAAAAGTTATTCATAAAAAAGAGATGAAAAATGGACAAGTATCTAAATTATTAAAACAATGGGTACTCAGATGCCCGCCTGAAAAAAAAGTGAGATGAATAAGATAGCCCATGTTTTCTTACAAAGTTGGTTTCAAGTTTCAAAAGAGAGATATGTTTTTAAGGAGCATGGTAGAATTAGGTTAGCCACCATATATATCCACCATACATACATACACAAGCACATCATGATTTGATTGTATGACTCAATTCTCTTTGGATCCATTGTTTGACTTTACAATATATGTATTGCAAGTATGCTCTTTTAAGCTTTCTCCTCTCCTATGAGCTCCACATAAACCTTAGTTGTAAGAAAGGAAAGGCATAACACTGCTATTGCCTTGGTAAGGATCCATAAATACCACATATATTGAGAGACTTGAGAGAGTCATACAATGGAGAGCTCTGAATTTTATTTTGAAAACCTGTAAAAACTATATAATAATGGTTGAGCAAAGAACTTAAGACATAGTGCTTGACTTGATCATTCTATCTTTCAATTGCTCAAGACCCAAGTGAAGGCTACAAGCCCCATGCTTAAAGGTAATATGGGTAAGTTTAGAAGTCAGATCGGTTTATTCTAATCCAGAGGAGAATTCTTGTTTGAACGCATATGTACTTTTGAGGAGTTGCTTCAATGGTTTCAAAATCCTTAAACTCCAGATCCATTTACTAAGTTTAGTTTTGCTAAGGGACTAGCAAAAGGTAAGTTTGGGGGAGTTGTTGACGGTAATTAATAGCCAATTTAAACCGTTAATTAAACATGCATAAGGGCATAAATATAATCACCAATGAAGGTTTAGGGGTTTAAACTAATAAATTCTACAAGTTTTGGTGAATCTGTGTTTCCAGCAGGGTTTTATCAGAAAACCACCAAGGAGGACCTAATCGTTAAAGGAAACTATGGAGTTCCGCCGTGGTACCTACGTGGGAAGACTCTAGAAGGGTCCAGAAGCCACATCACCAAAGTGGAGGGCCAGCCCCTGACAGATGGGGCCGCCCGACCCCCCTTTGCCCACCTGTCAGCCAGCTTTGTATGGTGGTCTCCCACTGCCTTTGAGGATGCATCTAGGCCATTACTTACGTCGGTTTGATTCAAGGGCTCATGTTGAGGTCTACATAATCCAGCCCCTGCCACCCCTAGGAATCATAACTCATCAAGTCCTTTGAGAAGACAGAAACCCTAATCTCATCAGAGCTCCTCCTCCTCCATAGCATAGCTAGTTAGGATAGATCTAGAGGGAGGCAAGCAGAAGTTCGCTTGGATTCCTGATCTTGTCAAGAGTGTGGTTCGGTATAAACTTTGTACCCCTCTCTCTTTTGTTTCTCTATTATTTTTATATGCTAGTTATAATTGTTATGACAATCTCAATATTCTTCTTATTTATGTTCTTCATTGTGATGTTTATCATCTACTTTGATTATATGCTTAGTATAGCTAGTTTATCATTATGTTTATGCATAAGTTTGTATAGCGCTCACTCCAAGGTACCATGGGTGGGTGGTCGACATTGTGTAAGCGTGGCACTTATAAGTTGTTTATCTGCGGATATAGCCTATATTCTAGGTCATGTGGTAGATCACAGATGTGACACTCCGTTGAGTCCTTTGTAGTCCACTCCCCGAAAATATAGGCGCACGTAGGGTCCGATTACGAATGTAGAACGAGCTCTGCCCTCAATCTTCCTTAGTAATATCCCTTCTGTGTAGATATGATGATGATCTTAGACATGACTACTAGGTGTAATTGCACTAATCAAATATATGCTTTGACTGTAATTAAGAATGACTTAGGAATTATTCCTCTAATATTCTACCTGGCCATGCTAATGCCATAGAAAGGAGTGCTCTGAGCGACTTATCATTATCTTATCTTATGACTTATCCTTGTTGTGAGTAGAGTATTTGTTATGGTTTACTTCTCCTTCAATAATATAAGTTATCAATACATGTCCTTGCTAGACCTTCCCAATGGTAAAAATATAAATAACAATACCTGAAATACTCTTGGGCAAAATGCTACAAGGGTATATTATCTGTGCGCTTACGGATACTCTTTATTCATAGATTTATATAGTCACATACTTTAATAAAGATCTGCTTAGTGGTATTCTAGTAGTAATACTATGTAGTACCAACACATATCTCTGGCATCATCACTAGGGATGACAACCTAGTAAAGTTAGGAGATATAGGTTTATAATAGGTGGCTAAGTACTTCAACCAAGTGACACATTAATAAATACCAATAAGCATTTCTGGGCTGTTGCTGGGGGTTATGATTTAAACTTCTTTCTTAGTAGCAATGCTCAGAAATGTCAACATGGACCACAGAGATGCTTCGGGAGGCACGACCACTCCTCCACATTGCCCTTGAGGAGCAGGACGAGAGCTCAGTATGCCGCCACCGTAATGCTGCCTCAAGGCTGTCCTAGCCAATGCCAACCTTCGACGGGGACCACTCCAACGCTCACGCCACGCATACGGGCGGTAGCAGCGGTGACACCTCCATGAACAACTTTGATCGTCCTAGGATGAGAGGAGCCAATCCTTTGCAGGAGCGGAGGGCCGAGCCCTCCTCCCGCCGACCTCTTGCGCACAACCAAATTGGATTAGAGCGAGACATGCGCCGCACCATCGAGGTGAGGTGTTACGCTGAGGCCATGTCACCAAGCCGTGACCTATGGGAAGAGAGCCCGAGCAAGGACCAATTCAGCCTAGGCATTCGGGACTAGAATTTAGGTGGCTTGCTACCCCAAGCGCTTTTGACCACAGGCCCATATCGGCAAGGATGATGGGGAGACCAATCCCAACCACAAGCTCGATGACTACCGGCCCACGATGAGGGCCTGGGGGTTAGGGCAACGACTTCATGGTCTAGTACTTGCCCCTGCTCTTGCCAAGCTCGGTGAGGACATGGCTTGAGCAGCTCAACCCTGGCAGCATCTGGAGCTAGACCGACCTCGGCTCAACCTTCATCGGGCACTTCTAAGGTACCTACACTCAACCTGGTAACTCTTGGGATTTGCGCAATTGCAGACAGAGGTCGAGCGAGACCCTCCGGGAGTACATCCAACGCTTCTCCAGGAAGCGCAATGAATGAACTCCCCAACATCATGGACACGGTTGTCATCAATGACTTCACCTGCGGCACCATGTGCGATCGTCCACGCACTCAGTAATTTTTTTCTTCAAACTACGAGTTTTTGAATGCTGCTCCTCTGCAAGCCTAGCAAGTCCTCGAGTTTGGGACTGTTGGGTTTAATTGGGTTTGTCCAATTTATTTAGCAATTAAATCAAAGGAAATTCCAAGATTAAAGTTAATGCTAGGTGTAATTTGTTGGGTGCTTTATGCAGTGTAACTTACGGTTTGATGAGGGTTGATGAGAGGTTAAGTGCATGATGAACATTATGTGTTGGTGGATGATGATTTTGTGGTTCATGGTGTCATAGTGGTTTTCGTTACTAGTAACAGACAATTCATTTGTCGGTTTCACATGTTACTTGTAACAGACAATGACATGATGACTACTAACTCTTCATGCGCCTAGCTCTTCAATTTCATCTTCCTTTGCTGCTGCATAAAAGGGGCACTCCTTCTCTTATTCACGAGAGAAGAGCACACAAAGCCAGAACACCTCCACGCTGCTGTTGTGCTGCTATTTGCCATTCCTGTCCTGTTTCCTGCGAGCACAGGAATAGGGAGAGCAGGCCTCCAAAACTGGCACCGTCCACGAGTTCATCTGCTCGGGTGAAAACCGGCAATTAGGTATTTGGGAGCGTCTTCACGTGACTGCTCGCTCGTTCATTGTTCTTCCTGCTACTTCTCGATGACTTGGGGTGATCGGCACTGCAACATTACTACATGGCATCGAGCGGGACGACTACATTGACAACAGCTATATCAACTAGCATCGGCTCTAGTGCCACTGGGTATGCTGTTGCAACCTGTCCTTTATTATATATGATTAGAATCATGTACATGTTTGTTGCACTTAGATCACACATGCACATGTCTGATGTCACGAACATATTATTTATAATTTTCTAGATTAAATTGCTACTGAATTTTCCTAAAATTCTAACAATCCTAAAACCTGATAGGCATTTTTCGGTAGTCGGCTTTGTGAGTATGCTGAAACCAAATGTTTTTTAGGGCACACATTACAAGAGGTGGCATGAGAGATGCATATTGTGGTTTATTGCTATGCACTGCTATTTTGTTGTCGAACCTAGATTAGTTGGACCGCATACTCCTGAAGAGGATCGTGCGTTCCAAGATGCTGATGCTATGTTCAAGGGGGCAATATTAAGCGTGCTAGGAGACTCCATAGTAGATGCATATGTGACTCTGCAAACTGGTAAAGAGATGTGGGATGCACTTGAGGACAAATATGTGACTCCATAGTAGTGAGTTGTATGTCATGGAGCGGTTTTAGGACTATAGGATGCTTGATGACCGTCCTGTAGTTGAATAAGCTCATGAGATACAAACACTAGCAAAAGAAGTCGAGAATTTTGGTACGGTGCTGCCGGATAAGTTCGTGGCAGGCTGCATTATTGCTAAGCTACCACAGGCTTGGATAGACTTTGCTACTTCTTTGAAACATAAGAGACAAGAGTTTGGCATTGCTGACCTCATTGGCTCTTTAGATGTCGAAGAGAAGGCGAGAGCTAAGGATGTCCGCGGCAAAAAAATTGTTGATGGAAGTTCTAGTGCCCGAGTAGTGCAAAAAAATCCTCAAAATTCCCACAAGAAGAAATTCAAGCAAGAGCTCAAACAAAAGACCACTACACCTTTTAAGAAGAAGAAGAAGAACAAGGAAAAGGGAAATTGCTTCACTTGTGGCAAGCCCGGGCATTATGCTAGGGACTACGAGGAGAGCAAGTGGAAGTCCATAAAGAAATCTATAAACATGGTTGAGGCTGATGGAGGGACATTGGGGTATGGTAATTTATTACCAGGAGGCCATGGGAAGGTTCGCCCGGTGAAGGTCGGACCGCAACAGACAACCCCTAACGGTCAAGTGTCATGGGCTCCAGCAACGTCAGGCGGTGCCTATGGCTCCGCCAACTCCACGACAAGGCAAAGGTCCATCCACACCACGGCAGCAACCTCCTGCTCTCGGCGCACGAAGACCATAGACTAAAACCCCCAAACCGACTTGTACCCGACCTTCCTCGGTATATAAGGGGAGGGTAGGCTCCCAGAGGGGAGAGGACGAACAGAGCAACAGATTAGACATTCATAGACCGATTGGACAGGAGAACCATCTGCCAAGAGAGCAACCGAGATGAATAGCAGAGTGCTCCTCCCCCAGCAACCTAGCAAGAGAGGGCCGATTCCCTTACTCGTTGGGAAGAAACCTCACCATCGGCGAGCCGTAGGATAGAACCGAGCGATCCCCTACCAAATTCTCATTCTCCTCTGTTGTAAACCCCCGATTTGGGTGCTCCTGAACACAAAGAACACCTCACTGCTAGACGTAGGGCCTCGATAGCCCAAACTAGGATAAACCGCCATGTATCTCTTTAGTTTTTGAGTGCCCAAGCCACTGGAGACCCGCACTTCCGACATCCGATGAACAACCATGATGCTTGCCACAGTTACAAACCCACAACAGCTGGCGCGCCAGGTAGGGGAGCGCGTCGAGTGTGATTTTGGCTCTACGGTGGCCGGAGCCACACGCCTCGTCGCCAAAGCAGGCGGCATAACCCTAGAAGGCGGTGACTGCTTCTCCGACGTGGTCGTCTTCACCGCCGGCGCCTTCGTTCGTAGCCAAGTTCTCAACTTTGGGAGCTTGGCCTATGTTGCCAACTGCCACGGCGAGCTTCGCCCCCTCAAGCACATGTTTAAGTTCTTCTTCAAGAAGGTCATGAATTATTCCAATTGATCTTCATTCCTGTTTTTCTATGTGGCGGCTCATGCTTTATTAAATGGTTGTGATATGCTTTCACAAGCCTTCTAGGGGTGTGGTAAATGTGAGTCATATATACTGCTAAGTCTCACTTTGATAATATCCTTATTCATATAAGCTTCCCAAACTCCTAGCTCAATTTGTACTTGATCTTGAGTAGTTGTGAATGATAAATATTAATACTTCTTGTACTCATTGCTCATAATATTCGAATCTTCTAGAATAATTGTAAATAAATCCTTGTTTATTATCTTGCCTTCTATGGCGTTGAGAGCACATAGCTTCAAGCTAGTTGCAATTGTATAGAACAGTATTATATTCCCATACGGTATAATATTCTTGAAAAATTCAATTTATTAAGTATACTGATATTGTAGAATGAGTTTATGGGTTATCTTCTTGAGTTTCTCATACACTGAGTCCCATAATACCTTGGGGTTTATATTGGTCATGTAATCCTTCTTGATAGTAATACTTTGTGTCTTAGAAAATGTGGTGACTAAGCCTGCTCCACTTCAGTGGTGCAGTAAATCAGCCTTCTTGGGTTTAATAATCTTTCAGAGATCATATCCTTCAATGGATATTAAGGTTTAGAATGACCATAAGAGATAATTCAAGCTATCTAGGTAAATTCAGGATATTTCTGCTTCATGTGCATATCAAAATAATTGTAATCATGTGCATATAAATTTACTGCATGTTAAAAAGTAGTAATATGCAAAAGGTAGTGGATGATTATGCAAAAATATTCTCAGAAGTATACTAGCATTTCTAAAAAAATAATATGACACTCTCGAGGTACTAAGTCTAAGGTCTTCAAGATTATAGAGCTCATATACGTTATGCCATGTTGCTAGTGTAATCATTCAATGTTTTATTCTCGAGATTACATGGCATGATTCATAATGTCCACGATTAAATGCATTCAAAAGAGCACTTAAAGAACATAAGGCATACATTAATAAATAAATGCAATAAACATACACTACTGGAAACTAGAATAGCCCTGTGTGTGCAAAAACCAACAGGAAAAATCGAATCCCGACAGAAAAATATTTTTCTAACGGTCTACCGACAGAAAATAACCGACAGGGCTAGCTCGACAGAGATTCTATTTTTCTGTCGGTTCACCGTCACAAATAATTTTTCTATCGGGTTTACACGCACAGGAAAATAGATTTCGTCCAGGTTTATTTGTTTTCTCCTGTGCAGTTATCCCGACGAAAAAACTCAACCACCGACATAAATATTTTTCCCTGACAGCATTGTACAATCAAAATCTCACTCACAGGGAAATTATATTGGATCTCAGTAGTCCATCACACAGTGTAGAGACAAATAAGGAGGACCTTATAAGACCTTCATTGCACATGTGGAGCATAATAGACGGCCTTGCATCGCTAAGGGCATGCTATTAAATCAAATCCATATGCGCCGATGACTGGCTTTTCTAGCTAAGCCCTGAGTTATGTAGGCCCATGACTTTATTCGAACATACACATACAGGACTCCACAACATGGGCGTAAGGTCGTTTTATTTAGAAGTACATACATAGTCTGGCTAGTAGTGCTTTATTCTATCAGGTTCACTATTAACTTCATATATGTTGGTAGAAGCTGGTAGTGGAAGGTCCTCCCGCCACTTCCACCTCAGAAGTTCGAATTCCCCCTGATGCCAAAGCTGGTGTTTCCTGCAGCTTAAATGTGAAAAAAGCATTACTGACGATCCTCACTAAAAAGACAGACCGCCTCTGTCCCAAAATACAAGGTGTTTAAGGTTTCTTAACATTAGATTTGTATGCAAAAGTCCTTACTTATGACTTGATTTGATATCACTTATATAGTAGATTATATTTAATGGAGTAGTTGTTGGTTTGGTCTTGTCCTAACGAAACCCGTGTACTTTCATTGTGGTATTGAAACTTTGAAGATAAGTAAATAAATTCATTGGAATTGGTACAACTAGTTGACATCCAATTACAAATGAGGGTAAACCAGCTATGGCAACTTTGCCTAACAAATAATTATCTGCAGAGATCCAAACAGAGAGCACTTTTTTATAAATCAGGGAAAAAAATATAACCCCAGCACAAGGTTCTTCTGAAATCAATACTATCTGTTCCAAGCAATGTTCATGATGATTTCGTGGGCCAATTTATCCTCCAAGTAATAATCAGATGAATATCCTTCAAATAACCCATCGTAACATTTTTTATACTCATATATGATACGTAGCTTTGACCAAGATTTATTTCTTTCCTGTAAACTGATAATAATTAAGGAAAATATGCTAGCAGAGTGGGGGGTCTTGAGTATTTTTCACCTGTGGCGGAGGTGGTCCGTTAACTGAGTTGCCACTTAAGAAGGCGCCACCTGTGAAGGACAAGCCAGTCACAGGTACATTTGTGCTGTTGCCCGTGTTATGGTTCTACAAGAGCAAAGAAAAACAGCTTGTCACTCGATTCGGGAGTGCACCTCACTCGCAGATCATGACCTTTGGAGCTGCTCGTGAGAATAATGCTTATTGCAAGGTTCAGTTACCTGCATGCTGTTCATGCTGGACTGCTGGTCCTTGCCCTGAATCACAGGGGTGAAGACCCCGCTCATCCCGTTGCCAGACATCTTGTCGGAGTCGTGCAAATAAGCAGTGAATCGAGGGCTTCTGGTTGGTATTTGTTATGGCACTCTTGGCTTCTTAAGTTCATGGTGGTAGCTAGGCATTCTTTTATAGTGTGGAAGTGCATCTGGCACATGAATATGTGGAGCATCAGTTAACCTTAGTGGTGCAGAGAATGAGAATTTTTCCAGAATATAACAGCTAGCTATTCTTTTTTTGGATGAGAATATAGGAAACCTAAGAGATGCTTTGTGTGGTCTATGGAGTGCAGGAGTGGTGTGCTTTGTTCCTAGTATAGTATCCATTATGAACACAAGGTAACGATGCCCCATCCACGCAGGAACGCGCTTCTGCCGAGCACTGGTATGACACCCGCAGCTGGCTGCGTGGGGGGAGACACGTGTTGCAGGGCCGTGCTGGAGTGGGTGCGGCCTGTGCGATCGCACAGGCCCTCATTTCTCAGAGGCCTTAGTTTTTTTCCTCTGCATCCTATGTAGCCCAACAATCTTTAGCCAAAAACATCTTTTGCGTCCCGTCGCACTCCCAAGAATCTCACCTAGTGTCGGTTGGTTTTCGACACTCGAGTCTCGTCATCCTGACTCTTGATCGGTGTCTCATCTCGGGCGAGTGGGTGACTCAGTGGCGTAAGCGACGAGAGTGTGAGGTATGGTCCAACTTCGATTTTTGGGATGGAGGGTGTAGGTTCTATACATAGAATACAATGGTAGAAACCCTCACAAATATAGCTGTTGGGATACAAAAGCACTGTCGCGGAAAACAAGGGACGGATGACATGGTTGGTGTTCGATGCTAAAAAGTTGATGGCATCGCTGGTGACGGCATAAAATACATGTTATGAAGCGTATCCTATAAGGACTCTAGCGGGCTCTTACCTAAAACATGAATTTCTAGTAGGAATCTTCACATGCACTCCTACTCGACTCTTTTCCGCAGTACCATATATACATGAGAGGAGAGGAGAGGGATATTGTACAGATCTATGTTATAGATGATAAAGATAGAGCCTCTCCCTATATCTTGTCTACTTTGTTTTTCTACTTTCATCTACTTTGTGATCACGAGAGACGGATAGAGAAAGGTCCTAACCGCTGGCGACGTGATTTCACAACATGTTATCAGCACTTTGCTCTACCGGCATCATCGTCGACTACTTCGTCTACATCATCGTTCGTCGTCGACCTAGACCTCGCCGGCACCACCATCTCCGACATCGTCGTCGACTACATCATCTACTTGGATCATGGAGAGTTGCTGGCTGAACGGATCTGCTATGACCTCAGCCTACTTACGGTCTGCACTGCGTTGGTGTTGTCGTCATCAATCAAATAGGCAGGTCTTCGACAATGCCTACTGCCTACGCGGTATGTATCTACTGATAACTGTCCTACGTGGCAAGTGGAGTAGATCAACACTACCCTAGATCTGGACATCACTACCGGTTCAAAAACCCACTTCACTGCCGGATTTTGAACCGACAGTGGCATACCGGCAGTGATGTGGGGTTGACATCACTGCCGGTCCTTAAAAACCGACATTGATCTACAGGAAACAGTGTCGGTTCCTGGCTCCACCCGGCAGTGTCCAGTTGAACAACACTGCCGGTTTGTAATTCCAACCGACAGTGACGATTGCTTCAAGAGTGTCGGTTCTTGGCTCAAGCCAGCAGTGTTGAGCAAGCCTACACTGTCGGTTCATGGATCAAATTGGCAGTGTTGTTGTAAATACCAGTGTCGGTTGGTGGATCAAACCGGCAGTGTTGTTGTAAATATCAATGTCGGTTCATGGATCAAACCGGCAGTGTTGTAGTAAATATCAGTGTCCGTTCTTGGCTTAAGCCAGCAGTGTTAAGGAAGCCTACACTGTCGGTTCATGGATCAAACCGGCAGTGTTGTCCTAATCATCAGTGTCGGTTCATGGTTCAAGCTGGCAGTGTTGAGCAAGCCAACACTGTCGGTTTGTTTCTAACCGGCAGTGATGGTTACGACAACACTGCCGGTTTGTTGCTAACCGGCGGTGATGGCCCGTTCTTATTTTATTGTTTTATAATTTATTTTAATTTATATTTTTTTGTGGGATCGGGTTTCACTTTATATGCGCTACGTAGACGATAGGTCCATCAATATTAAACATTACAAATGTTACGGTTACAATTCAAATGTTCTTATCCAGATCTCGATCCCTCAAAATAAAAAAGAAATGTTCTCGGACTTCTTACAATAATCTGGCGAGCCGCTCTGGGCCATACTGGTCCTTGTACTTCACGGATTGTGCAATGAAAAATACTCCATCTTTTTCCAATACCTCGGCTAAGATGAATTTTGCCAGCTCCGATTGTAGTGCGACGATCTCCATCTCTAGCCGCCTTTCATGCTTAAATTTCTTGCGATGTCGTTCAAAAAAGATGATATCCAAAGAGGAATAGTAAATTATTTTGTTGAATTATTAACAGACATACATGAAATAGGGATTATACACACCAACTTATCGGCTTCTTCCAATTTCCGGCCGATGTAGCGAAGCATTGCCCACATTACATAAAACCCACATTCATTGTTTTCCGTCAGCTGTGATAGGTACTTCCCCTCCATTTCGACAACCTTGAATGGGACCGGCTTCCCACCGATATGACTTCTTCGGACACTGAGCAACATTAAAAGGAGAAACATTAGAAAGCGGGTTTGTGTGATTAGAAAATAATATGTTATTAGGATCGCTTACTAATTCAGCACTAACACTAGTGCATCCAAATGATGAAATGGTTTTTTCTTCGAGTCCCACACCTCGAGCAGATTTTTGGCAAGATTAACACAAATGAAGATGAAATGGTTGCTGCAATCACAAAATCCTAATTATCGAATAATCTTAACGAAAAAAGAAGCATAAAATTAAAAGCCGAGAACATATACTCGCAGTTGTAGGCTAGAAGTATGTGGGTTTTCTTCTTCATCGTGAATTCATCGAAAACAACAATCAATCTCTGTTTCAGGTCTTCCACATCACATCCATAGAGGCCTAGACATGTCCTCTCATTGACTCGCATGGGTCCAAGAAGCCTATGTAATCTGATTTGCTTTTTAGAATGCAAAATTTTGCTATACACCTACATAAAATCATGGGAAGTGCTCAAAAGTTAACAATTTGTGTCTCGAGAGAGTAGTTAATTGTAATATCGTGCGTGTAGGGTACTTACATAGTCCACAGCATCAACAGTTGAACATCGAGATCGTGTTTCTGGTATAGCTAGAACAAGCACTCCCACTCGACATCGAACTTCTCTTCTTCAGGATAATTGAAAACATGTGGCGAACGGATAATAACCTCAAAACCTAAGTTGTCCGTCTCTGTTGCTTGAGCCATGTAATATTCATGTAAATGGCGCATATATGTTGTCAGATTTTTAAACTCATGATCGGGAACAAAAAAAGTGCCCCTTACATGCTTCATTGCTGGTGTTGCCGTCCCTTGTACATCATAATAGATGGTCGCGGCCTCTTCCATGGTTAATCCTGGGTTGTCTTCGATGTACTTCTGTATGTTCCTTAAATCTTTATTGTGTATTTCTTCGTCTCTTGTTGTAGCGTATTTATTCTATGTTTGCCTTTCGAATTCAGACTTCAACATAAACGAAGGCAGCGAGGCACAGAGATTGAAGAAACTAATACAATCTTCCTTCCTGATGTATGCTATAAATTTTTCTTCCATCAAGGAGGTAACGTTGCCACTGAATGACCTTTTTCTTTTCTGTTGGTCCACTTTGGGAGCATTAGCGACCGAATCCAAGGACCTTTTCTGCGACTACGAGGATGTCCTTGATCTTGTTTTGGGCTAAGGTGGAGGAGGAGGAGGATGACGATGAGAATTCTGTTTTCCCGGCGCTTATGAAGGTGGAGTCAGAGGAGGAGGAGGAGGAGCTCTTTTCTCGGGGCTGATGAAGATGGAGTCGGACGAGGAGGAATAGAAGGAGACCTCTGTCTTCTTGGGGTGATGGCTCCAGATGAGAAGGGGAGTGATCTTTGTTGGGAGATGGTGAGTTATCATCGCGGGTGGGCGAAGACTCATAGTCGTCCTCATCATCAGAGGACAACTGGTGGTCAAGCTTAATGAAGCGCTTGGGCCAGGCCACTTGAGAGCCCTTGTTATGACCAAGTTTCGGCATGTCTTCCACTACGGGGTACTCAATGGGTATCTTGTTATACTTCTTATCAAGTATTCTATCAATGGTGATGCGAGCATACCCCAGTGGAATTAGGTGGCCATTAATTGTCCCATCTCCCACAGGCCAGGCCTGGCCGAGCGCCACCTTGTCCTTTGTCCATTCCTGATGGATGTACAACCTAACATTGACGGGTTCAGTGATGTCGTCCACCGGATGAGGCACATTCGCCTCTTCTTCGTCGAGAGGGGTCGATCCGCAACTGCTGCGACACCTAAACGGTGGGCTAAAGGCAGTAGGAGTAGGGTTTTGTGGTACTGTTGACCCCTTGGACAGCAAAATTGTCTCGACTCGCGCTTCAACGGTCGCCTTAATCTGTGCTTCCATTCTGTCTTCCATCTCTTTTAGTCTCCTCAAATACTCTGCCTCATGTTCCTCTCTACCCCTCGAGCAGCTCTGGTAAGTGTTAGATTCTTGGGGGAATGCTAGTTTCCAAGGTACAACACCGGTTCCTCTAGTGCGACCAGGGTGCTCCTTGGTTCTGAGTGCTTGGGTGAGCACGTCTTTCTCCCTATTAGAAGTGCGAGTCCCTTGCCTCACCTCCTCAGTTACCTGGGAGATCCTCTAGATGAGTTCGCTCATGGGTAGATTTGAGGAGCTAAAGCTCCCGTCCTTGGCGTGCCGTACATTCCTCCCCATACAGTATATTACCGATCTGGGCTCCCAATCGGCGGTCTCAACCTGAACGCCTTCCTCAGCAAGGCGATCCATCTTTTGAAGTTCTGCTTCAAATTCTGGCATCTTTTTGGCGTAGCCACGAGAGCCAAGATGATGAGGATTCGTCGCTTTCTGTGAATTCTCCTTATTCTTCCTACTAAGTTCTAAGTACTCCTCGGATAACCTATATTCCTTGAAAGCCTGCCAGAAGTCCTTCTGCTTGCTAAACTGTCCACCATCGAAATCTGGCTATTTATTTTGGAGGACAAAATTCTTGTACAATGTCCCCTTGAAATTCTTGAAGCGTGTTCCCATGATTTCTTTTGCTTTTTTCTTGACTAACTCCCTGTCATACTTGGCTGGGAAAGTGAAATACTCTAGGATCTTGACATCCCATATGTAATCCTTCTCACTTTCGGGAACCCTCCACCGGTCATCATCTTTCCCAATCCACTTCCTGTACTTAATCGGGATGAAGTCCGTAACAAGTAACCCGAGGATAGTCTTGTATTTGGTCAAAGCTATAGGCGGTGCGAGTGGATCCACAAATTCATCGAACTCAGTAATGTGCCAGTGTGCATTCCTACCAATAGGAATCTTTGGCACGCCTCGCTTGGATCTGACCTTCCTGCTACCCGAACCCTCTGGCTCCTCGGCCGGCGGAGGCTCCTGCTAGAGACACCAAGTAAGGTATGACCCTCTCAATTGATTAGCGTGTGTGGCTACATAGTGACATGATACCAAAGTTACCTGGCCATCTTGGTCATTTTGACCCAGACCGAGCAGGCCGGACGGGGTCAATGGCTGCTCGTTCTCACCAATCTGATTGACACCGTCACCGTTTGTCGGATCATGTGGCTCTCCTGTCCCAGCGATATCAGCCGCTTCTTGTTGCCGATCAGTTCTTCGGCGACGGGATAACATGCGACGATGAGTCATGGCTGTGACACGATCATGGTTAGTTTTGGCCACGGACAACTACTAATAGCATATGTTCATATATATAATATGTTTAATGCAAAGTCTAATAATAAGTCCACATACAACAAAGTCAAATAATAGCATATGTTCACCTAGAACAAATTTATTGTTTGATTGACCACATACAACAAAGTCCACCTACTCTTCTACAAAACTAAGCCTACATCAACTTCCAAATAAGAAAAGCGATGACCATAGCCATAAATAAAAGCATGACATCTTTCCAAGACCAAGGAGCAATTCTCCTAATCTTCACATCTCCGGCGGGTGGCTTCTCTTCGATCTCTAGTGCCAGCGGATGGCCATGGTTTGCATTCATTGGACCATAGTAGGCTAGTTGCCCATGGTTTGCAAGGTAGGCCGGATGACTATAGTAGGCCCTCAAAGCTTCAGCTTCTGTGTTGTATTTTTTGTGCAAATTACCAGGGTAGCGATTGACTTGAGCATAGCAATCTTCCCAGGTTCGATAAATCCAAGGCATGTGACCAACATGCACCACATACCATGCCATGGTTGCCTATACATTTAAGTAAATTAGGTTATCATTCAAACATGATGTATTCTTATACAATTTAATATATTTACGAATAACACACTTCCATTGCATAGATAGGAGTGTTTGGAAAATAGCTATTCACGTGCCTTAGTAATAGTTGTTAGATGTAGGAAAGATATAAAGAATATTTTTTATTCGTTAAAAACCAAATGATGATTTAGAGAGCCAGTTTAATACTTTTGGATATACTCCTAGAGATGTCTAAGAGTCTTTAGTCTCACTATAAATCCCCCAACCATCGGCGCGAGGTTCTTTCACAAGTATCAGTGCAAGTAAGCATCTTTCCAAATTAGTGATACTTTGATCTGAAACTTACATGGTTGGTAGGGGCAAATATGCATCTCATACTGTCCTAGGAAAGTGACATGCAAAAACTCATAATAAGATAGGATTGTTGGAAAATATTCCCAGTTTAATGCACAAGGCTCATAACTATGTATTACTTGTAATCTTGCATAAGTTAATAATTATGCATCTTTATGCTGATAGCATGGAGAAGTTGGTTTCACAGAGAAAATGTAAGTTTGTTTCACAGAGAAAATGCAAGTACTCCGAAAACAAACTACCATTAACATTCAGAGAGCAATTTCTGTCAAGTATTACGAGTCCTTGCTATGTTTATCCTAGTAACCAAAAATAAAATTACGCTTTTGTTCTTATCAATATACCGATGAATAGAGCTGAGCAACGTGCTACTAAGTAACAATGTACTACTTACTAGCAATGTGTCCAGAAACACAAAGAAACAGATAGCACACACTGTGTGGCAAACCTAGGTTCTAGCATTCACAGCTGCATGATCAAACCATATAACAGCACACACTGCATGATCAAACTAATTCAAGTAAGCAGCTGTGGGACATTTCATCAGACACGTAGCGGGTAGTGAGCCACGCACTCACCGTGGGGGTGGGAAAGCAGCTGTCTGCGTGCTCCTGAAGGCCTCGGTGGTGGGACGGATGGCGCGGTGCTCCGGACGGCGCGGTGCTCTGGCTTGGCATGGACGGCATGATGCTCCGGCTTGGGGGTGTGCTCCGGCGTGGGGAGGTGCTCCGGCATGGGGCGTTGCTCCAGCGTGGTGTGCTACTCCAACGTGGGGCGGTGCTCTGGCATGGGGTGGTGCTCCGGCGTGGGGCGGTGGACGGCGTGGGGCGGTTCTCCGGCGTGGGGTGGTGCTCCGTCGGCGCGGGGGGAGGGGTTGGTGCGGGGTTGAAATGAATTGGGATAATTTCAACCCGCGCCACTTTGGTAGCAGTAGCTCATCAGTACCGGTTCTTCTTGTAAATCGACAGTGATGGGCACATCACTGCCGGGTCACTCCCCAAACCAGCAGTGATGTTCTGTAGCAGTTAGGTGTTAAGTTATGTGTTAAGTAGGATAAGTTTTCATTTTCTATTGAACTCCTCGTACTAGCGCAACGGTTAAGACCCCTCAACTTAGCCCTCGAGACCCGTGTTCGAGTCCCAGGCGGCCCAAAATTTTTTGTTCTATTTTATAAATTATTAATTTATTTTGGGAAATAGCTCATCACTGCTGGTTTTGCTTGCAAACCGACAGTGATGGTGTACATCACTGCTGGGTCATCCCCCAAACTGCCAGTGATGTTGTGTAGCGGTTAGGTTTAACTTAGGTGTTAAGTAGGATAAGTTTCCGTTTTCTTTTGAACTCCTCCTACTGACGCAATGGTTAAGACCCCTCAACTTAGCGCCCGAGACCTGTGTTCGAATCCTGGGCAGCCCAATTTTTTTGGTTTAATTTTATAATTTATTAAGTGGTCTAAAGGTCAAAAATATAAAATAAATGTGTTGCACCCCTGAATCGAACCGAAGCCTACAAGTTCCAGAGCAGCGGACAAATCATTGAGCTATCGCCTAATTTCCAAAAGTTTGAAGGAATTTATTCCTTTGAGTGATTATCTGTCCCTGCTTTGCGCGTAGGCCCCTTCAACTCCCCGGCCACGTTGGTCGCGCGGTTCCCATGAAGAGCTGCTGTTTTAATCACCAAACGCTGGTCCATTGGCTGCTTGCAACGGTTCCCAAACGTAGGCGCGCTCCCAATGCAGGCCCAATGGCGGTTCAATGGTGTTTCCCAACGCAGTTGCGCTCCGTTTCCAAGGGGAGAGCCCTTCAGTTCCCCACGAAGAGACACCGCATTTACACGTCCATTGGCTGCTTGCGCCGGTTCCCAAACGCAGGCGCGCTCAACACAGGCGCAATGGCGGTTCAATGCCGTTTCCCAACGTAGGCACGCGCTCCGTTTCCGAGGGGTGCGAGTTATTGCACCATGATCAGTTCCACACTGACACGCCTATATAAGCCAGGACCCCATGCACACAGTCGGCCGCCACACCACCACGCATCAAGAAAGCCAAGCACCGCCCTTCCCACGCACACCTCGCCCCGGCCCTCGACGTACCCGCCGCCACGCACAATGCCTTGCTGCTTGAAGACAACATGGGCGAAGCTCAACCCGTTGTCCTCACGTCGCCCCCCGACTCCACCAACGCCATCGTCTGAATCGGACCTTGAGGTGAACCTCGAGGACGATCCGGACCGGGAGACCGCATCGGAGGAGGAACCGGAACCTCTTCCGGTGGAGGAGGTCATCTTCAATTCGTTGGAGTTGGCTCGGAAGGAGGAGGAGGACCGGCACCTCCGCGCCATCGCACAGAAGGAGATCGACGACTGCATCTTGAAGCGTGTCGTTGAGATCTCCAAGGAGGATGAGCGCCGCCGCGAGGAGGAGGAGCACCGCCGCTAGGAGGAGGCCGAGCGGCGTCTCGCGATGGACGTGGAACGGCTGTGCCGGTGCAGGGCTGAGCGAAAGAATCACGAAGAGGAGCACTGCCGCCGGCAGCCGGGGGACGACGCATGCAGCAGCACCGGCAGTAATTAGTAGCACTAGTGATTAATCAATGCCTTTAGGTCGATGTAATAATTTACTGGTGCTGAAAAAACCGTGTCGTCGAATCCTTTGTTTGATCATCATCATCTGAATTGGGTTGATACTTTGCATTGCATGACCTCTCGTTTTATTTGCTTACATATTGGATGTTGCATTTTGTATGACCTTGTTTTGCTTACCTCGTTGTCACGAAGACCGTAGTATATGATATGCTACGTACCAGAGATCGAGGGGGCAATAGGACTATTGCTCTTCTAGATAATACCATGTTGCAGTATGTCTGTCATCTATCACATCACTGTCGGGCCATTCTTTAAACCGGCAGTGATTTCCGTGTAGTGGTTACAGCATAAGTAACTTATCTTTTTCCACTTCTTTCGAATACCTCCTACTGGCTCAACGGCTAAGACCCCGCAACTTAGCCCCCGATACCCGTGTTCGAATCCAGGGCGGCCCAATTTTTTTGGTTTAATTTTATAATTTATTAAGCGGTCTAAAGGTCAAAAAGATAAAATAAATAAACCATGGCACACATCCAATACTAGCGCAGCGGTTAAGTATCTGAACTCTGTGGCCCAAGACCCGAGCTCAAACCCGAGGGCTGGCACAATTTTTTTTAATTTTTTATATATCATTATCAGTTTTCAAAATAAACCGACAGTGATAACAGGCATCACTGTCGGTTTCCTCTCATCACTGCTGGTTTCTTGAAACCGACAGTGATGTTTATATATATTAAAAAATTCTTTCATATACTGAATAAATAGAAGCATATGTATTCCTATATCGAAATGGCTTAAATTTTTTTTGGCAAGCGTGTACACCCAAATTAAGATCCCACACAGGATCTTAGGTTTTTCTAATCATTTTTATATTAATTATATTTTTCTGTGTGCTGAATGAGACAAAAGAGGATGAATTTCATCTTGGACCCAATAGATTTTTTCATCCACCTCCATAAAATTCATATCCCTAGGGTACATTAGAGCCTGTGTAAAAGTTTGGCACCATTTCGGATCTTTTCGTGTGTAGACTCAGTTCAACCTATAATTAAACGGTCTCGTAGCGCGAAAATTCAATTAAACCTCAGAAAAGTAGCAAACCTTCTCCAGAAAATCCCAAACTTGGTGTTTCCTTCACACGTGGCACGTGCAAGCCTAAGAAAAAGTTTGAGACCAATACAACACCGGAATGCCTATGAACCACAGAAACCTTGATAACCTATGTGTATAGTCATGGTTCGATGAAAGGGCACATGTACTTCTGTGAAGCATGTATCCTCTGCCTATGTCGACATGGCTTGAAATTTTTTTGGCAAGCATGTACACCCAAATTAAGATCCCACACAGGATCTTAGGTTTTTCTGTTCATTTTTTTATTTATTATATTTTTCTCTGTGCCAAATGATACAAAAGAGAGTGAATTTCATCTTGGACCCAATAGATTTTTTCATCCACCTCCATAAAATTCTTATCCCTAGGGTACATTAGAGCCTATATAAAAGTTTGGCACCATTCTGGATCTTTTCGTGGGTAGACTCAGTTCAACCTATAATTAAATGGTCTCGTCACGCGAAAATTCAATTAAACCTCAGAAAGTAGCAAACCTTCTCCGAAAAATCCCAAACTTGGTGTTTCCTTCACACATGGCACATGCAAGCCTAAGAAAAAGTTTGACACCAATACAACACCGGAATGCCTATGAACCACAGAAACCTTGATAACCTATGTGTATAGTCATGGTTCGATGAAAGGGCACATGTACCTCTGTGAAGCATGTATACTCCACCTATGTCAACATGGCTTGAAATTTTTTTGGCAAGCATGTACACCCAAATTAAGACCCCACACAGGATCTTAGGTTTTTCTGTTCATTTTTTATTTATTATATTTTTCTCTATGCCAAATGATACAAAAGAGGGTGAATTTCATCTTGGACCCAATAGATTTTTTCATCCATCTCCACAAAATTCTTATCCCTACGGCACATTAGAGCCTATGTAAAAGTTTGGCACCATTCCGGATCTTTTCGTGGGTTGACTCAGTTCAACCTATAATTAAACAGTGTCCTCGCGCGGAAATTCAATTAAACCTCAAAAAGTAGCAAACCATCTCCGGAAAAATCCCAAACTTTGTGTTTCCTTCACACGTGGCACATGCAAGCCTGAGAATAAGTTTGAGACAAATACGACACCGGAATGTTACACGAATTACTTGCATGACAATGATTAAACACACAAAGCCGTAAACTACGACCTTGAAAACCTAGCTAAATAAACATTAATTACTATCGGAATCACTGCCGGGATCGATCGGGCCACGCACACTAATATGCCTCTGTAGCCATATATGGTAATTGATGTCACGGATTATGTATTCGCTTGTATCGATGAAGTCCAATGCCTATATGAGTGCACTCTCTCGTGCCTCACAATACCGAAAGAATGGTCGGCCATAGATGTAACCTACAGAACAACCACTGCCCCTGTTAGTAATCCTTATGCAGTACTAGCATCCTTCTATAGTGAGCTGGCCAAGGTTTCCATTGTAGAAGTCCCAATCATACCCGAGTTGCTCCGTAGCTTGGTCTAGAACGGCCCACAAGCCACATGCAGCATAGGTAAGGTCCTGTAGCTCAATCTGCATATGGAGGAAAAGAAAAAAATTAGAGAATGTTATTACAATATTAAACAACAAATAACCACGACTCAGGTATAAGTGACCATTTTACCACATCCCCATGGTTGTAGCTCGCAATCCATTCGCTTGCTTGTGGGACGGGGATATCACCAGCATTCAAAGCAAGTGCCTTGAAGTGCGAGAAATCAGGCACATCATAGCAAATACATCGAAGTGCCTCTAAACAAATGCGCACGACAGTTAATTGGGCGCTTATCATGTCTGAGCTCTGTATTCCGGTCCCGTGGATATGGTTCCGATGATTTGAACCCCTCACAGGGATGAAAAAACTGAGTTCACACGTCCATAGCCGACCACTTGCATTAGATGTTGTGTTCTCGACGATGTCCGAGATAAAGAACCAGCTAAGTGCTATTCGTATCCAATCTATTGGGGATATAGTCTGCGACATATATACATGCAATAATGATATTAAACTAATTATAGTTATTTGTTAGCATCAAAAAACAAAAGATGTTGAAAAATATTTCATACAATAGCTGGAATAGGGAACCGTGGAATGGCCACATTAGGAGCGAATGGCTCATCGCCAGGGTGGAAACCTGGTTCTTGTGGTGGGGGAGGTCCGTTGTTCATACCACCTGATGGATAAAATGCAAAAAAAAATATGAACATAAAATATATGCACAAAAAATTCTTCCAAGTAAAATGTGGCAACATAATTAAATATAGATCGAATGCAAGGAATAAGAATATATATAAATGTAGAATACAAAGAAACATGAATATAAATATAGATCAAATGAATATAGATAGAATATTGGAGAAGACAGCATATCAATACCATTGAAAAATGCAGGAGCCATGACCAAATCACGTAGAGAGAGAGTGGATGTCTTAAGAAGTGAGAGTGAAAAGTGAGAAATGAGACTAAGAGAGTTCGTGGGTGGGTGGGATCGATGTATGTGGCCAGCAGTTTGTTTTATATAGGGGGGTATGGACATCACTGCCGGTTTTTAAATAGAACCGACAGTGAAGGTGGATATCACTGCCGATTTTTAAATAGAACCGACAGTGAAGGTGACTATCACTGCCGATTTCTACATAGAATCGACAGTGAAGGTGCATATATGTAAAGGATATATTTATTTAGATACTACAGTGGAAAAGTTTTAACAACAACGATATATTTATTTAGATAGTAATGAAATACATCAAAAAATTACAAAAAAATTAGAAATAAGTTACATATACGATAACAAAGACCTTACACTAAAATTCCATATACGATAACAAAGACCTATTTGCGTACAGGTTAATGTTACCATCAATGTGTATCAACACATTACAATTTAACCACCTCAGTAGCATTCTTCTAGCACCAACTAGGGTCAAACAACAGCACCGAGGTGGTCTACGAGCTATACCGGTTGGAGATGATAAGGTGGCATCGATGAATCAATGCCTCTGCAGGCCATGGCCTTTTTCTCGGTACAGTCCAGAGCACATCGGATTCAGCTCGACACCGCACCGATGAACCAATGCCGCTTTGGGGTAGAAAATTGCCCAGAGCACACCAGGTCTCTCTAGACATACAGTCCAGAGCGCACCACAACGGATGGCTCTGTGAACCTCATGGCATCTCCAATCTTTGGCGTTGCTCTATCTTCAGTAGCATTCTTCTAGTACCTCATGTGTGCACCATTTTGGTGGACTACGATGCATAACGATATCTGTGGTTTGTTGTGAGAGAAAAACATTGTATCATGGCTGATAAGGCCTGGCTGAAACCAACATGCATGGAGAGGCTAGCTCCTGACCGAGGGCCATTTTATAGGGGCTAGCAGTCGTGGTACATTTTTATTTCTGAACTAAAGTTGTCGGGGTAGGTGGGAGCAGTGTTCCAACGGTTGTGGTCATGGGAGCACTGTTGGCATGTGAGGAGCATCTACACATCACTATCGGTTTTAGTTTAAAACCGATAGTGAATTGGGCCTTCTGTGTCGGTTTGAGCAACCGACTGTGATAGAAGATATCACTGCCGGTTTTAAACCCAAAACCGGCAGTGAAGGGCCCTGCCGCCAACTTTAGGTAAAAAAATATAAAAAAAAAGTGTCGGTTTGGAGCCTGCCATCGCAGCCTTTTGTAAAAAATATAAAAAAGTTTGGCCCGCCTAGGATTCGAGCGCGGGTCTCAGAGTACAGAGTGCGCGGCCTTAACCGCTGAGCTAGAACAGGGAGTTCACTTAGTTTGCTTTTCTTTATTTATTTATTAATAGAAATAATGCAGTTAGTTTATATTCTAAAATAACACAAAAATTTGTGTCTTGATTATTTAATTCTATGATAATGAATTAATGGTCTATAATTATCAAATAATAGTGTTTGTGAACATCATCTTAATATTTGATTACATAGTCAATAATTAAATTGTAGAGATACGCACAAAATATAAATTAAATATTCAAAGTAATAATTCATCGATACAACGCGTCATAATGATTACATATTTAACAATAATCTAACTATCTTTAGGTGCATCAACAACGAGGGCCTCATTGTGATCAATTCGTACGTAAGCAGGTTTGTCACCCTCTTGAAGGATAGGTAGGGGTACATTCATACACGAATGGAAGCATTTCCTGATAGCCCCTGTAGTCTTCTTCGTCCATCACTCCATCGACACCGACAGTCTTCCTTTTCCCTTCTAGGACCACTTGTTAGCCTTCCTTTTGTCTTGTTGTCCCTTGCATAGAAGACTTGCATAACATCTCTTGCAAGGACGAAGGGTCGTCTCTGTGTCGCGGTCTTAGTGAGATCAATGGTAGTGAACCCTTCATTGCCGTTGTTGATTTCCTCGAGCCGGACCCATCGGCAAATAAAAAGAGCTGCCTTCAATGCACTATAGGCTAGCTCCCATATCTCGCTCTATGAAACCATAGTATGTCGCCCGCACGTTGTTGTTTTCATCGTGAGCATCAAAACGAACACCACAATTTTGGTATGTGCTCTTTCCATCTTGTTTTTTTGTGTAAAATGTGAATCCATTGATCTCATACCCTTGGTACTTAAGATATGTACTCAAAGGTCCCTTGGCTAAGGCATCCAGTTGATTACCCAACTTTATTCCAAGCAAGCGACGTCGCAACCAGCTGACAAATTCCTCCTTATGTTTTTTATCCAGCCAAGCCTGTGACTTGCTCGGATACAGAGTTTGAATCGATTGCCTGTGCTCGTCAATGTATGGCATCACACCCTCGGCTTGCTGAAGAATAGCGAACTGTGCCTGTCTGAAAGGAACAAGGTCGTCTACTGTAATAGATTTCTCCCCGACCGTTCCTTTGCCACGTAGTCTTCCCTCATGATGAGATTCTGGAACTCCGACCCTTTTGATGTCCAGATAATATGTGCAGAACTCAATGGCCTCCTCCGTTGACCATCCTTCAACCATGCCCCCTTCTGGCCTGAATCTGTTCCTAACATACCTCCTGAAAACTTTCATCAATCTTTCGAAAGCGAACATCTAATGCAGGTACATTGGGCCAAGGGCTCTAATTTGGTCAACAAGATGAATGAGCAGATGCAATGAGATATCAAAGTAAGTCGGCGGGAAATGCATCTCAAGCCTAACGAGAGTTTCGGCTATGTCCCGCTGCAGCTGCTCTAGCGTGGACACATCAATGACCTTTTTTGAGATTGCGTTGAAGAACGAGCAAAGCTTTATGATTGGGGCATAGACCTTTGGGGGGAGGATACCACGCAGGGCAACAGGGAGCAGCTGAGTCATAATGACATGACAGTCATGGGCCTTCATAGGGCCATAGTTGAACTTGAGTTCTCTCATGTTCACTAGCCTCTTTGGGTTCGCACAGTAGCCCGTCGGGACTTTGAGTTCATTGAAGAAAGAAATAAGCGCATGCTTTTCTTCCTTCTTCAATGTCCATGACGCAACCGGAAGTTCGAACTGGCCATTCTCTAGCTCCACGGGATGCATCCCCTTCCTGATTCCCAAGTGTTGCATGTCCAGGCGTGTGGCTAGTGAATCCTTCGATGTCCTCCCGGTGTCCATCAAGGTGTTAAGAGTGTTAGCGCACACATTTTTAGTGATGTGCATGGGATCAAGACAGTGGCGTACACTCAGAAATGGCCAGTAAGGTAGTTTCCAGAAAACCGATTTTTTCTTCCAAACGCTCCCATCAGGCACTGCTACTGCATTGTCCCCCTTCCCAAGGACAACCTCCAGTTTGTTGAGTTCTCGAAGTATCGCAGGCCCGTCTTGATATTTTGGAGCTAAGCATTTCTCAATAGTACCGTTGAAATCTTTTCTGTTCCTACGGTAAAGGTGATCCTTAGGTAGGAACCTACGGTGTCCTATATAAACTATCTTTGAGTTATTTGGCAGATTTACCGCATCGGTGTCGTCCAAGCACTCGACACATCCAGTATAGCCTTTTGTTTTCTCTTCGGACAACGAACCTCGACCTGGCAGGTCGGTGATTGTAGCGATAAGTACTCCCTTGATTGTGACATGTTCCTTTTTGTACTCGTCCCAAACATCTGGCACACCCTTTTCAAACATCTCCACTAGTTCATCGATCACTGGTTCCAGAAACACATCGATGTCATTCCTAGGCTGTCTTGGCCCTTGGATCAGTAGTGGCATCTGGATGTACGACCGCTTTATACAGACCCAAGTTGGAAGGTTGTATATACAGAGCGTCACTGGTCAGGTGCTATGATTGCTTCTAACCTGGTCGAAAGGATTCATCCCATCTGTGCTCAAAGCAAACCAAAGGTGCCTTGCCTCTCCACCGATGTCCTTATAGAACATAGTATTGACAGTCCTCCAGTCATGCCCATCGGTGGGGTGCCTCATCATTGTATCTTTCTTACGCTCTTCGCCATGCCAGTGCAACAGCTTGGCTAACTTTGCACATACAAACAGCCTATGCACCTGGGGAGCTATAGGGAAATACCAAATAAACTTTATGGGACCTCCTCTGTTCTTGGTACCCTCATCTGACGGCCCTTCCTTATACCATGGAGCTTTACACTTGGGGCACTTGTCTAAGTCTTTGTATTTTTCTCCACGGTATAATATGCAATCATTGGAACACGCGTGGATTTTTTCAACCTTGAGGCCGATGGGGCAGATCATTTGCTTGGCCAAGTATGTCTTTTCTGGCAACTCATTTTTTTCTAGGAGCATTTTCCTTATTATACCTAACAACTGATCGAAGCCTTTATCACTCAATCCGTTTGTCGATTTGAACTCTAACAGCATGATGCCGGCTTCCAGTTTGCTCATTGGACAATTCCTATACAATGGTGTTTTGCCATCTTGTCTCATTTTGTTTAGCTTTCTCAGCTGTCTTTCACTAAGACATTCGGTCTCTATATTACGTAGTAGCTGAGAAATGCCATCGTTATCCTCGGTGTTGTCAGCTAGCATGTTCCTAAACACATTATTAACTGTGGCCATAAGTTCCGTGTTGACACCAGGTTCCTCGTCAGCAACGTGGATGGCTACGTCAGGCATATCCACATCATCATCGTTTTCCCGCAGAACATTCACACCAACCTCGCCATGCATAGTCCATATCGTATAGTTTGGCATGAACCCCCTGGTAATCAAGTGTGATCGTATAGACTCAATTTGATGAAAGTTCCTATGATTCTTGCAATCTTTGTATGAGCAGAAGACAGGGTTCCTATTCCCAGCATAGGCTTTGGCATCGGTGATAAACTGGCTGACGCCATGCATGTACCGCTTGTCCGTTCGGGACAGTTGCATCCACTCTCGATCCATCTCAGCACAAAAAATACTGAGACAGTAATTACAAAGAATTAATAAGAAATCGAGCTTCATAAACAACAATTGTAGCTCGAAAGTACCATTTTTGGGAAACATTATTGTACACTAATTATTGAAAAATTGAAATTGGTAGCCCCGGCCCTGTAAAGTGAAAATCGTAGTAAAAAACAATTATTGCACAATATTGAAGAACAACTATTCTACTCTACTTCTAAGAACTAAATATAGCATCACATACTAACAATGATGATCTTGACCACCATGGAATAATTAGCTAGGAATTTAAATGTGTTCATAGACACCAACCTTTTGGACGATGGATTCACCACAATTTGAGCCTTGCACAAATGCCCAATTGGAAAAGTGCTCTCTAGAATGGAGAAAGAACTAGAATGAGAATTAAGCAATGTAGCCATCAAAACGAAGCTAATTAAGCAACAAAATCAAAGTAGTGCATATTTGTTATTAACCTTAAAGTAAAAAGATCAAGCCATTCTTCAAAATTCAAGCACTAGCTTCATGGTGAAGAGCAGCCGCAACAATAGAGGGAAGGGTCCAAAAGCGCGCCTCTGTTCTCGGGATGGAAGATGGGAGGAAGAAGAGGACGGCTGCAGCCTTTTTATGCTGTAGGCTTATCACCGTCGGCTCTTGGCTAGAACCGACAGTGATAGAGCACAATCACTGCCGGTTTTAGCCCAACCCCAATTATTTTTTTATTTTCAAGCTCATAACCGACAGTGAAAGTACATCACTGTCGGTTCTCACAAATCCGGCAGTAATGATGCCGGCAGTGATGTGCAAATCTGGCGTAGTGCAATTTGGCATCAAAATCAAGGATTAAGCATGTGTTCCGGCCATCGAGCTGGAAGATTGATTTCCAATCTACTTCTGATTGACCACGAATGCCGAACGTAAGCATACACCACCTCGGATGATTTATTTATGCTCGTGGTCAGTAGCCGCACACATCTATGATCATGTTTCATAAGAAAGCAAAGAAAAACTAAACATGGAGAATACGTCGATATGGATCGACGTGAAGATGATCCATGTACATGAACCATACTCATCCGCACACACAAAAGACACCCCATCAAACGACAGGAAGATCGTTCATATCCAGGATATAAACTCAACTCTTTGCCGTGGACCTGTAGTCGTGTCACCGAACTTCCCCTGCCTGGATGAACTCGGGTCGGATCTAAGCTGCAAAGTTTGAAGCAATCTCCTCAATCGGATCGAATCCGATCGTCGAACGTCAGAAACGCCGCAGCCACGGTCACACGGGCTTGGCAGCTCATGAACACTCCACGGCCACTGGGCACCGCACGCCGCCTCGAGACTTCGCAAGGCTGCGGAGTGCCAGCGCCACCGTTCACCGAGGGACGTTGCATGGCCCATATATACCACACACCGCCGCACAGGCTGATGGATCCCGCGTGTCGCTGTGCACCGATGGGCAACACATACTGCCGCCCAGTAGCTAAACCTCCTGCACTGCCGGGCATGACTGCCGCGTGCTGTTGCACGCTGGGTCTCTGTACAAAAGTCGTTACCAACGAACCTCGTGCGCCACCGCATGGCTGCCAGGTGCCGTGGCACGGGCTCCACGCACTGCTGCAAGGTAACATAGCCGCTGCACGGCTGGTAGAAGCATTGCTCATTTAGAATGGGGTAAACCGAGCAGACCCATGGACCAGGGAGGTCTGGTACAAACAGGATTTTCTGGAAGAAAAATAAAAAATAGAAAATAAATACTCCCTAGAATTTATTAGAACGTCCGAAGGCTCTGTATTATTGCATAAAACACCCTATGGTTCTGAAAAATGGTGCAACATCCACTAGAAATTGCAAATTGGTCCCTATTTTTTTGAAAAAAAAATCAGGGCCTTGAAATTGTTTTGCGACAAAGACTTTATGCTGCCAGAAAACTGCATATAGCATGAATTATATAGATCAAGCACGAAGAGCTCAGAATTTCCTGCAGAATGTGTGTGTATGTTTGTAGCATTTATTTATTAATGTATGCCTTATGTTTTTTATGTGCTCTTTTGAATGCATTTAATCATGGATATTATGAATCATTCCATGTAATCTCGAGAATAAAACATTGAATGATTGCACTAGCAACATGCATAACGTATATGAGCTCTGTAACCTTGAAGACCATAGACCTAGTACCCCGAGAGTCTCATATTATTTTCTAGAAATGCTAGTACGCTTCTGAGAATATTTTTGCATAATCATCCACTACCTTTTCCACACTACTACTTATTAACATGCAGTAATTATATATGCACATGATTCCAATTATTTTGATATGCACATGAAGAAGAAATATCCTGAATTTACCAAGATAGCTGGAACTATCTCTTATGGTCATTCTAAACCTTAATATCCATTGAAGGATATGATCTCTGAAAGTTTATTAAACCCACGAAGGATGATGTACTGCACCAATTGAAGTGGAGCAGGCTTAGTCACTGCATTTTCTAAGACACAAAGTGTTACTATCAAGAAGGAGTACATGACCAATATAAACCCCAAGGTATTATGGGACACACTGTATGAGAAATTCAAGAAGATAACCCATAAACTGATTCTAGAATATCAGTATACTTAATAAATAGAATTTTTCAAGAATATTATACCGTATGGGAATATATACTGCTCTATACAATTGCAACTAGCTTGAAGCTATGTGCTCTCTGTGCCATAAAAGCAAGATAACAAACGAGGATTTATTTACAATTATTCTAGAATATTATAATATTATGAGCAATGAGTACAAGAAGTATTAATATTTATCACTCACAACTACTCAAGATCAAGCAGAAAATGAGCTAGAAGTTTGGGTAGCTTATATGAATTAGGATATTATCAAAGTGAGACTTAGCAGTATATATGACTCACATTTATCACACCCCTAGAAGGCTTGTGAATGCATATCACAACCATTTAATAAAGCATGAAGCTACCACATACAAGAACAAGAACGAAGATCAACTGGAATATTTCATGATCCTCTTGAAGAACTTAAACATATGCTTGGGGACTCAGTATAGCCTTCAAATTTATCATCTAGTAGTATTAGTAGTGGTCGTGCATTAAGTTTTTAATTCATGTACCAAATTAAGAGGTTTGAGTAAACTCTTAGAAGAGCAAACAATTGTCTTATTAGCTTGAAGACTAATTTGAAGCATTTGATATTCTCAGTTGAAATTTCTTACCTGCAGTAGTTTTGTTTAATTTTGCATGGAATAAATAAATTATATGTTGAACATATGAATAATTGCCTACTTTGGCCTACTAAAACAATCATTTGCAATGATTTTATCCACTAAGAAGCCTCTGGTAACCATGTAGGTTATAGTTCTTTTGTGCACTGCTATGCAGGTAGATAAAAACCAAATTTTCAAAATGCACATGAACAATTGGAATATATTGATACTATAATTGATTTCATAAGAATTGATTTATGTAAGCAAGAAGTATAATTCTATACTAATGTATTGAATACTTGTACCCTAAAAACTTGAAGTTTATATTCTACCCTAACCAAATTGTTGTACAATGAATAGTATAGATTTCATGCCATAAAAAATACTAGAAGTATTACTGCAATTTATAGCCATTTGAAATGACTTATAGATAATTCATGAAGCATACTTCTAATTGAAATTTAATATGGCATGAAGGGGGAGAAATTGGGTACGGAGGCATAAGAAAGTGTGGATAAATAAAATTTAATGCACATCCTTCCTAAGTCACTGTTGACGATAGTTAACATACATTATAAATCATCAATGTAACTTGTATAAATGGTTAAAATATATCACCAATGTAGACTTAGGGGTTTAAACTGACAAATTCCATGAGTTTTGGTGAATATGTGCTTCCAGCAGGATTTAATCAGAAAACCGCCAAGGAGGACCTAATCGTCAAAGAAAATCACGGAATCTCACCACACTATCTACGTGGGAAGACTCTAGAAGGGTCCAGAAGGCGAACCACCGAAGCAGGCCACATTTCTCTGACATGTGGGGCCGCCCTGCCCCTGTGGGCCCCACCTGTCAGCCTCCTGTTGGTGCTTCTTAGCGTAAGCAGAAAAGTCCTCAAGCGCACGGAAGTACCGTTGTAGCACTTCTCCCATAAGTATTCAGGGTATCATATTTTCCCAAAGGAACGGTATTGTAAGTAGTATCTTGGCTAGTTTACCTAGGAGAACAAGCTAAAGGGTAACTTGGATAGTGAGGTTCTTCTAGGGGCAGAAACCTTAAGCGAAGGTAACTTTGTTACTACAGACTCACTTCGGGCACCGGTGAACATTGGTCTGCCAAGTGTTGCCGGCCTATAGCTCTACGCCGTATCCGAATGTGGGGGAGTGCTAGGGAGGGACAGGGCTGCCACCACCTGCCGCCTACCCCTCAATAGTGGGATACGAGGCAGACGAAGGTAACGTGTAGCTTAGAATAGGAAGACATGGAGATGGAGCATAATCATTTTGGTTCATTTTAAAATTTATTCCATTTTAAAGCTTCTTTATTAAATGAGAGAGTGAGAGTTGCACAAACCAAGTTTGAATTTGACCGTCTTTTGTGCAATCGAGTTGGAGGTGAGTGTGGTTTCTCCCCACACTTGTTTTTATACCTTTCTTTATTTGACACAGAAAAAATAGAAAACAAGTGCAACAAAATATTTCCAACAAAAAAATCTTTATTCAATTATAAAATGATAGGCGCATTACATGATTGGAAATCAAATATGATAGGAATGAAAATCTTAAAAGAAAAATGATGTGCCTAATTTATTATTGCAGCGGGAGTGGCCTAGAAAGGTTCATCTAGAGCATCTACCACTCCTGCTACCTTAGCCACCTTAGCTAATTTCTGGTCAAGCATGAAGCGCAAGCTGTTGATATCATCGACCAGATCTCTAATTTTGAGGAGGTTTGTGGCTAGGTTGTCGTTAAGGCTCCAAAGAAGATCTCATAGGCTATCATTTTTTGTGCTAAGAGAGGCGATGGAAGGACTCTTGGAAGGTGTGTCCTCCTCGTCACTACTCTCGTATTGCCCTGTGGGTCTTCGGATAGGCGGGAGCTTTCTAAACCTCTTTATCCTAAGGGGCGCACCCGAGGATTCCGACAGCTCATTTCCCGATGGAGTCGGTTTGCTTACTGGCTTTTTAGCCGGCTTGCGCATGAGCGCCTTTCCATACCCTCCTTTGGGTTATGCACAACTACTATTGTGTAGGAAAGGCTAGGCCAAGCGGTACGAAGAGACAAACTAGCGTGGGAAATCGTATTGCCTGAAGGCGTTACAACAGAGCGCTTACTAGGTTCGCTAACATCGGGGGCCTTCCACTTGAGGCCGATGGCGCCGGTGATAGGTCTTGTGGGCACTGTCTTCTTCTCCTTAGTGCCACCTTGGGGCACCTTGGACCATGCCATGGACTTGAGACTTGAACCACCGCTCATGGAATAGCTAGGTGGTGGCATGATGGCGAGCGGCGCTTCGGTGATGGGCCTTGCTTCTTCCCTCATGAAGGAGTTCTTGGGCACTAAGTCAATGGACAACGGCACTCCATCGACATCATAGGCGGAGCTAGAGTCCGTGTACAAAGTGAGGGCGTGGCTGGCCATGCTGAGCTTAGGACTTAGAGTACTATGTGGAGGGAGATAAGAAAGCTTGTAGCTTGGTGTGAGGAGAGGAGAGGCTATGGGGTGGTTTATATAGGTGCTTAGGCCTCTACCATAATATAAACGAACCAAGCACCGCCATCACTCTAATACACCTAGGATCAAACAGATGCACACAAAGATTGGGGGCCAGCAGAGCCAGGGTGCGCCCGCACCCCTAGCTCCTCCCCTTGGCCTAAGTTTTCATGTAGGTGCACTTGCATGTATGAGGATTCTAGGGATGCTAGTGTCGGATTTTTACTCACTAGAATCACAACGTGATAGAGCAGGATACACTTGTAATCATGTTGAATCAAGAATACTCATGTTGGAACATTCCCATGATCTTGTAATTAAAAGTGGAATATTATGTGATCAACATGTATCAAGAAAGATTGAGCAAGAATCATGGGTTGTCTAGTGAGGGCATAAAGGTCATTTTACCATGATGACTTGCTTGAGAAGATAAAGCAATTTTTTATATATTAAGTAAATGAAAGAATATGTTAGTATAATTAGTTTTTAAATTTTCATAAGTTTTGAATGAATTTATCAAAAGCAATTAAGTCTATTCTATCTATTTCTAAGTTAGTGTTATAACAAGGCTCTAGGAAAACTTTTAAACGCTGACTGTTAACTTTAAAAATGTTACCGTCATCGTCCTGGATGGTGATCACGCCATGTGGCGAAGTGTTGATGATGGTGTACAGTCCTTGCCATTTGCTTCTTAGTTTTCCTTCACCGCAGAGTTTGACTCGGGAGTTGAATAGAAGAACCTTATCTCCCTCCTTGAATTCTTTGTATTGGATTCGGTGATCGTGCCATCTCTTAGTTCTTTCCTTGTAGAGCTTGGCACTGTGGTACGCCTTCTCTCGCCATTCTTCTAGCTTGGCTATTTGTTTTTGATGATTTCGGTCGGCTACTTTCACATCCATATTCTAGCTTTTGATTGCCCAGTGAGCTCGGTGTTCAAGCTCAACAGGCAAGTGACAACTTTTTCTATAGACTAGCTAGTATGGTGACATGCCAATGGGGGTTTTATAAGCTGTCCTGTATGCCCAAAGTGCATCAGGTAGCTTATCTTTCCATTTTTTTCCCATTGCATTGACTGTTTTCTGCAAGATATTTTTGATCTGTTTATTTGAGGTTTCTGCTTGACCGCTTATTTGAGGATGGTATGGGGTGGCAATGTTGTGCTTTGCCCTACGCTCTTTTAGGAAGGCTCTGAAGGTTTTGTCAATGAAGTGGGACCCTCCATTGCTTATCACCATTCATGGTGTTCCAAAGCGAGGAAGATTACTTCATGAAACATCTTCCTTGCATGCCTGGCATCAGCAGCTCTGTAGGGTAAAGCTTCCACTCATTTTGATACATAATCAACGGCGATGAGGATGTATTCACTATCATGGGACTTTTGGAATGACCCCATGAAGTCAATACCCCAAACTTCGAAGATCTCCACTTGGAGGTTATAGTGGAGGGGCATTGCATTGCGAGCTATAATGCCACCTTGCAGCTGGCATTTTTGCACGGATGAACTCCTTGGTGTCCTCGTACATCATCGGCTAGAAGAACCCGCACTTCCAGATTTGGCCTATGTGCGTAATACTCCGTAATGACCTCAGTACGGTGCTACATGGCATTTATCAATGATTTGCAGACCCTTCACCATTGGTACATATCTCCTCAACAGACCGTCAGAGCATATCCTGTACAGGTATGGGTCATCCCAAAGGTGACGTCTGCTTTCTACTTGCAGCTTTCTTTTGTTTTCGCCCGGTGGTACGTATCCTGAAACCATGAAGTTCCCGATGTTTGTGTACTACGGGTTTGAGTCCGTCACCTTGAGTAGCATGTTGTCGCGTAGGAAGTCATTTATTGGGAGTTCCAACATGTTATTGACTTGCAAACGCGATAGATGATCGGCGACGGTGTTCTCTGCTCCCTTCTTATCTTTTATTTCAAGGTCAAATTCTTGGAGTAAAAGAACCCATCTAATTAGTCTAGGTTTAGCATCCTTCTTAGTGAGCAAATATTTAAGTGCTACATGATCAGTATAAACGATAACTTTGGCACCCACTAAGACCTAAATTTGTCGATAGCAAAAATGACTGCTAAGAGCTCTTTTTCTGTGGTAGCGTAGTTAAGCTATGCTCCTATCAGCATTTTGCTGGCATCTGCGATTGCGTGATGCTTCTTATCTTTGGTTTGGCCAAGGATCGCACCAACAACATAGTCACTAGCATCACACATGATCTCAAATGGCAGCGACCAATCAAGCGGTTAGATGATTGGCGCTGAGATGAGTGCTTTTCTTGAGAGTGTGAAAAGCTTTTAAGCACTCATCTATGAACTCAAATGGTGCATCCTTTGCTAACAGGTTTGTGAGGGGTCTAGTGATTTGTGAAAAATCTTTGATAAGCCACCTATAGAACCCTGCATGACCTAGGAGGCTGTGGCTTCCTATATGTTCACTGGGGGTCATAGTTGCTCAATGACTTCTATTTTGTCTTTATCTACCTCGATCCCCCTCTCGGACGCAAGGTGTCCAAGAATGATGCCTTCACGGACCACGAAGTGGCACTTTTCCTAGTTAAGTACCAGGTCCTTTTCTTGGCATCTCTACAAGACTTTGTCTAAATTCTCTAGACAATGGTCAAAGGTTTTGCCATAGACCGAAAAATCGTCCATGAAAACCTCCAAGATTTCTTCTATCATGTTGAGAAAATAGACTACATGAACTGTTGGAATGATGCGGGTGCATTACACAGCCCGAATGAGATTCTATGATAAGCGTACATTAAATACAGACATGTAAATGTTGTCATGCTCTAATCGTTGGGGTGGATGGGGATTTCATGATATCCCAAATACCCATCGAGGAAACAGAAGAAAGAATGCTTTGCCAACTGCTCTAACATTTCATCAATGAAAGGTAGTGGGAAGTGGTCTTTCTTCGTTGCCGCATTGAGTTTCTGATAATCAATACACATTCTCCACCCTGTGATGGTACATTGAGGGATTAATTTGTTTTTATTGTTTTCAACGACCATCATGCCTCCTTTCTTGGGAACCATTTGGATGGGACTAACCTAGTCGCTATGTGGTACGGGATAAATAATCTCGGCGTGAAGAAGTTTGAGGACTTCCTTCTTCACAACTTCTCGCATCACATTATTGAGCCTGCATTGGGTTCGAGTGATGGTATGCTTGTAGGGTAAATTGGAATGCGATGGGTACAAAGAGTTGGGCTAATCCCCTTGAGATCTTGCAAGGAATACCCGAAGATTGACCTATGTTTTTTCTAAAATGGCGATGAGTTTGGACATCTCCTCATCGGAAAGCTTATTGCTAATGATTACAGGAGTGTTTTTGTCACCATTTAGAAAAGCATAGCGTAAGCTAGCAGGTATGGGTTTTAGCTCAACCGTAGGTTGTGTCGGTAATTCCTCTGTGGGAAGATCTATGGTTTCTCCTAACTCGTCCTCTTCTTCTATGAAGAGTTTTGCATCTTTTTCTAAAGATGACTCGAGAGAATCAAAGGGTGAAACCGACATAACCTCCTCAGGTAGGTTACAATAGGGGACATATTCTACCACCGAGTTCTAGAGTCGAATGATAGGAATGGTGAAATTGTCTCTCCCCATCTTTATATCCAGATCCCCTGTTTTTGGTAGATTAAAAAGATTTTCGAGGGGATGCCCTAATAAGATATCAAAGTTCTGGATGTCAAAGACATGGAAGTCTACGGGGACTTCATTATTATTGTAATAAAGCAAAATGTTATGAAGAACCCCTAGTCCTTCTAGTCTAACATGTGGCGCAATTCTATAGGATTTGATTGTTGGAGTGATGGCGTCTTTTCTAAAGTAAGTGTGGGCAAATGACACGGACATGAGGTTAGCTCCGACGGTAGGGTTGTAGAGGACATCTACCGAGGTTCTGCCGATTGTGCAATGGATGGTGGAGGAAGGAGTGCATATCTAAATCTCGTCAAATGAATGCTCCACTTCTTCTACCCATTCGCTACTCATGATGGTTATCAGCTCCTTGATAGATTTTCTGATAAAAAGATCATCTATTGGTTCCGAAGGAGTGACAGGTATTGGTGGCCTCTTTTGGCATGAGTACTTTGAGGTATTTCCAAGATTTTTGAAAAGTTCATCCTTGAAATATGGAAGGTCCAAAGGTTGGGAACCTTCCTCCGAAACTTTTGGTTCGGGCGAGGATCTCTCTAAAGATGCTATGGGTTCGGCCTCAGCCGAAGAGACTTCCTTGTGGTTCAGCTCGAGCTCTACAAGGAGGGGTTCTAGCGGGGGAGTGTTCTCTAGAATGTGATCTAGGAGAGCTTCTCCTTCCGCCATTGTTTTATGAGTAAACAAACCTCCGACAACTATATCGAGCTATAGGGCAGATTCCTTGATAAGCCCCAACCAAAAATGTAAAAGCACGTGGTTGGGTATAGGCAAGTCTGGACCAGATCTCATTAAAATTGAGAATCTGTCCCAAGCTGCACCTATGGATTCCTTCTCTTTTTGTTGGAAGTTGAGTATCTCTTGTCATAGCACAGCAATTCGGGATATAGGGAATAATGCTAGACAGAATCTGTTCCTTAGTTCTTCCCAATCACCAGCTACCTTCCCTACGTTGTGGGCGTACCATTGCTTCGCTCTCTCCTCAAGTGAGAAAGGAAACAACTTCCACCGAAGTGTTTCTTGTGACATGCCTGAGATGGTCAGGCAAGCATAGAGCTGCTCAAACTGCCTTAAAGTGGTGATAAGGGTTTTCGTAATCCAACCCCCAGAAGGTTTGTTCCCGAACCATGGCTATGAAGCTAGGGCGGAGTTCGTAACTAGAAGCTGTGATTGGCTTCGAGGATTATGGAGGTTCAACGAACTCACCCTTAGGAGCAGAAAGGATAAGAATGGTAGGTTGCTCCATTGAAAAAGGGTAAAAAGAAAAGAAAGGTAAAAACAAATGATACACGAGCAAATTAGGTTCAGAGACAAATGACAACCATTCCCCGGTAATGGCGCTAGAAATGCTTGTTGGTGCTTCTTAGCGTAAGCAGAAAAGTCCGCAAGCGCACGGAAGTACCGTTGTAGCACTTCACCCGGAAATATTTAGGGTATCGTATTTTCCCAAAGGAACGGAATTGTAAGTAGTCTCTTGGATAGTTTACCTAGGAGAACAAGCTAAAGGGTAACTTGGGTAGTGAGGTTCTTCTAGGGGCAGAAACCTTAAGCGAAAGTAACTTTATTACTACAGAATCACTTCAGGCGCCAGTGAACATTGGTCTACCAAGTGTTGCTGGCCTACAGCTCTACGCCGTATCCAAACGTGGGGGTGTGCTACGGAAGGACAGGGCTGTCACCACCTGCCAACTACCCCTCAACCATGGGATACAAGGCTAACAAAGGTAACATGTAGCTTAGACACCACGTCTATGGTAATTGTTACTACTCTAGCGTTGGCCTAGAACTTCCGTCTTTATCAGGAGTCCTCTACTAGAGCACCCATCATGAGGATGGACGACGAACCCGTAAGTAAGTAATTACAATGATAACTTTACTTAAAGAATCAAAACCAAAAGATGAACATGAACTTCTTACTCCAAGTAGTAAGATGAACGTAGAGGTACAAGTGTAGAGGGGGCCGACAAGTCCAGCACTCCATCCACCCGAGGTACAAGGCTTGCCGAGTACAAAAGGTAGAGGGCACCGCTACTCCACTATTCCTCCAACTCTTTCCCTCTCTCACTCCCAAACTAATCTAGCTAGAAGCTAATGGAAATGAGTGTAGCCCTTCTTCTTCTTCTCCAAATGTGTATGATGCTTTTGAATGTGAGGAGGGGGTCTTCTTATACAGGCTTGGAGGAGGTCAGTTTGCTCATATTTTAGGAAAGCCCCACATGCAACTGCCTCCCCAAGAATTAAATGCACCGCCTGAGCAAGGTGGGCCCGAGCGGAGCTGGGAGCGGTGCGAGCGCACCAAGGGTGCGGCCTCACCCTAGGCTAGCCCACTCGACATTGTGTTGCTCTGGTGGGCTGCTGGCTAGGCATGGGTGCCTCCCATGCTAGTGTTCTGGCCCTGTTCTAATATTTGGTTGGGCTTTTGCTTTTGTTTTGCTTGAATGCGCCTTCTTGATAGCGCATTTTGATATATTTTCATGTATGGCCCTACAAAATATATATAGACCAAAACTTGTGGAGAATGTGAGTTGTAAAGTCCTATTCTAGGTTTTGGTGGTCATATTTGTCTTATTTTATTTAAATGTTGGCAGTAAAAATATGAGTTAAGAACCGTCAACACCTCCTACATATGTCGGTTGTCCACCACCTTATGGATTGTATCTCTGCCGTTACTTAAGTCGGTTTGATCCAAGGGCTCACGTTTGATGCCCAGGGCTATATATATCAGCCTACCTCCCTTGGAGGCAATGCTCATTTGATCCTGAGAGCTGAAAAGCCAGAAACCCTAATTTCCTAAATTATGGAAAAAATTATGGACAACAGTACACTTCCATATCTTTCTCTAAGCGCAAGAATCATCCTGATAGCTATTTTGGTTATGGAGATACGAAAATCATAAGGCGATGCATCTGTGCTGTTTGGAACCTAGAACAGTTTCTCTTGTGCACTGTTTTAGACCAAGTTAACTGCAGAATTTGGAAAAGTGTTCTATAAGTAAGTTGTGGAAGATTTGATAAGCTTTCCAATGGTATAAGCTACAACTTCATTGGATTAAAAGAATGAGAGTTACAGCTATTTTACTACGATGTTGTTTTTTTGCTCGCGAGGAATTTCGGATTCCTTGTTCTTGCCCATACACAAGAGTATCACTGGGATGTCAAAACATCTTGATACTAGTTAGCTCATATGGAAGAAGATGCAAGCTACCTTTTTGTATCTCCTACTTTATCTTTTCTTAAGGGGGTAGCCAAAGTGAAGGTGGTTTTGAAGATTCTAGCTCTCACTGGGAAGGAATCCTGCCAATTCTAATCCACCACCATCCAATTCCCCATCGATAGAGCAAGCTTTGATGACGCAGACTCAGTTATTACAGACTATTGCTCAAAGAGTGTTGAACAACCCACATCAAGCGCCATCTATTAACACACGTGGTGAATTTATGAAAGGACACCCACCGACATTCTCTCATACAAGCAAACCACTAGAAGCTAATGAGTGGCTTAGAGCTGTGGAGCAACAATCAGACATAGCTTAGCGTGATGATCTGCTAGAAGGTGTGTCCTATGAAGAAAGTAAAGTGGACTGTGAGTTTTCAGATGTCAATGTGGAAGAACAAACCCCTTTGGAGGAGATCAATAAGATAGAAGATCATGCCTATGCAAACTATCCAACTAAGAAGGTTTTGAATGCTCAAGGTTGCATATGAAGTTAAGTCATACTCTCTAGCTCTCACTTGGAAGAATCGGTTAATCTGATATGGAAGGTTTATCCAAGATCATCAATTATTGGTAGAGCTACCAGAGAAGCTTTTAAGTTAGTTTGGATCAAGAGACCTCAGCTAAGTGTTTGAAGGAGTCCAAGAAGAGGTTGAAGTAAAACCTATGTATCAGCTTTGTCAGATCAAGACAAGAGCTTTATATCTACAATGATACACCATGTCAAGGTGGGGGATGTGTCCTTAAGCAAGAAGAAAAAGTAGAGGCTTATGCAAGAAAACATGAGATGGAACATCTAACGTATGATCTAGAGTTATCCATTGTGGAGCATGAGGTACTATCTACTTGGGCATAACAAGTGTTGTCTAGGAGGATCACAAGAATCTATAGGACCTCTTCACTAAGTTGGTCTTGAGCTTGTGATATCCTCATTGGAATGAAATTGAGTATGACTTTGAAAAGTGATATCACTTTGAGGAGCAAAGTCATGGCCGATGCCCTTAGCAACGGAAGATTGTGCTAAGAAGGTACGGGTGCCACCAAGAGCTAAGAATTGTATTTCCATTTCGAGCAACTTAACCGGAACGATTAATATTTTGAAGTTGGAAATAGAACCTACTTTGAGACAAGAGAGTAAGAATGCTCCGTTGAAAGGCGAACAAATGAAGAAAGAGAATTGATAGTATGGACTAAAAAGGAAAGGTGGGCTAGTGATTGGAAATACCTGAGAGTTGTTCAAGGTGCCTGTCAAAATCTTGGAATCAGTTTGGCAAGTTACTTGGAGTAAGATTAATAGGTATGCAAAGTAAAGTAGGATCCTTATCAAGAAGATGGAACTACACGAGGAGGTAAAGAGGAATTTAAAGACGGAGTATCCCTATCTCCTAGTCGACGTCATCCGAATCTCGAGGACGAGATTCATCTTAAGGGGGGTAGAATTGTAACACCCTAAAATTTGCTCCTTTTGAAATAGGATTTAAACTCTAATTTGAATAATAATTATGCAACTAGATTTTATAAATAAAATATGATTCGTTTTACTTTAGTTTTATAATTCAAATCTAAATTTGACTTAATTCAACTTATATTAGCTTTTATATAGTTAAAACACATGAAGCTTATAGTTTTATATTTTCTCTTATGAGTAGATCTTTCGGTAGCCGTTTCTCTCAAACCGTAGCTCCGATTAGCGTGTCTCTCATGACTGTGTGTTCGTAGCGATGCGTAGAATCGTGTTTCAAACTCTCTTACTTATTTTTCTATGATTGGTGTATTGCTCTAATGTAGATGTAATTGTATGCTATGCATGTATGTGTATGGATGTTTGTGTGGTGTTCTACGATTACGTCTAGTCGGTGAGGTATACATGGTGATCAAGAAGAAGAAGAAGGACGATGAAGATTAAAGCTTATCGAAGGATCGGTGTTTTAAGGCAAGTATAGCATGGGATCTTCCTTGTTGTCCTATACACCTTTAATCATTTAATTCATACTGCATGTGTCTACCTTGACTACCACTAAGGATTTCCTAGTACTTTGTTACCTCATACCTTGATACCCTTGGGGTATTGCATTGGGTAGTATGATGCTACTGCTCAACTACAACCATGATCTTGTAAGTTGACTAATGGTATATGCAATAAACACTAAAAGATGCTTTTTAGCATCATGGAATCAGGGGGCTAGAGCATTGGGCTATTTTTATGGTGCTATAGATTCCTCTCCCTAAGGACTTATCTGTAAGCGAACATTCACGACTTATAGTACTGCTATGAGGGCTACATGGCTCTGGTTTTAGCTCAGTATGAGGACCTTTTCTAGCTTGTTAGAGGTTACCTTTATTGGCGTAAGAATGACTTGATGAATCAGGTATAGTGCGGCCTTTGTCCCCATGTGTATAGGCTGCGCGTCATTGTGCCATCGGGAAGGGGGGCTCTACATCTGTTTGTCGAGTGAATCTAATGGCCCTAACTTGTTAGACGAACCATTGAAAGGCTTCATAGTGAACCCTGATGTCCTTCCTTGGTAGTGGGTCAAGAGACTGATCACATCGGGCGAAAGGGTAAATCACGACTCACAGTGAAAGTGTACAATCTCTGCAGAGTGTAAAACTGGTATATCAGTCGTTCTCACGGTCACGAGAGGCCTTGGACCCTTATAGAATAGATGAAGAACACGGATGATACCGATGATGAAGATGCACACTAATGATTACTATTTATGCTGTTCATTATTCATGTTTACCTGATCATTTGTCTATATGGGCTTGTGAATAAACTTGTTGTCACCCAATTGCTAAAAGATGACTCATTAAAAGCTAATCGCAGTTAAACCAATGTCAGCCATTTGAGCCTCATGAACCCCATGTTATATTTGTTGAGTATGACATGTACTTACGCTTGCTTTACTTTTTAAATCTTTGAAAAAATCATGGATGGGTACCAGATTGCTAGAGTTTGGAGGAATTAGGCTTGTGATCAACCAGTCAGTTGTCCCTATGGAATTGGAGTCTTCACCCGAAGATTGGAGTTGTCTTTCCGCTGTTTGCTGTCCAAGGTTATATCCTTTATACTAAGTATTGGAGCATTGTCTTTTGATATTATCCTTATTTGTAGCTATATGTGAGATTTGACTTTCTAGGCTCACATATGGTGTGTATCTGGTTTTGTTCTTAAAACCAGATGCTACAGTTCTTTAGGTTTGCGACTCTCTTTTGAGTACTTTAATCATTGTAGCTCCTGGGTTAAAGTAGTATTCGTAGTGTAAGCGTGGTGCTTAGACTTGGTTACTCATAGATGTACCCTATTTTCTAGATCGGTGAAAGCTCGCGAGGGTGCCTTTTACAGCCTTGTTGAATCCTCTGTAGCCCACCTCCCATTAGTAGGACTAGCAGGATAGTGTTGCTTTAGGAAACATACTCTACCTATGTTTTCTTTATTAATATCCCCAGAATTGAACAATAGAAAACAAAACTTACTGAAGTTAGAACTAGAAGACCTTAGTAGTCTCCTCTATGCTCCTATTATCTAGCCTTGATTGTGGAGTTGGGATAAGTTAGATTTGGTTATTCTCACATACGTTTCCTCAAGTTTGAAATAAAACTGGGTACTCCTGGTGAAGTGCTACATCGGTATAATATCCGTGCGCTTGCGGATTATTTTATATGCATTAATTTATACCAACAGGCATTTCTGGAGCCATTGCCAGGAAACGGTTGCTTAGTTAACTTCGAACCTAGCTTATCCTTGTATTATACTTTTATCTTTTCTTTTATTCTTTTATTGTTTTTATCATGGATCTAGAATCCACCCCTATCTACCAATATGGTGCACCCACAAGCGCAAGCCTACAGCCAAAGGAGTCTTTAAAGCTTATCCTAACACATGGCTATGAGCTGTGCCCGCGTTTAATTAACATGGTTCAAGATCAACCCTTTTTGGGTGAAGAAGATGAAAACCCCTATTTCCACCTAAATGAGTTTGAGAAGACCTGTGCATGCCTACGCATTACGGGTATGTCAGACGAAACCTTACAATGGAAGCCTTTTCCTTTCTCTTTGATAGGAAAAGCTAAACGTTGGTACAATCTCACCATAGGGAGTAGATAAGGAGATTGGGGAGCCCTATGTTCTAGCTTTTGCTTACAATTCTTTCCCATCTCTAGGGTAGTCAAACTTCATTCAGAGGTTCTATCATTTAAACAAAGGAAAAAAGAATCTCTAGGCATGGCATGGGAACGCTTTAATACTCTTATTAATACTAGCCCCGACCTTGCCATTCAAGACCCTATTCTTCTTCAACACTTTTATATAGGTCTTAATAGGGAAACCTTGACACTTCTTAATACGGCCTCAGAAGGCTCATTCTTGCATGTCGCCACAAATGCGGGGAGAAGCATTCTTACGAAAATCTTAGAGAACATCCCTGAGGAAGAAGAAGACAAACCATTAGAGGAAGAATCCTAGATAGCTGAACCCGAATCTTTACCGGACCCATCACCAACTTCAGCTATCCCAAATCCTAAACCACCGGAAAAGGAGGAAACTCCAATTTCAGATTTTATGCTTGAATTCGAGGATGAACTTTTTTATGAATATTGAAATACCTCGAATTACCATACCATGAGGAGACCCCAGAAGTCTAGGAAATCATCATCCAATGAAGAACCTTTAGATCCTTCTGAGGAAGCTTTCCTTAAAAAGACTATGAAAGAGCTAGTGTCTATTATAAGCAATGAATGGCTAGAAGAATCGGAGCTTTCCTCTGATGTGATTCATTTAGATTCACCTTCTATATCCATTCATTGTCAAATTAACAAAGCTCCTTTTGATGCTCTTTACAATCCAGTTGAGGGTATTAATATCATGTCTGCATCTTTTGCTCTTGATTTATTGGAACACATGTCATTAACCCCACAACAAAGTTATTGAAAAGTCTTTCAGGGCATATTCTCCTGAGTTTGGGAATTTTGTATGTCCTCCCTATCCATGTCAATGGAACTAGAGTTCATTTGAGCTTTTATATCTTTGATATTATGGAGTTTGACCTGTTGATAGGACAACCAATTGGAAGACTTATCCAAGAAGGACAAATAGGGAAGTTGAATACAAGACTTGGCAAAAACTTTAAACTTTCTATACCCATTACTCATTCTCTAAATGCTAAGAGTGAGCCAATTCTTGAGGACGACCCGATGGAAGAGATTAAGGTTGCATCTCTTGATTATTTGATCGAACCCAACATTGAAGATGATTCCCAGTTCTTCATCGAGGAGGAAGATGAAAATCCTATGGAATTTGAACCTCTAGATGAATTGCTGGAACCACATAAGCCCACCATTGAGCTTAAACCCTTGCCTTCTGGTCTTAGATATGCTTTTCTTAATAATGATCAAGATTCTCCTATGATCATAAGTGATAAACTCTCTTGGGAAGAATCCCTACACCTGCTAACTATCTTACAAAAGCATCGTTCAGCCTTTGGCTATTCACTCCAAGACCTTAAGGGAATCAGCCCTTCTCTTTGCACCCATTGCATCCCTATAGATCCTAACTCTATACCTTCTAGGGAGCCCTAGCGTAGGCTTAATAATGCGATGAGAGAGGTTGTTAAGAAAGAGGTTTTGAAACTCTTGCACACCAGGATCATCTATCCTATGCCGCATTGTGAGTGGGTTAGCCCTGTTCAAGTTGTGCCTAAAAAGGGAGGCATGACTGTTGTTAAAAATGAATAGAATGAACTAATCCCCCAAAGAACTATCACTGGATGGTGGATGTGCATTGATTACCAAAAACTTAACAAGACAACAAAGAAAGATCACTTTCTGTTAACCTTCATTGATGAAATGTTGGAGCGACTGGCGAATTACTCTTCCTTCTATTTCCTTGATGGGTATTCAGGTTATCATCAGATTCTGATCCATCCAGATGACCAAAGAAAAACCACCTTTACATGTCCATATGGAACTTATGCTTACCGTAGAATGTCTTTTGGACTATGTAATGCTCCAGCTTCTTTTCAAAGATGCATGATGTCTATATTTTCTGATATGATTGAAGAAATCATGGATGACTTTTCTATTGATGGAAAAACATTTGAAGCTTGTCTTGAAAATTTAGACAAGGTTTTGCAAAGATGTGAAGAAAAGTACTTAGTCCTTAATTGGGAAAAATGTCATTTCATGGTTAGAGAAGGAATAGTGCTTGGACATTTGGTGTCCGAAAGAGGGATTGATGTAGATAGAGCTAAAATTGAAGTAATTGAACAGTTACCTCCTCCGGTAAATATCAGAGGGATCTGTAGTTTCCTTGGTCATGCTAGTTTTTATCACCGCTTTATAAAAGATTTTTCACATATTGCTAGACCACTTACAAATCTTTTGGCCAAAGATGTTCCCTTTGAATTTGATGATGCATGTTTAAAATCTTTTAACATTCTTAAGAAAGCACTTATCTCTGCACCAATCATTCAACCCCCTAATTGGTCACTACCTTTTGAAATTATGTGTGATGCTAGTGATTATGCTGTGGGGGCAGTTTTGGGACAAACTAAAGATAAAAAGCATCATGCGATTGCTTATGATAGCAAAACTTTGATAGGACCTCAACTTAATTATACAACAACTAAAAAAGAACTCCTAGCTGTTGTTTTTGCTATTGATAAGTTTAGATCTTACTTAGTAGGAGCAAAGGTGATTGTTTATACTGATCATGCTGCCCTAAAATACCTACTCACTAAGAAAGATGCTAAACCTAGATTGATAAGATGGATTTTGTTACTCCAAGAATTTGACTTAGAAATAAAAGATAAAAAGGGAGTAGAAAATTCTGTTATCGATCACTTGTCTAGAATGTAGTTTGAGATTTCGTAGGAACTGCCCATCAATGATTCGCTGTGGGACGACATGCTCTTCAAGGTCACAAAATCTGACCCCTGGTATGCAAATATTGTTAACTTTATGGTTGTAGGTTATGTACCACCAGGGGAGAACAAAAGAAAGCTCATCTACAAAAGTCATCACCACATATGGGATGAACCGTACCTCTTCAGAGTATGCTATGATGGCCTATTCAGGAGATGTGTGTCGGCAGAAGAAGGCATCAAGATCATAGAACGATGCCACTCATCACCATATGGAGGACATTATGGTGCATTCTGCACTCATTCAAAGATCTAGCAAGCTGGATTCTTTTGGACAACCATGTATGAAGACACGAAGGACTTCATCAGGAGATGTGGAGCATGTCAAAGGCACGAGAATATTAATTCAAGAGATGCCATGCCACTCACCAACAACCTCTAGATTGAGCTCTTTGATGTCTGGGGAATTGATTACATGGGACCTTTTCTAAAGTCGAATCACTGTGAATACATCTTGGTGGCAGTTGACTATGTCTCCAAGTGGGTTGAAGCTATGCCATGCAGAACTGCTAATGCAAAACACTCCAAGAGGATGTTTGAAGAGATAATATTTCCAAGATTTGGAGTTCCAAGGATGGTGATTAGTGATGGAGGAACACACTTCACTGATAGGAATTTTCATAATTACTTGTCAAAAGCATGGGATCCATCACAACGTTGCTACTCCATACCACCCTCAGACAAGTGGCCAAGCAGAAACATCGAATAAACAAATCAAGAACATTCTGCAGAAGACGGTCAACGCGATGAGGTTTGCATGGAAAGATAGATTACCTGATGCACTATGGGCTTACAAAACGGCCTATAAAACACCACTTGAAATGTCACCATATCAAATTGGTCTATGGGAAGACCTGTCATCTACCTATTGAGCTAGAATTCAAAGCTCACTGAGCCATCAAGCGATGGAACATGGACTTTGAAGCCGTAGGAACTAAGAGGAACATGCAACTCTTAGAACTTGATGAATGGCGTGAAAAAGCATATCACAACTCTAAGATTTACAAGGAGAGAACAAAGAGATGGCATGACAAGAGGATCAAGAAGATGGGGTTCACCCTGAGATAAGGTATTACTTTTTAATTCCAGGGTTAAATTATTCAGACATGGAAAACTTCGGAGCAATTGGGAAGGACTATTCAAGTTGATAAGCACTTCGTCGCATAGAGCAGTAACACTTCAAAATGACGAAGGTATGTTATTCAAGGTAAATGGCCACCGTCTTAAGATCTTTCTAGAACCTGAAAAACCATCGGATGATTTGGATGAGGTAGATTTTCTGATTTTACCATAATTTACACTCCTGCCATCCTCCGTAACGTTTCGTAATGCAAAAATATACTTTTTTGGGATTAGATAAGGGTAAGAAACCATCGAGAGAAAGATTTTCACAAGGGGGGACATGTGGGGCGGCCTAGCTCCACCAATGGGCCACCCGGCCCACTTGTCTGTCTCCTCGCCCCCGGTCAACTCTCTCATGATTTCTAGATGTTTCCTCGCCGCAATCCCATAGATTTTCGATGCATTCTATTTTTCCTTATTACGAGACCCCATATGGATAGATCTTGACCCCTACCACAAGTTTTCCCCCTATAGAAACAAGCCTCTGCCTCCTCCATAGCCATCCCATCAGAGCCTTCCCTCTCCAACAGCAACGAAGCTCTCCTCCTCTCTAGTTCCTATGGCCGACAAGCAGATCATCCCCTTCAGGACCAACCCCAGGAAGCCACCTCCTATAGATGAGTCTCTAACCATTATTCCTGTAGGAGAACCTCTCCCTCTAGCCGTTGTTCCTCCCAAGCATGTAGCTCCAGTTCCTCAAAAGAAAAGCTATGGGCAGTCCTACTTCGCCCAAGTTCACCAACCTGTGCTCCCTTCATCGCAAGAGTGCCTACTCCTAAAGGACAAGCCGCATCAGATGAAGGGCCTGGTGATTCAAGTGTAGAAGGACATCAAGGTCCTTCCCTCGAGGCCCAATGAGACACTGATGAGTGTGAAGACCAACAAGTTCGGGAGGTCACATGTGCTAAGTACACTACGGCCGCACCTCGAGTAGCTTTTGATGGAGTCCGAGCTGCACCAGGGCAAATCAAGATCATTCCACCAAAGGAGACACCGAAGAGGTCTGCTCCAGCTCCACTATAGAGGGAAGAGAAGTGACAAAGGATGACAGTTGCAGCCCTAGAGAAGAGAGTTGATCTTCTTACCTAGGCCGTCACAACCCTCCAAGAAAAGACCAATCTCCTCACTAGGACTCTCGAAGCTATGCATAATAGGATGGAACTAGAACATCTTCAGCGGAAGAATTTAAAAAGTGAAATCTCTATCCTTTCCTATTGTATTGGGGATAAGAATCAAAATTGAGTAATAGGTCGATTAATAAGTCACAAGTGTTAGGTCAAGTGTGATCGTGTTTAATGTTTAGGTTTGTCGCTTAGCTCAGATGGTGAGAATATTGAAGTTTGTGTTAGGTCAGTTAAAGTGTGTGCTTAATGTGTGCTTGTGTAATAAAGTGCCTTATATATTAATGAAGTCTTATTATTATTATATGCTCGCTATTTCTTTTGGATATGTGTTTGTCTCCACATGTTGTGCATAAAGGTATATAGGAAAACAAGTGTGGGGGAGACACACCACGACAACAAGACGAGATCTAATCACGAAAATCATGAAATTCAGGAAGCAATGGACCAAGAACCGCACTCACCAAAGTTGGACCAAAATGGGCCCGAGAGCGGGCCACCCGGCATCCTACATGGGGTGCCCAGCCCACCACAAAACCGCCTCTCCTCGCGCTTTGTCCACGGTCAGGTATGAGCCCAATACACTCTATTTTATATGTTTGGCTTTCCGTTTCAAACCGAATTGAAAATCCTTTAATAAACAATTTTAAAATATGAGGAAAGGTTATTTCAGTCATGACTGAAGGATAGACTCACATAATACTTTTTCTAGAAGTCATGCTACTGTTGGGAACTTATTATTAGGGACCCCATGTTACTTAAGTTGTTGTGGAATGAGATATAGTAGAATAATGAGAGCTTGATTCTTGATGTCTCGTTATTGGAGAATTTTATTTCAAAAAGTAAAATAATAGCTACACCTCTCCTTTGTGGCAAGCAATGTCCTACCAGAGCCAAACATAGACTAGGAAAACCTTCTACATATACTACTTGTCATTATATTGAGTTTTGTCAAACCTTGTGAGCCTTGTTGAGAAACTTATCATGCTCTCAAGATCAAGATCATGTACACTCCACATATATCTGCTGCTCCTACACTAGGAGTGTGCAACAACATGTTTTCCATCCATCAAAAAATATTCTACTCCTACGCTGGGAATAGATACAAAAATAAGTTTGATAAATGCTCTAAGTTCTTGTAAATGTCTCTCTTAAAAAGTTTCAATTACAGAAAAAGAGGTATGCGCTATGCAAAAGTTATTAAAAAAGAAAAGGTATTGAAAAAATGGACAAGTGTCCAAAATATTGAAATCAAAGGGTACTCAGATGCCTACCTAAAAAAAGAGAGATAAATAAGATAGCCCATGTTTCCTTGCAAAAGTTCTCCAAGTTTCAATCAAGAGAGATATGTTTCATGGAGCATAGTAGAATGAGGTTAGCCACCATATATATATCCACACACATGCGCATCTTGATCTAAGAGTATGACATCTATCTCCTTGGATCCTTGTTTTGACTTCACAATATATGCAATGCAAGTATGTTTTCATATTCATCCCTACTTGAGCTCCACATAAGCTTTTAGAACTAGGTAAATAGAAGACAAAGTCATCAATGCCTTGGTGAGGATCCAAAAATACCATATACAGAGTGATTTGAGAGTACTACAAAAGGAGAAGGTAAGCTATGTTTTGTTTTTAGAAATCCTAAAATGTTTCTCCAATTGAGTTGACTAAAGGAAGATGGTGATATGTTTCAAGCTATTCCATTCTCCAACCGCCCAAAGTTTCAAGGTAGACACTTTGAATCCTGCAGTACATCCATGACTAGGAATGGTTTTATGTTGATGTCTTGTCCTAAGGTTATGTCTTGAGTAATCCATCCTTTTATCGAGGACGAGTAAAATCCTAAGTGTGGGGGAGTTGTTGACGGTAGTTAACATACATTATAAACCATTAATATAACTTGTATAAATGGTTAAAATAGATCACCAATGTAGACTTAGGGGTTTAAACCAACAAATTCCATGAGTTTTGATAAATCTGTGTTTTCAGCAAGATTTAATCAGAAAACTGCTAAGGAGGACCTAATCGTCAAAGGAAATCACGGAATCCCACCGCGGTACCTACGTGGGAAGACTCTAGAAGGGTCTAGAAGGCAAACCACCAAAGCAGGCCACATGTCTCTGACATGTGGGGCTGCCCGTCCTATAAGTGGGGCTGCCCGGCCCCTATGGGCCCCACCTATAAGCCTCCTTCGTATGTCGGTTGTCCACCGCCTTAAGGATTGCATCTCCGCCGTTGCTTAAGTTGGTTTGATCTAAGGGCTCACGTTTGATGCCCAGGGCTATATATACCAGCCTCCCCCTAGAGGCAATGCTCATTTGATCCTGAGAGTTGAGATGCCAGAAACCATAATTTCCTATGTCCACCAGGATTAGAGCTAGCAATCAAGAGAATATTAGTCCTCTATAGGATCTAGTCTTGTTCTAGAAATAGTGAGATAGTGTGAGGGAAGAGTTATAGGGGAGTCCCGGCCTATCTGTGCTCTCTCTACGCTTGTACCCTAGTGGAACCAAGGTCTTCTTGAGCTTGCTTCTGAGATTTCTCTGGTAATCGACTTCTAATTCAAGTAGGCATCTTGTTCATATTGTTCTTCAAGTTTGTGACTCTTTTTTTAGTACTTTAATCCTTGTAGATCCTAGGTTAAAGTAGTATTCATAGTGTAAGCATGGTGCTTAGACTCGGTTACTTGTAGATGTACCCTATTTTCTGGATCGGTGGTAGCTCGCGAGGGTGACTTTTATAGTCTCATTGAATCCTCTGTAGTCCACCTCCCGTTAGTAGGACTAGCAGGACAGTGTTGCTTGAGGAAACCTACTCTGCCTGTGTTTTCTTTAGTAATATCCTAGAATTGGACAATAGAAGGCAAAGCTTACCGAAGTTAGAACTAGAAGACCTTAGCAGTCTCCTCTACGCTCCTATTTTCTAGCCTTGATTGTGGAGTTGGGATAAGTTAGATTCGGTTATTCTCACACATGTTTCCTCGAGTTCGATATAAAACTGGGTACTCCCAGTGAAGTGCTACATCGGTATAATATCCGTGCACTTGCGGATTATTCTGTGTGCATTAATTTATACCAACGGTCACTCTTGAGTGCATATATGAGGACTTGAAGTCCTAGTTGTGTCCCTTCCGGCCGAGTCCGTATCTCTACTACGCACTAACTAAATGCAAGCTTCGAGCTATAGTATGCAGTTGTTATCTACTATATTGGATTGAAGTCCAACATTCCACAATATGCTTGAATGCATATCACTGAACTATGCTCCCGCCGAATTTTACTCTATGATGTCCATATTATTGTGTGTGAAACAGTTATCCATATTAAATGGATAAGATTGAAGTGCGGAAAGAAGAGATGTTGTCCAGTGCGATGTCCTTCAACAGGAGTTGAACATCAGCATGCACTGCACTGAATTGTTTTTCAGATAACTTGGAATTTTGAAATATGTACCTCATGTACACTCAGAATATAGCATCGGATGGTGATGGGAGGCTTTTTCTACTCTAGCTTCACTATTTGTATTGACTGAGAAAGAAAAATGATAACTTGGAATATGTACTTCTGTTTCACTCAGCTTTAAGTGTGGGATGATGGTGAGAGGCTGTTTCTACTCTAGCTGCGCTACTTGTTCTGTTTATTGAAAAACAAATGGATAACTTGGAATACATACTTTGTGTTTCACTCAGCATCTAGCATGGGACGGTGACGGCAGGCTCCTCTACGCTAGCTGCGCTAATTTTGTTGGTTGAGAAAGAATAATTATAAAGGCTGCGAATTAAGAGTAACTTTGTTAGATAGGGTTCTTTCAGTAGAACCAGCCACCTAGATTCAAGCTCTAGACTCAACACATATGCTGATATTTTCTTATGATTTAATTAAGTAATAACAATGTATGCCCACATGTATGCATTAATTAGTACAACTAATGTTTATCCTGCTACTTGTATTTACTCTTCCTCTCAGACTCAGTGATTATGTTTATTTCGTTTCTTGTAGTTATCCAAATTGGATGTCTCTCCTTTGGGTTAGACAAAAGGTGTAACATCCCCAACCAAGATCCGCTCATAGCCTGGTCAATCTTTAGCACATTTTAGTTCCTCCAGTTCCTAAAAACAAGTCATCATTTTGAGGTTGTCCTAGGTCAATCATTTTGAACCTTGACTGTATATAATTTTTATACGTTAAGTGTGAAATTTTGAAAATGATATTAGTATATTTGTCTCGAAATGTGGTGTTATAAAAGTACTTTGGCTATACTTTATAAATATTTGTGTTTTGAAGACCGTGCCAATATCCAAAGCGACGTGTATTTGGGAAAGGAGGGAGTATTCCTACATATAGTTTCATTTCTCACTATGTGCGAAAGATAATAATCGTTGATGTGGTATGTTTGAAATGTCAAGTTCATGCGTTGGTCGGAAGGCAGGCATGAATATGTCGCACCCAATTTTGCATAGCAAAACCATGTACTCATATATGTGCGCCCAGGATGTCCAAACACACACATATATCACAAATTGTAATAATATCATAGTAAAGTACTTATTACATCGCATATCTCATCATAATGTTAATACATAGTTTTGCTCCGACGACGGGGAAGATAACGATCCTCCTCCCAGGCAATGTCGTCGAAGTGGCGGTCGCGGTTGACCACCAACACCTGTCGAGCAGCATCCCTGATGGCAGCTGCACGTGTGAGTCGTGCAGCGATGGCGCGGTGGATGTAGCGCACCCGAGTCCCTTAACAGATGTACACTTCTGTCTCTTAGAAGCCGGTGTAGTCAGGGTGGGTCCAATGCTCTGTCCTGTACGGAACAGTGCACCTGGTGTGGTAGCGGCGTATGAGTGAGAGAAGCTTGGGGTGGTAGTAGGCATCTCCTTGCAGATCATAGTGGATCTCTGCGGTCCACCCTTGAGCCAGCAGTGCATCATGATCATCATCGCCATTGTTTCCACCGTCTCCTCCATCTCCATCACCATCACCACCATCATCTCCATTACCATCTCCACCATCACCACAATCCCCATCATCACCATCATCAGAATCAGAACCATCAGAATCATCTCCATCATCAGGATCACCAGCTCCCTCCTGGCCACCTTTACAATTTTCTTCCATAGGCTCCTCCTCAGATTCCTCTGTCTCAATGGACTCCTCCAACATGGGCCCCTCTTCCGTCTCTTTGTCCATGGGCTCATCTTCCATCATGTCCTCCAGAGGTTCCTCCATAGGAACCTCCACAGGCGGCTCCTCCTCCATGCTCCTCAGAGCCTCCACCAGATGTGCAGGAACGCACATGCCAAATGTGAACCGTGTCCTCCTGGTGGGCATCACAATGGTCCTCTTGCGGGGTGTCAGTTTGGTGCAGGCCATCTATAAGAACAAAAATGTTGAGTATTAGAATAAAATAATTTTTGCAACAGATAAAGAACAGAATATAAGCAAAAATTTTATAGCAAATTAAAGGTAGTAAAATAAAGGTAATGTGATCCGAAATACGTCCATTTCTAACTAGGTTGATCATCCTACAGTCAGTTATAGCTCTGATACCAATTTGTCGCACCCAATTTTGGATAGCAAAACCAAGTACTCATATATGTGCGCCCAGGATGTCCAAACACACACATATATCACAAATTGTAATAATATCAAAGTAAAGTACTTATTACATCGCATATCTCATCATAATGTTAATACATAGTTTTGCTCGACGACGGGGAAGATAACGATCCTCCTCCCAGGCAATGTCGTCGTCCGAAGTGGCGGTCGCGGTTGACCACCAACACCGTCGAGCAGCAGCATCCCTGATGGCATGCAGCTGCACGTGTGAGTCGTGGCAGCGATGGCGCGGTGGATGTAGCGCACCCGAGTCCCTTAACAGATGTACACTTCTGCTCTCTAGAAGCCGGTGTAGTCGGTGGGTCCAATGCTCTGTCTCTGTACGGAACAGTGCACCTGGTGTGGTAGCGGCGTATGAGTGAGAGAAGCTTGGGGTGGTAGTAGGCATCTCCTTGCAGATCATAGTGGATCTCTGCGGTCCACCCTTGAGCCAAAGCAGTGCATCATGATCATCATCGCCATTGTTTCCACCGTCTCCTCCATCTCCATCACCATCACCACCATCATCTCCATTACCATCTCCACCATCACCACAATCCCCATCATCACCATCATCAGAATCAGAACCATCAGAATCATCTCCATCATCAGGATCACCAGCCTCCCTCCTGCCACCTTTACAATTTTCTTCCATAGGCTCCTCCTCAGATTCCTCTATCTCAATGGACTCCTCCAACATGGGCCCCTCTTCCGTCTCTTTGTCCATGGGCTCATCTTCCATCATGTCCTCCAGAGGTTCCTCCATAGGCACCTCCACAGGTGGCTCCTCCTCCATGCTCCTTAGAGCCTCCACCAGATGTGCAGGAACGCACATGCCAAATGTGAACCGTGTCCTCCTGGTGGGCATCACAATGGTCCTCTTGCGGGGTGTCAGCTTGGTGCAGGCCATCTATAAGAACAAAAATGTTGAGTATTAGAATAAAATAATTTTTGCAACAGATAAAGAACAGAATATAAGCAAAAATTTTATAGCAAATTAAAGGTAGTAAAATAAAGGTAATGTGATCCGAAATACGTCCATTTCTAACTAGGTTGATCATCCTACAGTCAGTTATAGCTCTGATACCAATTTGTCGCACCCAATTTTGGATAGCAAAACCAAGTACTCATATATGTGCGCCCAGGATGTCCAAACACACACATATATCACAAATTGTAATAATATTAAAGTAAAGTACTTATTACATCGCATATCTCATCATAATGTTAATACATAGTTTTGCTCAATGGCAACATTATTACACACACAGCGGAATAACTAGACCTAATCTGCCGCTGGGACTCCAACTGGTGAACATCTCCGTAGTAGTCCTGGACATCCTACGAAAACTCTTCATACCCATTATCTGTTACCCATTCAGGATTTTCATTGAATGTAAAGTAAGTGTAAGCTCACCATGCTTAGCAAGTATATCAAAGGGATCTATGAAGCTCAAAATGCTAGACACGGTTTGACTATGGTTCGCAATTTTAGTTGATCAAGTTTTAGCATCCTGAATCACTACTTTAGTGAACAATCCCAATTCCCAAGAGATATTAGAGTATAATCAAGTTTATATCAATTCCCATCCATCCACAGTAACCACTAATCATGAAGGATCCAGATCGCTCGTATCCGTGAGCACGACTGTTATAACAGGTCAAATATTTCTGCAGAAATTGTACAACTTTACCCACCGAGCCGTGATTCCCAATGCTGGGGTTTGCAAAGCCCACTACACCACTACCTAGGAAGTGTGGCAGGGTTTCACTACGTAACCCTTTGCTAGTCGCACTAACAAGTCGTAGCATCTAAGGTTTCAGCCGTCTAGCCTATGTGGCCCTCCTCTAGGAGTGGCACACGTGGTCACGGCATAGTACACACCCCCTAGCAGGAAAGGAAACATACCAACTAGTGCTCCCCTCTTGCCCTTACGGAAAGCTATAGACGAGCTAGTACAATCTAGTTAACAGGTTAAAGTCAGAGCCATATGACACTCGAGGTTGTACAAAACCTCTAGGGTGATCGCTTCAGGATTAAGTCCTTATGGAGAGGCACTAGAGTACTCAAACCCGTACTCTAGCCCCCTCAATGTTGCTAAAAAGCTCCATTTTATCATAGTGCATAATGCCTTTAGTCATGTTTAACAATTATTTTTTGTTAAGCGCTGCAGCATCTATCCAAAATGCATACCCAAACCCTAGCTAACATGGATATGTGGTACAAGTAATAATCTAGGTAAAGTCCTTAAGGTTATTTCAAATTAGACACATGCATGAATATGAAGTGTAAAGTTCATAGGTACAAGGGGCCTTTGGTACACTTGCCTTCCTCAAAGTTATCCTGGTACTGCTGATCTTCTAGTTGGTCTTCAGTCACCACGAACTGCTCACCCTCTAAACGTGTTCCAATGCACCAATCAAGCATCCAATCCAACCATTACATGCATACAAATAGACTTCTATTAGAACAGTACACCAAATAGTAGAAACATAGATTAAAAATCTTATAAAACTATTCTACGTACTGCTACGAACACATGAGCGAAAAAATCACTCAAATCGGACTTAAAACGCAAAAGTTATGCATGAAATAAGGTTCAATAGCGTTTCTGTAAATAACTCGAACTCATTTTTGAATTAAAACAATTAAAATCTGAATTTACACGGTTTATGGACTGCGCGTACTATTTTTGGAATCTACAGGGACTAGAATGAATACAAATAGGACTGAAATGTATTTATTTTGAACTGGACTGGACTGCGGGTTGTTTTTCTAGAAACTGAGGGGCTGTTTTGCAAAATAGGCGTGGCTTGACCGCGGCTGCTGACTGGGCTGACACGTGGCCTAATCTGGTTGGTGCGGTGCACCACGTGTGCATGGGCGTGCGCTGACGTGGCGCGGTGGACTGAGTCCACAACCACGGTGGACCGGTTATGATCCGAACCGGTATGATCAAATCTTGGCCGTCTGGATGGATCCGACGGCGAGGGACGCATGGGACGTCCTCCCGCCGGTAGCACAGTCTCTCCAGCGAGCCCTCCATGGCCGCGTTCCGGACCTCCCTGGGTCACACCAAATACACCTACGCATAGCCCGAGATCCCATGGACTCGATGGAGTGCAAACCTAGGGCGGGGAACACGCTGGAGCAAGGGTCCCACGGTGGCACCATGGCCGGCCTGGCTGGAGTTCGCTGGTACGGCATTCCAGTACGCTATGAAATAGAGGCACGAGGAGAACGAGCAGCTCACCGTGAGGTCGAAGGAAGGGGTCACGGCGACCGGGAAGGCTCCAAAGGCGTGGGTCGACGGCGGCGGCGACTAGAGAGAGAAGACAGGGTGCGGGTGATTGAAATCTGAGCGTCGGGTTACCAAAACAACGAATTGAGGGTACCTACAGTCGCGTTGGGTCACAGTGGAGCTCCGAGAGGTGTCGGCGACGGCGATTGAGGCGCGGGAGTGGTGGATTGCCGGCGGTGGTGAGAGCGTGAGCACGAATGGGAAAGGAGAGAGGGAGGGGTCCGGCTTATGTTTTGTAGGCGGGCAGCGCTATGGTAGAAGGAAGGGGAGTGGGAGGCGGACAGAATTCATCGCCTACCATGCTTGGCATGAGCGCGGCGGCTTGCCGTAGGTGGCAGCACCATCGCTGGGAGCGAGAAAGGAAAGGAGCGTAGGGAAGAAAGGAAGGGAGATGACGGGCGCTGATGAGCAAGTCTTGCGTCGCAGCGAGTGGAATGGAGAGAGAGCGGGCGTGCGGGTGTTGGCGCGTGGTGAAGGCTGAAGCAGGCCGTAGCGCCGAGCTGGGCCGCGCGGGCGAGCAGCAGGCGCGAGCGTGCGGTGCGGAGGCCGAAGCTGGGAAGCCAAGCAGGCCGAAGCCGGGAAGGCAGGAAGGAGGGGAGGCGCGCGGGACTGGGTCGCCAGCAGGCCAGGCTGGTTTCGACGTAGGAGAAGAAAAGAAGAATTGGGCCGGTTCTGGAGTTGGGCTGAAAAGGAAGAAGAAGTTTTTCCAAGAAAATTCTTTCCTATTTCTAGTTTTCAAATCTAAGCCAAATTCAAATGGAATTTGAATTCAACTTCAACCATTCTAGCCCTACACCCAACCAAAAATAATATGCTTCGGCATGAATGCAACAAACATGTTTTTAAACCTTATAGTTAATTTTATTTAACCAAAATTTATTATTTGGCCAAAGTTAAAAATACATAGAAAATTAAATAAATGCTCAAAATTAATTACTAATTTGCAAATGATATTTTAGGGTGTTGCAAACCTACCCCCCTTAAGATGAATCTGGCCCCCAAGATTCAGATGGTTCAAAAAGATTGGGATAGTCAGATCTTAGATCATCCTCTCTTTCCCAAGTTGCCTCATCCACAGAGTGTCTATTCCACTGAACCTTACACATTCTTATTATCCTGCTTCTTGTGATTCTCTCCGCTATTTCCAAGATTCTCACAGGATATTCTTTGTATGAGAGATCCTCTTGGATATCCAGTTCATCCAAAGGTAATTGTTCCTCAGGTACTCTCAAACATTTCTTAAGTTGCGATACATGGAAGACATCATGAACACCGGAGAGCTATTCCGGTAATTCCAGCTGGTAAGCAACTTCTCCTCTCCTATTGATGATCTTGAAGGGTCCCACATACCTGGGTGACAACTTTCCCTTAGTATGAAATCTCTTAACTCCTCTCACAGGTGAAACTTTGAGATAAACAAAGTCACCAATCTCAAACACCAAATCTTTTCTTCTCGTGTCAGCATAGCTTTTCTGTCAAGACTGTGCAACCTTCAAGTTTTGCCTTATTGTTTATACCTGTTTCTCTGCTAGTTGCAAAACTTCTGGTCCAAAGACTTGACTTTCCCCTGTTTGATTCCAAAACAGTGGTGTCCTGCACTTTCTGCCATACAACCCCTCAAACGATGCCATGTTAAGACTTTTCTGGTAGCTATTGTTATAAGAGAATTCAGCATAGGGCAAACTCATATACCAACTTGTTCCGTACTGTAGAGCAAAAGCTCTCAGCATATCCTCTAAAATCTTATTTGTCCTCTCTGTCTGCCCATCTGTCTGAGGATGATAAGTTGAGCTAAAGTTCAACTTCGTGTCCATGGACTCATGCAATTTCTACCAAAAATGGGATGTGAACTGTGTACCCCTATTTGAAACAATCTTCTTTGGTACTCCATGTAAACATACAATCCTTTCCATGTATAGCTCTGCCAACTTTGCACCAGAATAAGTTGTCTTGGAATGAATGAAATGTGCTACTTTTGTCAGACGGTCTACAATTACCCAGATAGAGTCATATCCCCTCTATGCACGAGGTAATCCCACTATGAAATCCATTCCATCTTCTTCCCATTTCCACTCGAGTATCTTCATAGGTTGTAATAACCCTACTAGCCTCTGATGCTCTACCTTTACTCTTTGGCATGTATCACATATGGCCACATGTTCAGCTACATCTCTTTTTAGTCCATACCACCAATATCTCTCTTTAAGATCAAGATACATTTTAGTACTCCTCGGGTGTATCGAATAGGCCGAGTCATGAGCTTCCCTCAAAATAGACTCCCTAATAGACTTCACTTCTGGCACACAAATCCTTTTTACAAACCATACTGTTCCTTGATCATCCATGTGGAATCCTGGGGCTTTACCAATCACTATACATTCAGCAATATCCTTGATCCTCTCATCATTCAGCTGTCCCTTATGAATCTCTCATTCTAGAGTAGGTTCTACCTCTAACTCCATGGTGTTAGCCACAATACCCAAATTCAGGTACTCGAACTTCCCATGTTCACATAACTCCTCCTACTCAAAGCATCTGCTACAACATTAGCCTTTCCTGAGTGATAGTGTATCTCCAAATCATAATCCTTGATTAACTCTAACCATCTGTGCTGCCTCAAATTCAGATCCGACTATGTGAATATATACTTTAAACTGATATGATCCGTATAAATCTCACACTTCTGACTAATCAGGTAATGCCTCCAAATCTTGAGAGCATGTACCACAGCTGCTAACTCCAGATCATGAGTCGGATAATTTAACTCATACTTCCTCAGCTGTCTGATTGCATAGGCAAGAACTCTACCCTCTTGCATAAGTACGCAGCCTAGACCTTGCCATGAGGCATCACAATAGATAGAGAAGCTTTTGGTAAGATCAGGTAAGATAAGCACTAGGGTAGAAGTCAGTCTCTTCTTCAACTCCTCAAAACTATCCTGACATTGCTTAGACTATACAAATTTGGCATTCTTCTCTAACAGAGCAGTCATGGGTTTGTCTAACTTAGAAAATCCCTCAATGAATCTCCTATAGTATCCAGCCATACCAAGGAAACTATGAATCTCATTAACATCCTGAGGTGGCTTCCGACTCAACACATCTCTAACCTTCTTGGGATCTACTGCTACTCCTCCATTAGAGATTATGTGACCAAGGAAAGATACTTCTTTTAGCCAGAACTCACATTTGCTAAACTTAGCATAGAGCTGATGTTCTCTAAGCTTCTGCAATACTAACCTCAAATGTCCCTCATGTTCTTCTTCATTCTTAGAGTAGACTAATATATCATTGATGAACACCATGACAAACTTGTCAAGGTACTCCATGAATACTTTGTTCATCAAATACATGAAGTAAGCAAGTGCGTTGGTTAGACCAAAGGACATGACTGTGAACTCATATAATCCATATCGGGTCACAAAAGTAGTTTTAGGAATGTCAGAATGTCTTATCCTCAACTGATGGTATCCAGATCGGAGGTCGATCTTGGAAAACACACAAGCTCCTTTCAACTGGTCAAACAGGTCATCGATTCTGGGCAGTGGATACTTGTTCTTAATTGTGACCTCATTAAGTGATCTATAATCTATGCACATTCTTTGTGTACCATCTTTCTTCTCTATAAACAATACTGGTGCACCCCAAGGTGAAGAACTAGGTTGGACATAACCCTTATCTAGCAATTCCTTTAATTGTTTCTTAAGTTCTGCTAATTCATTCACTCCATTCTATAAGGTCTCTTAGCTATGGGTGCAGTTCTAGGTAAAAGTTCAATTATAAACTCAATGTCTCATTCAGGTGGCACACCTGGTAACTCCTCAGGCAACACATCTGGATACTCATTTACTATCCGTATATTCTCTATGGTTGTGCCCTCCAATTGATTAACCTGACAGATTTCCGCGGCTCACTGTGTTGCCACATATTCAACTTTCTCCCCAGATGGAGTGGTAAGATTCACAGAACTGTTCCCATAATTAATGACTGCCTTCCGGGACCTCAACCAATCCATACCCAAGATAACATCAATACTAGATGAGTCTATGACTACAAGGTTGGCTTGAAATTCCCCCCCCCCTTATGTTGAGACTAGCAGCTAAGCATATCCAATTTTCTTTCATTTTTGCTCCAGGTGAGTTTACTCACATGGGTTTCTTCATAACACATACGGGAACACCATGCTTCTTTATGAAAGTATATGCTATGAAGGAATGCGAAGCAACAGAATCCAAAAGTACTATAGCTGGGTTTGAGTTGTCCAGAAACGTACCGATCACCACATCTGGTGCCTCCTGAGCTGTTTCTGTAGTTACATGGTTGACCTTTCCTCGGACATAGTTCTACTGCATGTTAGCCGTCCTCTTGGGGCATCTGTTGGAGTAATGTCCTGGTTCTCCACAATTGAAGCATCTATTATCATTAACTGCATTTGGCGCCTTTGGTGCACCATTCTTCTGTGGAGCATTGGGGACATTATTCCTCATAGGAACGTTGTTGGATTGCTGCTGGCGCTGGACTGGTGCCTTATACTGCTGCTACTGCTACTACTGTGCACGCTGTGGTTGCTGGTTGCAGTTGACTAGACCGGAATGACCCTAGTAGCGCTGCTATGGTTGAGTCTGTTCAGGATTCATACAGAAATGAGAGTTGCTCCCGGATTGTTGTCCTTGGAACTTCCTCTTCTTGTTCTCCGTCTGGTGGCGCTTGTTCTCTATCACCAAGGCCTTATCCACCAACTGCTGGAAACTAGCAAAAGTATGAGACAACAGTTGGTACTGGAGACCATCATTCAAACCTTCCATGAATGGCTCCTGCCTCTTCTCATCCTCATCCACCTCAGTAGGTGCATACCATGACAATTGTATGAACTTGTCACGATATTCAGCAACAGTCATGCTCCCCTGCTTGAGAGCCAAGAATTCCTTCTTCTTCAGCTTCATCAATCTAGCAGGCACATGATGAGAGCAGAAGGCACTGCGAAAATCTGGCCAAGTGATGGGGTTAGCTTCAGTACGGCCAAAGCAGAATGAGTCCCACCAATCAAGTGTAGCCCGTTGCAGCTGTCTAGAAGCTTATAGAACCTTCTCCTTGTCATCGCCCTGGGCAATCTCCAGTTGCCTCTCAATAGCACGTAGCCAGTCGTCAGCCTAGAGTGGGTCAGTGGAGTGCTTGAAGACAGGTGGATGTCCTTTCAGAAACTCTCCCCTCTTATCTCTGACTTGAGGGGGTGCATTCCCATTCCCATGCCCCATGTTCTACATGTTCTGAGCCATCTGCTAAAGCAACTGGGTTTGCATCATCATCAGCTGCTCCATAGTGACAGGAGGTGGTGGTGGCAGGTCCTCGCCTCCCTGGTTGTTCCTCCTGGTGTTCACCATCTGTAGATACATCATATAAGTCTCATATGTCCATAATATATAATCTTTAAAAGATAAGGGTCTAATAAGAGTAGGTATCACAGGATCAAGACAAGATATATATGTAGGGTATACAAGAAGATAATTATTCTAAACTTTTTCGGCGAGTTGGACAAACAACAGTGTAGTAAAATGAGCATATCTCACTCTCTGTTTATCATCTGAATGCAAATTTTACCTTTCTGGAAAGCTTATGAAATTCTATACAACTTTAATTTATAACACTTTTTCAGATTCTGACGTTTAATTCGGCAAAAACAGATGACAAACAGTACTATTCCAGAATTCTGACAGCATAGAAACCTCATCTTACAACAGCTGTATCTCACAATTTATAATAGGTATTGAGGTGATTCCAGAGCCAGAAGAATTATGTAGAAGTCTACTTATCTCCATAAAATTTTCATGACCATTGGACATCTAGAACATGAGATATGAACTGATAAAGATGGACTGCTCAGAATGGACAACAAGATAAAAAGAAACCCAAATATTTATTCATATTATCCTTAAACCTTAACCTTAAACTAAATGACCGTGGACATGCCCACAAGTCGTCACAATCATGCCAAAAATCCAAATCAAACATTGTTCATTATGACAATCATCCAACCACACAAGTATCAATTGTTCAACCATTAAAAGAAAAGAAACTAAACACTCTCTCGCGTATCTACGTGTGTTTATTACATATTTTTAAGACTTCCTCCTATGGGTCGATATTGGTGCTGGTGTTGGGGTCTCCAAATTCTCCTCTATTCCTCGGGGCAACTGAGCAGGAACACCTGGCGCTTCCACATCAGGACCTCCTTGATGTTGCTTTAGTGTAGCATTCTCACGGGCAAGCTACAGGTAGGCCTTCCCCATGACATCTAACTCATCCAAGGCCTGGTCCAAATCAGTGTTGGTTTGAGCCAAGCACAAAAGGGTAGGCCTAAGCCTCATGTTCGCCTCTCTAAGTGGTGCAGCGATGTTGCAAGTAGATTGGCCGCTCTGACGGTGGGGAAGATAACGATCCTCCTCCCAGGCAATGTCGTCGAAGTGGCAGTCATGGTTGACCACCAACACCTGTCGAGCAGCATCCCTGATGGTGGCTGCACGTGTGAGCCGTGCAATGATGGCATGGTGGATGTAGCGCATCCAAGTCCCTTCACAGATGTACACTTCTGTCTCCCAGAAGCCGGTGTAGTTGGGGTGGGTCCAATGCTCTGTCCTGTACTAAGCAGTGCACCTAGTGTGGTAGCGGCGTACGAGTGAGAGAAGCTTGGGGTGGTAGTAGGCATCTCCTTGCAGATCATAGTGGATTTCTGTGGTCCACCCTTGAGCCAGCAGTGCATCATGATCATCATCGCCATTGTTTCCACCATCTCCTCCATCTCCATCACCATCACCACCATCATCTCCATTACCATCACCACCATCCCCATCATCACCATCATCAGAATAAGAACCATCAGAACCATCTCCATCATCAGCATCACCAGCTCCCTCCTGGCCACCCTGACAATTTTCTTCCATAGGCTCCTCCTCAGATTCCTCTATCTCAATGGGCTCCTCAAACATGGGCACCTCTTCCGTCTCTTCGTCCATGGGCTCATCTTCCATTACGTCCTCTAGAGGTTCCTTCATAGGCACCTCCACAGGCGGCTCCTCCTCCATGCTCCTCAGAGCCTCCACCAGATGTGGAGGAATGCACTTGTCAAATGTGAACCTTGTCCTCCTGGTGGGCATCACAATGGTCGTCTTGCAGGGTGTCAGCTTGGTGCGGGCCATCTATAAGAATAAAAAGGTTGAGTATTAGAATAAAATAATTTTTGCAACAGATAAAGAATAGAATATAAGCAAAAAATTTATAGCAAATTAAAGATAGTAAAATAAAGGTAATGTGATCCTAAAAACATCCATTTCTAACTAGGTTGATCGTCCTACAGTCAGTTATAGCTCTGATACCAATTTGTCACACCCAATTTTGCATAGCAAAACCAAGTACTCATATATGTGCGCCCATGATGTCCAAACACACACATATATCACAAATTGTAATAATATCAAAGTAAAGTACTTATTACATCGGATATCTCATCATAATGTTAATACATAGTTTTGCTCAATGGCAACGTTATTACACACACAGCGGAATAACTAGACCCAATCTGCCACAGGGACTCCAACTGGTGAACATCTCCCTAGTAGTCTTGGACATCCTCCGGAAACTCTTCACACCCATTATCTATTACCCATCCGGGATTTTCATTGAATGTAAAGCAACTATAAGCTCACCATGCTTAGCAAGTATATCAAAGGGATCTATGAGGCTCAAAAGGCTAGACACGGTTTGACTACGGTTCGCAATTTTAGTTGATCAAGTTTTAGCATCCTGAATCACTACTTTAGTGAACAATCCCAATTCCCAAGTGATATTAGAGTATAATCAAGTTTATATCAATTCCCATCCATCCACAGTAACCACTAATCATGAAGGATCCAGATCGCTCGTATCCGTGAGCACGGCTATTATAACAAGTCAAATATTTCTGCAGAAATTGTACAACTTTACCCACCGAGCTGTGATTCCCAATGCTGGGGTTTGCAAAGCCCACTACACCTCTACCTAGGAAGTGTGGTAGAGTTTCACTACGTAACCCTTCGCTAGTCGCTCTAACAAGTCATAGTGCTAAGGTTTCACTGTCTAGCCGTATGTGGCCCTCCTCTAGGAGTGGCACACATGGTCGCGGCACAGTACACAACCCCTAGAAGGAAAGGAAACATACCAACTAGTGCCCCCCTCTTGCCCTTACGAAAAGCTATAGACGAGCTAGTACAATCTAGTTAACAGGTTAAAGTCAGAGCCATATGACACTCAGGGTTGTACGAAACCTCCAGGGTGGCCGCTTCAGGATTAAGTCCTTATGGAGAGCCACTAGAGTACTCAACCCCGTACTCTAGCCCCCTAAATGTTGCTAAAAAGCTCCATTTTATCACATTGCATAATGCCTTTAGTCATGTTTAACAATTATTTTATGTTAAGCGCTGCGACATATATCCAAAATGCATACCCAAACCCTAGGTAACAAGGATATGTGGTACAAGTAATAATCTAGGTAAAGTCCTTAAGGGTATTTCAAATTAGACACATGCATGAATATGAAGTGTAAAGTTCATAGGTACAAGGGGCCTTTGGTACACTTGCCTTCCTCAAAGTTATCCTGGTACTGCTGATCTTCCGGTTGGTCTTCAGCCACGTACTATTTCTAGAAACTACAGGGACTAGAAAGAATAAAAACATGACTGAAATGTATTTATTTTGAACTAGACTGGACTGCGGGTTGTTTTTCTGGAAACTAAGGGGCTGTTTTGCAAAACAGGCGTGGCTTGACCACGGGTTGACCACGGCTACTGCCTAGGCTGACACGTGGACTAATCTGGTTGGTGCGGTGCACCACGTGTGCGTGGGCGCGCGCTGATGCGGCGCGGTGGACCGAGTCCACAGCCGCAGTGGACCGGTTATGATCCGAACCAGTATGATGAAATCTTGGCCGGCCGGATGGATCCGACAGTGTGGGACGCATAGGACGACCTCCCGCCGGTAGCATAGTCTCTCCGACGAGCCCTCCATGGCCGGCGGCCACTAGTGCTCCACGGCGAACACCGGTACAGTGTTCCGGACCTCCCTGGGTCAAACCAAATACACCTACGCGTAGCCTAAGATCCCGCGGACTTGATGGAGTGCAAACCTAGGGCGGGGAACACGCTGGAGCGAGGGTCCCGTGGCGGCGCCATGGCCGGCGTGGCTGGAGTTTGCCGATACGGCATTCTAGTGCTCTATTCGATGAAATAGAGGCATGGGGAGAACGAGTAGCTCACCGCGAGGTCGAAGGAAGGGTCGCAGCATCCGGGAAGGCTCCGAAGGCGCGGGTCGACAGTGGCGGTGACTGGAGAGAGAAGAAAGGGTGCGGGTGAGTGAAATCCGAGTGTCAGGTTACCAAAACAATGAATTGAGGGTACCTACAGTCGCGTCGGGTCACGATGGAGCTCCGGGAGGCCTCGGCAATGGCGATTGAGGCGCGGGAGCGGTGGATTGCCGGCGGCGGTGAGAGCGTGAGCACGGACGGGAAAGGAGAGAGGGACGGGGTCCGGTTCGGGTTTTGTAGGCGGGCAGCACTACGGTAGAAGGAAGGTGAGCGGGAGGCGGGCGGAATTGGTCGCCTACCATGCTTGGTGTGGCATGGCGGCTTGCCGCAGGTGGCAGCGCCATCGCCAGGAGCGAGAAAGGAAAGGAGCGCGGGGAAGAAAGGAAGGGAGCTGACGGGCGCTGATGAGCGGGTCCCGCGTCGCAGCGAGAGGAAGGGAGAGAGAGCGGGCGTGCCGGCGCGGGTGCGCGGTGAAGGCCGACACGCGGGCGAGCAGCAGCCGCACGCGTGCAGTGCGGAGGAAGGGCGCAGAGCGGGCCGTTGAGTAGGCTGAAGCCGAGAAGGTGGGAACGAGTGGAGGCGCGCGGGACTGGGCCGCCAGCAGGCCAGGCCGGTTCCGACGTGGGAGAAGAAAAAGAAGAATTGGGCCGGTTCCGGAGTTGGGCTGAAAAGGAAGAAGTTTTTTCAAGAAAATTCTTTCCTATTTCTAGTTTTTAAATCTAAGCCAAATTCAAATGGAATTTGAATTAAACTTCAACCATTCTAGCCCTACACTCAACCAAAAATAATATGCTTCGGCATGAATGCAACAAACATGTTTTTAAACCTTATAGTTAATTTTATTTAACCAAAATTTATTATTTGGCCTAAGTTAAAAATACATAGAAAATTAAATAAATACTCAAAATTAATTACTAATTTGCAAATGATATTTTAGGGTGTTACAGAATAAAAACTCAGCGATGAGAAGTTGAGAACCATTCTATTCTACCTAACCTAGCCTAGCACGGTGAAGTGCTGATCTGATCTAACTACTGTGAGAAAGCCGAAGGAACAAAATTTATTCCAACCATAGCTACTGTGAGAAACCCAAGGAAACATTGTAAAATTTATTCCAACCGCTGATCCTACATAATCATGTACTAGCTACGTTATGTATTTTCGATCTAACCGTGACACTTATAACCAAGTAACAATGTATTTTGCGAATTGAGTGTAGCTCAGCTGTTTAGGTTCCTTGCTGACCTATCTATCCTGATTCTCAACTTGGATGATTGCTCGTATTTTTCTATATTTATTTCAGGACTTAACGGCATTATTCTTTTAGTCCTCTCGGAGATACTCATAGGGTAGGGTCACTCACAGATGGTCATGGAGTAGGGTTAGTGCGTGTATATGAGTGTCCACATCTGTATTGAGTCGCAAAAAAAGAAAGCAACAATATACTTTGTCGATAATTTAGGGGTGCAACAGATAACCAGGAATATATCTATGTGGAAACTGCTACGCGTATTTACTTTCTGAATCACTGAGGTTCGCTCCAGATGAACATCTATTGAGTAAAACACAGGCTAGCAATCTCCAAACAGATAACCAGGAATAAATATATCTTTCTGGAAAGTGCTACGCATATTTACTTTCTGATGAATCACTGAGCTTTAGCTCCAGATTAACATCTATTGAATAAAATCCAGATAACGTTTTCACTGGCTAGCAATCCCCAAAAAAATCGGACCAGCGGGGAAAACGAAACACACAACTTTTCAGAGGCAAAATCATAATATGGATGAAGAGTGGAATATAGGAATACACACTACTTTCTTCGATTGATTGGGTACATATATATATACGTCCTCGTACACATGCAGCCACACACGCAACACACACATGCAGCCGCACAGTGCCTAGTCTAACACTCCCCCACAGTCTTAACTGGGAGCACCGCAAACATTAAGACTGGACCTAAACTCCGTGAACACGGACGTCGGCAAACCTTTGGTGAAGATGTCGGCGTACTGGGACGTAGTCGGAACATGCAGGACGCGGACCTCACCAAGGGCGACTCGCTCTCTGACGAAGTGTAGATCAATCTCGACATGCTTTGTTCGCTGATGCTGAACTGGGTTACTAGAGAGGTAGACTGCACTGACATTATCACAATAGACCACGGTGGCGTGGCGAAGAGGATGGAGGAGCTCCTGCAGAAGTTGGCGCAACCAGCAGGCTTCGGCAACACCATTCGCCATTGCCCTATACTCCGCCTCTGCACTGGACCTGGACACAGTGGGCTGACGCTTGGATGACCAGGAGATGAGATTGTCCCCGAGGAACACGGCATAGCCAGAGGTGGACTTGCGCGTGTCAGGACATCCCGCCCAATCAGCATCCGTGTAGACAATAAGATCAGCCGGTGTGGTCCGGTGAAGGTGGAGACCGAGGTCCAAAGTACCCTGAAGATAGCGAAGAATCCGCTTCATAGCACCAAGATGAGGTTCCCGAGGATCATGCATACATAAGCAGACCTGCTGAACAGCGTAGGCGATGTCCGGACGGGTAAAGGTGAGGTACTGTAAGGCGCCAGCGATGCTGCGGTAGGAAGTGGGGTCGGCCACGGCGACACCATCGGCAGACAGCTTGGCGTGAGTATCCACAGGGGTACTGCAAGGCTTACAGTTGAGCATACCAGCACGGTCCAGAATATCCAGCATATACTGACGTTGTGAGAGGAACAGACTGTCATGTTGGCGCTGAACGCTGACTCCAAGAAAATGATGAATGGGTCCCATATCCGTCATAGAGAATTCCCGGCAGAGAGCTGCAATAATCCGCTGAAGAAGACGCATAGAAGAGGCCATCAGAACGATGTCATCAACATAAAGAAGCAGAATAGCCATATCGGTGCCATGATGATAGATGAAAACTGATGTATCAGACTTCGCCTCAACAAAACCAATGGAGGTAAGATAAGAGGCAAACCGATGATGCCAGGCGCGGGGAGCTTGCTTCAATCCATACAGGGACTTGTTCAGGCGGCAGACAAAGTCGGGTCTGGAGGAGTCAGCAAAACCAGTCGGCTGTGCACAGTAGACGATCTCATTCAAGGTGCCATGGAGGAACGCATTCTTCACATCAAGCTAATGAATAGGCCATGAATGAGAGAGTGCCAGAGTAAGGACAGCCCGAACAGTTGCTGGCTTGACCACAGGACTGAAGGTTTCATCATAGTCGATGCCAGGACGTTGCGTGAAACCACGAAGGACCCACCGAGCCTTATAGCGGTCAAGAGTGCCATCTGACTTGAGCTTGCGACGAAAGACCCACTTTCCTGTGACAAGGTTGACACCAGAAGGCCGAGGAACCAGGGACCAGGTGTCATTGGCTTGCAGGGCATCAAACTCCTCCTGCATAGCCTGGCGCCACACCGGATCCGCCAACGCGGAGCGGACCGAAGTTGGCACTGGAGAGAGCGCGGCCGCCTGAAGATTCAGGCGGTCGATGGGGTGCCGCGTGCCGTCCTTGCCACATGTGCGCATGACGTGCGCATTGGTGACAGGAGGGATCGCCTGAGGCACCGTGGTGGTGGTGCGGCCGGAGGGACGGCTGGCGCCGCTGGCAACAACCTGAGACGGGGCGTCCGCAGGGGCAGCAGAGCCGGCTGTCCCGGTGGGGGGTGCGCCGTCGGGGGCAGCCGTGGGTGGCGCGGGAGAGGGCCCTGTCGAGGCACCAGCCGGTTGGGGGCTAGGTGCCGGCGCGCCGCCGCTGCAGCTGGGGCTGCTAGGGGCGGCGTCCATGCCGCCGGGAAGTCGTGAACCTGCATACACAGCTCTTGACCCATAGGGCAAAGAGGAATCATCAGCGCTGTCCAAAAAATCGAGTGTGGTGGGATCCTAGGGCGAAGTGGACATATCGGCGAAAGGAAACACCGCCTCGTCGAAGACAACATGTCTGGAGACGATAATGCGGTTGGAATGAAGGTCAAGGCACCGATAGCCCTTATGATCGGATGAGTACCCCAGGAAGACACACAAGGAGGAGCGAGGTGATAGTTTATGTGGAGCTGTGGATGACAGGTTAGGATAGCAGGCGCAGCCGAAAACACGAAGGTGGGTGTAGTCAGGCTGCACGCCGTGTAGAACAAAGTGGGGGGTGCGGTTGTCTAAGGTTTTTGTGGGGTGGCGGTTTAGGAGATAGGTGGCAGTGTGGAGTGAATCCGCCCAATAAACTGGAGGGAGATTGGCCTGAAAAAGGAGAGAGCGCACAATATTATTAATGGTGCGAAGAGTGCACTCAGCCCGCCCATTTTGCTGAGAGGTGTATGGGCATGACAGACGGAGGACGACACCATGTGTGAGGAAGAACGTGCGGGCCGAGGAATGATCAAATTCACGGCCATTGTCGCACTGGACTGCCTTGACGGAGGAGTCGAACTGTGTGCGCACATGAGAGAAAAAATTGGTAAGAGTGGTAAAAGTGTCGGATTTGAGGCGTAGCGGGAAAGTCCAGCTGTAGTGAGTGCAATCATCAAGAATGACAAGATAATATTTGTATCCAGAAACACTGACAACTGGGGAGGTCCAAAGATCACAATGTATTAAATCAAATGGGCGCGACGCACGCGAGGTTGACAGGCTAAATGGGAGGCGCACATGGCGACCAAGTTGGCAAGCGTGGCAAACATGAGGATCGTGGCGCTTATTACAGGAAATAGCATTGGAAGTAATTAGCTTGGACAAAGCCTCATGACCGACGTGACCGAGGCGGCGATGCCAGAGGGTGGTGGACGCTGCAACAGTGAGGGCGGTGGCGCTGGTGGTGCTGGTGGATGCGGGCGGGAAGAACGGGTAGAGATCACCTGTGCTATTGCACCTGGCGATCACGCTCCGTGTCTGAAGGTCCTTCATAGAGAGACCGAAAGGATCAAACTCAATGGAACAGTTATTATCAGTGGTGAAACGACGAACAGAAATTAAGTTCTTAATAATGCTAGGGGAAACTAGAACATTAGAAAGAATTAAAGGCCGTTGCGAAGTCGAAAAGGAGTGAGATCCGACGGAAGTAACAGGAAGTGTAGCCCCATTACCAACAATGATAGATGAAGGATTTGATGACAAAGGAGGGTGAGAGGAGGAAATTATACCAGCGTTGTTGACCATATGAGCGCCGGCACCAGAGTCGACGTACCAGTCGCTAGGGCCTGGAGGAGTCAGCGACATGGTGCTGAAGTTGCTGGCGAGCGACGTCGTGTCAAATGACCCCCCGTGCATGGGAGTCCACGGCTGCTGTGGCGCCTGCTGCTGCGGTGGTGGAGCCTAGGGGCCGGGTTGCCCGTACCCGAACCCTGGAGGTGCGCCATAGATGTATGGCGCAAGGTAGGGCTGAGGCGGCGTGATGGCGGTGAAGGCCGGCGGGCGATGGGGTGCTCCTGGCGCAGGGCCCGTGGGTGGCTGGTGCGGCCAAAACTGCAGCGTGCCCGCCCACGGGTTGTAGATCATGGGCGGCGGACGAGGAGCACCGGGTTGCCCAGCGTTGGTGCCCTGCTGCTGCTTGTTGCCGCCGCGACCACGCCGGCGCCCGTTGCGGTTGCCCTGACCGCCGCCGTAGCCGCCTCTTTGGCCGCCCCCGTGACCACCGCCCTGGTTGCCCCCTTGAGCGTCACCAGGTGCGCGACTGGGAGGGCGAGAGCTGCCGGCCGAGTCAGTGAAGAGGGCCGGCGGGGCTGGAGGTGGCGGGACGGGGGTGTCATCGGCAGCGTCGTTGATGTCGATCTCCTCGAGCAGGAGCAGCATGCGCGCCTCGGCAAAGGTGGGGAACGGCTGCCGCAGCTTGATGTTGGTGACCATGGGGCGGAACTTGTCGCTGAGGCCACGGAGGAGTGTGAGGACGAGGGTGCGGTCGCCAACGGGATCGCCGAAGTCGTTGAGGGTGGCAGCCATCGTCTCGAGCTTGCGGCAGAAGTCGGTGATGGATGACGACCCTTGCTTCACCGTGCGGAACTCGGCGGACAGCAGCAGCGCGCGCGATTCACGCTGGCCGAGGAACTCGTCCTTGAGATGGAGCCAGGCGATGCGAGCGTTGGGGTTCTTAAGCATGGTGGATTGCTGAAGGTCGGCGTTGATCGTCCCGTAGATCCACGTGAGGACGGTGCAGTCCATCTGCACCCACGCCGGCCGATCGGCGTTGACCACGTCGGTGAGGACGTGATCAGTGAGGGTGTACTTGCCGAGCACGACGAGGAAGAGGGAGCGCCAGCGGTTGTAGTTGTTCGCGGCGCGGTCGAGGACCACCGGGACGAGCACCTTGATGTTCAGGACGGCGATGGCGGCGGAGTGGACGTCGGCGTGCTTGGCCTCGTACTCGTCGAGAGCCTTGGCGCGGTCGGCGGCGATCTGGCGGAGGCGGGCAGCCTCGGCCTCGCGCTCGCGCTCCTCGCGCGCTTCACGGGCCTGGCGCTCGGCTCCGGATTCGGCCATCGGCGAGAGACGCGCGTCGGGGACGGACGAGTCGGGATCGCGGGCCGGCGGCAGATCACGCGCGGCAGAGCACGGTCACGCACGGCAGAGCACGCGCGTCGGGATCGCAGGCGTCGACCGCGTCACGCGCGGGAGAGGCAGGCACGGCGCGATGGCGCTCGTGCGGGAAGAGGAGGCCGGCGAGCGAACTGCCCAGCGACGGCGGCGGCGCACCGTTCGTGGGGAACGGCGGCGGTTGAGTAGGGTTAGGCGGAAGCGTTGATTACGGGATCGTAACCTCCCCTGATACCATGAAGAGTGGAATATAGGAATACACACTACTTTCTTCGATTGATTGGGTACATATATATATATATATACACGTCCTCGCACACATGCAGCCACACACGCAACACACACATGCAACCGCACAGTGCCTAGTCTAACAATGGAGATTCTCAGTGGCAAGTCCAAAGTTCATCCGCCCTAAACAGAAGTTAGCAAATAAGATAGTAGCGAACGAAAGAATTTCTACTATTCCCATAAAAAAAATTCTAATATTAACTGCACAATTAAAAGATTATCTGGCCTCTTTACACCCTCTGTGGGTCGTCTAAAACTGAAAAAAGTACACCTAAACGACGAAACAGGATCCTCAGTAGTTTCTGAAAGAAGCCTCCTAATGACATCTTCTTCTTTTCGGTAACACAGTGCCCTCAACTAGATATAGTGTGTGATGGAGCGTTGTGTTAACTGGATCAATATCTTGAAAGTACAACACACCTGAATGTCTTCATTATGATCTATCTATCCCAGACATGAAGGGCACCTGAAGGTCCGTACATAAACAGCAGCTTCAGCCAAGCATACTCCAACATTAGCCCAGAATTTCTTCGTGCAAATCAGTACTTGTCTGGACTGTTTTCCCCATTTTCCAGCATTTGTGTTGTAACATCCCAAAGGAACTTTGGTTCAAGATCACTGATTCTTGATAGAGTGTTCACCTCATCTCTAATAATGATAAAACCCTGCATGTTCGTAATATTGTCAAACAGAACTGATTACATAACAAAGTAGATATGCTAGATCACAAACTGATGAACCAATGGAAATTGCAAAAGGACCTGGAAGGATTATTGGATAGATAGAGGAATCGATGCTGATTTGATGGAGTTTGTGGATAAGAACAAGTATAACTGGGAACTGGAGCAGATACCGAACACGAACAGAATTGGGGAGCAGATGGGTGTGAAACAATAAAAGGTTGTAGTGGATGCAACAAGTGGATCGGCCTCAAGTAGTAGTTTTGTTCTACTGAAGAGAGTAAATGAGTGACAGAGTTTACAAACCAAATCTGTCTAAAGGAGACTAGCAATTCATTCTGCACATACAAAATTATGACAGCTTCGTCAAAACAAAAATAAATAATGTGCCGCGTTATGTAATCATAAGGAAGTGATGTGGCTGAATTTGCTTATACAGTTATACAGTCACAATACCAAAGTATGCGCTGTTGGACAACATAATGCATAACTTCAGTTTCTATGTAAGGATGGCTAAAGAATATCTGTTTGGATAGAAATAGCGCACATCTTTGGTTTGGGTTTTATCTCAGCTATGTCGCACGGCGGTTGCTAAATACTGAATGGATTGCAGGGGATGTAAATGAATTGCAAAATAAAGTGAGTGCGGCTACCTGTGGAGAGGCCGGGGACGGGCTGCCTGCTAGCGCTCGGCCACTCGGGGCTACCTGCGGTGGCGGATCTACGGCCGCACAAGGGCGCATGGCGGAGACAATGATCGGTGCCTCGGCGGGTGGCGCCTTGAAGAAGCGGACAGCAGAGAGCCTAGAGCGGACGCACGGGTGGCACGGCGGTTGTGGCATGCAGCGGTGCTCTTGGCCTCGCGCTGGGGCGAATGGCTGTCGCCGGTCGGCCGATGGCGCGGAGCTGGTTGTGCGTCTATGTCATGGTGGGCTAGGGCAACTGTTGGTTGGCTTAACTAACTTGGGCCGATGGCCGATGGGCCGCCTGGTGGGCGGGTGGCCTGGTGCCGGTACAAAGTTTGAATACTTCAGGTATCCAATTCGATAAGTCTAATACACGATCGGTCGCGCTCAGCACAAAACGCGCGACCACTTGGTGCCCGCGGGACACATTTCCACGTGCATGGGCCGCGCAAGTTAATGGGTGTGATTAAACTTTTGTCGTCAGATGGGCTAAAGTACGTGAATTGCACGGCACGCGAGTAGGTAGGATAGACATGTCACTTTCACTCATGATGGTCAGCACAGTGTAGTCCCTGTTTGTTTGTACAAACTCTGAAACTCATATATTTTCTTTTAGTGGCCATAACTTTCTCATATAGTGTCTATTTTTAATTCAGTTTGCACCACTATTTTTTTCATTGCCTCAACCTTTCCATAAAAGTTGTAGTATCTGAACTCATGCATCAACGCACACCACGCGCACGCAACTCACTGACTCACATCCGACCCCAAGTGCACAAGCTAGAACTACAACCGATACCTAGGCTATGAAACACGGTTGAGAGATATGACACTCGTGGCACGTCCGTATGAGGCAACGAAATTTATTAAGGGAATACTACTGTTCCCTAGTGAGACACCCGAGTTTGATCCTAGGGATCGAACTCGGTCGGGCAGCTCCCCACCAGAGCAACTGCCATTGGGCTACGAGCCCATTCTCCGCCACTATGTTTCTTATGATGAGATCTATAAAACAAGACCCATGATCCATATATTGTGGGAAAGTTTTATATTATATAATGACAACTTATGTTAGCTCTACAGTAGATACTTATTATGTGTAAACTTCTCAGCTATTATGTACATAGGTTGCTACAAAAATTGGTTTTACTCTCATATTGTTACTCACATAGGTTATTTGCATAAGTTGTCACGTTATCTCTATATAACTTGCTACCAAGCAATACATAAGTTGTACTTTTTGGACATAAGTTATTACGCAACGATTACATAAGCTTTTGCATTTTGTAATGAGGAGTAAGGGACGAAAGATTACAAGAGCTGGATACTTATGTATAAGCTTTGTAACTATTATGTACATAAGTTGCTACAGAAATGATATTCTACCCTCATATCGTTACCTATCTAAAGTAACTACATAAGTTGTCATATTGTCTCTATATAAGTTGCTACTAGACACTACATAAGTTGTTGTATTTTTCTACGCACAAGTTATCACGTAGCCATTACATAAGTTTACATTTTTGTCTCCATATAAATTTGCTACTAGACAAGTAGACATACAATATAAGTTGCCACGTAGTTCCTACATAAGTTTCTCAACAAAAACAAAACCATCACGAGCCCCCTCCTCAGCATCCTGTGTGCTCCCCATCCCTTCCATCCCCTCCCTGTGCTGCTCTCGTGAGATTGGCATAGGGTTTCTCCAGTCCGCTGCCCCCCACCCCCGGTCTGTAGATGGCCCCTCCTCTAGGCCGCTGCCACCCATTGTGGAGCGTCGCGGCACCTACCGCCCACCATTTGGTCTAGGCCACTGGACATCCCCGCCGAACACCGAGTGCCTCATCGCTTGCAACCAGCCGCATGCTCTAGGACGTCGCTTTATTCCTCACTTGGTGCCCGCTGCCTTGCCTAGTGCCCGGTGCATCGCCTAGCGGCGCAACGGCTCCTCTTGGCCACACAAATGTCACAATGAAGCACCGTGAGCAAACATTATTAGTGTTATGGGAACCAGGGTTCCCCTTCATGCATGCTCGAGATGGCAAAGGGGTTTCCATGTCAATTGTGCCCCTAGACGCAATAGACAATAGCGTCCCTGACTTAACAGAAAAATCGCACCTTGGCAAAGACCTGAGCACTTGGTGTGCTCAGTGTGGGACACGTGGATTGCCCCAAGCACTGGGTGTCCTAGGGGTGGTCCGGCCGGCCGGACTTCAAGTGCTCGGGCTGATTCCGAACCTCCAGCACCCTAGGCATCCGCGGTAGGTGCTTGGCTGTCCGAACTCCTGCCAGCACAGTGCATGGTCGCATTTAATGTGGGAGATAAGAACGGCTATCTCCCCAATCACCCTAGATGTGACGGATTTGGATGGTGTGCCCCATCCCATCCACCTTTATACCATAGACGCATGACGAGAGAGGACTCCCGCCTCCCCTCTATCCAACGGCTACTCGACGAAAGTGTAACACGTTGGCCCAAAATCTCTTTATGGCCTAGCTCCCACATGGAATGGGCCCGCATATGTATATCACCTCTGTACACATTCGTTCTCGCTTCGTGTAAAATGGTTTACCCAGAGTTGATATTTTTGGTTCTAGAAGGCTTATATGCTGGCCCAGATCTACTTATACTAGCAAGATTGGACTAAACCTATGAACCGGATTGTTACACATAGGCCAGAATGGGCCAAAATTGGAGCACTAATGGACTAGGGTATTACGTGAAACCTCTCATCTCCCTGACCAGTGGGGATGGGGGGCAAATGACTTGACAGAGCACGCCGCCCATGATCGCTACGTGTAAAATAGTCTACCCACAGTTGATATTTGTTGGAAAGTTCGGTTTCCAGCAATTGAGACAAAGAAGGACAACGAGGGCCTTCACCCAGTCTTGTGCCCTGGGCGAAGGTATGAGTAATGAAAGGTGGGCTCTAGCCAGATTATGGTTTTATAAATGTATCTCCCTCCTGTACAGAGTTTGACTCCCCCTTTTATAGGGCACTAAAGGGCACTGTCTGCTAGAGCTACTCTTTACATTTTCTACCCCTTGTCGATTACAGTACATTCCCGGAATATTCCTATGTTAATGCAAGCCCCCTAGGGCAATTTGGGTATCTTCTTTCCTTTACTGCCTTTGCCTATTGGGCCACCGTCGACGATCCGTCATCGGCTCACGGCCCAGTAATGCCACTGAGCGGGGGCTTTCCCTGGTTCTGGGGCCTCTGCCTGGGAAGCCTTCGTCGGAGCTTCCCGACCTCCGTTTCTGGCATCCGAGCCATAGCCTTCGCTCATGCCGTGAGAGCCTCGGCCCCCAACCGCGTATTGGTGCCTTCGCCGTAGCTTCCTGGCCTTGACCTCACGCGATCTCTCGAGTGAAGGCCTAGGCCTCCTTTCCCTGCACACTGTCCACAAAACTTGTTAGCTGTTAGTTCTTATAGCTGTTGCGAACTTTGTCCTCCGCATCTCATAACAGTGTCCCAATAGTTCCCCCTTGAGGGTTTGGTCTGATGCTAGCGGGCCTTGCCCTCAAAACATAGTCCCCAGGCTTTGAGGCACGGAGGCTTCCCCCATGGCGGGCCTTGCCCTCGAAACCTAGCCCTCGAGTTCTGAGGCGCGGACGCTCTTTGCACACGGGGAGGCTTTGGCCCCTTTCCCCCTTGGGACACCTAGATCAGAACGTTGTGTTGGTGATGTGCCGTCATTTGATTCACCGCGGTGGCTGCGGAACCAACATGTTTTGGAATAGACGTGACCGTTGGCCTAGAAAGTCGAAGCGATGCGGTGGGGGCTATATAAGGGTCGGTAGGTGATGGCTCCCCCCGTCCCTATCTAAGCCATCACATTCATTGCTGCTGCTTTCTACACTATCCCTTTGCGCCTAGTTTTCAATTAGTTGGTGTTTGCCTTTGCTCCCTTTTGGGCTGTCACTGAGTCTTAGAAGTGGCTACGCCTGTCAATCTTCCTTCGCGCCGGGCTTCCTTCTTTGGGCCGTATTGTTGAATTCTCGGTGTTAGGTCTAGTGGGTGGTCTGCGCCGTTTCAGGAGTGTATGATTGTCAGTGCGGAGGCATTAGGGTTTGAGGAGGATCTTTCTGGAGTTGAGGCCTCCGTCGTTGATTTGATAACTGCTTAAGAGGCAGAAGACATGGCCGGCTCATCTAGGATGTGGGATTTTGAACCTTCGCTTATGACGAAGGACATGATTGAGGAGTTGCGGCAGTTGGTTGCTTTGGTGATGCTAAGGTGAAGCCTTCGGAGGGGGAGATAATTCCTAAGCCGAAGGCCGCTGATGTCATGGTTTTTAGGGATTTCTTCCTTTGCGGCATTCGCTTCCCAGCAGCGTGCTTCCTTCACCAAGTCTTGGAAGCGTTCGAGGTACAACTTCACCATCTTACCCCCAATGGTATTGTTACCCTAAGGAAGTTCTGCTGGGCTTGCTTGTCTTATGGTGCGGAGCCGAATGTTGGTACTTTCTGTGAGTACTACGAGCTCTAGCACCAGCCTAAACGAGCTGGCGAAGGCCAATTGGTGGCGCAGTATGGAAGTTGTGCTTTTATGCCGCGAAGGAACCAAAAGGGTGAGAAGTTGGAGATCTCCTTCGCTTAGAAAAACAAGTGGTCAAAGGATTGGATGCAATATTGGTTCTACGTGAGGACTAGTGGCATGACGTCTACCAGTTTAGATGGGAAGAAGAATACCCGCTATCCATTGGCCTTAGTGATGAATCTAATGAGGCCTTTGACTCAATGGACCCTAGGTCCCAGGACTGAAGACGGTCGCAAAGCCCGCGACAAGGTTTTTGCTCTGGCATGCCAGTACTCCGGAGGCCGTGATTTGGTTGAGGTGATGGTGGTGGCTAACTGCTGGCCCCTTGGAAGGAACAGGCCAGCCATGACCATTAAGATGGTCAATCTGCCTATTTTTGGCGAAGGTGTTGGGGTTCTGTTTCCCCGCTTTGGCTTTGAAAAGGAGGGTCGAGCCGCTGAGAAATTGGTGAAGTCCACCGAGGCAGGGGCACGTGAGATACTTGGCGAAATGTCTAACCGGGAGTATCTGGCATGCCGAGCCATCACCGATACAATGCCTCGGCTCAAAAGAGTTTTTGAGGAATTCAGGATCCACCACGAGGAACATGACATTCCTGCGAAGGTGCATAAGTTCATAGAGGACAAGGCAAGGAAGGCCGCTGCCAAAAATGTGACTGTTGTGGTAGAGGCGAAGAAAAGGAAAGGGGCTACTGCACCCAAGGTCATCACAAAAAGGCAGAATAGTGTGGCTGCTTCTGCTGCTGCTCCACCAATGCATCCACGGCCGCCTCCGCCAATGATGACGAGGAGGTTGCCGAAAATGTTGGCGGAGGCTCTGGCTCCATTGCTACCAGAACGGGGGAGGGGGGTGAGCGCTCTGCTACCTCCTTGGATCTTGGTGGCGATGACTTAGTGGACATAGCCCTCCATGGAATGGGCGTTGGCCTTTCTGCTGAACCCTCCACCGTGGCGCCTATGCCTGGCGTTTTGGGTGACGAGTCTTCTGGCTCCGAGGGCAAAGGTGCTGGTAGTGGTGAAGCTTCTCTGCCGAGAGAAGGGGAGGCCGCTAGTACTGGCCTTCGCCTTCCTATGGCCGGTCTCATATAGGTGTCTAAGGACAAGGCAGAGGCAAGCTCTCCAGTTGCTCCATTTCAAAACGTGAGGTTTTAGGGCACCGGTCATCACGCCGAGGATGCTGGTGGCTCAAACGCTGCCCCGAGTCCTTTGCATCTGGGTAAGTTGGCTCTTAGCTTTGTTTTTCCTTTGCTGTTTGTATTTCCCTGTTTTATCGGGACTTATTTTTATTTTTCTAGGGGGTTTGACGGAGGACCATGGGAAAACTGATGAGAACCCTAACGATCCTTTAGGTGTAGACCTTGCCCGGATTGGCTTGGGAGCACCTCCGAGGCCTTCGCTTGGGGGCGTGACTTCTCGCCCATCTGGTCCTGCCTTGGATGGTTGCGAAGGTTGCTTTTTGCTTCTTGTTTTCTATTTCTGTATTATATTTTGTTTTGGTCTTTGTTGATTTTTGGTTGCTATTTCAGGTGCCTCCGACAGCACAATAAGTGGGTGGGTGGATGTCCTAGGAACTATTTACAATGATATAGGAGCTTGTTCTTCCTATATCTTTTGTTTTATTTCTTTTTGTCTTACGTTTCTTACGCTTGATTTGCTGTTAGGCCGCCTTCGCCACCACTTGAAGAATATTGACTACTTCAAGTTGTTGCGGATGAACTTGGAGCAGCAATGTGTGGTATGTTTATTTTTTCATTCTCAGCTATTACTCTACTATGCTTGTGGCTAACGTTCGTCCTGATAGAGCCACTATCTCTCGGAGGCCATCGAGGAGCATGGCATGCAGGAGGTGGTCGATTACAACCTGGCCATCGAGGCCATGAAGAAAGTGGTGGAAATTCTTGAGGCCGAGAAGACTCGGCTTGTAGGGGAGGTTGGTGGTCTCCCGCACTGCCCATGCTGAGCTAGAGGAGCTATAGAAGAAGGTTGATTTGTTGAACAAGGAGGGTGATGGTGTGAAGGCTGCTGAGCGCACCATGAAGGCCATTGAGACAGCCAATAACCTTCGCAAGGAGGTTGATGCTGAAAGGGAGTCCGCCACTGCTTTGAAGGCACAAGTGGACATGTTGTCTAAGTGCCTTGAAGATGTCAAGTCCATTGGACTAGCCGTGGTTGAGCTTTATGTGGGTGCGCTTGAGCAGTTCAGAGGCTCTACGCCACTGCTGCCCTCTGAGCCTTCGGCATTCAAAATCTTCTCTTGGATGAAGGCCAACTTCATGAAGCTCCCTAGCTTCGTTTGCGGTGCTATCGACTTTGGAGCCTTGGCCTCCACCATGAATCTTTCAAAGATGCTAGCGCAGGATGGCTGCTCGCATGCCACAGATGTGAAGGAGAGAGATCTTGAGGGCCCGACCGATCTTGGAACGACTTCGCGTGATGTCAGAAGACCAGTCCGCCACTTTATGAAGTTGTTCTGGGTGAAGTTTGGCAAGGCAGAGGCTCGCTCGATGGCGAAGGCACGCCGAGCTGAGGTTGGTTTTTCTCTCATAGCTTATTATTTTTTTTAAGTTTTCTGCCGCTTGTTTTCTATGTTTTATAATCTTGGTATTATTTTTGTAGGAGTTGCAGAAGAAAGAGGTTGTGCATGGTACTGCTGGGGCATGATCTTTGCTGGCTATGGAGGTGCCTGCTCCGAAGGCTCCATCTCTAGCTGTTGAGGTCCCGAATCCCTGGGAGCCTATGCCTTCTCCTGCTGACCCGGAGGTGTAGTGTAGGTTCTAGTTAGTTTTCTAGGCTTGGTCGAAGGCAATGTGCTGCAGATGCCCATCCTTTGTATATATTTAGGTCTAAATTGTGAACTTGTCCTATGCAGGTCTCCTTTGCTGGGACTATGCAGGACGTGCCTCCTATTACTATGTACCAAGACAGAATTTATGTTATTGGTGAACTATGACAATATTGGCGGGAAGCTTTTCCCCGATGTTTTGTTCACGACATGTTTGCTTTTGTGAAGTACGATATTGACAATGAACATGCGGAGTTTACTAGGTCGCTAGCTTGGCAAGGGCCTCAACCTTAGTTTTATACTACTTTGTTTAACCTGCCTTTGTGCCTTTGTAGTTGTTACTTGGAAGGCCTTAACGCCTCCTTTGCCCTGTTATTGCCTTCGGGCTTTTGTACTATTGCGCTTCTAATGCGTTGTTGTTGTAATCATATCTGCTTTTGTAATGAACTTTTTCTTGATTGTCTATCTGTGCGGTTCTTTTTACAAAGGATTCTTACTACGAGTTTTGGCTAGGCCGAAGGGTTACATTTTCTATGCCTTGCTCTCTCTCTTGCCTTCGCTTCTCTCTTCGTTCGTCGACGTTGAGTACGAGTCTGTGTTCTTGCATGGAGAAGCTGAGCTGTTGGTCTTTGACCCTGCACGCATTGCAGAGGCTTTGGTGCTTGTCTTGTTGCTCTGGCCTCCATCATTGTGCTTGCTTAAAGTTGACAGCGAAACTTTAGCATGTCGCAGCATAGAAACTAAAGTGCTCGTATTCGATCTTGCAGACGCTGCGAAGGTTTTGGCACAATTTGAGCATTCATTGGAGGTGCTAGTTTTTATCCTTGATGCTTCTCTAGTGGTCACAAAGCAATTTGTGCAAGCAACGGAGGTTGAAGAAGCATTTCTTGGACATTGTCTCCGCTTGCACCTAGATTGTTTTGTTTCTGCCTTCAGCTATGCTTGAGCAGCTGCGCTCCCATCGAACATGGTTGATGCTAGGTTGCACCAGGTGGTGTCTTCGGTTGTAGGGGGATGTTACGAGCCTTCGTGCAATAACCTCCCGCAACCTCTAACACTGATTGTTTGCTGTCGGGCTGTGGTCATTCAACGCCCCATGGAGGTTGTACGACACCAAGTGGAGGATGCGTACAACCTCAACGTGGCCTTCGCCGGGCTATGCGAGCTGCTGAATTTATGAGTCTTCGCACGATGCCTTCTGGTCTATCATTTCTAAGGAAACTCTAGCTTCCATTTTTCTTTGGGTTGGCTCTATAGTGCACTGGCTTTTAGTTGGTTTGGCTTCCCCCTGGCACTCTTCTAGAGGTAGGGGTATAAAAATGCACTGACTAGGGCTATTGCTATGGCAGGGCGCCGGATTTTATAGCCTACTACTTGTACGTTTTAATAAATCTTGGTGGTTGGCCTTTGTTTATTGCTTAGACATGTTTTGAAGTCATGATGAGCATTGGATTTTTTTGGTACTTGGCATATCTTTTGGTCTTTATTCCTGCTGTACCTTAGCTATTAATTCCTGATAGTTATCTAGAGCTTGATGATGACAAGACTTTTCCCGATGCCTACGACGAAGGTAGGTCTTTGTCGGGTTTGTTTTGGCCTTTTTTGGCCGTTTTGATAAATCCTTGATGCCTGAATATGGACAGGGCTTTCTCAAGGTTACAGGCTAATTTAGTCGTGGAGGTCGTTCCATGCTTCAGAGCCTTCGTCTAAAGCATTGGAAGGTCCTCTTTGTCATAATGTTGTTGTTGAATGTTGTGGCTCCGTTGCTAGCCACTTTTTACCTTCGCTTTTCATGGTATTCTTGGGGGGTGTTGAATGTTGTTAATGTCAATTATAAACCGTTAATGTATCCTACATATACACTTAATTCCATTACCAAACATACATATAGGGGTTTAAACTAATGAATTCCATGAGCTTTGGTGAATATGTGAATGCAGGAGGATTTATGTAGAAAATAGCTCCCGAGACCACTATCATACACTCTAAACAAGCAAACTGACGATAACGAGTGATTCTACCCATGAAACCTATGAAAGTTGACTCAAGACAGAGCCCAAGACCCACCATCAGAGGGGGAGGCCCATCTAGTACTATGGTGGGCCTCTTGCCCTCTGCCGCCTCGTACATTTTCCTAAGATCTGCACCCTTGATTTTAAGGCGGTTTATCCAACGGTGATTGAGGGAGTTCACGCGGATCGATGACATGGCAATTCCTTGCCCCCTACTCCACCTCGATTCATTGGCCGCTACTCCATCTCCCCCCCTATATAAGGGCGCCTAGACCCCCTCCTGGAGGCCATCTCATTAGGGATCGAGCCATACAACAAGAGAGATATCTCCACAAATCTCTCAAGATGTAGAAGTAGAATAGATAAGTTGAGAGTTAGGGAGAGTCGAGCTACGCTCATGTTTTGGATAAATCTTTGGAGGCCTGGTATATCTTTGTATCTTACCTTTGCAAGACTTATGCTTTAGATACAATTATCTTCTCTATTTACTTTTATGCTTTCATGTGTGTGGTTAGTATAGTTATCATACCTTGGCATGGGATCTCCGCTCGCATCGAGTGCTCTAGTTATTATATGTGATTTGAGTAGTAATTAATAGTGTAGACGTGGTGTCTAGACTATGAGTTACTTGAGATTGTAGCCAACCCCGCGGATAGTTGTGGTAGGTCTAGGTGGTGACAGCCCTGATGGCCGATGTAGTCCACCACGTTCGGGTTGGTGTTTGTAGGACCATAGTCAGAGCTTCCTAGTCCCTTTCTCATCTTTTTTTGTGGCTAGTGTTTCGATGTCCCAAAGTGTTATGGTGTACGATTGCTAAATCTATCCATCTTCAGTTACCTTCTAGTGTAAACTAGAATTGAACCAAATTAATAGAGAAGTATTTAGGAACGTTGAACTCACCCGTTGTCCTCTCAATCTAGCTAAGCTACTCCTTTATTTTACCATGAAATTCTCTTATGTGTGTGTCATATTTCATAACTCTTATCATTTATCACTTATCCCTAATTTAATCTAGTAGGTATACTAGTTAGTATATACATGATAGTGAACTATCAAGTTCTTTAACCATTGCTTCCCTGTGGATAAATACGATACTATGGAATACTCCTGGGTAAAAAGCTATAACGGTATCCGTGCGCTTGCGGAATTTTCTGTGTATGTTAAAAAATACCAACAGGGGGATTCCTCTTTATATTTTTAGAGGTTTTACATGGAATCGGCCTCGTTAAAAACCTCACCTTCGCTAGGAGCCCCCTTTGTGAGGAAAAGAGTGCAGGGCCTTTTGCATGAAATGTAAAGAGAATGCGAAAACTAGAAGAAGCTTAGAGACCTTCGCTTATAGTTCCGCGGAGGCCACCCTTTTTACATTTAGATGTAGAACCTATGCAAATTGTCGATGTTCCAGATGTGAGTTGTTTTGCCTTCGCTGTTAGTTAGGTAGAATGACCTGGGTCTTCCAGTGGCCTTCGCCATGTATGGGCCTTCCCATTTTGGTTGAAGCTTTCCAACTTTTTTAGCATTAGGTTTTCTTCTGAGGACTAGATCTCCATCTTGTATGAGTTTTGTAGTGACTTAGCTGTCTCTCCACATTTTGGTTTGGTCTTGGTATTTTGTAATGTTTTCTACCGCTTCCAATCTTGTGCCTTTGATTGTTTCCTTGGAGTAGTCTTGATCTTCTGCCAGTGCTTGTTTTATGACGTGGAGGCTCTAGTGCCTGGCTTCTTCAGGCAGCATTGCCTCTTCGCCGTACAAGAGTTTGAACGGTGTAAAGCCTATTGTTCTAGAGGCTGTAGTGTTATGGGACCACACTACCCTCGGCAGTTCCTCTACCCACTTGCCCTTGTGGAGGTTGAATAGAGTCTTTGCTATTACTGAGAATATTACTCTATTTGCTCTTTCCACTGCTCCGTTTGATTCTAGGTGGTAGACTGATGCAAAGGCTACCTTGGTACCTATACTCTTGCAGAATTCTTTGAAGTAGTTTGAGTCGAATTGCTTTCCATTGTCAACTGTTAGGGTTCTTGGTACTTCGAATCTGCAAAATTATGTTCTGCCAAAAGAACTTCTTTACTGTCTCTGATGTGACTGTTGCAAGTGGTTTGGCCTCAATCCATCTTGTGAAATATTCTATGGCTACTACTATGAACTTGTTCCCCCCTTGTGATGGTGGTAGCGGCCCAACCAGATCCACGCCCTATCTTTGTAGGGGCCAAGTGGGTGGGATGAGTTGTACAATAGCCGAAGGTTTTGATTGGTGTGGGGAGGTGCTCTGGCATGCTTGGCATGTCTTGACAATCTCTTCTGCGTCTTTGATGTGCATAGGCCAATGGAATCCTTGCCTGATGGCCTTCGCTGACAGTGCCCTCGGACCAATGTGTGAGCCACATAAACCTGAGTGGATTTCATGTAGAAGGTTTTTGCCTTCGCTCTGAGGTATGCAGTTGAGCAGCGGTTGGACAACTCCTTTCTTTTACAGTATTCCATCTATTAGTGTATAGCTTCTTGCTCTTGCTGTTATTGTTGCTATGCTCGCTTCATCCTCTGTGTGATGCACATTGTTCAAGCAATCTATGATCAGCTGCCTCCAGTCTTCAGACTTGGTAACTAAGACTATTTTGAATGCCTTCGTTGTGACCTGCATTGCTAGTGCTTGCAGCACTTGGTAAAAGGCTCCATTTAGTATGGGCAAGTTGTTTGTTGCTACCTTTGCCAGCTCGTCCGCTTTTGCATTTTCTGCTCTTGGTATGTACTGCAGGGTGAATCCCTAGAACCTCAGCTCAAGAGCCCTTACTGTGGCCAGGTATTTGATCAGTTTTGGTTCCTATGCTATATATTCTTTTTTGACTTGTCCTACTATGACTTGGGATTCTGTTTTTGCTAGTAATGTTTTTGCTCTGAGTGCCTTTGCCTCGTTGAGGCCTCGTATAAGGCCTTCATATTCTGCTATGTTGTTTGCTGCCTTGAATTCTATCCTAGCTGCATACTTCATGCAGAGGCCAGATGGTGCTATCTAGATGGTGGAGGTCTCAGCGCCTAGATGTCCCCAAGCCCCATCTGTGTAGAGTGTCCAGATTTGGGGCTGAGGCTATGGGGCTTGGTGTGCCGAAGGTGTCCAATCTACCATAAAATTTGCTAGCGCTTGTGATTTGATTGCTGTCATTGATACATAGTTGAGATTGAACTGGGATAGCTCTGTTGCCCATTTCCCTATTCTTCCGGAGGCTTCTTTGTTGCTAAGTATGTCCCCGAGTGGTTGTGAAGAGGGTACTGTGATTTCGTGTGCCTAGAAATAGTGCTTCAATTTCCTTGAAGAGATCAACACTATGTATGCTATTTTTTCTATCTCTGTATAGTTCAACTTTGCTCATGATAGGGCTTCTGAAATGTAGTAGACCGGCTGTTGAATGACCTTCGACTATTCTTTTTTCTCTTGGACAAGCACCCCACTGACCGAATGGTTGGAGGCTGCAACATATAACAACAATGGAGCCTCCGGATCTAGCACTATCACCATGAGTCTGGTAGCCAAATAATTTTTGAGTTGTTGGAAGGCCTTCGACTGTTTTGGCCCCCATTCCACCTTATCTCCGCCTCTCAAAGCTTTGAAGAATGGGAGGCTACGTTCTGCTGACTTTGAGATGAATCTGTTCAGCGCTGCTATTCTTCCAATGAGTTTTTAGACTTCCTTTTTGGTTGATGGTTCCTCCATTGAGATTATGGCCTTTGTTTTGTCTAGGTTGGCCCTTATGCCTTTGGATCCTATGATGTACCCGAGCATTTTACCTCTGCCCATTCCGAAGACACACTTTTCTAGATTGAGTTTTAGCCCGGCTTCTCTTACATTGGTGAAGGTTTCCTTTAAATCTGCTATGTGATCTCCTTCATTCTTGCTTATTACCACAATATCATCAACATAAGCTATAATGTTTTTCTGCAGCTATGGGCTGAGGACCTTCTTCGTCATTCTAGCGAAGGTTCATCCTACGTTCTTTAATTCTTCGGGCATTCTTGTGTAACAATAAGTTTCGAAGGGGGTAGTAAAACTTGTCTTCTCTTCATCTTCTTTGTTGAGCCAGATTTGGTGATATCCTAAAAAGCAATCTAGGAGAGAGAAGCGTTTGCATCCTACCGCCTTCTCGACAGAGGTGTCTATTCTTGGCAGTGGAAATGGGTCTTTCTTGCATGCTTTGATCAGATCTGTGAAGTCTATGCACATTCTCATCATTCCATTTTTCTTTGGCACTAGTACTACATTTGCTAGCCATTATGAGTACTTGACTTCTCTGATGACGCTTGTGTTTAGCAACCTCTGAACTTTGGCTTTTGTTGCTAAGATTCTCTCCTCCAACATTTTCCTATGTCGCTGTTTCTTTGGCTTTATTCTAGGGTTGATGTCAAGGGAGTGTTGTATGATATCCCTGCTGACCCCTTTTAGGTCGAAGGCTAACCAAGCGAAGATGTCTTTGTTCTTGGCTAAGGTTTCTATGAGTTCTGCTTCTTCTTCTTTCGACAGGTTGCCTCCGATCGTGACCTTTCTGTCTGGGATTACATCTTCCAATGGGACTGTCTTTGTTTCTTCTTGATCCTTGAGATCTGTTTTTCCCTTCGGCATGTTCGGAGGCTTTGGTGAGTTGGTTTTGGCTGCTTCAACGGAGTTGATAATGCGCTACGATTTATAGATGGCTCTTTCTATGTTTCTTGCCTCCTTCTGACTGCCGTGGACTGTAATGGTTCCGTGCAAGGTTGGCATTTTCATAAAAAGGTAGCCCATATGGATGGCTGCATTGAACTTGTTTGCAAACCCTCTTCCGAAGATGTTGTTGTAGGGGTAGTAGAGATCTACTATGTCGAAGGTCACATATTCTATTCTTGCATTTTCTTGACCTCCGAAGGAGACTGGCAGGGATATTTTTTCCTAATGCATCGATCCTCTTTCATCCAAAACCAATTAATGGTGAGTCCGAAGGACTCCTACTTAGTTTCATCTGGTCAAAGGCATTGACAAAGATAATATCTATAGAGCTTCCGTAGTCTATGAGAACCCTACTAATTTTCCCACCATGCATTGTTAGCCTCGATTACCATGGTGTCGGTACGAGGGTAGCTTTCTAGCTACAAATCCTATTATTAGAAGGTGATTAGCGTCTTCGACCAATCTGTTTAGCGCACTAGGCCTTGAACTACTATGTTGTTGATCAACCTAAGGTGATCTTTGTTCTGTTTGTTTGTCTAGAACTCCATCGAAGAGCCTTTGGCTATGGGCAGTATCATGCCGTTGGTGGGTAGGGGGTGTGTGAGGGTTGAGTAGGTTTTTCAGGTTGGGTTTGTTTTTGGGTGTTGCCAGCTATTTTGGTGGAGGCAGAGGCAATGCCTCTAGCTGTCTATTGTGTACTTGGGATGGCTGGTTGGCCTCAATGAATGTTATGTGCGGAGGCCTCGGGTTTATGTAGGTGAGGTTGGCTTTTGCCCGTTGGTTGTTAGTCATTCCCTGCTGCTGAGTACTTGGTCTCCATGCGGGTAGGAAGTTTGGGTAGTAGGCAGCGGCTAAAGTGGATGGGTGAATTTGGGTGGAGTTTAGGCTTGGGTAAATTAGGCAGTATTGCTGCTGAGATGCTGCGAAGGTATGGTTCACCTCTCTTGTGGGTTGTTGTGACGGAGATGGCAGATTTGCTCTGCTTTTGATCCTTTCTTGGGTCTCCTTGGCATCTAGGCAATCCCGGGTGATGTGCCCTTTGTTTTCTCCATGGAAGAAACAATACTACCTTCGCTACTTTTGGTTTTGGTTTCTATTCTAGTTCCTGCCTTGGCTATTTCCCTTGCCTTTGGATTATTTTTGAGGCATGTTGTTTGGGCCTGCCTTCGTCGAAAGCTGCCCCTGCTGGCTATTTTCTTGCTATTCTATGTTGAAGACTTGCTGGCTTTGCCCTTGTTGTGGCTGTGGCTGGCCTTTCTGTTATCCTTCTAGGCATTCCTGCTACTGCCCTGGAACTGCTTGCTCTGGTTTTATTCTTCTAGCCTTCTATGGAGGTCATTGTCAGATCTGCAATACTTCTCAAATTCGTTGTAAAGGTCTTTGATGGACCTTGGCTTTTACCTGGCTAGATGAGCTATGAAGGGTCCTATGCGATAGCCTTTGATTGCTGCTTTGATAGCAATGTCCTCTGGGACATTGGGTGCTTTTGCTTTCATTTGCATGAATTTCTGGACGTAGTCTTTTAAGGCTTCTCCTTGATTCTTCTTGCATTGAAATAGATCCATGGAAGTCAAGGATTCACTTGTGAACCCTTTGAAATTTGCTAAGATCTTGTTGCGAAGGTCTTCCCATGAATAGACAGAACTTGGCCTCAGCATCAAATACCAAGCTAATGCATCGCCTTCAGCTACGATGATGAAAGATTTGGCGAGCACCACTTCATTTCTACTAGTGGAAGCTACTGCTGCCTCAAAGCTCATGATGAATTGTTGTGGGTCTAATCTTTCATTGAATTTGGGCAAGGTGATAAGTTTGTAGGAGGGAGGCCAGGGTGAGCTCTGGATGCGTTCGGATAGTGGTGATTTGGAATCGATGGGCTATGGTATGTGGCGGTGGGTTTGTGCCGAAGTGTAGGGTGTGCCGAAGGTTGGTTGGGCTATGGTACATGGCGGGGGGTTGGGTTGGCTTTGATTTGTTTAGTGGAGCTGGTTGGATGTGTTGAAGTTAGATTGCAAATGCTGCATACTTTGTATCTTGTCCTGTAGGATGGCTAGCTACTGCCTGATCTCCGCTACCTGAGCTGATGTTTGGGTTGCCCGTTGGTTTGCGGCGAAGGCTGCTGTGACCCTATCTCTTTCTTGCTGCATGCTATGCCACTAAACCTATAGTTGTTGAAGCTCTTGTTCTGGAGTGGGATTTGGGGCTTGCTGCTCCTCAGATGTTGGAAGCTGGTCTTCGACCGTGGGCACTTCTTCAACTTGATCTTCCGAGGCGCTAGCATAGGTGCTATGGGCACTACGCCTGGGTCATCCTCTCGTTGAGGGTTCTACATGAATCCTAGTGGAGGTTGTTTTATTTCTTGTCGTCGTGGGTCTTGCTTGGCCAACACGCGGTGGGTGCCAATGTTGGAAAGTTTGGTTTCCTGTGATTGAGACAAAGAAGGACAACGAGGGCCTTCACCTAGCCTTGTGCCCTGGGCGAATGTATGAGTAATGAAAGGTGGGCGCTAGCTAGATAATGGTTTCATAAATATATCTCCCTCCTGTACAAAGTTTGACTCCCCCCTTTTATAAGGCACTGTCTGCTAGAGCTACTCTTTACATTTTCAACCCCTTGTCGGTTATAGTATGTTCCTGGAATATTCCTATACTAATGCAAGCCCCCTGGGGCAGTTTGGGTACCTTCTTTCCTTTACCGCCTTTGACTTTTGGGCCATCGTTGATGACCCATCATCATCCCACGACCTAGTAATGCCACCGAGTAGGGGCTTTCCTAGGTTCCAGGGCCTCCGCCTGAGAAGCCTTTGCTGGAGCATCCCGACCTCTGCTTCTGGCATCCGAGCCATAGCCTTCGCTCATGCTGCAAGAGCCTCTGCCCCCGACCGTGTCCTAGTGCCTTCGCTGTAGCTCCCTGGCCTTCGCCTCACGCGATCTCTTGAGCGAAGGCCTAGGCCTCCTTTCCCTGCACACTGTTCACAAAACTCGTTAGTTGTTAGTTCTTATAGCTGTTGCGAACTTTGTCCTCTGCGTCTCATAACCGTGTCCAAACAATATTTTTGGTTCTCAAAGGCTTATTTGCTAGCCCAGATCTACTTATACTAGCAAGGTTGGACTAAACCACCAAACCAGATCAGAACACTTAGGCTAGAATAGGCTGTAATTAGAGCACTAATGGACCAGAGTACTACATGAAACCTCTCGTCTCCCTGATTAGTGGGGATGGGTGGGCAGATTACTTGACAGAGCACGCCACTCACGATGGCAAGTGGGATGCGCCTGGGGCATGTGGTAGGCGGTTATTGCTCTAGGCAGACCTAGCTTCCATTCCTCCGCTCCGGCCCCGTTCATTGAGGCTAGAAGAGTGGGAAAAGGTGTCCATCACCCCCTATACCCTACAGTGTAGGAGGGGATGGGGCACTATGCATGGTGTCAGGCGGCGCCTTGCGCTACACACTTCATTAGGTGGCACCTTGCGCTGCACAGTTCATTAGGCAGTGTCTGACGCACGGCGAGAGTCTCCGATGCTCGGAGGCACTTCCCATTTTACCCTTGTAGTTTTGTTCTCTCCTTCTCATGTGTGTATGATCACTTTGGTAACCCCCCATACATATAAGGAGAGGTTACAGCCATGCCAAAGGGGAAGCTCTCTTTTCGGAACCGTAGCAATCTAGAGAGCAAGAGGTCATCTTCCTCCTCCAGCTTTGACGAGCACTAACTAGGGGCGGAACGCGGCCACGGTGAACCCTGGCCATGTTTGTGCTTTACTCCTCCATGAGTAGTTGCCAGCAGGCCTGAACGAGAGCTAAGTTGCTTCCGAACACTTTAGTTCTTACACCTTGAGCCAAACAACCAATGCAATTATCCAAAAAACATTTTTTATACTGTATGCTATATACATATACAATTTCCGCTCCTAGTATCAGTTATCGACATATGTGCCAAAGTCTCTTGTTTTCATTTAGTGCAATAGTTGATAAATTTAACTATGTCATAAATTACACGGTGGGAACAAATAAATTTCACATAGGTGGTATATATACACTTAGTGCACATACAAAAATTTTGATTTCTCAGTGGTGGAAAGACACCTTATAGCTGCAGTTTGCATTGAGCACACATATATTGTTTTCAAATGAATATTTGTAAAAGGTCTTACAATTTGTGGGAAATCCACTACGCTAGGGATGGTTTGTAGTGGCGGCTCTAGATGGTTTGTAGGGCTGGCCAGCCGCCTCTACCCAATCGTCACTACAAATCAATGATTTATAGGGGCGGTTGGCCAGCCGCCCTTAGAAGTTGTTTTGTAGGGGCGGTTGAGGATTTGTAGGGGCGGTTGCGTTTTATAGAAATCACAAATCGGGGTCAAAATTAGCAAAAAATTTTAATCCCGAAAGGCACAAGTCACGTGATTTTTCGCGTGAAAAACATGCGCTTCGCGGCCACCGGAGATCGAACCCGCAATCTCCGCCTCACGCGTTACTCCTTTAACCACTCCACCCCACACTCAATTATGCTTATACGATATATTCTTTCTCTTCATATTATACTCAGCCGAATTTAAAATGAGTGTTTGGGACTCTAAAAGAATTCAAATGAAAATGTCATCAACTACAAAGTTGTATAATTTTTCGGGATCTACAATTTTGGTTTTAGTCATTTCTCCATTCGAGGTCATTTGAAAAATTCAAATTTTAAAGGTAGAAAATTTAGACGTACCAACATTTGAGTACGAAGGAAGGAGAGAAGGACATTTATAGGATGGCTAGGGTTCGTGATAGAAAGACAAGGGACTTCAACCAAGTTAAATGCATTAAGGATGAAAGGGAGCATCTCTTGGTGAAGGAGGATGAGATCCGACATCGATGGCAAGAGTATTTTGACAAATTGTTCAATGGTGAGAAGACGGACACAACCTTTCAGTTGGATGACTCTTTTGATGACACCAATGGGCACTTTGTGCGGGGAATCCAAGAATCTGAGGTCAAAGAGGCGTTGAAAAGGATGAAAAGAGGTAAGGCGATGGGACCAGATGATATCCCAATCGAGTTGTGGAGATACCTCGGGTACATAGCTATAGTAAGGCTAACCAACCTGTTCAACCATATTTTTTGATCGAACAAGATGCCTGACGAGTGGAGGAGAAGTATATTGGTACCGATCTACAAGAATAAAGGGGATATTCAAAGTTGTAATAATTACCGAGGAATTAAGTTGATGAGCCATACTATGAAGGTATGGTAGAGAGTTATCGAGCATCGCTTGAGAGCAGTAACACGGGTCTCTATGAACCAATTTGGTTTCATGCCCAGAAGGTCAACCATGGAAGCCATTTTCTTAATAAGATAAGTTATGGAGTGGTATAGGGAGAAGAAGAAGGACCTACACATGGTTTTTATTGACTTGGAGAAGGCTTATGATAAAATACCAAGGAATGTTATGTGGTGGGCTTTGGACAAACAAAAAGTCCCAACGAAGTACGTCGGTCTCATTAGGGACATGTAAAACAATGTTGTGACTAGTGTTCGAACAAGTGATGGAGACACGGATGACTTTCCGATTAGGATAGGACTACATCAAGGGTTAGATTTGAGCCCTTATCTATTTGCCTTAGTGATGGAGGAGGTCACAAGGGACATACAAGGGGACATCCCTTGATGTATGCTTTTCGCGGACAATGTAGTGCTAGTTGATGAAATCCGGACATGAGTGAATCAGAAACTGGAGTTATGGCGAGAGACTTTGGACTTAGTAGAACTAAAACTAAGTATATGAGATGTGACTTCAGCACTACTACTCAGGAGGAGGAAGATATTAGTTTGGAAGGTCAAGTAGTGTCTAGGAAGGATACTTTTAGATATTTAGGATCAATGCTACAGAGAGACAGGGATATTGATGAAGATGTTAGCCATAGAATCAAAGCAGGGTGGATGAAGTGGCGCCAAGCATCTTGTGTCCTATGTGACAAAAGGGTACCACAGAAGCTAAAAGGCAAATTTTATAGGATGGTGATTAGACCTGCTATGTTGTATGGTGCAGAATGTTGGCCTACGAAAAGACGACATGTTCAACAGATAAGTGTCATGGAAATGCGTATGTTGTGTTGGATTTGTGGTCATACAAGAAGGGATCAAGTTCGGAACGATGATATACGTGATAGATTAGGGGTAGCACCAATTGAACAATAGCTTATCCAACACCTGTTGAGATGGTTTGGACATGTCCAACAGAGACGTCTAGAAGCATCGGTGCGTAGTGGAATCCTAAGCCAGGATAGTAACATGAAGAGAGGCAGAGGAAGACAGAAGTTGACTTGGGTAGAGGCAATAAAAGGACACTTGAAAGGATAGAATATACCCAAAGACTTAGCCTTTGATAGGAGTGCTTGGAAAATAGCTATTCAGTGCCTGAACCTTGATTGCTTCTGCTGGGTTTCAATTCTAGTCTACCCCAACTTGTTTGGGACTTAAAGGCTTTGTTGTTGTTGTTGTTGAAATTTAGACTTAATTATCTTTAGCTAGATGATTTCAAATTAAATGGTTGTCAACTACAAAGTTGTATAACTTTTCGAGATCTACAACTTTCGTTTTTGTTGTTTCTCTATCCGAGGTCGTTTGAAAAAATTCAAATTTTAAATTTAGAAAATTCAAAAGTAGTTTTCCTTAGCTAGATGATTTCAAATAAAAAAGTTGTCAACTACAAAGTTGTATAACTTTTTGAGATCTACAACTTTTGTTCTGGTTGTTTCTCCATCCGAGGTCATTTGAAAAAAAATCAAATTTCAAATATTAGAAATTCAAACATAGTTTTCCTTAACAAGATGATTTCAAATATAAAAGTCGTCAACTATAAAGTTGTATAGCTTTTCGAGATCTATAACTTTTGTTTTGATCATTTCTCCATCCGAAGATGTTTGAAAAATTCAAATTTCAATACGTAATTTTTACTATTCGGTGCCCATTTGTAGTGGGGCCTCTAGATCTAGCCACCCCTACAAATCCATTTGTAGTGGTGGCCGGATCTAGAGCTACCCCTACAAATAGAGCCATTTGAAGGGTCGGCTGGAAACACCAGCAGCCCCAATAAATGCATTTGTAAGGGCAGCTTGTTTTGGGAACCATTTGTAGGGGCGGTTTCAAATTGAGCCGCCCCTACAAAAAAAAAGATGCATTGCTAGAAATGCTTTTTGTAGTAGTGATCGATCCCATGAAACATTGAACATTTACCTCATATAGATGGATTGGTAAGGTAACTTACTTCAACATATATGGTCTAAATTCTCCCTAACAACGTAAAGTTTGCATTGACATGGCATATCATCAATAGTTGTATTTCATGTTGCATAGTTAAATTTGCTTGTGATAATATATAACTAGGAACATATACATCTTTTTCTGGAAACTCCTCGAACTATATACTTATATTGTTGTTTTGCCTCGGATGATGATGTGAGGCTCCAATGCAACAACTCAAGCTGTACTTCTGTTGGTGAAGTTAACATATTTGAGGTTTGTATAGAAAAGAATTACTCCTTGTTAAGAAATACAAAATTCTCTACCCATAAAAATATTTATTCTGATTTACCATGAAAATATCGTAATATAAATTTTACAATTTTTCCATCATATTCATACAAAAGGCAAATGGTTCATGTTGCTTGTGGGCAACCATCGCTACTGCAAAAAGCATTTTCACAGGCAGTAAAAAACGCTTTTCACAAAGCGCCTATGAAAATGGGCAATTTACATGGGTGCCTACATAAATCCATTTATAGAGACGGGCAACAGCAAATCGTTGTGTAAACAATTTCCGCTAGGTCGCTTATTTGATTTTTTAGGGACAAAAAAATAGGGAAAAAGATTTATTTTTTTCACAAGTCATGCAATTTTTTCGCACCCGTGCGATACCCAGGATTCAAACCTTTGACCTCTCGCTTCACACATAACCGCCATACGATCTTCACCTTAATATACCTTGCAGTACCTATTTGGTGACCTAAACGATCTCAAAGAAAACTCTTGTCAACTACAAAGTTTTAGATCTCATCGAGATAGACAACTTTGATTTGGAGTATATCTCTGTCTGGGGCTGTTTGAAAATTTTAGAAATTTATTCGTTCAAATAGATCTGAAACTTATACCACATATTTGGGCATCTAAATGATCTCAAATGAAAATCTTGTTAACTACAAAATTATTGATCTCGTTGATATCTACAATTTCAATACAGAGTTTTCTTCATCCGACTTTGTATGCAAAAGTGATGAGTTTTACAAAAAATCAAGCTGTGCTCATTCATAGAGGTAGGTCAAAAGTTGCCAGTTGCCCGTCTCTGTAAATCGATTTAAAGAGGCAGGGCTAAATATGCCCCACTCTGTAAATGCTCAATTTATAAAGGCAATCATTCTTGCAGCCTGCCTTGTAACACCCTAGGTCTTAAGCATGCATTTGGCATTGGCATTGCATGAGCACAAGCATCATTGATCATTCATGAGCATAAGCATCTCAAATTTTATCTCTATGATTGCTTATATCACATGTGTTTGTCACTAAATGCTTCACATATGCTAGGGTTTACATGTGACCAATATATAAAATATTTGTGGGACCCTAGGAGTACCTTTAACATGTTTAGAATGTCATATGGAACAACTTTGGTATACATGGCTTGGACCCAATTGGCCTCTAAGTCAAGGTTATAGTGTAATCTACCATTTTGAAGTTGCATGTTTGACCTAAGTTGAACTATAGCATAGATTGTTTGCATTGCTGTGAAACCTTAAGCAAAGTTGTAGAACTTTACTAGAGTAACAACTTTTATTTTTTGGGTCAAGACCTGATTTGGTGCATAGCATGCTCAAAAATAGTCCATAAGTAGCAATAAAATTACTGTTTTTGACTTAGAAATTTTTCTATCTTGAGGTAGTTTACCGTTTCAATCAACCTGTGTTTGATGCGTTGTAGTTTGTAAACTAGGCCAATCTAGACTGAACTCATTTAAGCAAAGTTGTAGATCTCGTGTAGCTCTACAATTCTTGTTAAAGAAGTTTTTGCCAAGGACGAAAGGTTCAGGAGTAACAATCACGTGAAGTAACTCTGTCATTCTCGTTCATTAGGGCCTGATGCCGTTTCGACCCCGGTATCAGTGGTCGACCGGGGGCAGGCAAGGCGTGCCACATGGTGGCCATACGCTAGTGTCGGCCCAGTCGGTCAGGCCAGCGTGGAGAGATAAGGTGCGCGCCTCTGCTATTACCTCACGTCGTGCCTTGGTAAGGCCCTATTTCGCCTCGCCGCCACCGCACCATCACCGAAGCGCCGATGCGTGCTCGGCTCACCATAGCCACGCCATTCCACCGCACCTCATGTCCTCCTCTTCTCTGGTTTGTAGCCGCTTTGTAGTCCATATGCTTAGGTAGGAACTAGGTTAGATTCTACTACACGGTCGCGCAAGAACACACCACCGCTCCCGCCGTGGCCGCCATGGCCGTGAGCTTGAGCTCGCCATGGCCGCCATGGCCGTGAGCTTGAGCTCGCCATGGCCAGCCATCTCGAGGTCACTCTGGTCCCCGCTCTTAGTCGTCTCTGCATGGCCTTGCGACCTAGATCCAGTAGTTAGAGACTCCCCTCTCATTACCGGCTAGCCGGAACAGAGAGCCCCACCACAGCGCACCATGCACCGCCGCATGGCCATGCAGGCGGCCAACCTTTTCCACTGCGTCACCATGGCCTAATCCTTGTCGTAGTGCTTTGCTAGGTCACCAGGATGGAGTAGTCATCCTCACCGATGCTTGCCATGGCCTAAGAATGCCGGTGTACCGCCACGCTGCCTCCACCGTTCCCCATCGCCGCTGGCGATGGTGCTCCAGTGCACCACCGGTCCAACGAGGGGTACCACTAGGTGCGGGAGATCACGGGGAACACGTTGGTGTCACCGTCGTCGCCGATGATCTCACTGCTAGTGAGATAACGCTGGCCGGAGCACCTCCTCTGCTCTGATGTCACTGACGTGTGGGTCCTACTGACCGGCGGGCCCCATTTGTCTGTCTGTGTAGTGATTGACTTCCTTATTTGTCTTCACAGATTTGAATGCATGTTTCACTAATTCATATCTCAAGCTAGGAGTTTCCAAATGGGGTGAACAAAATTTTGTTGGATTCATCATGGAGTGTAGTATTTGATAAAAATTTGAAACCTACTGTTTGGGATGTTTTTCTAGGAGTATTAAATGGATCTAAATAACTGCTTTTAAATTGTTTTCAATCTTGTAAAATGCATAACTTGAGCTAGGAAAGTGATAAAATCGTGATACCAATTTTGCTGATCTTGTGTTGACTTACTCTAGTTAGGAAAAATGTTGATCTTGCAGTAAACTTGATTGGAGTTGGGTCTTTCTATTTATCTTTTAATAAATGTTGTTTTCTAAGCAAATTCATAAGTATAAAAATAAGTAACATATTGCCATGCAAATTTTTGTATAGTGTTAATGGGTTTTTAGGGAAGCTAAGACAAATATGAAATCTATTATTTGACACTTTTCAATAGGGTTAACTATTTTCACTAAAGTCAGCCCTTATAAATTGTCATTTTTGTAGAGGGTGTGTGCTTGTCTATTTGGCATCAAATTTGCACAGTAGGCTTTTGGGGTCATATGTATGCTACTGTCATTTTCTTAGAATTTATGGAGCACTAGAAATATTTGTCTCATAAATCACCTTATTATATAAAGAAACTAATAAATGTATCTAAATACATTAGTTTGGCATAAACATAATGTTTTTTGTGGTCCTTGTGATGCATATGATCTGATGATAATGGTAGTTGTGCTTGAAGTTGATTGGTTATAAGCAGCTACTTAATTATTGCTTTATAATTCTGTTATATGGCTGCAGGAGTAGTTTCTGTTGTATTGATAAATTCATGATGATAATTACATTTCCTGTGAAACTTGTTATTAACAAAGTTGTAGACAACTTACTTCTCTTACTTGTGTCAAATTTTCATGGTAATAGACTAAATGGTTTGGGAGTTATAGCTGTTAGAAGTCTACTGTCAGATTTGCTTGTCTTCTGGATAGATCTGGATGATTGAATTATTTAGCCTAGATAGCTATTAAATCATCTTGTGATGAGTAAATTGAAGTGGTAGGCAATTTTATAATATTTTCAGAAAGTCCAAGATCACAACATTTGGTTGAGTAAAACTCCAGTTATGATCTAAACTTTTAGCTATTGTGTTGCGGTCCAGAAATGGATTTAGTGTGGATTCTTGAAATTTCTAGACAAGAGATATGCACCTACTCAGTAAATAAAAATTCAACTTGGTTATCATCTAAGTAACTTGATATAATCATCAGCATAGAATCATGCACGTTCTCATGTCATATCATTCACAATCCTTCTTATGCATCCATGATACTTACTTTATGCATATGCATGCAATAGGTGCAGCGGAAGAAATCATGTTGGTGGAACTCGAAGTTGATCCACAAGAGGAGAACCAGGAAGCTCAGCACCAAGAAGCTCCAGGCGAAGGTGACCCTAAAGTTGATCATCTCCTAGAATGCCCTGACCACCAGCCAGCTAGGTTTGTAAAAGGCAAGCCCCGTAGCATTCTAACATCCTATGTGTTCTAATACCAACTTTAGTCCTTTTTATGTTAATGCATTAAGAACTAGGAGTTGATTGGAACCACTTGCTGCATATATTTTCCTTGTCCAGAAATATCTATCTTGAATCCTATGTAGGTCCTAGATCGACCTTTATGCTTTGCCATGCTTAGACCGGTAGAAGTCGGGTGATTTCCTATCACCTACAAGCTATAGGTGGTGACCTGAGCACGGTTGGCTATATTGTGCTATCGTGGAACATAACCTGGTGATGTTAAACAATTGGAGATTGGGTGGAATCTTATATGTTAGGTGTGATGACTTATAGTGCTTCCGCATGTGTCATTTAAGGACTGGCCGTTGGAGGCCCTCTTGTCATGTTGAACGCATGCCTGTCACATAGTTGGCAGGATAAGTCGTTCCGACCATGAATCCGAGTAGCTCAACTTAGGCCAGGGACACGAGTAGTTAAAGTGCGCACCCTAGAGGCAGTAAAGATGTGCGGAGATCCAATGGCGTGAGTCCAAGGGCGGGTTCGAGTTCCAAGCTTCATGGCAGATTGGTAGTATCTTTGAGGGTATGACGCTGGTCTTATCCACGATTTGGACCTGAGTTGTACCAAAGGTGACCTGATGCGACCCCGACGGGGGGACCTGATACACAACATGTTTAGCATAGGATAGATGCTAATCTAGAATGGAACAGGAATAATAAACTTGTTATTCAAAAGTTAAAAGATACTAGATAAATATTGGCTTGTAGGCAAAGGATGTCAACCAGCTCTAGTTATAAGCCTGGTCTTATCCTTAGCGTCTCTTATTTTTGGTCTATGACGGGTATGTCTAGCTGAGTACCTTCTCATACTCAGGGTTTATTTCCCTATTGTTGCAGATAACGTGATGTACTATGGCTATTGTAAGCACTACTTTGCTCCTATAGTGGATGAGGAATAGGACCATGGGCATGGTCATTCAATATCTCATCTCACCCTTGTGCTTTTGTTGGAGATGACTATAAAAACTGGCTATGTATCATAACTACTGCTGATGTCGTTCAGAACTATGTTGCTTCCGCTACTGTTAAACTGATGTTGTAATAACTGTGTTGGAACTCCGATGTATGACAAACTATTTGTGAACTTGTGGTAATATGTGACTTGTATGTTGTATCATGTACGATCTTGGCTTGTATGTTGGTTGATTTGAGATCCTTTGTGATACTCGATGGACTACTAGATTTATATGCTCTCAAGTGTGATGGTTTGACTACCTCGATGGTTGCTATTGTACTTGTGCTCTTATAAATTGGATGGTTCTATTACAGCTGGCATTATAGCAGGATTCAATAGTAAACTTGTCACATGTGTACTTAAAACAAAGGTTTTTGTTTTACAAACTTAATTTCTACAACTGTACTAATAAGTTTAGAGTGTTGAAGATTGAACTAAAAACTATAGTGTGCCAGCGGTCATCTCCTTTATGCCCAGTTAAGGACTATTAGGTGGCTATTTAAGTACTAACATGGGGGGGAGGGGTTTACTTTTGTCGCCCATATGGTGTGCTATTGTATGGGTGCCACTCACTTGAGTGGTAATGCATGGATCAAATGCCTCTACGCCAGGTAAGAAGGTAAGTTGATGAGTGGCATGACCGCAAGAAGTGAGCGTGCGGTCGGAGAGATCTAGCTATGATACGGTTGTATATGCATGCTTGCATGTGTGTATGGTGCGTATTTAATTGTTGGTAGTATTATTGATCATCGGGTAGCTTTGATATAGAAGTATATATATGGAATATATACATATATGGAAGTATTTAGTTTATTGCTTTCATATATATCTTGCTATCCTTGATATTCAACTTAGAGCCTAGATTTACCTTTCTGTACATATAACTGTTGGGTTGGGCTAAAATGAATCTTCTGTAGGTACACTAACAATGAAACGTGTAGCTCGTTTAGTTACGATTATATTGAGAGAACGTATGTATGCCACCGCGTATGTCATTAGAATTTATTTTTTCTAAGTTTGTGAGGATGTATGGAATGAGCATACATCATGATACATCATTCATTCATATCATTGCATTGTTCCTCCCCCTTGCAAAATCTTATTGTTAAGTAACTCTTTTCTATAATCGCATTGTCTCACTAAATTGTAACATTTTGCTATAGATGGCATCCCTTGGAGCCCCTGTTGCAAGCGACACCTTTTTGGCACTGTTTGGGACTCCCACCTTACTATGGAGGTTACTACACTCTGTCAGGTATGCTAAACTGCCTCACTACTTTTGGAGCGAAGTGGTAATTGAGGGACAACAGTGGTACGACGTGCGGGTCACTGTCACCGCCCGTGTGGACAACCCTTAGTGGCAAGGATGGAGTTTCGAGTCAGATGGACAGACCCCTTGGGAGGGTGCCCAAGTGGCCGCTTTTGAAGTTATCAGTGAAATCTATCAGGAATTCGGTGATGAGCTTGTCAATGGGCCCGTTGGGTCTTTCCCTCTAGTGGATGCATCACAGACCGCTTGGACCCAGCCAGGTGGTAATGCTTTGGTAAGAGACCGAGATGAAAGAGCAGAATGTAGTAATGCTGCCATGAGTGCCATGTATGCAGTTATGAGGATGTTTTATTCTCGCCAGGATAGCTATATCAGCTGTATGCAAGAGCTCCAAAGAGCACAGGCTGCACAGCATAGGATGGGAGAACATGTGCGCAGGCATCGAAGGGCAGTTAGAGCAGCTCAGAATGAGATAGGTAATTATATGATAGCCTTGGAAGCTCGTCAGGGGCAGTTTGCCTGTGCTATTGCAGAAAGAGATGCAACTAGGGCTGAGTTATAGGACATCCATGCTGAGAGGGACGAGGTTATTCGCCTTGTTGAGACTAGGGAGGCAGCTAGGATCCAGACTGTGTTTTTGGCTGCTAGGCAGGCAATGGAGTTTGATCGTAGAGAGTAGGAACTCATATGCCAGATTGATGAGCTTCAGCTGGATGTTCAGCATCTCAAAATCATGGTGATCCCAATTCTTCCTCCAGCTCCAGCGGTGGAAGAAGATCCCAACGTGTTAATTGCTGAGGACGGTGGCATGGAGATGGATGCCTAGGAGGAGCCTAAAGATGAGGAGATTGAGCCTTTTTAGGATGACCAGGGTGATAGCGTGTCTGATGTTGACAACGATCATTCCGAGGCTTAGTTAGCTCCAGTACTTAGTTAGATGTGCTAGCCATTTATCCTATTGATCATTTGTGTAATGAACTAGTAAATTGGTGTGATCCCATGATGCACTATTGATGTTATTGGAACCATGCATGTAATACGTGTGGTGATTGCACTTTTTAATGAAATCCCAGTTGTTATTGGAAAGAAAAACATTTGGCATGTACGGAATGCATTGCGAGTACGATAAGTGGTCCTATTAGTGATGTTAGGTTGTGGAAATGAATTATTATGCCTCTGTGTTATTGTATGAATTTAAGATCCCCTCTAGTAATTACAGTATGGCATGATTATATAATTCTTCTACAATCTCTTGACAACATCCAATAAACACTTGTTGTTGCAATTTTGTAGATGACTCGCACTCGTGGTGGGGCCAGCACCAGCCATGAGGGTGATGATGATCTCCCACCACCACCACACCCCACGCCAGCGAAAATGATAGCCCAGCTCCTAGAGACCCAACGGTCTATGGGGGAAGTACTACGCGGGCTTGCACAGAATGTCGGTCGTGGACGGGGACGGGACCAACACCAGGGGCCCAAACCAAATCAGTACAGTGATTTCAAGGACTTTTTGGACACTAAACCTCCTATCTTTAAGGAGGTAGAGGAGCCATTGCAAGCCGATGAATGGCACAATACCATTGAGCAGAAGTTTCATCTCTTGAGAGTTACAGAGCATATGAAGGCTAAATATGCCTCACATCAGTTGCATGGTCCAGCACGCATTTGGTGGACTCATTACTTGTCTACGCTCCCTGCTAATGCTCATGTTACATGGAATGAGTTCAAGGCTGCTTTTAGGGGCATCACATTCCCTCGGGTTGATGAACATGAGGGCTATTGAGTTTATGAGGCTTACTCAGGGCACCAAAAGTCTCACTCAGTACTTGCATGCCTTCAACAACCACTCTAGGTATGTGCTTGAGTTTGTGAATACCGAAGCTAAGAAGATTGCAAGCTTTCAGAGAGGACTAGGTCCAAAGTTGATGAAGACTAGCAAATAACAACAGTGAGACCTACAATGAATTTGTTAGTGATGCGCTCACACAAGAGAATCATAATAATATTTATGCTACATCCAAGAACCGCAAGAGGGCCTTTGAACCGGTGCATCTCAGTAGAGAGCTCTAGTGGTGTCAAGAACCCAATACCACCCACCTACTCCAAAATACCAGCCACCTTAGAAGAAGGCCCAACCAAGCCAAGCAAATAAAGTGTATCATCGGGCATACTCTATTGTTCTATGGCCTAAGGGTGGTGCAGGACAAGGCAACTCGAAGGTTCCACCTAACAATTAACCATGTTTCAATTGCAACAAGACCGGTCATAGGGTGAGGGAGTGCCCTTACCCCAAGATGAACAATCAGAAGCCAGCAGCTGCAAATGCACACCCGGGGTATGTTCATTACACCACAATGGAAGAGATTCCCTCTGGCGAGGTTGTCATAGCTGGTATGTTTCTTGTGAACCATTACCCTACAGTTGTTCTGTTTGATTCTGGGTCTTCACATTCATTCATGAGTCCAACATTTGCATCCAAGTATGATCAGAAAATATTTGTAGTAGACAAAGGTGGTTATTATATAAGTGTAGCTGGGAATAACATTTCTACCAATCAGATAGTTAAAGATGTACTGATCCAAATAAGTGCACAAGAGTATACTACAAATTTAGTGATATTACCAAGATTGGGTATAGATGTGATCTTGGGTATGAATTGGATGAAGAACCATGGTGTCCTTATTGATACATCAACTAGAACCATTATGTTGAGAGACCCTAGGAATAACGATGCTTTCCTTGTACCCCTTCCTAGGGAGTTTGGTCTCCAAAATGTGGCCAATTCTATCCAGCCTGTAATCCTTACTGATATTCCTGTAGTAGGCGAGTTTCTGGTTGTCTTTCTAGATGAATTGCCTGGGTTACCACTCGATAGGGATATAGAGTTCAAGATTGAGTTAATACCAGGTACAACACCCATCTCCCAAAGACCTTATAGAATGCCGCCTAATGAGTTAGCAGAATTGAAGATCCAATTGCAAGAGCTCTGAGAAAAGGATCTCATTCGCCCAAGTTCGTCACCATGGGGTTGTCCAGCCATATTTGTGAAAAAGAAGGACAAGTCTTTGCAGATGTGTGTGGACTATCGACCACTCAATGCTGTTACTATCAAGAACAAATATCCCTTGCCTCGCATTGATATCTTATTTGATCAAATCACAAAAGCAAAAGTATTCTCTAAGATTGATTTGAGGTCAGGTTATCACCAAATCAAGATTAGGCCTGAGGACATACCTAAGATGGCTTTTTCCACTAGGTATGACCTTTATGAGTATTTAGTCATATCCTTTGGGTTGACCAATGCTCCTGCCTATTTCATGTATTTGATGAACTCGGTATTCATGCCCGAGCTTGATAAGTTTGTGGTCATGTTTATCGATGATATCTTGATCTATTTTGAGAATGCAGAAGATCACGCACAACACTTGAGAGTGGTGTTGTCTAGGCTGAGAGAGCATAAGTTATATGCCAAATTTAGTAAATGTGAATTTTGGTTGAGGAAAGTACCTTTCCTAGGCCATGTTTTATCTCGGTGGACCCATCCAAGGTGCAGGAGGTTCTTGATTAGAAAGCCCCAACCTCCATTCATGAGGTTTGAAGTTTCCTTGGTTTAGCAGGATATTACCATCGGTTTATTCTGGATTTGTTGAAAATTGCCAAGCCCATGACCAAGTTCCTTCAGAAGGATGAGCAATTTGTATGGACACCAGAGTGTGAGGCAACTTTTCACAATTTATGAACTTTACTAACTACTGCTCCTGTTTTAGCATAGCCTGACATTGAGAAACCTTTTGATGTGTTTTACGACGCATCGGGTACCAGTTTGGGGTGTGTTCTAATGTAGGAAGGCCGAGTCATTGCTTATGCCTCGCAGCAATTGAGAAAGCATGAAGTCAATTATCCAACCCATGATTTAGAATTAGCAGCAGTTGTCCATGCTCTAAAAATTTGGATACATTACCTGCTTGGTAATGTTTGCCATATCTACACCAATCACAAGAGCCTCAAGTACATCTTCACCCAACTAGAATTGAACATGAGGCAGGGAAGATGGTTGGAATTGATCAAGGATTACAACCTAGAAGTACATTATCATTCGGGAAAAGCCAATGTGGTTGCAGACTCCTTAAGCCAGAAGTAGCAATGTAATCCTTTGTTGGAAGATGGTTTCAACTTATTGCATCTGGTTGTCTTACACAATATCACTGTTAGTTGCTTTCTTGAGGCTAAAATCATTGAGCTCCAAAAGACCGATGTGGGTATAGTCCATATAAAAAGAAAGATGCAAGAGAAAGAAACCAAGCATTTTCGGCTAGACGAGAGGGGTGTGCTATGGTTTAAGGATCGACTGGTAGTGCTGAAAGATAGAGAATTGAGAAACCAAATTCTAGAGGAAGCACACTCTTCCAATTTGTCCATTCACCTAGGTAGCAGTAAGATGTACCAAGACCTGAAAACATGCTTCTGGTTGACAAAAATGAAGAAAGAAATTGCAGCATTTATTGCTAGATGTGATAATTGTTGTCGGGTCAAGGCCATCCATTTGAAGCCGGCTAGACTACTTTAGCCATTGTCTATCCCAAGTTGGAAGTGGGATGACATCAGTATGGATTTTATAGTTGGGCTTCCAACCACTGAAAAGGGTCATGATTCATATGGGTAATTATTCACCGGTTGACTAAATCTACACATTTCATCCCTGTTAAGGAAAGGTATCGACCCCATCATTACGTAGGGTTGTACATTGCCCAAATTGTACGATTGCATGGTGTGCCTAAAACCATTGTGTCAGGTCGAGGACCACAGTTTATTAATCATTTTTGCGAACATCTGCATAAGCAGCTAGGTATCCAATTGATCCGTAGCTCTACTTATCACCCTCAGACAGCTAGTCAAACTGAGCGAGTGAATCAGATTCTAGAGGATATGTTGAGAGCTTGTGTGATTTCTTCTAAGGGTTCATGGGAAAATGACTACCTTTGGCCGAATTCTCCTACAACAGTAGCTATCAAGAAAGCATCAAGATGGCTCCTTTTGAAGCTTTGTATGGTCGAAAATGTAGGACTCCTCTGAATTGGATTGAGCCGGGTGAAAGAAGGTATTATGGGATTGACTTTGTCAAAGAAGCTGAAGAACAAGTTTGAATCATGCAACAACATATTGAAGCTCCTCAATCGAGATAGAAGAGTTATGCAAATAAAAGGAGAAGTCCCATTGCATTTGGATTTGGGGATTTTGTATATCTGAAGGTGTCTCCCATGAAGAAAGGGCAAAGGTTTAGTGTGAAGCGAAAGCTTGCACCTAGATATGTAGGCCCATACAAGATCATTGGATGAAGGGGACCAGTAGCCTACAAGCTCCAGTTACCTCCAGAAATGAGAGCTATATTCAATGTTTTCCATGTCTCCCAACTCAAGAAATGTCTTCGTGTGCCCGAAGAAGCTATTGAACCCGCTAGTGTCAAGATCCAGTTGGATTTGACCTATGAAGAAAGACATATTCGAGTGCTTGAGACAATGGAAAGAGTGACCCATAGCAAAGTCATTAAATTCTACAAGGTGGTATGGAATAACCATAGTGAGCAAGACACTACGTGGGAGTGAGAGGATTATCTTCGTGAGGTCTATCCAGATTTCTACAAGAAATGGTTGGTCGTGCAAATCTCGAGACGAGATTTCTTTAAGGGGGTAAGGGCTATAACACCCTAGGTGTTAAGCATGCATTTGGCATTAGCGTTGCATGAGCACAAGCATCATTGATCATTCATGAGCATGAGCATCTCAATTTTTATCTCTATGATTGCTTATATCACATGTGTTTGTCACTAAATGCTTTACATATGCTAGGGTTTACATGTGACCAATGTATAAAATATTTGTGGGACCCTAGGAGTACCTTTAACATGTTTATAATGTCATATGGAACAACTTTGGTATACATGGCTTGGACCCAATTGGCCTCTAAGTCATGGTTATAGTGTAATCTACCATTTTCAAGTTGCATGTTTGACCTAAGTTGAACTATAGCATAGACTATTTGCATGCCTGTGCACCCTTAAGCAAAGTTGTAGTACTTGACTAGAGTAACAACTTTTATTTTTGGGTCAAGACCTGATTTGGTTCATAGCATGCTCAAAAATAGGCCACTAGTAGCAATAGAATTACTATTTTTGACTAGAAATTTTCTAAGTCTTGAGGTGGTTTACCATTTCAATGAACCTGTGATTGACGCGTTGTAGTTTGTAAACTAGGCCAATCTAGACTGAACTCATTTAAGCAAAGATGTAGATCTTGTGTAGCTCTACAATTCTTGTTAAAGAAGTTTTTGCTAGGGACGAACAGTTTATGAGTAACGATCGTGTGAAGTAGCTCTATCGGTCGCGTTTATCAGGGCATGATGCCGTTTCGATGCCGGTATCAGTGGCTGACCGGGGGTAGGCCAGGCATGCCGCGTGGCGGCCGTATGTCGGGGCTGGCCCGTCTAGTCAGGCCAGCGTGGAGAGATAAGGCGCGTGCCTCTGTTGCTCGCTCCATTTTGCTCTCGCACCCCGCTCGCTCTCGCCCACGCCCGTGCCATCACCGTCGCTCTACCATGCCCGCTCGCCACCATCATAGTTCCACCGCTCGATTCTTTGCACCAATAGCTCCGCCACCTCTACCTCTACCTCCCTGAACCACTATTACCTCACTTCACGCCTTGGTAACGCCCCATTTCGCCTCGCCACCACCGCGCCATCATCGGAGCGCCGCTATGCGCTTGGCTCACCGTAGGCACGCCATTCCACCGCACCTCCTATCCTCCTCTTCTTTGGTCTATAGCCACTTTGTAGTCCATATGCTTAGGTAAGAACTAGGTTAGACGCTACTGCGCGGCCATGCGGGAACACATCGTCGGTCCCACCGTGGCCGCCATGGCCGTGAGCTTGAGCTCGCCGTGGCTAGCCATCTTGGGGTCACTCTAGTCCCTACCGTTAGTCATCTCTGCATGGCCTTGTGACATAGATCCAGTAGGCTAAACGGAGACTCCCCTCTCATTGCCGACTAGCCAAAACAGAGAGCCCTATCACAGCAAACCGTGCGCTACCGCATGGCCATGCACGCGGCCAAGCTTTTCCACTGCGTCACCATGGCTTAATCCTCATCGTAGTGCTATGCTAGGTCACTAGGATGGAGTAGTCATCTTCACCGGTGCATGCCATGGCCGAATAACGCTGGTGTACCGCCGCGCTGCCTCCGCCGTCCGCCATCGCCGCGCGGTGACGGTGCTCTAGTGCACCATCGGTCCAACGAGGGGTACCACTGGGTGCGGGAGATCACAGGGAACATGTTGGTGTCACCATCATCGCCGGTGATCTCACCGCCAGCAAGATAACACTGTTCGGAGCACCTCCTCTGCTCTAGTGTCGCTGACGCGTGGGTCCTACTGACCAGCGGGCCCCATTTGTCAGTCTGTGTAGTGATTGATTTCTTTATTTGTTTTCATAGATTTGAATGCATGTTTCAAAAAATCATATCTCAAGCTAGGAGTGTCCAAATTTGGTGAACAGAATTTTGTTGGATTCATCACGGAGTGTAGTATTTGATAAAAATATGAAACCTATTGTTTGGGATGTTTTTCTAGGATAATTAAATGGATCTAAATAAGTGCTTTTAAATTGTTTTCAATCTTGTAAAATGCATAACTTGAGCTAGGAAAGTGATAAAATTGTGATTCTAGCTTTGCTGATCTTGTATTGACTTACTCTAGTTAGGAAAAATGGTGTTTTCTGAGGAAATTCAGAAGTATAAAAATAAGTAACATATTGCCATGTAAATTTTTGTACAGTGTTAATGGGTTTTAGGGAAGCTAAGAAAAATATGAAATCTGTTTTTTGACACATTTTAATAGGGTTAACTATTTTCACTAAAGTCAGCCCTTATAACTTGTCATTTATGTAGAGGGTGTTGTACTTGTCTATTTGGCATAAAATTTGCATAGTAGGCTTTTGGGGTCATATGTATGCTACTGTAATTTTATCAGAATTGATGGAACAATAGAAATATTTATCTAAATACAATAGCTTGGCATAAACATAATGTTTTCTATGGTCCTTGTGATGCATATGATCTTCTGATAATGGTAGTTGTGCTTGAAGTTGACTGGTTATAAGCAACTACTTAATTATTGCTTTATAATTCTGTTATATGGCTGCCAGAGTAGTTTCTGTTGTATTGATAAATTCATGATGATAATTACATTTCCTATGAAACTTGTTATTAGCAAAGTTGTAGATAACTTAATTATCTTACTTGTGTCAAATTTTCATGGTAATAGACTAAATGGTTTGGGAGTTATAGCTGTTAGAAAGCTGCTGTCAGATTTGCTTGTTTTCTGGACAGATCTGGATGATTTAATTGTTTAACCTAGATATCTATTAAATCATCTTGTCATAACTAAATGAAAGTTGTAGGCAATTTTATAAGATTTCCATAAAGTTCAATATCACAACATTTGGTTGAGTATAACTCCAGTTATGATCTGAACTTGTAGCTACTGTGTTTTGGTCCAGAAATAGATTTCGTGTGGATTCTTGAAATTTCTAGAGAAGAGATATGCACCTACTCCATAAATAAGAATTCAACTTGGTTATCATCTAAGTAACTTGATATAATCATTAGCATAGAATCATGCACGTTCTCATGTCATATCATTCACAATCCTTCTTATGCATCCATGATACTTACTTTATGGATATGCATGCAATAGGTGCAGCGGAAGAAATCACGTTGGTGGAACTCAAAGCCGATCCACAAGAGGAGAACTAGGAACCTCAGCACCAAGAAGCTCTAGGCAAAGGAGAGCCTGAAGTTGATCATCTCCAAGAGTGCCCTAACCACCAGCCGACCACGTTTGTAAAAGGCAAGCCCCGGAGCATTCTAACATCCTATGTGTTCTAATACCAACTTGAGTCCTATTTATGTTAATCCATTAAGTACTAGGAGTTGATTGGAACCACTTGCTGCATATACTTTCCTTGTCCAGAAATATCTATCTTGAATCCTATGTAGGTCCAGGATCGACCTTTATGCTTAGCCATGCTTCAACGGGTAGAAGTTTGGTGATTTCTTATCACCTGTGAGCTATAGGTGGTGACTTGATCATGGTTGGCTATATTGTGCTATCGTGGAACATAACCTGGTGATGTTGAACAATTGGAGACCCGGTGGAATCTTATATGTTAGGTGTGGTGACTTATAGTGATTCTGCCTGTGCCGGTGCAGTTGATTTATTGATTGAGTGGTTTGAATCAAGATTCAAAATGGTTTGAATTGCTTTTGAAAATGAAATGAAAAATGGCTTTGAAGTAAAAGAAAAGAAAGAAAAGAGAATTTGAAAATAAAAGAATTTAAAAAATTGTAAAATTTTTTTTTGGAAAACTTACTAAAATTTCTCATTTATGTTTGAATTGAAAAGTGTATTTGAAATCCAATTCAAACTTGGGCTACGTCGCCGTTCTTTTCCCTCCGCGTGGCCTATTTTTTTTCTCCCCCGTGTTTCCGCCTTGGGCCGACCCAGTCGAGGCCGTAGCCGCTTGGCCGCATAGTGCCCTTGCTCTCTCTCTCTCTCTGCCACCCTGGCCTTGCCTTCTCTCTCACCGATAGCCCAAACCCACGGGTCAGCTTCGTCTCCCATCTCACGTAGCCGACCCGGACTCCATTGTGTGTCCTTCTCTGCCCGTCCTCGTCTTGGAGTATGCCTCAAGCCACGCCGGGCCCTCTTAAATAGCGCCCCAACATGCCGCACCACATCCTTCATACCCTGGAGCCCGTAGCCGCCTCGCTCTAGCTTCGCCGTGCGCCGCAACCCTAGCGCCACTTTCTGCGGCGACTGCGCTATCGTTCCAAGACTCTCTATCGTCAATTGGATACCTTCCGAGCTTCACGTAAAGGGAAGGAACCTATAGGTACTGTCCTTAATCCCTATTTCACTCTCTGCTATCTCCACGACATTGCCATAGCCTTGCCGTCAAACCCGAGCTGCAAGATCATGCGTACCGCCGTCACCGTCCATCCCCTGCTTCAACCGGTACCCCAGTTGGGTCCGCCTTGTTCCCCGCTACCTCCTAGTGAACTCAATTGAAGCAATGGAGCCCGTAGGGTGTTTCTGAGCCTCACCGACAAAGATCGGCCATGGCGCCGCCATCTTGAAGTAGCACGTCGGCGACCTCATCTCCCCCTTTTGCTCACAGCCGTCCATCTTTGATCCAACGGCCTAGATTAGAAGATACCCCTTCGGAGGCAATTTTCCTAAAGAGCCCCTCGGTCCTTTCAAAATAGAACCCGCCATCCCTGGTTTCTTTCAAAAGAGCCCCTGTCTTTCGTCAAAATAGTGCCCGCATACTTTGATCGGATTTAAAAATCAGATTTTATTTATTTTAATTCGAAAATTAAGTTTCGTGTATTTACAAAATTGCCACTATGTTCAATGGGCCATATCTTCTCCGTTTTAACTCCGATTTGATCCGTTCAACTTGCGTTAGGTTCGTAATACCATAATCTACTGTTAGATGTGTTTTCAACTTTTAAAATTCAAGGTTAGATTTAATCTATTATTTTATTAAAGGAAATCTTGTTTAATTCATATCTTCTACGTTTTAGCTCCGATTTGACCTGTTCAAGTTGCGCTAGATTCATTATAATGAGATCTATGTGTTAGTAACAATGTTTATCATGTCACTATTTCTATAATTTCATGGTTTAAACTCTAATTTGAATAATAATTATGCCACTAGATTTTATGAATAAAATATGACTTGTTTTACTTTAGTTTTATAATTCAAATCTAAATTTGGCTTAATTCAATTTATATGAGCTTCTATATAGTTAAAACACATGAAGCTTATAGTTTTATATTTTCTCTTATGAGTAGATCTTTCGGTAGCCGTTTCTTTCAAGTCGTAGCTCTGATTAGAGTGCTTTTCGCGTCTGTGTGATCGTAGCGAGACGTGGATTCACTTTACAAACTTTTCATCTTGATTTTATGTTTGGTGTACTATTCTGATTTAAATCTATTGATTGCTTCGTGTATGATTGCATGGATGCTTGTGTGGTGCTTTATGATCATGTCTAGTCGGTGAGCTTTGCGTTGGTGATATAAAAGAAGTTGGTGATCCAGAAGTTCTTTGGAGGCTACGAATCAATAGAAGAAGGATCTAAGTTTAAGGCAAGTATAGCATGGGACTTACAATACAACTGTGAGGGCTACATGGCTCTGGCTTTAGCTTAGTATGAGGATCTTTTCTAGCTTGTTAGAGGTTACCTTTATTGGTGTAAGAATGGCTTGCCGAATCAGGTATAGGACAGCCTCTACTCTTATATGTATAGCCGTGATGGAATTGTGCCATTCGATAGGGGGGTTCCTATATCTGTTTGCTGAGTGAATCTAAGGGCCCTAGCTTGTTATACAAACCTTTGAAAGGTTTCATAGTGAACCCTGCCGACCTTCCTTGGTAGTGGGTCAAGAGGCTGGTCACCTTGGGCGAAAGGGTAAATCACGACTCACAGTAAAAGTGTACAACCTCTGCAGAGTGTAAAACTAGTATATCAGCCGTGCTCATGGTCATGAGTGGCCTTGGACTCTTACGAAATAGATGATGAACACTAATGATACTGATGATAAAGATGTTCACTAATGATTACTGTTTATTCTATTCATTATTCATGTTTACTTGATCATGTGTTTATATGGGCCTATGATAAACTTGTTGCTACCCTTATGCTAAAATTTTGACAATTAAAAGCTAATTGCAATTAAACCTATGTCAGCCTTTTGAGCCTCATGAACCCCATGTTATATTTGTTGAGTACAACATGTACTTACACTTGCTTTACTTTTTAAATCTTTGGAAAAATCCCAGATGGGTACTAGATTGCTAGAGTTTGGAGGAATTAGGCTTGTGATCAACCAGTCAGTTGACCCTGTGGAACTAGAGTCTTCACCCGAAGATCGAAGTTGTCTTTTTGTTGTTTGTTTTCTAAGGTTATATTCTTTATACTAAGTACATTATATAATGAGCATTGTCTTTCGATATTACCCTTATTTGTAGCTATATATGAGTTTTGACTTCCTGCGCTCACATATGGTGCGTATCTGGTTTTGCTCTTAAAACCAGGTGCTACATAAATATTGGATTGTAGGCAAAGGATGTCAACCAGCTCCACTTATAAGCCTTGCATGATCCTTAGCATCTCTTATTTTTGGTTTATGATGGGTAAGTCTAGCTGAGTACCTTATCGTACTCAAGGTTTATTTCCCTATTGTTGAAGATAACGTGATATACCACGACTACTATAAGCACTGCTTTGCTCCTGTAGTGGATGAGGAATAGGACCATGGGTATGGGCATTCTATATAACATCTCACCCTTGTGCTTTTGTTGGAGATGACTATGAAAACTAGCTATGTATCTAAACTACTGTTGATGTCGTTCAGAACTATGTTGCTTCCGCTACTGTTAAACTGATGTTGTAATAACTGTGTTGGAACTCCGATGTATCACAAACTATTTGTGAATTTGTGGTAACATGTGACTTGTTTGTTGAATCATGTATGATCTTGGCCTGTATGTTTCTTGATTCGAGATCCTTCGTGATACTCGATGGACTACCGGATTTATATGGGCTCAAGTGTGATGGTTTGACTGCCTCGGCGGTTGCTATTGTACTTGTGCTCTTATAAATTGGACAGTTCTGTTACACGCCTCTGTAAATCCATTTACAAAGACGGGTAATGGCACTTCTGTAAATCCAATTATAAAGATGGGCAATGGCGCTGAGGCCCGCTAGCTAACTGTATAGGTTGTCTAAAATTTTACCCTCATGTGCTAAGGATTGCCAAGAGCTTCGGAAAATGGTTTTTCTTGTAGTGCATGTTGACATCATAGATTCTTGAGAATCGGGTAATATTGGAATTGATACTATCATCATTATATTAGAGCAGCACTGCAAATATGTCATGCCATAGTGCATATCTGATGAGTTATTAGTGACAGGAACTACAAGCTGATAATAATGGGAAAGGACAGTTTTATTCTTGACACATTTAAACTATGATCCACTTTATGAAACAGTTAGAACAACTATGATGGGCATGCATTATTGCAGTGGAAATCATAAATGTGCCTCTTTAAGTTTTGAGGTTAGTGAAGGAATTACTGAAGATAAAGGACATAGAATATTGTGCCCTTAGGATAGCCAATTCAAATATTCCAATGTGTGGAATTAAAGCACTACTTAATTAGCATGCTGCCACAAGACATGTGTCAATTTAACTTGTTGCTCTCCTATAGTTCATATGGTGTGTCATTTCTTAATTAGATTTCTCTGGGCAAAGAATATTTATACTCCTGCTAAAAGATGGTGTGGTATCATCTATGCGTCAATAAAGTACTCCCTCCATTCTAAATTATAAGTCGCTTTGAGTTTTTTGGTACATCTATTTTGCTATGCATCTAGATATAATATTATGTCCAGATACGTAGCAAAATGGATGAACCAAAAAAGTCAAAGTGACTTATAATTTGGAACGGGGGGAGTATATCTTTGGGAGGAAGAAAATAGAGTCTACCAAATCTATGTTTCAGTGATGCTATGCTAAATTCCCTAATAGGTCTCTACATGCTTTAAGGGTTTTTCTTTCCATGGACCGTTAGGAGAACTACCCATCATTATATTAAGAAGGAACAAACACAAAATGGTTCACACGGGCCCCACACACACCAAACCCTTCATTCCAACTCAGCCTAGTAACAACATCGGTTCGCCACTCATAAAAATGAAACACTACTGGCTACAACCTAGGGCATCAGGGAGCATGCAACCCACACAATCTGGATGTAAGAGACTACAATTGGTTTAATATGGTCAATGTATTACTTGAGCCTCAGGGCCAGTTTATTTATATAAAGTACATAGTTTGGAGGGCAATGAGCCTCTCCTAGAGATAAGAAAAGTTATCATGGGATTATAATCCATCACAAACAAACCATATATGGAGTTGCCTAATATACTCTAACATCCTCTCATAGTCGCAGCGGGAGTAGCACAAACAATGAGAAGAAGTTGATGGTTATAAGCCTGATAATAGTATAACACCCCCACCCTCACAAAACCCAAGACATAATGGTCAATGTGACATGGGTATTGTGGCTGAAGCGAAAGCCTATAGGGTTGATCAAGCGTGTAGTAACCCTTCATGTTGATATGGATATAGCCAAGAGTAAGGACGTGGAACTGTGGTACTGGCACTACTATAGATCTGGACATCACTGCCGGCCTCATCACTACCTGATTAGGGTGAACCAGCAGTGATGTACCTTCACTGCCGGTTCTGAGCTTGAAAATGAGAAAATGATTGGGGCTGGGCCAAAACCGATAGTGAAGGTCCATATCATTACCAGTTTGTGGCTTGCACCGATAGTGGCTTGACGTCTACTTATCACTGCCAGTTCTAGCCAAGAACCATCAGTGATGTTGGGCTATCTCTGTCGATTCTATACAAGAACCGACGGTGATAACATCACAATACAAAAAGCTGGTGCTGTCCTCTCCTTCCTCCTCTTTTCCATCCCAAGCACAGAGACACGCGTTTGGGCCGCTCCCTCCATTGTTGTGGCTGCTCTTCACCATGAAGCTAGCCCTTGGATTTGGAAGAATGGCTTGATCTTCTTGCTTTAAGGTTAGTAACAAGCATCTAGTCCTTTGATTTTGTTGCTTAATTAGCGTTGTTTTGATGGCTACATTGTTTGATTCTTAATCTAGTTCTTTCTCCATTCTAGAGAGTACTTTTCCAATTGGACTTTGTGCAAGGCTTGCAAGCAAATTATGGTGAATCCATCATCCAAAAGGTTGGTGTCTTTGAACACATCTAAATTCCTAGCTAATTAAATGGTGGTCAAGATCATTGTTAGTATGTGATGGTATAATTAGTTCTTGATAGGAGTAGAGAAGATTCTTTTACAATTTTGGTGAGCAAATTAATCCTTGTGCCACCTACCAACACATTATTTGGACCTACACTGTTGTTCATGATCATATCTCCAATTTTAGTATTTTTTAATTAGTGTCTCCATTTTTATGTAGCATGGAGTAGAATAATTGTTCTTTATTATTGTGAAATAATTCTTTTTCATGGTGCTACTATTTTCAATTTATATGGCCAAGGCTACCAATTTCAATATTCCAATAATGAGTGTACAATAATGTTAACCAAAAATGGGGTGACTAAATTAAATAAGTGTAGAATAAATTATTGTTTCGAGCAACAATTGTTGTTCATGAAGCTCCACTTGTTATTAATTTCTCTGTAATTATTGTCTCAATATTTTGTTGTGCAGAGATGGATCGAGAGTGGATGTATGGGTCCCGAATGGACAAGCGGTACATGGTTGGCGTCGGCAAGTTTCTCATCGATGCCAAAGCCCATGCTGGGAATGGGAACTCTATCTTCTACCCATGCAAAGATTGCATGAATCAAAGGAAATGGGCTCAAATTGAGTCCGTACGAATGCACTTGATTACCAGGGGGTTCATGCCAAACTATACGATATGGACTATACATGGCGAGGTTGCTGTGAATGTTCTGTAGCGATGATGATGTGGCCATGCCTGAAGTGGCCATGCATAACGTAGCCATCCACGATGCTGACGAGGAACCCGATGTCAACACAGAACCTATGGCCACAGTTAATGATGTGTTTAGGAACACGCTAGCTGACGACACCGAGGATAACGATGGCATTTCTCAGCTGCTACGTAATGTAGAGACCGGATGTCTTAGTGGAAGACAGCTGAGAAAGCTAGAGAAAATGAGACAAGATGGCAAAACACCATTGTATAAGAATTGTCCAATGATCAAATTGGAAGCCGACATCATGCTGTTAGAGTTCAAATCGACAAACGGATTGAGCGATAAAGGCTTCGATCAGTTGTTAGGTATAATAAGGAAAATGCTCCTAGAAAAAAAAAGAGTTGCTAGAAAAGACATACCTAGCCAAGCAAATGATCTGCCCCATCGGCCTCAAGGTTGAAAAAATCCACGCTTGTTCCAATGATTGCATACTGTACCATAGAGACGAATACAAAGACTTTGATACGTGCCCCAAGTGTGAAGCTCCACGGTACAAGGAAGGGCCATCAGATGAGGGTACCAAGACCAGAGGAGGTCCTGTGAAGGTCGTTCGGTATTTTCCTATAGCTCCCCGGGTGCATAGGCTGTTTGCATGTGCAAAGTCAGCCAAGTTTGTTGCGCTAGCATGGCAAAGAGCGTAGGAAACATACAATGATGAGGCACCCCACCGATGGAAAGGACTGGAGGACAGTCAATACTGTGTTCTATAAGAATATCGGTGGAGAGGTAAGGCACCTTTGGTTTGGTTTGAGTACAGATGGGATGAATCCTTTTGACCAAGTTAGAAGCAATCATAGCACCTGGCCAGTGACGCTCTGTATATACAACCTTCCGCCTTGGCTCTGTATGAAGCAGTCTTACATCCAGATGCCACTACTGATCCAAGGGTCAAGACAACCTGGGAATGACATCAATGTGTTTCTAGAACTAGTGGAGATGTTTGAAAAGGGTGTGGAGGATGTTTGGGATGAGTACAAAAAGGAACATGTCACGATCAAGGCAGTACTTATCGCTACAATCACCAACTTGCTAGGTCGAGGTTGCTTGTCTAGAGACAAGACACAAGGCTATACTAGATGTGTCGAGTGCCTGGACGACACCAATGCGGTAAATCTACCAAAGAACTCAAAGATAGTTTATATGGGATACTATAGGTTCCTACCTAAGGATCACCCTTACCGTAGGAATAGAAAAGATTTTGATGGGACTATTGAGAAATGCTTACCTCCAAAATATCGAGATGGACATGCGATAATTCGAGAAGTCAACAAACTAGAGGTTGTCCTTGGGAAGGGGCACAATGTAGTAGCAGCGCCTGATGGGAGCGTCTAGAAGAAAAAAAATAGTTTTCTAGAAACTACCTTACTGGCCAGTGCTGAGTGTACGCCACTGTCTTGATCCCATGCACATTAATAAAAACATGTGCAGTAACACACTTAACACCTTGATGGACACCAGGGGGACATCGAAGGATTCACTAGCCACACGCCTAGACATGCAACACTTGGGAATCAGGAAGGAGCTGCATCCTGTGGTGCTAGAGGATGGCCAGTTTGAACTTTTGATTGCATCGTGGACCTTGAAGAAGAAAGAAAAGCATGCGCTTATTTCTTTCTTCAATGAACTCAAAGTCCCGACGGGCTACTGTGCGAACCAAAAGAGGCTAGTGAACATGAGAGAACTCAAGTTTCAACTATGGCAGTATAAAGGCCCATGACTGTCATGTCATTATGACTCAGCTGCTCCCTGTTGCCCTGCATGGTATCCTCCCCCAAAGGTCGGTGCCCCAATCATAAAGTTGTGCTCGTTCTTCAACATGATCTCAAAAAAGGTCATTGATGTGTCCATGCTGGACCAGCTGCAGTGAGACATAGCCAAAACTCTCGTTAGACTTGAGATGCATTTCTCGCTGACTTACTTTGATATCTCAGTGCATCTGCTCGTTCATCTTGTTGACCAAATTAGATCCCTTGGCCCAATGTACCTACATCAGATGTTCCCTTTCGAAAGGTTGATGAAAGTTTGCAGGAGGTATGTTAGGATTAGATTCAGGCCAGAAGGGGGCATGGTTGAAGGATGGTCAACGGAGGAGGCCATTGAGTTCTGCACATATTATCTAGATATCAGTAGGGTTAGAGTTCTAGAATCTCGTTACGAGGGAAGACTAGGTGGCAAAGGAACGATCGGGGAGAAATCGATCACAGTAGACGACCCTGTTTCTTTCAGACAGGCACAATTTGCTGTTCTCCAGCAAGCAGAGGATGTGATGCCATACATTGATGAGCATAAGCAATCACTGCAAACTTTGTATCCGAGCTGGTGGTAGTCTTGGCTTGATAAAAAACATAAGGAGGAATTTGTCGGCTGGTTGCGATGCCGCTTGATTGGAACAATGTTGGGTAATCAGATGGATATCTTAGCCAAGGGACCTTCGAGTACATTGCCTAAGTACCAACGGTATGAGATCAATAAATTTACATTTTACACAAAAAAGCAAGATAGAAAGAGCACATACCAAAATAGTGGTGTTCATTTTGATGCTCACGACAAAAACAACAAAGTGCAGGTGACGTACTATGGTTTCATAGAGGAGATATGAGAGCTAGACTATGGTTGGTTGAAGGCAGCCCTTTTTTGCTGCTAGTGGGTCCAGCTCGAGGAAATCACCACCGACAGAGAAGGGTTCACTACTGTTGATCTCACCAAGACCGCATACAGAGATGACCCCTTCGTCCTTGCAAAAGACGTTATGCAAATCTTCTATGTAGGGGACAACAAGACAAAAGCAAAGCTAAAAGTAGTTCTAGAAGGAAAAAGGAAGATTGTTGGTGTTGATGGAGTGACAGATGAAGAAGACTACAGGGGCTATCAGGAAATGTCTGCATTCAGGGTGAACGTACCCTACCTACCCCTGAAGAGGGTGACTAACCTGCTTACGTCTGGCATGATCACGATGAGGCCCTCATTGTTGGACCCTGATGAAGATAGTTAGATTGTTATTAACTATGTAATCATTATTCAGACGTTGTATCAGTAATTCAGACTCAATATCTAATTTATATTTTGTGCGCCTCTCTATAATTTAATTATTGACTATGTAATCAAATATTGAGTTGATGTTCACAAACACTATTATTTGATAATTATAGACCATTAATTAATTATCATAGAATTAAATAATCAAGATACAAATTTTTGTGTTATTTTAGAATATAAACTAACTGCATTATTTATATTAATAAATAAATAAAGAAAAGCAAACTAACTGGACTCCCTATCCTAGCTCAGCGGTTAAGGGCGTGCACTCTGTACTCCGACACCCACGCTCGAATCCCAGGCGGGCCAAACTTTTTGATTTTGCATTTATTATTTAGTAGTGCGTTACGACAGGATAAAAGAAAAAATAAAACCAATTTAACCGAACTCCCTATCCTAGCTCAGCAGTTAAGGCCGCGCACTCTCGACCCCACGACCCACGCTAGAATCCCAAGCGGGCCAAAATTTTTTGATTTTGCATTTATTATTTAGTAGTGTGTTTGTTGGTATTTTTAACACACACAGATAAATCTGCAAGCACACGGATACCGCTGTAGCTTTCACCAAAAAGTATTCCAAGTATCGTATCCACAGAAAAACATGTGACGTTAACTACAGTCCAATTTAACCTAGAGTAACATAAGACTTAAGAAAGTCGGGAGTGTAGAGGAGATCGCTAAGGTCTTCTAGTTCTAATCTCGATAAGCTATGTCTTCTATTGTTTAACTAGGGATATTACTAAGGAAAACACAAGCAGAGTATGTTTCTTATAGTAACTAAATCCTGCTAGGCCTACAAACGGGGGGTGGACTACAAAGGATTTAATGAGGCTATAAGAGTCACCCTCGCGAGCTACCACTGATCTGGAATATAGGGTACATCGACAAGTAACATAGTCTAAGCACCACGCTTACACCTACAATTACTACTTTAACCTAGAGCATCTTATAGATTACAGCACTCAAAGAGTTATGAACCTAATGAACATTGTAAACATGATGCTTACTTGAATTAGAATTTGATTACTAGAGAAATCTCAGACGCAAGGTTGACTTTCGCCAAGGTACAAGCTATAGAGAGAGCACTAACAGGCCGGCACCTCCTCCAAACTCTTCCCTCACTCTCCATCTCTCTATTTCTAAAGACTAGATCCTATGGAGGACTAATCTTCTCTTGATAGCTAGCTCTAATCCTCATGTGGAGAATATGAATTAGGGTTTCAGGATCTGATGAGGCAGGGGGTAGGGCTGATATATATAGGCCAGAGGTAGAGTAGGTGGCAAGGAATCTAGCAGGAGTAAGGGGCAAGGAGTCTAGGAGAAGTAGGGGCAAGGAATTGCCATGTCATCGATCCGTGTCAACTCTCCCAACCACCGTTGGATGAACCGACCTAAAACCACCTTAGAATCAATGGTGTAGATCGTAGGAAGGAGTAAGCAGTGGCAGAGGGTGATGGGCCACTACCACGGGCTGGGTGGCCTCCCTAGTGGGCCAGCCGGCCCACTATGGTGCCAGGTGGGCTCCTCCTTCTGGTGGCGATGCTTGGGCTCCGTCTTGAGCCTTCTTTCGTAGGTTTCACGGGTTAAATCACTTGTTGATGTCGGTTTGCTTGTTTGGAGTGTATGACAGTGCTCCCGGGAGTTGTTTTCTTGATAAATCCACCTACAGTCATGAAATCACCAAAGCTCATGGAATTCATTTGTTCAAACCCCTAAACCTTCACTGGTGATTACAGTTATGCCCCTATACATGTTTAATTGACGGTTTATAATGGTTGTTAACTATCGTCAACAATTCCCCCACGCATAACCTTTGCTAGTCCCTTAGCAAAGCTAAACTCAGCAATGGATCAAGAGTTGCTACTATGCTTTCACGCCTCAAAAGTACACAGGTGTTCAATCAAAAATTCTCCTCTAGATTAGAATAAACTGATCTGACTTTTAAACTTACCCATATTACCGTCAACCATGGGGCTTCTCAGCCTTCACTTGGGTCTTGAGCAATTAAAAGACAGAACGATCAAGTCAAGCACTATGTCTCAAGTTATTTGTTACATTATTATTCCAGAGTTTTTATAGATTTTCAAAATAAAGCTCAGAGCTTCCATTGTATGACACTCTCAAGTCTCTCAATATATGTGGTATTTGTGGATCCTCACTAAGGAAATAATGATGTTATGCCTTTTTCTCTTCCTACCACTAAGGCTTATATGGAGTTCATAGGTAGGGAGAAAGCTAGGGCATACTTGCAATGCATATATTGTGAAGTCAAACCTCGGATCCAAAGAGAGTTGAGTCATACAATCAAATCAAGACATGCATGTATGTGGAATATATGGTGGCTAACCTAATTATACTATGCTCCTTGGAAACTTATCTCTCTTATGAAACTTAGAAACATTTGCTAGAGAACATGGGCTATCTTATTCATCTCTTTTTTCAGGCATGCATCTAAGTACCCATTGTTTTAAATATCTCGGACACTTGTCCATTTTTTTCTCAACGTCATTTTTTTTTCTTCTCTCTCTCTTTTATGAATAACTTTTGCATAGCCCCATGTCTCTTTTCTGCAACAAAACTTTGAGCTAGACATCAACAAGAACTTGGAGCATTTATTTGGTGCAAAACCTATCAAGCATGTTTTTGGGTTCACCCCCAGTGTAGGAGTAAATCATTTTTGGGTGGATCTAGATGGAAGGCATGTTCTTGTGCCTACCCCCAGTGTAGGAGTAGTTCATATGTGGGTGGTGTGTACGTGATCTTGATTTTAAGAGCATGACAAGCCTCTCATAAGGGTCAACAAAGCTTGACAAAACTCAATGCAAAAGTAAGCAGCATATATGTGGAAGTCTTCCTAGCCTAAATAACATGTATGGCTCTGTTGGGAATTCAAGCTTTGTCATATAGGAACTCATCATGTAACATTTTTATGTTTTTCAAAGATAAATCTCTAGAACTTTAGTGTCACTAGGAACAAGATAAATAGTAGCTCAGACCTTCTCATATCATATCCATCAATTACCTAGACTTAGATCAAGCATTCGCTACCCATGAGTTTCAAGTTCAGAGTAAATCTTTATATCAAATTAGTCGTATCCAAAACTCGAGAGAATTCAAGGCTAAACACTAGGCACTTGAAAGGAATTACAATAGAGCAACTATTCATCATTTCCATTCAAGAGATTATTCTGAGTTCAGAGTAAATTTTATTAGATCACACATTATTACTATAACTATATATATTTATTATATAGATAACTTTTATTTTGTTTTTCATTCACCATTTTCTTAACTATTAAAAAGAAACTAAAAAATAAAACAAAAGGGGAAAGAATACTTACCTGGATAAACAGGAGTGCTTCTCCCCCAAGCTAGCTCTTTCGGTGAGGGTTTTGTGTTGTAAGTCCTTCGAACCGGACTTCTCCTTGTGAAGTTCATTAATTAAGTACCTTGGTTTGAAGATGAGGATTCTTGTGATGATGCCTCTAATGGTGATGTCACCTTCTTCCACCAAACCTGTCTTGGTTTTGAGTTTGAATTTTGATTTGACAGGTTCAGGACCTTCATTTGTAGAAATTTGGAGAATCGACTGTTCTCCCACACATTTTGCTTGAAGTGTGTCCTGCCCATAAAACAGGGATCAAGTGCATGGGCTCTATTGGTGGGAAAACACCAATAGAACTAAAATTTTATTCATTCTTCTCTAAACCTTAGGCGCATTGAACAAGATGAAGTTGATGTTATATGCTATGTTCAATTATATCATAGGTGATAAGATCAGAAGATTGAGCATGAATGTAGCATTTAAGTTCATTTGGCAGAAAGGGTTGAGTTGCTTAACCCATGGAAGGATTGTCTATCTCTACATAATGTATCAATCTTTACATGACTATCATCTTCTAGAGATAAGATGTGCACTTTTTACCTCATTTGGTTAAGACTATGAGATCAAGAAAGTGGTGCTAGGAACAAGCTTAAAGAACAAGACATGTTGAGCTAATCAGGTTTGATCAGGTAAATTGTAACTCAAACTTATTTTTTCTCTTATTTATGTGCCTACCAAAATCAAGGAAAAGCTTTTTAAATAATGACCATTTACCTTAGGATATTACCTTTGTCATTAGAGCGTAATGTCAACATATGACGAAGGGTAGATGACTCATGATGGTCCTTCCCTTTTGCTTGAAGTTTTCCTTGTTCAGATAGCCTCGCAACTTGAGTGTTCATGAGCTTTTTGTCATGCCATCTTTCTACTCTTCGATCTTTTGTCACCTTCTTAGACCTTCCACCTCACTCATTGTTTTATGCATGCACAGGATTAGTGGACAACACAAACGTGGGTTGTTTGTCTAGAATTCTAGGGAATTACATCTAAGATGATTTTAGGATTATTTTAGCATAGATTTGTTTATCATGTTTTATACAAGCATGGCTCAAGGCAAAGGTAACTTGCAGCAGAAAACAAAGTGAATGATCTTTGATACTTACAATTCGTCCATCCATGATGAATGAGTTGTGTCTTCTTTGTGCAAAGTTGTTGAAGTTCATTATGTGCCTTACTTCATCTTTGATTTGAATTCATCTCAAGACTTACCCAAATTGAATTGAGAATTTCCTACAGAGGTTAGTCCAACAAAATATCCAATGTCTACACAAGTAATTTTTAGTTCAATAACCAAACTAGACTATATGTCTAATTTGGCTAAGGGAGGCCATTTAACCTAAGCACCATGCTTAATTTAAACGTCTATGGAAGTATGCGCAATACTTCCAAAAGAAAGCTTACTATGGCAGGCAAAGGTAGCATCAAAGCATGATAGAGATTTATTCAAATAGAGATGAAGGAGCATGATTGTTTATTTAGCAAATTGAGTATGGCTTAAAGTTAGAGACAACCAAAATAATTTAGCAGCATGACAAGAGATTTTTTAGAGAAGTCCATCCCCCATGCTTGAATTTTGCAAATGCAAAATCAAGTTTGGATGGATGTGATTAAATGTTGAATGATAATTGGTTGGATATACCTTGCGTCATCATCGTTCATCCTTTTTGCTTCAAACCTGGAATGGTTAGTGACAAAAATACCTGAAGGAATATTTTCACAACTATATTTCTATGCTCACTTCACAAGAGCATTATAACAAAAGGTGAAAGCTCATGTTGTCTCCCCGAAAGTGCTTGTTTTAGGACAGAAGCACGTCCTTGGGAAACCTTCGAATTATGTTTCAAGTTGGTGAAGTGGTTTCCCCTCCAAGACCAACCTTTGTGTGCCTATCTCAAGATTCATACAATGAGATCTATAATATTTATGATAAACATGCATCTGCAACCACCCTTTCACAATTTTTATGAACAGGAAGTATAAGGGGTTGAAAATCTTGTGTATGGCAATGTTGGAGAGACCAATTGATTCAGGAAATTTCTCATGTGAGCATGGATTTGATGAGGTGTTCATGAAATAACTTCCATGCTCATCTGTGTCATCTTCTTTTTCAAACTCCAAGGTTGTCTCTTCATGAATGTCTATAGGCGGAAACATTGTCTCCATCATTCCATGCCTATGACATTCATTGGATGTTTTATTGTCCAAGATTTCCCATGGATTGGTGCCTTTCGGGTTGATTTTATCTAAAGCCTCATCCATCGATTCAATGGCAATGGCACATAAGTTCTTAATATCCTCTAGCCATTGTTGTTTCTCTTTTTGATCATCCTTGTGGCCTTCATGATTCCTATGCATTGGGTGTCTTGGTGGATTTCTAGGATCATCATAAGTTTCAGGAGAAAGAGCATAAGAGGGATCATTGGGGTCAAGGATGGGTTGAAAGATGGGTTCAGATGAGACATCTAATGTGGACATAGAAGGGGAGAGGATAGGAATGGCTTCTAAATGGCTTGGCTCTCCTTCTATGGCATTACAAGTCATTCCATCCTTGAATTCTTTCCAATGTCCTACAAGGGAATAAGGACGTTTTCTAAGAGATCCCTTCTTGAGAGGATTTGAATTATATTCGCTCAAAGGTCTCTTGTGAAGATGACAATTTAACGTTCTCCCAAAATCAGCACCAAAGAGGTCATCCTTAATTTCAATAGGGATTTCCAAAGGTGGAATTCCTTCTTCTCTTAGGGGATTTTGGTGTATTAATGGTTTGGGATTGACAGCTAAATCTTAGGATTGGAGTGGTTGTGATTTGGCTATCAAAACTTCCTCTTCTTGATCAAGAGATGATTTCTTACCTTTCTCGGGGAGTTTATTATAAATGCTAGTGTAGGGAGTCTTTCCACTAATTCTATCAAGCATAGCCCATGTTTCACTAGTAGACAAACGAAGGAAAGCTCCTCTAGAGGCTACATCAAGGGATTTCCTGGAATCCTTGCTAAGACCCATGTAAAAATGTTGAAGAAGCATAGGGTCTGAAATAGCAAGGTCCAGGCCAGTGATAATAAGATCATCAATATGATCCCATGATGTGCCAAGAGATTCTTCTTCTAGTTGTCTAAAATTTAGAACCTCTTTCTGAAGGCTAACCATTTTAGAGATAGTAAAGAAACGTAAATAAAATTTAGAGCATAATGTTCCCAATGTCCTTACATACTTCCTATAGTTTGATTGTACCAATGTTTAGCTTTTCCCGTCAAAGAGAATGGAAACAACTTCCATCTTATGGTTTTATCCAACATGCCAGTGATACGCAAGCATGCACAGGTCTGCTCAAACTCTCATAGGTGTGAGTATGGGTTTTCATTGCCTTCTCCCGAGAAGGATTTATCCCGTATCAATTTTATCAAACATGGGCGTAGCTCATAGCCAGGTGTTAGGATACGCTCTACAGATTTAGGTGGCCCAAAGCTCGCACTCGTGAGTTTAGCGTATTGATAGATAGGAGTGGAATTCATAATGGAAAGGAAAAGAAAAGAGTGAAGGAATAAAAACATAAAAGAGTATGATATAAGGTTAAGTTACGTTCAAAGTTAACTCAGCAATCGTTTCCATAGCAATGGCGCCAGAAAGCTTGTTGGTATTTTTAACGCACATAGATAAATCCACAAGCACACGGATACCGCTGTAGCTTTCACCTAGAAGTATTCCAAGTATCGTATCCACAGGGAAACGTGTGAGTTTAACTATAGTCCAACTTAACCCAGAGTAACAAGACTTAAGAAAGTCAGGAGTGTAGAGGAGATCGCTATGGTCTTCTAGTTCTAATCTCGATAAGCTATGTCTTCCATTGTTCAACTGGGGATATTACTAAGGGAAACACAAGCATAGTATGTTTCCTATAGTAACTAAATCATGCTAGGCCTACAAACGGGAGGTGGACTACAAAGTATTCAATGAGGCTATAAGAGTCATCCTCGCGAGCTAAAACCGATCCGGAATATAGGGTACATCAACAAGTAACCTGGTCTAAGCACCATGCTTACACCTACAATTACTACTTTAACCTATAGCGTCCTATAGATTCTCCAAACTCTTCCCTCACTCTCCATCTCTCTATTTCTAAAGACTAGATCCTATGGAGGACTAATCTTCTCTTGATAGCTAGCTCTAATCCTCAGGAGGAGAATATGAATTAGGGTTTCAGGATCTGAAGAGGGAGGGGCATAGGGGCTGCTCTATATAGGCCAGTGGTAGAGTAGGGGCCAAGGAATCTAGGAGTAAGGGGCAAGGTGTCTAGGAGGAGTAAGGGGCAAGGAATTGCCAAGTCATTGATCCGCGTCAACTCTCCCGACCACCGTTGGATGAAATGACCTAAAACCACCTTAGAATCAACGGTGTAGATCGTAGGAAGGAGTACGCGGTGATGGAGGGTGATGGGCCACCCCATGGGCTGGGCGACCTCCCTAGTGGGCTGGCCGGCCCACTATGGTGCTAGGTGGGCTCCTCCTTCTGGTGGCGAGGCTTGGGCTTGTTGTTGAGTAGTCTTTCGTAGGTTTTGCGGGTTAAATCACTTGTTGATGTCGGTTTGCTTGTTTGGAGTGTATGATAGTGGTCCCAGGAGCTGTTTTTGGATAAATCCTCCTGCAGTCATGAAATCACCAAAGCTCATAGAATTCATTAGTTTAAGCCCCTAAACCTTCATTGGTGATTACATTTATGCCCTTATAAATGTTTAATTGATGATTTATAATGGTTGTTAACTATCGTCAACAGCATTACGATTGGATAAAAGAAAAAAATAAAACAATCTAACCAAACTTCCTATCCGATCTCAGCGGTTAAGGGCCGCGCACTCTCGACCCCACGACCCGCGCTTGAATCCTAGGTAGGCCAAACTTTTTTGATTTTTCATTTATTATGTAGTAGTAGTGAGTTATGAGGGGATAAAAGAAGACGTACAACTAATTCTAACGTAATCCCTATTCTAGCATAGTGGTTAAGGCTCCAAACTAAGAACCCTAAGACCTAGGTTTGAATCCAAGGCTCAGGATTTTTTTTTATATTTTTTATAAAAAGGCTACGACGGTAGGCAGCCCAGCTGCTGGGTGTCAGCATGGCAGGGCCCATCACTGTCAGTTTTGGTTTAAAAACCGACAGTGATAGAAGCTATCACTGTGTATTTCCAGAACCAGCACAGAAGGCTACCTTCACTGTCGGTTTTTAAACTAAAACCAATAGTGATGTCCAAATGCTCCTCACAGGTAAATAGTGCTCCCGCTACCTACCCTGATAGCTTCAGTTCAAAAACAAAAATGTACCACGACTGCTAGCCCCCATAAAATGGCCCTCGGCCGGGAGCTAGCCTCTCAACAGCCAATTCTTGCCTCCCTCTTGCTACTTATTTCTCACTTCATTCTCTCTAGCTAGTATACACATCTATGGCCTCTCTGTGGGAGAAAGCCCTCCACATACAAATTTCAATAAGCAAGGTCATCCGCAAGGATGGTGCACACAAAAAGGTACTAGAAGAATGTTTCTGAAGATAGAGCAACACCGAAGCTTGGGGACGTCGTGAGTTTGATAGAGTCATCCTATTCGGTGTGCTCTGGACTGTCTGACCAGAGCGGCATGGATTCATCGCTACTCGGCAACCATCCCGTGTGCTCTGGACTGTCAGTCCGGAGAGGCATGGGTTCAACAGTGCCCGACAACTTCTCCGCTTGTCTCCCGAAGGCGTAGCTCATCATCCATTTCTGGCATTCTCTAGCGGCTATTTGACCCTATCTGGGTGCTAGAAGAATGCTTCTGAGGTGGTTACCTTATAAAGTGTTTATACACTTTGATTGTAACATTAACATTGACAGAAATAGGTTTTTGTTATCGTATATTTAATTTTAGTGTCATGTCTTTGTTATCGTATATGTAATTTTATTTTAAGGTTTCTGTTATTTTATGTTGTATTTCCGTAACCAAAATATATATATATCAATGTTTGTCTCTTCAAATGGCAATGCATGTATGGATATTTTACATATATATGGTGCCCTAATAATTAATTATCTAGCATTTTTTGGGTGGACAACGGTGCTTTTGTACCCATATATGAAATTATGCAATTGATATGAACTTTTTGGACATTATTTGAGCATTAAATAAAGATCATAGGATTACTATTTTTTCGTAAGTAATGACCTTTATTGCAGCATGCATGCTGCATGCATGCATAGAAGTACCTGCTGTTAGCCACATTACTGTCGGTTTTTAGACAAAACTGACAGCGATAGGGCTACATCACTGTCGGTTTCATTACAAAACCGGCAGTGATGGACACCATTAGTGTCGGTTTTATTTTAAAATCGGCAGTGATTTGTCTGCCGCCTATAAAAAGGAACCAGGAACATACACACGCACGGACACTCACTTCACTCTCATTTCTCAGTTTCACGTACTCTCACTTCTCACTCTTTTTCACTCTACGTGGTCATGGCTCCTGGATATTTCATTGTAGGTATATATATGTTCTCCTCTCTCACATTGTAGCTATATATATATGCATGGTCGATCTATATTTATTTGGTTTGCAACATTTTATTTGGCATATTTTATATAATGCAATATATATTTTCTATTCGTATTTCTTGAATTTCATTAGGTATAATGCAATATATATATTCTCCTCTTCCATATTCTAGCTATGTATATATATGAATCGATCTATATTTATTTAGTTTGCTACATTTTACTTGGCACATTTTATATAATGAAATATATATTTATAGTCATATTTCTTGAATTTTATTAGGTGGGATGAACGGACCTCCCCCATCACAAGAACCAGGTTTCCACCCTAGCGATGATCAATTTGATCCTGATGTGTCCATTCCAAACCACCCTATTCCAGCTATCGTATGAAATATTTTTCAACATCTTATTTTTGGATGCTAATGAATTAATAATTGTAGTTTAAATTCCGTAATAAGTGTTGTTTCATAATATGTATGGACTCATTCAAATAATATCATTGTTGCATATGTCGTAGACGATAGCCCCGATACAGTGGCTGTAAACAGCACTTAGCTTGCTTATGGTGTCGAACATCGTTGAGAACACGACATCTGCTGATGATGGTCAAACTTGGATGTGTGAACTAAGCTTCTATATCCCTTCGAGGCTACCATCAGGGCATCAGGAATTTATCCGACGGATGGGATCATGAATGCCTAGTAGGAGAAGCGTCCAGTTCTCTGCCATGCATAACTGTTTGGTGGCACTTCAGCACATTTGCTATCAGGTGCCCGATTTCTCACACTTCAAGATAGAAGCTTTGCGTGCTGGTGATGTCCCTATTCTGCAAGTAAGCAGATTCTGGGAAAGCTATAACTAAATGGATGTGGTAAAGTCAACATCACTGATACCTGAGTCATGGTTATTTATTATATTGTTATTGTAATAACGATCTCTCATTTTTTGCCCGCTTGCAGGTGGTGCTCCATGATAGTACCTATGCTGCATTAGGCGTGTCGGCCATTCTAGACCAACCTAAGGAAAGACTCGGGTATGACTGGGAGTACTATACTAGGAACCTCGGCCAACACACTACTACAGGACGCTAGTTCTACATAAGATTTACTAACGAGGCCAATGGTCGTTCAGTAGGTTACATCTATGGACGACCATGTCAAAGGTCTTTTGAGGCACGAGAGAGTGCAATCGTAAGGGCATTGGCCTTCATCGATGATTGTGGTTATAGAATCCGTGACATCAATTACCATGCTTGGATACAAATGTATGGTGCTGCACATCCAACCCCGAATTAGTGTTTGTTTAGGTTTAATTTGCAAGGTTTAAGTTTAATTTGGCTCGTGTTTGTCATGTAATTCATGTGTTGTGGAACAAGAACTCTAAACTCCAGTGCTGTATTGGTCTCAAACTTTTTCTCGAGCTTGCACGTGCCACGGGTGAATGAAACAACAAGCTTGGGATTTTCTGAGATGGTCTAGTACTTTCTCTGATTTAATTAAATTTTCGCGCGACGTCATCGATTAATTAGAGGTTGAACTGAGCCTACCCCAAAATGATCTGGAATGGTGCGAAACTTTTCCATAGGGTCTTATGTGCCCTAGGGACTAATTTTTGGTCGAGGTGGATGCAAAATTCTAGTGTGCCCAACATGTAATTGGACCTCTTTTGTCCCGTTTAGAACAAAGAAAAATATAATAATAAAGAAAATAATTAGAAAAACCTAAGATCTTGTGTGGAGCCATAATTTGGGTGTACATGCTTGCAAAAAAAATTTCAAGCCATTTGTACATAGGCAGTACATACCTGCTTCACAAACCTATAGAAGTCGTCTCATGTTACAATGACCAAACACCTAGGATGCTAAGGTTTTTGAGGTTCATATGCTGTATTGGTATCAAACTTTTTCTTAGACTTGCACGTGCCACAGGTGAAGGAACCACCAAGTTTGGGATTTTTCTAAGATGGTTTAGTATTTTTTGCTGTTTAATTGAATTTCTGCACGACGTCATTGATTAATTTGAGGTTGAACTAAGCCTAGCCCAAAACAATCTGGAATGGTGTCAAACTTTTCCACAGGGTCTTATTTGCCCTAGGAACCAATTGTTGGTCAAGGTGGATGTAAAATTCTAGTGTACCCAATATGTAATTGTGCCTCTTTTGTCCCTTTGAGCATAAAGAAAAATATAATAATAAAGAAAATAATCAGAAAAACCTAAGATCTTGTGTGGGGTCACAATTTGGGTGTACATGCTTGCAAAAAATATTCAATCCATTCAGACAAAGGCGTTACGTATCTGCTTCACAAACTTAAAGAAGCTGTCTCATGTTAAAATGACTAAACACCTAGGTTCCCAAGGTTTCTGTGGTTCATATGCATTCCGGTGTCGTATTGGTCTCAAACTTTTTCTTAGGCTTGCACATGCCATGGGGGAAGGAACCACCATGTTTGGGATTTTTATGAGATGGTTTGGTACTTTCTGCTATTTGATTGAATTTCCGCGTGACGTCACCGATTAATTAGAGGTTGAATTGAGCCTACCCCAAAATGATCCGGAATGGTGCCAAACTTTTCCACATGGTCTTATGTGCCTTAAGGACCAATTTTTGGTTGAGGTGGATGCAAAATTCTAGTGTGCCCAACATGTAATTGGACCTCTTTTATCCTATTTAGCATAAAGAAAAATATAATAAAAAAGAAAATAATTAGAAAAACCTAAGATCTTGTGTGGGGCCATAATTTAGGTGTACATGCTTGCAAAAAAATTTCAAGGCATTTAGACATTGGCAGTATATACCTGCTTCACATACCTATAGAAGTCATCTCATGTTATAATGACTAAACACCTACGTTCCCAAGGTTTTTGAGGTTCATATGTCGTATTGGTCTCAAACGTTTTCTTAGGCTTGCACATGCTACGGGTGAAGGAACCACCAAGTTTGGGATTTTTCTGAAATGGTTTGGTACTTTCTGCTGTTTAATTGAATTTTCGCGTGACGTCATCGATTAATTAGAGGTTGAACTGAGCCTACCCAAAACGATCCGGGATGGTGCCAAACTTTTCCACAGGTCTTATTTGCCCTGGAGACCAATTTTTGGTTGAGGTGGATGTAAAATTCTAGTGTACCCAACATGTAATTAGGCCTCTTTTGTCCCTTTGAGCATAAAGAAAAATATAATAATAAAGAAAATAATCAGAAAAACCTAAGATCTTGTTATTGGTCATAATTTGGGTGTACATGCTTGCAAAAAAAAATTCAAGCCATTCAGACATAGGAGGTGCGTATCTTCTTCACAAGCCTATAGAAGCTGTTTCATGTTAAAATGACTAAACACCTAGGTTCCTAAGGTTTCTATGGTTTATAAGCATTCCGATGTCGTATTGGTCTCAAACTTTTCCTCGGGCTTGCATGTGCCACAGGTGAAGGAACCACCATGTTTGGGATTTTTCTAAGATGGTTTGTTACTTTCTGCTGTTTGATTGAATTTCCACGTGACATCACCGATTAATTAGAGGTTGAACTGAGCCTACCCAAAAATAATCCAGAATGGTGCCAAACTTTTCCACATGATCTTATGTGCCCTACGGACCAATTTTTGGTTAAGGTGGATGCAAAATTCTAGTGTGACCAACATGTAATTAGACCTCTTTTATCCCGTTTAGGATAAAGAAAAATATAATAATAAAGAAAATAATCAGAAAAACCTAAGATCTTGTGTGGGGAAATAACTTGGGTGTACATGCTTGCAAAAAAATTTCAAGCCATTTGGACATAGGCAGTACATACCTGCTTTACGAACCTATAGAAGTCATCTCATGTTACAATGACTAACACCTAGGTTCGTAAGGTTTTCGAGGTTCATATGTCGTATTGGTCTCAAACTTTTTCTTCGGCTTGCATGTGCCACGGGTGAAGGAACCACCAAGTTTGGGATTTTTCTGAGATGGTTTGGTACTTTCTGCTGTTTAATTGAATTTCCACGCGACGTCATCGATTAATTAGAGGTTGAACTGAGCGTACCCCAAAACGATCTGGAATGGTGCCAAACTTTTCCATAGGGTCTTATGTGCCCTAGGGACCAATTTTTGGTTGACGTGGATGCAAAATTCTAGTGTACCCAACATGTAATTGGGCTGCTTTTTGTCCCTTTTAGCACAAAGAAAAATATAATAATAAAGAAAATATTCAGAAAAACCTAAGATATTGTGTGGGGTCATAATTTGGGTGTACATGCTTGCAAAAATAATTTCAAGCCATTTGGACATAGGTGCAATAGGAATATAAATGTGTGAATTTATTAAGTTTAAAAAAGGAAAAAATATATATAATCATCATTATCGGTTTAAAAAACCGACAGTGATGGGCAGAAACCGACAGTGATGACAACTACCACTGTCGGTTTTGTTTTGAAAACCGACAGTGATAGGTATATTTTTAAAAAATCAAAAAAATGTACCCAGCCTCGTGTTCGAGCGTGGGTCTCGGGGTCTAGAGCACGGGCCTTAACCACTGCGGTATGATAGTTCTTACGATTGCTATAGTTTGTAATTTTCTTTCATTTAGATATAGTGTAGTAAATTTATATTCCAAAATAAAACAAAATTAAAAAAATTTGCCGCCCAGGGTTCGAACCCGGGACTCGGGCTCCGGAGAGTACAACCTTAACTGCTGCACTAGTTATGTAATTGCATTGGGAGTAGTTTTTTAACTTTATTTATTTATACATAGTGCAGTTAGGTGATTCAAAATTAAAAGAAAAAAAACAAAAAGTTTGGCCCGCCTGGGATTCGAATGCGGGTCGCAGGGTCGTGAGTGCGCGACCTTAACCGCTGCGCTAGGATAGGGAATTCGTTAGCTTAGGTTATTGTTATGTTTTTACCATTTGGCTCCAATCGGCTGTGCTAGTGCACGTCACTACCGGGTTGGATTTGGCACCGGCAGTGATGCTATATCATCAATGTCGGTTTGCTCTGGAATCGGCAGTGATGTGCCATAAGTATACAAGCCGGTGGCGCGGGCTGAATTTTTTGTAAGTCATTTGAAGCCCGTGCCATCCATTTCCTCCAAGTCGACGGAGCACCGCCGCCCCGTACGCCGCCTCCGTAGCCCGAGCACCCTCCTCTTCTTCAACGCTGACATCCGTGCATCCCGTGCGGCCCACGCTAGCGAGTAAGACTCGTGACATCGTGCTCCATCCCGGCGTCCCACACCCCATGGTCCTCCACCCCGGCGTCCCCCACTCCGCGGGCATCCACATCGGCATCCCCCACCCCACGGTCCTCCTTGCCGACGTCCCGCATCCCTGGTCCACCACGCCCCCTCCCACCCCTCCCACACCTTGGATTTGAAGGAGCACGCGGACAGCGGCATCACCACGGTACACGGTGACCGCCTCCCTCACTGCGCCCTTAGGTGTTCGACGGTTTGCCACTAACCATCACTGTCATCCCAGGCACGCCCACGCAGTCATCTTCCTCGACGCCATCGGAGCACTGCCACCACCCGTGCCCTCGTCTTTCTCGACGCCACCGGAGCACCGCCCCCCCCACGCCCTTGTCTTCCTTGTCCACCCCCATGACCATGCCTGCATCTGCCAATGCCGAGGCCCTTAGGAGCACATGGAGAGCTGCTACCACACCCCCCCACGATGAGTGCATCCGGCACTACCCCTTAGGTGTTTGTTGAAATGCTCATGAGGATAATAGCAGCATGTTTATCCCTTTTTCTCTAGATTTCTTGTAGAAACACTTTAATTTTCCTTAGTAGCAAATGTTCTTTGATCTATGGCGAACAAATTACCTTAAAATGCTATGGTCATTTGTAGCACGGTTGAATACATAGTAGTGCTCAAAGTGGGATTGAAATGAGTTAGATGTTGAAATTCATGAGTTAGTTGTGTTGGAAATTGAAGTTTGAATATAGTCTACAGCTTTGCTTAGGCCTTGTTTAAATCTAGAGCATAAAGTTTTGGGGTGTCACATCGGGTGTCACATGAGGGTTTTGCATGAGGTGTTCGGATACTAATAAAAAAACAAATTACAGAATCCGCCAGTAATCCACGAGATGAATTTATTAAGCCTAATTAATCTGTCATTTGCACATGTGTTACTATAGCACAACATTATCAAATCACAGACTAATTAGGCTTAAAAGATTTGTCTTTCAAATTAGTAGCAAAATGTGCAATTAGTTATTTTTTAGTCTATATTTAATACTCCATGCATGTGTCCAAACATTCGATGGGATAGGGAGTAAACTTTAGGGGAGGAACTAAACAAGGCCTTACTCTACAACATGTTTGAATGACATAGCACTATCAAACTAATTTGGTTAAATGTATAGGCAACCATGGCATGGTATGTAGTGCATGTTGGTCGGGTGCCTAGGATCTACCTTACCTAGGAAGATTGCTATGCTCAAGTCAATCGTTACCCAGGGAATTTGTACAAAAAATACAACATAGAAGTTGAAGCTTTGAGGGCGTACTATGGAGCAAGGAGTGCAAACCATGGCCATTAGCCGACACTGGAGATTGAAGAGAAGCCACCCGCTGAAGATATGAAGATTAGGAGAATTGCTCCTTGGTCATAGAAAGATGTCATGCTTTTATTTATGGCTATGGTCATTACTTTTCTTATTTGAAAGTTGATGTAGGCTTAGTTTCATAGAACAGTACATGGGCTTTGTTGTATATAGCCAATCAAACAATGAATTTGTTCTAGGAGAATAGTATTTGGACTTATTATTAGACTTTGCATTAAATCTCTATTTGTTAGGTAATATATATGCACAAATGCTACTAGTAGTTGTACGCAGCCAAAACTGACCATGATCATGTCATAGCCATGATTCGTTGTCGCCCATTAACCCGTCACCCAAGAACTGATAGGCAACAAGAAGTGGCTGATATTGGTGGGACGGGAGAGCAGCATGATCTGACAAACGGTGGCGGTAACAATCAGGACGGTGAGAATGAGGTACCATGGACCCCTACCACTCTTCTCGAGCAAGGTCATGATGGCTAAAATGACCAGTTAACTTTGGTATCATGTGACTAGGTAGCCACACACGCTAATTAATTGAGAGTCTATTAGCTTACTTGGTGTCTCCAGTAGGAGGTTGAGCCGACCGAGCAGCCAGATGGTTCGGGTAGTAGCAAGGCTAGAACCAAGCGAGGCGTGTCACAGTTTCCTACTGGTAGGAATGCACACTGGCACATCACCCTGAGTTTGACCAAGTCGGTGAGCCGCTCGCACCTAAAAAAGCTACGACCAAATACACGACTGTCATCGGGGCACTTGTAAGGGACTACATCCCAATTAAGTACAGGAAGTGGATTGGGAAAGATGATGACCCATGGAGGGTTCCCAAAAGTGAGAAGGATGACATATGGGAGAAATGGATCCCACAATATTTTACTTTCCCACAGGACTATGACAAGGAGAAAAACATTCCCCATGAATTATGCAGGTGTGTAGCAAAACATTGCTTCAAAACAAAATACGCTCATATGTCTTTCCTAGACCCTGAGCTAGTCAACGAGAGAACATGCGGGGGCATGCATGGAAATAAAGTGGAAGATCTGACCGAAACACTGACTGCCATTTTCGAAAATTTCAAGATGAGTAATAAAACCGAAATACTTCTAGCCTACAACTACGAGTATGTGTTCTCTGCTCTTATTTTTATGCTTGTATTTTGTAGTTACGATTATTTGTTAACTAGGGTTTTGTGATTGTAGCAACCATTTCGTCTTCGTTGTTGTCGATATTAAAAGAAATTGTATCAAGGTGTGGGACGCAAAGAAAAAGCCACTTTCTTTGCTCAATCCCCTAGTCGAAGTGCTTAATGCATAAGCAAGCCTAATAACATATTATTTCTAATCGCACATAGCATATTCTAACGTAGCCCCTTTTTCACACTTTATAACATGGCACAGTGTCCAGACAAGAATGGTTGGTGGGACGAAGGTCCCATTCCAGGTTGCACCAATGCAATTGGAGACCCTAGATCAGCCAGAGGGAAACAATGAATGCGGGTTCTACGTAATGTGGGCAATGCTTCGCTACCTCGGCGTAAAATTGGATGTGGCAGATGCTTTGGTGTGTATAATCCCCATTTCATTTATATCTATTAATTCAATAAAACGATCTACTTATTTCTCTAACATTTCTGCCTTTCGAAACTAGTTTTTTTGAATGACAGCGCAAAAAATTTAAACACAATAGGTTATTAGAAATGGAGGTCATAGCATTGTCACCGGAGCTAGCAGCCTTCATTGTATCGGAGTGCTTGGAAAAAAAAAGGAACATTCTCCATTGCACAGTCCATGAAGTACAAGGCGCAGTACAGGCCAGAGCGGCTCGCTAGACTATTGTAATTTCTTTTTTATTTCAAGGGATCGAGAGCTTCATAAGTGCATTTTGGGTTTAAGGCTTAGGGTTTAGGGTTTAGGGTTTAGGGTTCAATAGCGAATATAAAGCGAAACCCGATTCCACCAAAAAAATAAAATAATTTATAAAATAGTAAAATGCAAAAAGATATCACTGCCGGTTAGCACAAAACCGGCAGTGGTGGTAAAGAGGGCACTGCCGGTTCATGGCACGAGCCGGCAGTGTTGGTTGAGCCATCACTGTCGGTATGAAATCCAAACCGGTAGTGTTGCTGAAGACAACACTGTCGGTTTCAGCCACCAGCTAGCAGTGATGGCTCGACCAACATAGCCAGCTTGAGCCATGAACCGACAGTGATGGCTTGGTCAACACTGCCACCTTGAGACACAAGCCGACAGGGTAGGCTTGCTCAACACTGCCGGCTTGAGCCAAGAACCGACACTGTTGAAGCAACCATCACTGTCGGTTGGGTCTACAAACCAGCAATGTTGTTCAACTGGACACTGCCTGGTGGACCCAAGAACCGACACTGTTGCCTATAGATCAGTGTCGGTTCTTAGGAACCGGCAGTGATGTCAACCCCCCATCACTACCGGTATGCCACTGTCGGTTCAAAATCCGGCAGTGAAGGGGATTTTTGAACCGACAGTGATATCCTGATTTGAGGTAGTGTGGATTCCATATGAAGGAATTAGGATAGCCATGCTGAATAGTGAGGATGCCGATGATGAGTGATCCGCACATGAAGCCATGGACTCAGATTGCAGTAAGGAGGATGAAGTCACATCGAGGCAGGTATCGAGGAAGATGACAATACTGAGGTCAAAACAATCGAGGATGAAGAACTTGATGGGATCGAGGCATCACGGAGAAGAAGGTCGATGCTAAAGTTGATGTTTTCATGGCCGCCATTGACGAGCGTGCACTGGTTGCTAGTCCAACATCTCACATGCAAGGGAGAGTTCACAACCATGCACACCGCGGGGTAGAATGTACCACCAAAGAAGGCCACAACAAAGATTGCAGCTTGCAAAATTTTAAACGTGGGGTAGAAGGCATTGATGCAGCTCATAGTTGCCAGAGTAGACGAATGTAATCAGAGAAGAGATGACAACACTGGCAATGAGGCTGTCCTAGATGAAGAGAGAGAGAGGGTAAAGTACCAAACAATGTACATGCCAAATAATCTAAAGGTTGTGATGGCAGTCCTCAGAGAAGGTAGTGAGAAGAATCCTAACAACAATGTTGACCATGGACATGAAGCGCATGATGATGTTGTCATAGATGAAGTCGCAGGCGTAGTCATGATGAGAGCCACCGTGGACAAGGCTACATTAAGGAAGACGCGCCTATCGACGATGATGACAATGGGTGGCAACGCTGCAGCTCAAGGAGGCGATGCAACACAGCCTTGCTGCTCTAAGGTGTGATACGTGTACTCAAAGATGAACTATGCATGTCACTATGCATTGACCAGTTGACCATACTTGCACACGCGGAATATGACTGTTGTAGATGGCACTATATGCAGATCAGGGCTGATGACGGCAGTATCAAGGACATCCTAAACAACAATGGCAACGATGAGCTGACATGCAAATGTCAAATGTGTAAACAGGGCAGCAGCTCGTGAAGGTGTACCTAGGCTCCACGCGTAGTAGTCCATCACACAGTGTAGAGACAAATAAGGAGGACCTTATAAGACCTTCATTGCACATGTAGAGCATAACAGACAGCCTTGCATCGCTAAGGGCATGCTATTAAATCAAAGCCATATGCGCCGATGACTGGCTTTTCTAGCTAAGCCCTGAGATATGTAGGCCCATGACTTTATTCAAACATACATATACAGGACTCCAACATGGGCGTAAGGTCGTTTTATTTAGGAGTACATACATAGTCTGGCTAGTAGTGCTTTATTCTATCAGGTTCACTATTTACTTCATATATGTTGGTAGAAGCAGAAGGTGTTCCTGCCACTTCCACCTCAGCAGTTCGAATTCCCCCCGATGCCAAAGGTGGTGTTTCCTGCAGCCTAAATGTGAAAAAGGCATTACTGACGATCCTCACTCAAAAGACAGACCGCCTCTGTCCCAAAATACAAGGTGTTTAAGGTTTCTTAACATTAGATTTGTATGCAAAAGTCCTTACTTATGACTTGATTTGATATCACTCATATAGTAGATTATATTTAATGGAGTAGTTGTTGGTTTTGTCTTGTCCTAACGAAACCCGTGTACTTTCATTGTGGTCTTGAAACTTGGAAGATAAGTAAATAAATTCAATGGAATTGGTACAACTAGTTGACATCCAATTTCAGACGAGGGTAAACCTGCTATGGCAACTTTGCCTAACAAATAATTATCTGCAGAGATCCAAACAGAGAGCACTTTTTTATAAATCAGAGAAAAAAATATATAACCCCAGCACCAGGTTCTTCTGAAATCAATACTGTGTGTTCCAAGCAATGTTCATGATGATTTCGTGGGCCTATTTATCCTCCAAGTAATTATCAGACGAATATCCTTCAAATAACCCATCGTAACATTTTTTATACTAATATATGATACGTAGCTTTAACCAAGATTTATTTCTTTCCTGTAAACTGATAATAATTAAGGAAAATATGCTAGCAGAGTGGGGGTTCTTGAGTGGAGCATCAGTTCACCTTAGTGGTGCAGAGAATGAGAGAATTTATCCAGAATATAACAGCTAGCTATCTTCTTTTTTTTGGATGAGAATATAGGAAACCTAAGAGATGCTTTGTGCGGTCTATGGAGTGCGGGAGTGGTGTGCTTTGTTCCTAGTATAGTATCCGTTATGAACACAAGGTTACGATGCCCCATCCACGCAGGAGCGCGCTACTGCCGAGCACTGGTATGACGCCCGCAGCTGCCCGGGTCGGGGGGAGACACGTGTTGCACGGCCGTGCTGCAGTGGGTGCGACCTGTGCGATCGCACAGGGCCCCCATTTATCAATGGCCTTATTTTTTTTCCTCTGCATCCTATGTAGCCCAACAATCTACAGCCAAAAACATCTTTGGCGGCCCGTCGCACTCCCAACAATCTCACCTAGACCTTGTTTAGATTTCAAATTTTTTCACTCTCTCTTCATTACATCAAATATTTGGACACATGCATAGAGTATTAAATGTAGATAAAAAAATAACTAATTACACAGTTTGATTGTAAATTACGAGACGAATCTTTTAGGCCTAGTTAGGCCATGATTGAATAATAATTGTCAAATACAAACGAAAGTACTACAGTGCCAAATACTGATTCCTAACCTCTATCTAAACAAGGCCCTAGCGCTGGTTGGTTTTCTGACTCTCGAGTCTCGTCATCCTGACTCTTGATCGGTGTCTCATCTCGGGCGGGTGGGTGACTCAGCAGCGTAAGCCACCAGGATGACTGAGGCACTGTGGATGTCTCGAGCTAGCCACCAGGACGCTCTCGTGCTACAGGGAGAGGAGACAGGAGTGTAGTGCAATGTTGTCGTCGGTGGTGGGCCACTTGGCCTCAGCTCATCGGCTGGCTGCAGTCTACACTCTGTGGCGATTCTACATATTACAAGTGGAAGATAATTTTTTTTTATGGAAAATGTAGCTTACACATACTGAGAAAGGCAGTGCATATTCTCATGTTGCATGTGCTCTGATGATGAATGCCAGGACTAGGTCAATCACAACGTTTAGCACTAGTTGACATTTTTTGCACAGGGCCCTGGATTTTGCCAGCACGGCCTGGTGTTGAGTCAGGAAAACGTGCTGGGACCATGGAAGCTGAGGGACTCCCATTTGTGGCACTATTATATGGAGACATAACCAGTGAAAATGGGCTCAATATTGAAAATTTAAACACTTTCAAAAAAACATACTTTGAGGTTTAAAAAACATAGTTTATTTATTTATGTGCGTCAAAGTCAATAACATTGTACATTTTCATTGCCAAAGTAGTACGTGCTACATAAACATAGAAGTTACAATTAACTAGTACTCAATTCATCCCAAATTGTAGGTTGTTTTGGTTTTTATAGAAGCATTGTTTTTGTTATGTATCTAACATAGCATATATCTAGATACATAGCAAAAAGAATGTATCTAGCTAGAAAAACCAAAATGAACTATGATTTTGAGACAGAGGGTGTAGGTTCTATACAATTAACTAGCACTCAATCCGTCCCAATTTGTAAATTGTTTTGACTTTTCCAGATACATTGTTTTTGTTATGTACCTAACATAGCGTATATCTAGATACATAGCAAAAATAAATGTATCTAGAAAAACCAATGGTAGTAACCCTCACAAATATAGCTGCTGGGATACAAAAGCACTGTTGCGGAAAACAAGGGACGGATGACATGGTTGGTGTTCGATGCTAAGTTGGTGGCGTCGCTGGTGACGGCGTAATACATGTTATGAAGCGTATCCTAGAAGAACTCTAGCGGGCTCTTACCTAAAACATGAATTTCTAGTAGGAATCTTAACATGGACTCCTAGTAGGACTATTTTCCACAGGACTATATATACACGAGAGGAGAGGAGAGGGATATTGTACAGATCTATGATATAGATGATAAAGAAAGAGCCTCTCCCTATATCTTGTCTACATTGTTCTTCTACTATTATCTACTTTCTTGATCATGAGAGACGAAGGGAGAAAGGTCCAAACCACTGGCGACGTGATTTTACAACAAGTTATCAGCACTTTGCTCTACCGCCATCATCGTCGACTAGTTCGTCTACATCGTCGTTCGTCGTCGACCTAGACCTCGCCGTCACCACCATCTCCGACGTCGTCGTCGACTACATCATCTACTTGGACCATGGAGAGTTGCTGGCTGAACAGATCTGCTATGACCTCTGCCTACTTACGGTCTGCACTGCATCGGTGTTGTCATCATCAGTCAAGTAGGCAGGTCTTCGACCATGCTTACTGCCCTACGCGGTATGTATCTACTAATAACTGCCCTACGCGGCAAGTGGAGTAGATCAATTGGGCATCAAAATCAAGGGTTAAGCATGTGTTCCGGCCATCGAACTGGAAGATTGATTTCCAATCTACTTCTGATTGACCACGAAGGCGGAATGTAAGCATATACCACCTCGGATGATTTATTTATGCTCGCGGTCAGTAGCCGCACACATCTATGATCATGTTTCATAAGAAAGCAAAGAAAAACTAAACGTGGAGAATACGTGGATATGGATCGACGTGAAGATGATCCATGTACATGAACCATACTCATCCGCACACACACAAAAGACACCCCATCAAACGACAGGAAGATCGTTCATATCCAGAATATAAACTCAACTCTTTGCCTTGGACCTGTAGTCGCGTCACCGAACTTCCCCCACCTGGATGAAATCGGGTCGGATCTAAGCTACAAAGTTTGAAGCAATCTCAATCCGATCGAATCCGATCGTCGAGCGTCAGAAACGCCGCAGCCACGGTCACACGGGCAGCCTCATGAACGCTCCACGGCCACTGGGCACCGCACACCGCCTCGAGCCTTCACAAGGCTGCCAAGTGCCAACGCCACCATTCACCGAGGGCCGTTGCATGGCCCATAAATACCACAAACCGCCGCACAGGCTGATGAATTTCCTGCAGAACGTGTGTGTTTGTCTGTAGCATTTATTTATTAATGTATACCTTATGTTTTTTAAGTGCTCTTTTGAATGCATTTAATCATGGATATATTATGAATCATGCCATGTAATCTCGGGAATAAAACATTGAATGATTGCACTAGCAACATGGCATAACGTATATGAGCTCTGTAATCTTGAAGACCATAGACTTAGTACCCCGAGAGTCTCTTATTATTTTCTAGAAATGCTAGTATGCTTCTGGGAATATTTTTGCATAATCATCCAGTACCTTTTGCACACTACTACTTATTGACATGCAGTACATTTATATGCACATGATTCCAATTATTTTGACATGCACATGAAGAAGAAATATCCTGAATTTACCTAGATAGCTGGAATTATCTCTTATGGTCATTCTAAACCTTAATATCCATTGAAAGATATGATCTCTGAAAGATTATTAAACCCAAGGATGATGTACTGCACCATTGAAGTGGAGCAGGCTTAGTCACTGCATTTTCTAAGACACAAAGTATTGCTGTCAAGGAGTACATGACCAATATAAACCCCAAGGTATTATAGGACTCACTGTATGAGAACTTAAAGAAGATAACCCATATACTGATTCTAGAATATCAGTATACTTAATAAATTGAATTTTTCAAGAATATTATACCATATGGGAATATATACTGCTCTATACAATTGCAACTAGCTTGAAGCTATGTGCTCTGTACGCCATAAAGGCAAGATAATAAACAAGGATTTATTTACAATTATTCTAGAAGATTAGAATATTATGAGCAATGAGTACAAGAAATATTAATATTTATCATTCACAACTACTCAAGATCAAGCAGAAATTGAGCTAGAAGTTTGGGTAGCTTATGAATTAGGATATTATAAAAGTGAGACTTAGCAGTATATATGACTCACATTTATCACACCCCTAGAAGGCTTGTGAATGCATATCACAACCATTTAATAAAGCATGAAGCTACCACATACAAGAACAAAAACGAAGATCAATTGGAATATTTCATGACCTTCTCGAAGAAGAACAACATGTGATTGCAGACTCAGTATAGTCTTCAAATTTATCATCTAGTAGTATTAGTAGTGGTCGTGCATTAAGGTTTTAATTCATGTACCAAATTAAGAGGTTTGAGTAAACTCTTAGAAGAGCAAACAATTGCCTTATTAGCTTGAAGACTAATTTGAAGCATTTGATATTCACAGTTGAAATTTCTTACCTGCAGTAGTTTTGTTTAATTTTGCATGAAATAAATAAATTATATGTTGAACATATGAATAATTGCCTACTTTAGCCTACTAAAACAATCATTTGCAATGATTTTATCCACTAAGAAGCCTCTGGTAACCGTGTAGGTTATAGTTCTTTTGTGCACTGCTATGCAGGTAGATAAAAACCAAATTTTCAAATCGCACATGAACAATTGGAATATATTGATACTATAATTGATTTAAGAAGAATTGATTTATGCAACCAAGAAGTATAATTCTATACTAAGGTATTGAATACTTGTACCCTAAAAACTTGAAGTTTGTAGTCTACCCTAACCAAATTGTTGTACACTGAATAGTATAGATTTCATGCCATAATAAATACTAGAAGTATTATTGGAATTTATAAGCATTTGAAATGACTTATAGATAATTCGTGAAGCATACTTCTAATTGAAATTTAATATTGCATGAAAGGGGGAGAAATTGGGTACAGAGGCAAAAGAAAGTGTGGATAAATAAGATTTAATGCACATCCTTCCTAAGTCACTCTTGAGTGCATATATGAGGACTTGAAATCCCAGTTGTGTCCCTTCCGGCTGAGTCTGTATCTCTACTATGCACTAACTAAATGCAAGCTTGGAGCTATAGTATGCTGTTGTTATCTACTATATTGGATTGAAGTCCAACATTCCACAATATGCTTGAAAGCATATCACTGAACTATGCTCCCTCCGAATTTTACTCTATGATGTCCATATTATCGTGCGTGAAACAGTTATTGTAACACCATAAAATTTGTACTTTTGGAAATAGGATTAAAATGATTTATTTATGATTTTTTGTGCACTTGAAATATAGGAAAAAGAATATTTTTCATTATATTAAAATTCATCATAAGGAGTAGCAATATGGATGTGCATACATGCCGATGCATTTGATTTATTGCAATGAGTGGTTGAATCAAAAATTCAAAATGAATTCAAATCGCTTTTGAAAATAAGTTTGAAAAGGGCTCTGAAATAAAAGAAAAGAAAAGAAAAAGAGAATCAGAAAATAAAAGAGTTTTCAAAAGTTTGCAAAAGTTTAGTTTTGGAAACCTCCAAAAAGTTCTCATCTTGAAAAGTATATTTGAAACTATATTTGAATTTGATTTGGATCATATTTGAATTTGGATTGGAAAAGGAAAATAGGAAAGGTTTGAAAAATGAAAAAGAATCATTTCTTCCTTAATCTAGCCCGTGGCCCAGCCAAGCCAATCAGCCATAGGCCCAATTCGCCCACCGGCCCACTTAGCGGCAGCACCCCCGCTCCCCCTCTCCTTGGCTCACTGCCATCCTGACCCCGTAGCCGCAACCGAACAGCAGCGCACCCGCGCGTTCCCTCTCCTCCCTCTGGTTGCCACTCCAGCCCCGCACCCGCTTTCTCTAATATGTGGGCCTACGTAGTCAGTCATCCCCTACCTCCCGCTTGTCCCCAACACAGACTTTACGCCGAGTCAATTTCCGCCTCCGCGCCGATTCCTCGGCCTTAGCGTGCACGCCAAACCCCTCCGTCTCATAAATAGCCACTCCTATGCCGTGCCGCCCTACCCCGAGCCCTATCGCGAGCCACCGCTTCGCCTTGAGCCCTCGTCGTGTGCCAAACCCTAGCTCGCCGTCGTCGCATGCGTCCCCGTCGCCTCGCCGCTCCGCTGTCGGTCTAAGCCGCTCCCCGGCCTTCATACCTCGGTAAGGAAGCCCCTGGTGCCCCGCTTTTGCTCTCTCTTCCTCCTTCTCTGTTCGTACGCCACCACCAACCATTGTTGGCCGCCAAACCGAGCCCTCCGCCGTATTCGTTTATCCCCTGCTTCAACTGGTACCACAGACGAGTTTGCCATCTCCCTTTCAATCTCCCAGTGCTTCTCCCGGATCAAACCGAGGTCCCTAGGGCCTTCATCATGTTTCTACGGCGAGAAATCACCGTCGTCGGCCATGTTTGTCGCCGTCGATGTCACTGTGCTGGTGGCAATTGTCTGTCTCCCTTCCCCTTCTATTTCGCACTGTCCAGATCTAATCTAATGGCCCAAGTTAGCCTGTACCCCTTCGCCCTTGCCTTTTTGCCGAAACCCTCTCGGATTTTAAATATAGAACCCGCCGTCCCTGTAGTTTTTCTAAAGAGCCCCTTCCTTTTGATAAAATAGTATCCGCAGTCCTCCTACAGATCCAAAACATGATTTTATTTATTTTAAATTCAAAAATCAAGTTCCATCTTGTCACACCTGATTTTAAGGAAAAAATGGGATGCAAAATCTTATGTGCGTCTAGAGATCAGTCACACACATAAGCCGACAAATTATAAATAGCATCATCATAAGTGTTTATTACATCACGAATAATAAGACAGAGTCTTCACATAAATGTAGCGGAAGTATAAAGAAAAGATCGCTCGCGGAAGCTCCATATCACAGGGACATCAACTGGTTGACCACAAGTCTAGTAATCCTTAGGACAGTCGTCATTAACATAGCCATATGTTACCCATCCGGGATTTTTATCCAAATAATAAAAATAAACAAGCATAAGTACGTGTCGTACTCAACAAGTGTAACATAGGGTTCATGAGGCTCAAAAGGCTTGACATAGGTTTAACAACATTCAGCTTTTAATTGTCACAATTTTAGCATAAGAGTAGCAACAAGTTGTTTCAATCCCAAAGTAAAACACATGATCAATGTAAATATGAATAATGAATAGCATAAACTAATAATTCTTAGTGATCATCTAATCCATAAATGTTCCAAGGCCACTCGTGACCATGAGCACGGCTAATATACCAGTTTTACACTATGTAGAGGTTTTACACTTTCACTGTGAGTCGTGATACCCATATGCCTGGGTTTATAACTCCCAAAACAGTTCTAAGGTGAGCAGGCAGCATTCACTATGAAGCCATTCAAAGATTCGTCTAACAAGTTAGGGCCATTAGATTTCACTCGGCAAAAAGATGTAGAGCCCCCCTTCCCAATGGCACATTGACGCGTGGCCTATACTCATGGGGACAGAGGCCGTACTATACCCAATTCGGTAAGTCATTCTTACGCCAATAAAGGTAACCACTAACAAGCTAGAAAAGGACCTCATACTGAGCTAAACCCAGAGCCATGTAGCCCTCACAGCTGTACTGTAAGTCCCGGATGATCACTTATAGATAAGTCCTTACTGAGAGGAATCTGAAGTATTTAGAAAGTAGCTAAACACTCCAGCCCCCAGTTTCCAAGTTGCTAAAAAGTCATATTTTAATGTTTATTGCATATACCATTAGTCAAGTTACAAAATCATGGTTTAACTTAGCACTAGCAAAGCTACCCAATGCATATCCCATAGGAGACATGGTATAAGTTCAATTCTAGGGAATCCCTATCAAGGTGACACATGCATCATGAATTAAATGTATTAAAGTTGATAGGAAACAAGGATAATCCCACGATATACTTGCCTTGAACAAAGTGCTCCTGCTCGTCAAAGTAGTACTCTTGTTCACCCATGAATTGCTCACCGTCTATACTCGATAATCACAGTAACATACAAGCATCCAGTAGCAATCATGCATAGCAAACAAAAGCTACAGATTAGAACAGTACACCAATAGCATAACATCAAGATGAAAAGTTTGCAAAACCAATCTACGTCTCCCTACGAACACACGGACACGAAGATCACAAAAATCGGAGCGAAAACGAAGAAGTTATGTATTAAACAAGATTTCCATTAGTAGAATAATAGATTAAATCTAATCTCGAATTTTAAAAGTTGAAAACATACCTAACAGTAGTATAAATATGTAGATTATGGAATTATGAACCTAACGCAAGTTGAACGGATCAAATCGGAGTTCAAACGAAGATTTTATGGCCTACAGAAGGTAGTGGCAGTTATGTAAATAGAGGAAACTCGATTTTCGAATTAAAATAAATAAAATCTGATTTTTAAATCTGACCAAGGACTGCGGGCACTATTAAAAGAAAAGGCAGGGGTCCTTTTGAAAGAAACCAGGGACGACGGGATCTATATTAAAAAGAAGAGGGGTTCTTTAGCAAGATTACCACCGAACCAGTTTCTTCTAATTTGGGCTGGCTCAAAATGACTGGGAGGGATGGGGTCACCGGAGCGGTGCTGTGCGTGGCGGCGCCATGGCCGGAATCGGCCCGACCTCGCTGGAGTTCGTCGAATCGGCCACTCCGGTCACTGTTTGGCTCGGAAGAAGATCAGGGAGCAAGAGGAGAATGAGGCGAACATGATGGAGGGGATTAGGGTGGCAGAGACGGCCCGGGGGTGACGTGGTGCAGGATGGGGCAGCTCGAGCTTGCCAGAGAAACACCGGTGATGCGAATACAAGCACAGAAGACAAGAGAGAGAGCACGAGGGACACCAGCAGGTCACTCACCTTCTCGCGGAGCTCGGTGATGTGGTCGCGGCGGCAGAGGAATGGCGGAGCAGCGAATGGACCTCGGCAGAAATCTTTAGGGCGTGCGGCGGCGCTGTTAGGGCTTGAGCGAGGGCGGCGCTGGCTCTAGGACGGGATAGGGAGGCGGCGCGAGCTCGGGCTACTATTTATGGGCGGAGCTGGCTTGCGGATCACGCCAGGCATGGCGTAGAGGAGGCGGTCACAGCGGCGCGGTGGAGTCTGGGGCGGACACGCGCGAGGAAGACGGCGCTGACATGTGCGGGAGGGCTGTCAGCATCACACAGCGCGGGCGCGGCGCAACTGGGCCGCCTGCTGGGCTGAGCTGATTGGGCCGCTGCGGGAGAAGTGGGGCGCGTGGACGAGACTGGGCCGGCACGGAGAAGCTGGCCAGCAGGCCGAAAGCAAAGGAGGGAGTAGAAAACTCTTTTCTATTTTCTAAACTAATTTCCAAACAAATTTTTAATGCAAATTCAAATCAATTTGAAATCTAAGTTCAAACAACACCATACAAAAATAATATGCAGCAGCATGAATGCATAAACATGTAGGTAAACCTTATATTTGATTTTAATTTGATAAAATTTATTATTTTTCTATGTTACATGCTCACCCTAATGCATAAATAAATCCAATTCAACTATTTTCAAAATGTTGCAAATTTGAGGGTGTTACAAAGAGTAAGCACAAGTAGCTGGATAAACACTAGTTGTACTAATTAATGCATACATGTGGGCATACATTGTTCTTACTTAATTAAATCATAAGAAAATATGAGCATATGTGTTGAGTCCACAGCTTGAATCTAGGTTGCTGGTTCTACTGAAAGAACCCTATCTAACAAAGTTACTCTTAATTCGCAGCCTTTATAATTATTCTTTCTCAACCAAAAAAATTAGCGCAGCTAGCGTAGAATAGCCTGCCGTCGCCGTCCCATGCTAGATGTTGAGTGAAACACAAAGTATGTATTCCAAGTTATCCTTTTGTTTTTCAATAACAGCCTCTCACCATCATCCCACACTTAAAGCTGAGTGAAACAGAAGTACATATTCCAAGTTATCATTTTTCTTTCTCAGCCCATACAAGTAGTGAAACTAGAGTAGAAAAGGCCTCCCATTACCATCTGATGGTATATTCTGAGTGTACATGAGGTACATATTTTAAGATTCCAAGTTATCTGAAAAACAATTCAGTGCAGTGCATGCTGATGTTCAACTCCTGTTGAAGGACATCGCACTAGACAACATCTCTTCTTTCTGCACTTCGATCTTATCCATTTAATATAGATAACTGTTTCACACACAATAATATGGACATCATAGAGTAAAATTCAGCGGGAGTTCAGTGATATGCATTCAAGCATATTGTGGAATGTTGGACTTCAATCCAATATAGTAGATAACAACAGCATACTAGCTCCAAGCTTGCATTTAGTTAGTGCGTAGTAGAGATATGGACTCGGCCGGAAGGGACACCACTGGGACTTCAAGTCCTCATATATGCACTCAAGAGTGATTTAGGAAGGATGTGCATTAAATTTTATTTATCCACACTTTCTTATGCCTCCGTACCCAATTTCTCCCCCTTTCATGCCCTGATTAAATTTCAATTAGAAGTATGCTTCACGAATTATGTATAAGTCATTTCAAATGCTTATAAATTGTAATAATACTTCTAGTATTTATTATGGCATGACACCTATACTATTCAGTGTACAACAATTTGGTTAGGGTAGAATATAAACTTCAAGTTTTAGGGTACAAGTATTCAATACCTTAGTATAGAATTATACTTCTTGCTTGCATAAAACAATTCTTCTGAAAATCAATTATAGTATCAATATATTCCAATTGTTCATGTGCGATTTGAAAATTCGGTTTTTATCTACCTGCAAAGCAGTGCACAAAAGAACTATAACCTCTTAATTTGGTACATGAATTAAAACCTTAATGCGCTACCACTACTAATATTCTTCTTCGAGAAGGTCATGAAATATTCCAATTGATGTTCGTTTTTGTTCTTGTATGTTGTAGCTTCATGCTTTATTAAATGGTTGTGATATGCATTCACAAGCCTTCTAGGGGTGTGATAAATGTGAGTGATATATACTGCTAAGTCTCACTTTGATAATATCCTAATTCATATAAGCTACCCAAACTTCTAGCTCAATTTCTGCTTCATCTTGAGTAGTTGTGAATGATTAATATTAATACTTCTTGTACTCATTGCTCATAATATTCTAATCTTCTAGAATAATTGTAAATAAATCCTTGTTTATTATCTTGCCTTTATGGCGCAGAGAGCACATAGACTCACACTCTCGTCGCTTATGCCGCTGAGTCACCCACTCGCCCGAGATGAGACACCGATCAAGAGTTAGGATGACGAGACTCGAGAGTCAGAAAACCAACCGGCGCTAGGTGAGATTGTTGGGAGTGCGACGGGCCGCCAAAGATGTTTTTGGCTGTAGATTGTTGGGCTACATAGGATGCAGTGAAAAAAATAAGGCCTTTGATAAATGGGGCCCCTGTGCGATCGCACAGGCCGCACCTACTCCGGTGCGGCCGTGCAACACGTCCCCCGACGTGGCCAGCTGTGGGCGTCATACCAGTGCTCGGTCGGCTGTAGCACTAGCACGCTCCTGCGTGGATGGGGCATCGTTACCTTGTGTTCATAACGGATACTATACTAGGAACAAAGCACACCATTCCTGCACTCCATAGACCGCACAAAGCATCTCTTAGGTTTCCTATATTCTCATCCAAAAAAAGAAGATAGCTAGCTGTTATATTCTGGATAAATTCTCTCATTCTCTGCACCACTAAGGTGAACTGATGCTCCACATATTCATGTGCCAGATGCACTTCCACACTATAAAAGAATGCCTAGCTACCCCATGAACTTAAGAAGCCAAGAGTGCCATAACAAATACCAACCAGAAGCCCTCGATTCACTGCTTATTTGCACGACTCCGACAAGATGTCTGGCAACGGGATGAGCGGGGTCTTCACCCCTGTGATTCAGGGCAAGAACCAGCAGTCCAGCATGAACAGCATGCAGGTAACTGAACCTTGCAATAAGCATTATTCTCACGAGCAGCTCCAAAGGTCATGATCTGCGAGTGAGGTGCACTCCCGAATCGAGTGACAAGCTGTTTTTCTTTGCTCTTGTAGAACCATAACACGGGCAACAGCACAAATGTACCTGTGACTGGCTTGTCCTTCACAGGTGGCGCCTTCTTAAGTGGCAACTCAGTTAACGGACCACCTCCGCCACAGGTGAAAAATACTCAAGAACCCCCACTCTGCTAGCATATTTTCCTTAATTATTATCAGTTTACAGGAAAGAAATAAATCTTGGTCAAAGCTACGTGTCATATATGAGTATAAAAAATGTTACGATGGGTTATTTGAAGGATATTCATCTGATTATTACTTGGAGGATAAATAGGCCCACGAAATCATCATGAACATTGCTTGGAACAGACAGTATTGATTTCAGAAGAACATGGTGCTGGGGTTATATTTTTTTCTCTGATTTATAAAAAAGTGCTCTCTGTTTGGATCTCTGCAGATAATTATTTGTTAGGCAAAGTTGCCATAGCAGGTTTACCCTCATTTGAAATTGGATGTCAACTTGTACCAATTCCAATGAATTTATTTACTTATCTTCCAAGTTTCAATACCACAATGAAAGTACACGGGTTTCGTGAAGGACAAGACAAAACCAACAACTACTCCATTAAATACAATCTACTATATATGTGATATCAAATCAAGTCATAAGTAAGGACTTTTGCATACAAATCTAATGTTAAGAAACCTTAAACACCTTGTATTTTGGGACAGAGGCGGTCTGTCTTTTGAGTGAGGATCGTCAGTAATGCTTTTTTCACATTTAGGCTGCAGGAAACACCACCTTTGGCATCGGGGGGAATTCGAACTTCTGAGGTGGAAGTGGCGGGAGGACCTTCTACTACCAGCTTCTACCAACATATATGAAGTAAATAGTGAACCTGATAGAATAAAGCACTACTAGCCAGACTATGCATGTATGTACTTCTAAATAAAACGACCTTACGCCCGTGTTGTGGAGTCCTGTATATGTATGTTCGAATAAAGTCATGGGCCTACATATCTCAGGGCTTAGCTAGAAAAGCCAGTCATCGGCGCATATGGCTTTGATTTAATAGCATGCCCTTAGCGATGCAAGGCCGTCTGTTATGCTCTACATGTTCAATGAAGGTCTTATAAGCTCCTCCTTATTTGTCTCTACACTGTGTGATGGACTACTAAGCGTGGAGTCTAGGTACACCTTCGCGAGCTGCTGCCCTGTCTACACATTTGACATTTGCATGTCGGCTCACCGTCACCATTGTTGTTTAGGATGTCCTTGATACTGCCATCATCAGCCCTGATCTGCAGATAGTGCCATCTACAACAGTCATGTTCTGCGTGTGCAAGTATGGTCAACTGGTCAATGCATAGTTCATCTTTGAGTACACGTATCACACCTTAGAGCAGCAGGGCTGTGTTGGATTGCCTCCTTGAGCCGCAGCGTTGCCACCCTTGTCATCATCGTCGATAGGCGCGTCTTCCTTAATGTAGCCTTGTCCATGGTGGCGCTCATCATTGGCTCTCCGACACCATCATGACTACGCCTGCGACTTCATCTATGACAACATCATCATGCACATCATGTGCATGGTCAACATTGTTGTTAGGATTCTTCTTACTACCTTCTTCGAGGACCGTCATCGCAACCCTTAGATTATTTGGAGTGCACATTGTTTGGTACTTTACCCTCTCTCTCTCTTCATCCAGGACAGCCTCATTGCCAGTGTTGTCATCTCTTCTCCGATTACATTTATCTACTCTGGCAACTATGAGCTGCATCAATACCTTCTACCCCACGTTTAAAATTTTGCAAGCTGCAATCTTTGTTGAGTCCTTGTTTGCTGGTACCTTCTACCCCACGGTCTGCATGGTTATGAACTCTCCCTTGCATGTCAGATGTTGGACTAGCAACCAGTACACGCTTGTCAATGGCGGCCAAGAAAACATCAACTTTAGCATCGACCTTCTTCTCCATGATGCCTCCATCCCATCAAGTTCTTCATCCTCGATTGTTTTGACCTCAGTATTGTCATCTTCCTCGATACCTGCCTCGATGTGACTTCATCCTCCTTACTGCACTCTGCGTCCATGGCTTCATGTACGGATCACTCATCATCAGCATCCTCACTATCGAGCACGGCTATCCTAATTCCTACATACGGAATCCAGTACCACAGTTCCACGTCCTTACTCTTGGCTATATCCATATCAACATGAAGGGTTACTGCACGCTTGATCAACCCCATAGGCTTTCGCTTCAGCCACAACGCCCGTGTCACATTGACCATTATGTCTTGGGGTGTGTGGGGGTGGGGGTGGGGGTGTTATCAGGCTTATAACCATTGATTTCTTCTAGTGTCTCATTTTTTGTGATGCTCCCGCTGTGACTATGAGAGGATGTTAGAGTATATTAGGCAACTCCATATATGGTTTGTTTATGATGGATTATAATCCCATGATAACTTTTCTTATCTCCAGGAGAGGCTCGTTGCCTTCCAAACTATGTACTTTATATAAATACACAGGCCCCGAGGCTCAAGCAATACATTGACCTTATTAAACCAATTCTAGTCACCTACATCCAGATTGTGTGGGTTGCATGCTCCCTGATGCCCTAGGTTGTAGACAGTAGTGTTTCATTTTTATGAGTGGCGAACCGATGTTGTCAATAGGCTGAGGAGGAATGAAGGATTTGGTGTGTGTGGGGCCCGTGTGAACCATTTTGTGTTTATTCCTTCTTAATATAATGACGAGTAGTTCTCCTATTGGTCCGTGGAAAGAAAAACCATTAAAGCATGTGAGACCTATTAGGGAATTTAGCATAGCATCACTTAAACATAGATTTGGCAGCCTCTATTTTCTTCCTCCCAAAGATATACTCCCTTTGTTCCAAATTATAAGACGCTTTGACTTTTTTTGTTCATCCATTTTGCTACGTATCTGGACATAATATTATATCTAGATACATAGCAAAATAGATGTACCAAAAAAGTCAAAGCGACTTATAATTTAGAATGGAGTGAGTACTTTTTTGATGCATAGATGATACCACACCATCTTCTAGCAGGAGTATAAATATTTTTGCCCAGAGAAATCTAATTAAGAAATGACACACCATATGAACTATAGGAGAGCAACAAGCTAAATTGACACATGTCTTGTGGCAGCGTGCTAATTAAGTAGTGCTTCAATTCCACACATTAGAATATTTGAATTGCCAGTCGTAAGGGCACAGTATTCTATGTCCTGTATCTTCAGTAATTCTTTCACAACCCTCAAAACTTAAAGAGGCACATTTACGATTTCCACTACAATAATGCATGCCCATCGCAGTTGTTTGAAATGTGTCAAGAATAAAACTGGCCTTTCCCATTATTATCAGCTTGTAGTCCCTGTCACTAATAACTCATCAGATATGCACACACTACTGGAAACTGGAATTTTCCTGTCGGGATAAAACCGACAACGAAATAGCAAAAACCGACAGAAAAATTGGAAAACTAATTTCCCTATCGGTAATCCATATTCTCTGTCGGTACACCCTTTTCCCTGTCGGTACTTCTAAGCCACCGACAAGAAAATTCTAAGCCATCAGGTTTAGAATCGCATGTAACCCACAGAAAAATGTAAATTAAACCGACAGAAATAGACAGCTATTTCTATCAGTTCATTTATGCTGAAATCTACAAAATAATCTAAAATTTAACTTGAACCATTTATATTGCATGAAAATTCAATGAAGAGATCATATTACACAAGGCACACATGGCTAGATTCTTCAAATGACAAGTATAATACAATCAATCCATGTTGTAAATTATCAAGTTAAAAAATGGCACCAACAGTTACACTACTACATAAACTTTTTGTAAGGGCGGCTCCCGGTGATTTGTAGGGGCGGTTTTGCCAGCCGCCCCTACCAAAGCGTGGCTACAAATCATGCATTTGTAGGGACGGTTTCCAGACCGCCCCTACAAATAGATTTGTAGGGGTAGCTGTAGTACCAGCCGCCCCTATAGTACATTTTTTCAGTAAAAAAAATTCAAATTTATAATTCAAATTCGACCAGAATATATATATATATATATATATATAATTCAAATCTGACCACAAGCACAAGTGTATTATAGAAATTACAATTACAAGTCCAATTCATAAGAATATATACAATCCATCATTAAATAGACATAATTCACAAGTCTAATTCATTCCATAAGTCCAAATCGTCCCACAAGGTAAGACCAATGTTAAATTCCATACACATTGTTATCAATGGCCTAGAGCTAGCCTTTCAGTCTCACGAAGGCGTTGGTATTGTGGATTTCTACCTAAGTCAGAATCTCGATCATGGTAGGTGCCTTTGACGTGTACAATCCGGTCCAATATGAAGTTGTAAAGGTCGCTGACGAGCTCTAAGAGTTGGTCATCCTTGTATGGGTCTCTTTTCATTTCTTTCTCTTCTTTCCAGTACAAGACAATAAGTTTCGGTTTAGTACTTAATACCATGTGCGAAGTTTTTATACTACGGGTGAAGAGGTTCAAACTTACCCTTAAGGGGTGTCTCCTGTACGCACCGGTGTTACTCATCATAGAACATACATAGTATCTATAATGTACACTCCTAGGCTTCTGCTTGGGGCACTGTGTGTTTTGCATATGGAAATGTTAAGTAATGCTTTTGACAGCCATGTAATGGAGTACTGAAGTAAGTTACACTTACCGCACATAGTGTTTTTATAGCCAGCCTTTCCTTCCTTACTGGATCATGCCTTCTGTGATGTTTATTGACATAGAACCTAAATGCCCTGTTCGAATTATTTTAGCAAATATAACTTGTTAGTATCCAAAAGTGAACGTTACAAGTATGTATACAAACATATAAGCTAATGAGGTTTGTCGATATGTATACGTCTTGAGAATCGATATGAAGTCTTCGTATGTCACCGGGTCCCTATCTATTGAATCAAAGACCCATCCCATGCTCCTCCCGACATCGACGCCTATACAAATCTAGTGGTTGCTGCATGGATTTAATCATAGAACTAGATAAGCTCTTTTGCATCGAATAAGATATATCGAATAAAGCTTTAAGTATAGAGTTGAACTTACTTGAAGTTGTATGGTAGCCATATAGTAGAGTGCTATTGGAGATTTTTAAAAGCCAAGGCAATGTATGCCAAAACCTTAAGAGACTGTTGCCTTAGTTTCTTCGCACGGATGTCCTCTTTCTCCCGAAGGGTCTTTCCAGCAGCTAACTCTTTGTCATCCAGTTTCCACTATCTAGGGTAATTAAAATTTGTTTGTGCTATAGCTTGAGGGTCTATATACCCGGCTTTCACACTTGGCATTTGTTTTACAATGTGCACTTACATTCTACAAATCACGGCGTGGGTTAGTTAAACAAAATCCAAAGATTACGTTCATATCATATCGGGAGGACAAGGACTTACAGGCACCACGTGCGAATTAGATTCATTTCCATTGCTCCGAGGTGAAAGTATGTCTGCATGTAATTGAAGTCAAAGATAATTTTCCCGGCTGGGCTTCCAAAAGTGTCGGTGGGGAAGGATGCTTGTACGAGGTCTATGATCGTTAGGAGAACACGCAAGAGCCAATCATGGAACCTTCTCATTCTAAGTGGTAGGCGCTGGATGTCCTAGTTTGGTAGGAAGGGCTCGCCTCTTTAATATGTTTTTGGGCAATCCTTTGACCATTTGATGGGATCAACATTTAGATACTGCTTTGCTATTTGGTGGAGTTTGCTTGTGGCGGCCTTCTCAGAAGCCTGTGATGGACTTTTTTAACTTGGTTCTCAGGCTTGAACTGGTCATGGGCATACCACTTGTGCACTGACGAGACGTCTTTCATTGGAACATAAATTGGCCTTATGGTGATTGGATGCTTCTTTCAAAGTTCCCATTCAGGCATGTCCTCATCTTCTTGTGCATCACCTTCTTCAGGAGGCACTCGTTGTTCATCTTCTTGTGCATCACCTTCTTCAGGAGGCCCTAGTTCACAGCAAGCGGCCTTGGCGGCACAATTCTAGCAAAACGATGTATGTTTCACGAGGAAATCAAGAACTAAACAAAACCCAAACCTTAAGGAGAGTGACGGCTGCTAATTATAGAGCCCTGGACGTCACCCCCAGGACGCACCCCCTAATGGGCTCTAAGACGATACACGGCCCAACGGACCAAAAGACGGTGTCACGGCACCATGGCAGATTTTGGACGCTGAATTGTTTCGACGATTCCCGTTAATTCCGAAGGGATTTTGACGTGAGACCACTTGCATTGGCTTCCTTATCTAATTAGCTTTCCATCCATATGTGGATCGTCGAAAACGGAGCCCTGACGCGCCCGTGTGACCAGTTTTATGATAGACTGGTCCTGGAACCCGAGATGGGCTTGAACTTGATTTGGGCCTCCACCTTGGTGACTCGAACCGGATGAGCTTCAGGCCTCCTTCTTAGTTAGGACACCCTCGCTGATCTCCTCATCCTCTATCTCCAAACATGGTCATATGCATGGAGCTCATGTCCTTATCATCCTCCCTTTCTTGATGAAAAGCTATCCTCGGCGTCGATTTTGCTTGAAGTCGATCCTGCACAATATGAGGACAAACGAGGTTTCCAAAATAATGGGAATGGACAATGTTGTGAGAAAGAATATGACCACATGTCCAAGTTTGTAGCACGTCTTGTCCTATAGACATGTAATCTGCGCGATAGAAATACACACGATCTTCGCCAATACTATCATGCAAAAGATTAGTACTAACAAGAAACATATGCTCCCTTTCTTTAGATTCTACTTGTGTTCGAAAAGCAAAACTAGAGGAATATGGCATAACAACAGTGTTGATTTTACTATCCTCTAGTTGATCATTACTTCGCACAACAACAGGAGAATTTGGATTTGTATAAATGTAAACTCGTTGTATCAAATATTGTCCTCGGTTGTTATATTTGCCAAAAACATGATATGTATGTCTAGAGAACCATGGCAAATCAGCATATACATAAAGTTTCTCCTCTAAAGAACTAAGATTACACGGAACATCAAATTCAATATAACCCAAAGTATTTAAAGAAGACAACAATTTCAGCTCATCAACTTCACCAGCATTATGAATAACAAGTCTATTTTTAGCACAAGTGTTCGATTTCAGCACACATATAGCATGATCATTCTTCAATGATTGCATGGGTATAACATAAATATCATCATGCAAGTCATCTTCGTCACAAGGAACATCAAGCAAATCATCTTGTGACAATGGTAAATCAAGCGAAGGCTCCACTAAAATTTGCTCTATTATAGCATGATTGGTGGAAAAATTCAGCACATCAAGAGAACTTTCACCTTCCGTGAGTTTAGCATCATGGGCATTACCTTTGCTCTCATGTTTAGCAAGAGTAATAGTTGATGGTTCTGAATTTTCACATGTGGCTATGCGCATATCATTTTCTGTCACGTCATCCTCGCTCTTTTGTACATTGTCCTGCAAAAGGTTAAGCATAGCAGGAGGAATAACAAGAGATTGATCTAGTTGATGCACCTCATCATTTGAATTATTTACCAGAGATGAATTAACAAAATTTTCTCTCATAAGATCTTTCGTATCATTCCATGTGTGAGATTTATCTGAAAAACTTAAAGACTCCCACCAAGTTGATGCAGATTCTCTCAAAACACTAGTTGCATTTTTAATTTTCCTCCGTTCGCACATATAACTTTGTGCAAAAATATTATCTATTTTAGTTTCCCACTCAATGTAGTCATCAGCACCAATACCATCATAACTAGCCAGGGAAGAAAGAATAGATTGACCTGCGGGAGGAGGTGTAGCAGCAATAGTGCGTGGCTCATGCATCATTGATGTCTCATATCGGTATGTGTTGTAACCTGTCATTGTTAGCATCAAACAAGAAAACACACAAGTATGTATTTTCCTATTAGTTACTATAGGTTGTGGTCAAGGAGTAAAGTCACACACTCTCAAGCGTCTTACCATGGTCTTACAAGTGTTCTTACCAAAGCAACAGGTGGTGCAATTGGTCGATGACCGTGATACCATTGTAGCTTGAGTGTAACAGTTGCAAGGCGAACATGTACTTGGTTAGAAGAAAGTAGAGCTTGGACAGGCACAATATAGTAGCAAGGAATAGCAATAATTTAATTCGGAAATTGCAAGATTGAAAAGTAGTCCCAAGCTAGTCTATGCCGCTCGCCTAAACTCGTCCTGGACCTAGTTCAAGCAAGCAATATAATACAACTTAGCTCAAGGACTCAAAAGGATGCAAGCACTTCTGAATTTTTTGTTTAATTTCTTTTTCTTTCCTTCTTTATTTTTTTCTCTCTCTATTTTTTAGGTGTGGTTTTTTTTGTTTTTTCCTTCTTTTGGTTTTTGCACCTCTTTGCCTTTTTCTGCCTTTGATTGATTTTTTTAACCAGATAAGTGCCGCAATACAACCTTCAAATATATCCTGTGGTACAATGCAATTAGAGTTTAATTTCTCTCTGATACCACATAATGTAGACAAGGCCCGATCTTCCGATAGGTACGATAGCATCGATTGGTAGAGGCTCGACGTTCATGATCTAGGCTTCGAGCCAAGACTGATTTGGACCCCCACAACCATTACACCATTGCTCCGTTGGTTATCAACCACGCGAACGCGATTCACCTCGCCAAGAAGGCTTTCCGGCAAGTGAATGGAGAACACAAGCAAGAACACGATGAACGCAATCTGAAATTGCAAATAAATATGAGGCTTATGATAATGAGAAGAAGTTCAGGTCTTTATTCGTAAGGACTAATCGCCATAGGCGAACAAGATCAAGAACTGGGGCCCTGGTTCACAGCAAGCGGCCTTGGCGGCACAGTTGCAGCAAAACGATGTCTGGTTCACGAGGAAATCAAGAACTAAACAAAATCCAAACCCTAAGGAGAGCGATGGCTACTAATTATAGAGCCTAGGATGTCACCCCCTAGATGCGCCCCCTAATGGGCTCTAAGATGATACACGACCCAACAGACCAAAAGACGGTGTCGCAGCACCCTGGCAGATTCTGAACGCTGACTTGTTTTGACGATTCCCATTAATTCCGATGGGTTTTTGACGTGAGACCACTTGCATTGGCTTCCATATCTAATTAGCTTTCCATCCATATGTGGATCGTTGAAAACGGAGCCCAAACGTGCCTGTGGGACTAGTTTTATGATAGACTAGTCCTAGAACCCGAGATGGGCTTGAACTTGATTTGGGCCTCCACCTTGGTGACTCGAACCGGATGAGTTTCGGGCCTCCTTCTCGGTTAGGACACCCTCGCTGATCTCCTCGTCCTCTATCTCCAAACATGGTCATATGCATGGAGCTCATGTCCTTATCACGTCCCTCTCTCTGGATGGATTGAATGAGCCCTTCTCCTTGTCTTTAGCATATTTCAGTATCCTTGATACTGCCTCTTGGGTCTCTAGCTTATCAAACTTAAGATTACTATCGGATGATTCTGTACTACTTGCATATATCCAATTCCTTGGCGTACCTTCAAATTCTTTATATCGATATTCCCAGAAGCTGCGGCCACTTCATCCATCTTCCTAAACTGCTCTTCCTTGGCATAGTAGCCACCAGGGCCTAGATGATGGTGGTGTTTGTTCCTCTTCGCCAGCTCGGTGTTACAGGCACTGAGCTCCAATGCCTCTGGTGAAGTCTTCTAAGCCACGAGCTCCTCCCATTGACTAGGAGTTATGTTGCCGAACTCATTGAAGATAGTTAACCCCTTTTGGATATACTTCTTGTTGAGCTCCGACCTCCAACGTTGGAATGACTCTCCCATGATCTTGAAAGCATTTTTTACCAGTTCGTGCTTACCCTCCGGAAATCTAAAATTGAGCTTTAGCTGCTTATCCCATAGTTCATCCTTTCTCTTCTCTGGTACCTCTTTCTAGTTAGAGATTGCTGGGTTCAATTTATCTCTTACTAGGGCCCCAATTGCATTACGGAATCATCCTCTGAATTCCTTCGGCTTAAGGATCTCCCCTGCTGGCTCGACCTCCGTTATCACATAGCATGCCTTATCTGGATATTGGTTTTCTTTTCTATCCCCTCATTTTGTCTTTGGCTTGGTAGTCGTGTTCGTGGTTGTGTCTTGAGGTTGTGGAGCAAAGGCCTCAATGTCCGTCTCTATGGCTGTTGCCTCTGCTCTCCTTTCCTCTACTCTATCTTGTCCAGCGAGATGTCACGGATGTCAATGTCATCTTTTCTGAGTTTTAGGAGGGACCTGTATATATGATAGGTCAAAGTGTTAGTAGAGGTAACACAGCCAAAGCTTTAGCAAAATTTAGAAGCTAAGGCTTTATCCCTACCTCCTCGTTCGGATCAAAATTCTTGTCCAAATCTTCCTCCATTGGCCTCCTTTTGGCTTCCCATGGGAAATGATCCTCGGGACTTACATATCTCTCTTCTAAGTCCTCCTCATCATCATCCTCTTCTTCTTCGTCTTTAGCAGCCGCTCCTGCTCTTTCTTCTGCTCCCCCTTCCTCCTCGTCACACTACTCCTAAGTAAGCATCACTTCTAGATCCTTTTCTAACTCATTATTGAACTGCTCCTGAGTAAGCTGGTCCTCTAGTGCTTGCTCCTCATAGGTTGGCTGCTCATCATGCTTAGGGCATCGGGCTGCACTGTCTGGTGTCCGCGACATTATTTCACGCTTTGTTCTAATAGATGCAAGAAAGTGTGCTTTAGGTATGCGAGAAGGTATAAGAAATCAAAAAGGTCTATAAACCAAAGTAGTCCTATAAAACAACAATATATAAAACATGAGTAGTAGCAGTAGTAGAGGCCTCAGGAACATGTCAATCATCATTTGATCATGAATTTAGAGCATCAAGGCATCATAACAGAGAAGAGAGGAGAAGGTAATGTAGGGGCGGCTGCTAATGATGCCAAGTTCCTCACAAGTTCTTGATCATCAGCTCATATTCCATATAATGTATGGACTCACTACAAGGTTCTACCTCTAATGCCACGCCATATGATTGCAGCACCACTAATTTGGTTGCCATAGGTGGGTCGTATTGCAATCTTTTCAAAAAATGGTTGCAATGTGTGCCTATAATGCAACGGACTAAATTTGTTGTAATATGTATGGTTTGTCGTTGCAACAGGCTTATGCTACTACAACCATTTAAGAATTGTATTGCAATTAGTTGGCATTATTGCAATGGCATTTTTGAGTTGCAATAGTATTGGTTTTCGTTGCAATTACTTGGTGTTATTGCAACTATATTGGATTTGGTTGCTTTTGCTTGTAACTATTGCCACGGTTATTATAGGTTGCAATAATGTTCCATGGTGTTGCAATTACTAGGGTGGTTATTGCAACAAGATTTCTAAATGGATGCAATAGCATGTTCCTATTGCCATGGTTTTCTGGGGTTGTAATATTTTTTTGTGGCGTTGCAATTGTTAAGTACTTATTGCAACTACAATCCTAAATGGTCGCAATATCATGTTAATATTGCCACGGTTTTTTTTGTGTTGCTATAGGCTACCGCTGATGCAACGGCCTAAAAGTGTTGCAATATACAAAATTGGTTGCAACATACAAAATGCTCCACGCATTAGACTACCCCTGATGCAACGGCTTAAAAGTGTTGCAATATTCCAAAAATGGTTGAAATAGACAAAATGCTCCACACATTTCTGAATAATGTATTCTATTGACAAAAAAAATGTTCCACAGAGGATTTGATCCCAGGCTACTGAGGTGTGTTCGACATTAAGCCGCCTTTATATTACTTGTTTACATGATGAAGGTGGCTAATTCACTTCATACGTCAACAAGGACGATAACCATCCGCATCTTCCATGACAACTTCAGAAAACAAAAAAATGTCCAGCTTGCTAATATTTGTGCTTATGATAGAAAACAAACATGAGTATAACAGTTTAAAGACCAACTGCAGCTATTCATTATCCCGGACAATGAGATTGTTTTAAAAAAAATCTAGAAAAAACATCACTGTTGTACAAAGGATAAGTATTTAAACAAAGAAATCATATTCTAGGCTTTCTACCACAACTGGTGCAACAACTCCATCGTCAATGTATGTGTCCTTTTTGTCGTCATCATCCTCATCAAGTAAGTCCGCATCATCTGGTTCGAGAACTGCTTCGCCACGCACCTGATTAATAACAGAGGCATCACCAGTTGTGCCTTCCTTCTCTGGTCTTGTCCAATTTGACAAATCCTCATTTGGGCCTAATAGATTCATGTCTTGGATTTCCACATCAAGTAGATCGACTTCCATGTCACCCTCATTTTCTGCTTCTGGCATGGCAAACAAATTTCTTGGTCTCACCGCAACAACACTAGACCATCCTGGCTTGTTCACGAGGTTGACAAAAAACACCGGTTTGGCATGTGTTGCCAGAATGTAAGGTTCATTTGAATATCTGAACCTGGAAGTATCGATATTGATAACACCATATTTATCCCTACTGTATCCTCTACTTCTGCTGGTACTGGCAGCCGGCACATCATACCAATCACACTGAAACAATAAAACTTCTATTTGTGCAGGGAACTCAAGTGAGATCATTCTTCTAATCACTCCATACCAGGTCATGTTGCTAGTAGTACCATCACCCCTCACAAGCACACCACTATTTTGTGTGATGAGGTTTCTCTCAATGGTAATCGTTCGAAATAGCTAGTTATTGATGTAGCTCATCTTCCGAACCTCATCTACACCAAATATCTTGGTAGTCTGTCCTCTCCTATTGTAATCTATTTCTCCAAATATGCTCAGACCAGATGGCTGCTCATTCACTATTGTACTTTCATGATGATCAGCGCGATTCAGCTTGGTGTCAACGTCCAAGAATCTAGAGCAAAATGTAAGGCAGCCTCGACTATGTATCCCTCGGCTATTGAACCTTCTAGGTGTGCCTTGTTTCTCACATAGCCTTTAACAGTACGTAGATACCTCTCAACTGGATACATCCATCTATAACACACGGGCCCTCCAAGTTTAGCCTCTTCAGCTAGATGAACCGGCAAATGAATCATGATATCAAAAAATGCAGGTGGGAATACCATCTCAAGCCAGCAAAGAGTCTCTTTAATTGAACTGCTAGTTTGTCAAGATCTTCTTCCACCAGCTCCTTTGAACAAAGTGCACTGTAGAACCTACTAAGCTGAATCAATGGCATGACAACTTCTTCGGGCAAAATCTTTCTGACGACTAAGGGTAACAATTTCTATAGAATAATATGGTAGTCATGTGTTTTCAGTCCAGACACCTTACATGCATCTTCGCTCCATGTAGAAATTGGCATAAACTCAGCCTTATCTAAAAAGTACAAGGCTGGTGGCAAGGTATAATTATCATTGTCAATGATAGGGTGCTGATCTTGCCTTATCCCTAGCTGTTCCATGTCAAGTCGGGTCTTCTCGTTGTCCTTACATTTACCTTCAATTTCAAGCAAAGTACCCAATATGCTCTCGCATATGTTTTTCTCAATGTGCATCACGTCCGAATTATGCCTTATGAGCAAAGAAGACCAGTAAGGGAGCTCAAAAAATACTCTTCTTCCTCCAATTGTGCCATCTTTTATCTTCGTCACGCTTCCTCTTTTTTGATGTCGCCTTTCTGAATATCACTTGATCAAAAGTTTCATACTGGTCCAATACCTGTTGACCAGACAGTGGTACTGGAGCCTCCTTGGTTTCCATCTCATTGTTGAAGCTCATCTTGTTCATGCGCTAAGCATGGTCCGACGGCAAAAAACGACGATGTCGCATGTAGCAGTGCTTTTTTCCAAATCTCAACCACAAATAATCTGTATCCTTGTGGCAGTATGGACATGCAAATTTGCCTTTTGTGCTCCAACTAGAAAGCATCGCATATGCAGGAAAGTCATTAATTGTCCAAAGAAGAATAGCATGTAGTTTCAAATTCTTCTTTACCTTGTCATCCCATGTATCAATTGCCTTTTCCCAAAGATCCTTCAGCTCATCAATGAGGGACCTCAAATATACATCAATATTCATTCCAGGAGATTTTGGACAAGGAATCAACATCGACATAATCCAATAAGGCTGTTTCTCAAACAACCAAGGAGGCAAATTGTAAGGGATGAGGATAACAGGACATGTGGTGTATGTAACATTTTGCATGCCAAAGGGGTTGAAGCCATCAGAAGCAAGACCCAGCCTAATATTACGAGCTTCCTTTGCAAACCAACCATACTTGTTATCCACATGCTTCCATGCCTTCGAGTCAGCAGGGTGACGCATTTTGCCATCATCGACCAATTCTTCCTTATGCCATCGCATTTGTGATGATGTGCTCTCTATCATATATAATCTTTGTAGTTGAGGAGTAAGAGGAAAGTACCGTAGGATTTTACGTGGGACACGCTTCTTGTTTGTTGTATCAGCATCACCATCCGCAACATCCTTGTGAGCACCGTCGTCGGTCGTTTTCCACCTAGACTCGCCACATTTGGGACATGTATCCAGATTTGCGTTTTCCTTCCAAAATAACACACAATCCTTCTCACAGGCGTGTATCTTTACATAGTCCAAGCCTAGATCTCGATCCACCCTTTGCACTTTCTCCATTGTGTCCGGGACACAGTGGCCTTTAGGAAAAAATCTTGAGAATAGATTAAGTACCCCCTCCAATGCTCTGTTACTAATACCGTACAAGCACTTAACCTGGAAAAGTTCCACAATAAAAGAGACCTTAGTAGCATCCTCGCAACATGGATACAAGTTCTTTTGTGCCTCCTGTAATAATTTGAAGAATATCTTTGTATGTTCATTCAGCTGTTCATTGTCATCAGTATCTCTGATCTCTCCATGTATAGCACCTCTAATTAGGGATCTAACCAAATTAGTGACACCACGGTCATCATCACTCGGTGCGCCTTCTTCGTTGTCTACTCCAACTTCATGTGGTGCGGATTCATTGTCTACTTCTACATTAGCTAGTGGTGGTGCATCATTGTGTACTTCTACATCAGCTGCTGGTGCGTCTTCGTTGTGCAATCCCACATCTTAACCTTCCCCTTCCTTGATAAAGCTTTCATCAAACCCTCTATGAAGCAAATGAAGCTGAACTAGAGGCCGCGGTCTGTATGCCATGCATACACATCGAGGACACGGACACGCAGCAGTTCCACCTCTTGATGTGCCACCAAATGTGATGTCTAGAAAATTTCAGAGATTCTCCTGCCACTCAATTGAAGAACGAGGCAAGTGCATCCAACTCCTATCATCACCTGACATTATTCTGCAATGACGAGATCACATCAAACAAAACCAAATTTATCTTAAGACCGTATAGCAGTAGGTATCAGGCAAATGTCACACACCGCGGTGGACGGGCGGAGGAGTCATCGAAAGGGCGGAGGAGTCGGACGGGCACTAGATTGACGGCAATGCTCGGCACCAAACGTCGCGAGAGGAGGCGGCATCGATGATGCAAGGGTTTCAACTGAACTAGAACAGGAGAAGAACTCTGTGCCGACATGTGGGACCCACAGTCAGTCGCACATAAAAAATTGCGTCCATGGGAAGGCTTCTTCGCGCTGCCCCTCCTGTGCGTTGTGGGCTGGGCCGTTGATGAGTTTAGGCCCAGTCATGTTGGTGCTGGGCACGCTGGGAGCGCTAGCCGTTTTAGTACCACCTCGGATGCATATGGAGAGACACACCAACTTAAATACTCAGTCACTGTTTGCTGTACCGAACTTCCAAATACTCAGTCTCTGACCACCTGGCTCGGGTCGCATCCTCTCGAGCAATCGTGCCTGTCCATGGGCTACGCTGCTTGCAGGGCCCATGTTGCTCTCGTGGCTGGCCCCTCTGGCACAGGCGCACTATGTACGAGAATTTGTGATCCGAAGCCCAATTTTTTTGGGTAAATTTTAGTTGGCAACAGGCGTTAAAAAAAAGATCACCATGAACAAGTGGAATGCACATGCTAGTAACACATTGAATAGCAGATCGATCTTCATTAACCACAAACATAGTTCCAGCACTACAAGTTGAGCCAACCAGCCATGGACATCATCAGGCAAAAGCAAAAGAAACGCAACAGCTACACTAATTCACAGCTTGCATACATAGAGAGAATTAGTTTTCAATCCCCAGTCTCCTTTTGAACGCCACAATTTCGTGGCGTATCCTGTAGTCCTCGCTGCAAAATAGGCTAACTTGTTCCCAGCCCGTAACCTTGCCGCAGGCACCTCCAGCGCACGGGAAGTCGCCGCGAACTGGTGCCGGCAGAAGCGGATCACCATGACTGCGCCACATAACTCTGGTGACGAGGTACGTGGCCTCCTCGCGGCACACCCGGCAGCCATCGTTGCGCAGCTCCTTTGGGCCAGCGCTCCTGCTCGCCGCCGAACCATCCTCGCCTTCGACACGGCAGATGTACATCTTCGCGATGTCGTCATCCGCGGCCCTGCCGTTGTTCCTATACATCATCAGGGCGTACAGGTAGGCCCCCACATCGTGCCCACCCGCGGCGGCGCAGGAGAGCTCGTGGAGGGATGGCTGGGGGGCGGCGAAGAAATCTACTATCCCGGTGAGGGTGCAGGCCTCCGGGTTCCCCACACCAACCAGCAGAGCGAGGAGGGCGTAGTACCTGTCTGGCTCATTCCACTGCATATCCTCCCAGTACGTTCTGAGCAATGCCACGCGCCGTCCGACGGATGGGTCGCCGCACGCACGGCGCATGACCCTGCAGATCACCCGTAGCCTGGCGAGGTCGTCCATGGGCTGGAAGGAGGTCGCAGCAATGTGGGGTCAGGAAATCTAAGGAGCAACGGTGGAAGGGGGCGACGGCGGGCTATAGGCCGAGTTCTTGAAAAACTCTTTTTGCGATATGGCGAGGAGACTGCAGAGAGGGGGCAGGGTACAGGAGGAGTTATGGATATTCCCCGCTGCCGGTGCCTTGGGAACTGCCAAAGAACAAGCGGAGGAGACGAGGAGACAGGGAGATCAGGCGGCGCCGCCTTTTTCTCGGGTATGGCAGGCGACTGCAGGAACAGGCCCTGCAATAACTTCCCAGCATCCCATCCCATCCCGTCCCGCTGCTGTTCATTTCAATTTTAAATCATGTCCCGTCCAATAATAATGCGCGGCCTTGTAAATATGAAACAAAAGTATTAACTGCACCCATCGGAAGGGTGCTTGGCAGGTATTTCGGTGAAGAGAGCGATATTTCTGATGAATAGTGATTTCGATGTCATGACGGAATTTTGATTCTCTCCCAATCTCATAGGCATTCAAAGGGGTACAGTTAGCATGGTGTATGTGTATGTGTACATGCATTCATAGGCATACGTTGTGTATGTGTTTTGTAAAAAGAAAATGATGTAATCGCTTATGTCTATATCTCTTAAAGCAATTTAATTAACTATAATGCAATTGAGAAAATAAGAATTATCGATGCTGAGCAATTTTGGTTTGTTGTCTCACGAGTGGCCGCCGAATGCTTCAAATAGTGCAAACATTATGCATTATGCACACTTAAAGTTCTGAACAAACACGCCTTGCTTTGTCCAGGCCCAGCGGCAACTGGAAGATGACTCTCTGCCTGGTGTGCACCAGTTTGTCCTTGAGGATTCAGCACCAGTATCTGCACGCAAGCTGCAGCTTAACGCAGGCCTGCAGCATGACTACGACTGACATTACACCAAGACGCAGGCCTAGTACTCAAAAACCCTGTTGACTACGACTGACATTACACGGTGACGCAGCAAAACATGACACGCCCCGAGATGGTAGATGGTGGACATGACAGATCAGTCTTAATTATGAAGATCGCTTTCGCATGCTTTCGTAGGTAGCATATCATATACTATGGTCTTCGTGACAACCACCAAGATGCATCGCCACATACAGTACCAATCCAAGGGACGATGTAAGCAAAACGAAGTCATACAATGCAACATGGAACATGTAAGCAAATAAAACAAGGTCATACAATGCAAGTATCAACCCAAGGTGACGATGATCAAACAAAGGATTCGACGACACGGTTTTTTTCAGCACCAGTAAATTATTACATCGACCTCAGACATAGATTAATCACTAGTGCTACTGATTACTGCCGGTGTTGCCGCATGCGTCGTCCCCCTACTGCTAGTGCTCCTCTTCGCGCTTCTTCCGCTCAGCCCTACGCCGGCGCCGTTCCGCGTCCATCGCGAGACGCCGCTCGGTCTCCTCCTCCTAGCGGCGGTGCTCCTCCTCCTCCTGGCGGCGGTGCTCCACCTCCTCCTCACCCCAGTCGAAGGATCGGGTAAACGACAGCTCTTCATGGGAACCGCGCGACCAGCGTGGCCGGGGAGTTGAAGGGCCTATACGCAAAGTAGGGACAGATAATCACTCAAAGGAATAAATTCCTTCAAACTTACCGAAATCAGGTGATAGCTCAATGGTTTGTCCGCTGCTTTAGAACTTGTAAGCTTCGGTTCGATTCAGGGATGCAACACATTTTTTTGCATTTTCTTTTAATTTATATTCCTTCATTTTTAATTTACAAGTTTTTTAGTCCTAATTTTTTGCCAATTTAGGTTTATACAATTCCAATATATATTTTCTTAAGTCCTAAGGCCCTGTTTGGTTGGGCTTTTGGCTTTGGCTTTTGGCCCCAAAAGCCAAAAGCCCAACCAAAGGGGCCGCTTTTGGAGGGTGCTTTTTCAAAAGCAGCTGCTTTTCCGTAGTTCATTTTTGAAAGCTGGGTTGACCCTGCTTTTGGCTTTTGGCTTTCTGCTTTTCGAAATTGGTGGAATAAAAAGCTCTTTCATAGTTGTTTCAAGAGAGATAAAGATAAAAGGTATATTTTATACTTGTTTAACCAAAAAGCTTTCAGCTTTTCTACAGCTCACAGCCCACAGCAGCTTTTCTACAGCTCACAGCCCACAGCAGCTTTTTCCCACAGCCACAGCTCAACCAAACAGGGCCTAACACAATGTGCATGAGTGGATGCTATCACAAATACAAAGGAAAGTGTATATCACTAGCTTGGTTTATCACAAATACAAATACAAAGATAAGTGTATCTTGGTGTCACGAACCCAAACCTAGGTAATGATGTCATGCTGCAAAAAGATGGTTTGTGCGATAAATCCTGTCCGTGAGGAGATCGATTACCAATTTGCACTGAAACATTGTCTTAGCTCCCACATGAAATCACCTCAAGGCAAAGAAGGTGACATTGAACATGATACACCTATATGATATGCCATATATATGATACACATTTGATCAAACAAGATTCCAACTTGCCTATTCATAAGCCCCTGGTACCTTGGACACATTCGAAAAAGGTCTGTTCATTGTAGAGTACATAAATAGTAAAGCAAATGACAAAATGTTAATACAAGGGGTCGAGTAACACAATGCAAATAAAACCACGTGAAAGGAAAAAGTTTTCCGAGAAATTGGAAAAAAGAATCACCTAATTTGGACAAATGCGAAATCTAAACACGTTTAACGTTTTTACAATGAATCAAAATAAAAAAGATGAACACCATGAACCGAACTAGAACAGCATATGAACCCGGCACTGACAAGTGGGTCCCTCATGTCAATGGCACACCGGCCCAAAACTATGTATAATAATGTTGACAAGCAAGAAGTGAAACAAAACAACCAGTAACTCAATGGTGTCTGCGACAGTGATATAAATCGACGTTCCAAGTTCGATCCTTGTTCTCCACCCTTTTCCACTTATTTTTTTGTATTTTTTGATGAAAATTGGCTTGGCGACTGCATGCAGCCATTTACCGTCTAATACCCCGCCCATTATGCGAACAAAATGAATCTTAACCTCCCCACTTCCTCATTATCCTCCCCATCTCCTCCAATTCTTTCCTTTCCCTCCTCCAACTCAGTTCCCGATCTGCACCCGCCGCCGCCGCTTGCCTTCGCCGTCGCGTCGTCATTGGAGGGGCGCCGGTGTAGGACAGCCCGCACCCGGAGGCCACCACGACGTGCCTCCCCACTGCCGGTGCACAAGCCTCAAGGACTCCCAGACTTCCTCTTCGTCAGAGTTATGGCAACCCTAGGGCCATTGATCTATTCACTTTTCACTTACGAAAGAGTAATGCATGTACCTGTGTGTCTATGTAGTTAACTTGTTCAATGTAGCTGGACTGCAGATTGCATCAATGGAGACTCAATCGACGTCACCTGTGTTCAACATGCCAACACCTGCTTCATTGTCCAGACCCAGGGCAACGATGTCACTTTTTCAAACACCTTCGTCCAGGACAGCGACACCTCCTGCCGATGAAGATGGAGGTGATGGCAGCCAATCACAAGAAAACCTCCGGCATTCCACTCAGGACGATGACAGGTAATGGCACAATGTCTGTCTAGATGCTACTACAATGATTTAGAATTCGACAAATTACTTCAATAATAGTGAGATCCTTCAATAAACGGTAGTGAGATGCTTCAATAATATGAAGAACACATTATTGTTTGCCATTCTCAAGTTGCTCCTTCTTTCAATATTGTTTAGGGTGTGCTTATGTTTCTCATTACATTCTGTGACAGCTCGGAACAAACATGGACCATTTCTTTCACTTGCAAGGGGCACCCGGGGGACAACAATTTGCTCAGTATACAATAGCCAGGGACGAGCTCACGTTTGGTAACTTAATAACAATGAAATCAAATTTGGGGTATGGTACCAGGGACTACTTGTACTATAAGAGGAGAAGTGGTAACTCTGTAGCAACACTAAACGAGATCGAATATGATGTCGATGCAAATGCAATGATATCAAGTAATGCAGAGGAGAGGGAGGTCAGATTAGTATTGTCAAGGGATCAAATAACAGAGCGAACTGTGGACATAACACCCATTAAATTGCCAAGAACTGTGGCATCAAATAGTGAACATTCCATAGATGAGTCACTTGATGATTACAAGGCATGGCTTAATAATATGCATAGACAGGGCCAAGGCATGGGTAAGTTATGTTGCTGCCCTATTATGAATTGTTATATTATATTATATTGCGATGGCCAAATCACTAATAGCAGCATGGCTTTCGTAGATTTTGAAGATATATACAGGGATGACATAGTCAAGACTTACAAAGAATGGTTAAGGGTGTAGGGACAACTAGATCAAATTAGTAATATATACCTTATTTTCCCAAAATATCAACCAACTTATTATTAGTCCTTCGCGATACATTTATAGTTTACACTTGTGCCCTATTGTGTGCAGGTGCATATGACAACCCTACAAATCAGATAGATTTACTAAATTCAAGTCAAGATAGCAAGCCAACACCACCTCTGAACCAGCCATCACATGCTCGGCGTGAGAAAACACAGGGAGATAGTAAGTGATGCTTATTGTGATTTTATTTTGATGTTCAGTTCAGTTTTCCCTATCTAAATGATTTTGTTTAATCTCTTGCACTGATATATTGTTTCGATGGACAAGACTCCCAAAAGAGGAAGGCACGAGGTACTGTGAAAGGATTGGCAGCCAGCCACAAGAGATCCAAGCAGGGCAGTCAGAAGCTTAAAGTCCAATTCTCTAGACTTGGAGGAGCTGTAGGTGAGAATGCACGCACATTTACTGATGAAATAGTAGTGTACACAAGGAAAAAAGCACCACTCATTGGGGTGAGAACATGGAAGGATATCCACCAAGATGTCAAAAATTCAATAGTATCTGATATGATGGTAAGTTTCTGATTTGTTTTTGCTAGCTTACACAGTTTTGTTACCAAATTATTTAAGAAGTGACCTATAATTTATGTTTTATATGTTGAACAGCATAAGTGGGACACTGAGAATAACAAAGAAAACAGGAAAAAGATATGGACCATCGCTAATGAGCGTTACAAAGGATGGCGAGCAACATTTAGTGCTATGTACAAGGCGTACACCACCTATGAGGAGAGAATGAGACATAAGCCAGAAGAGTTGGACATTGTTGAATGGCACTATCTGGTTTTGTATTTTGGCAAGACAAATTTTCAGGTTTGATGACCTTTACTTTATTCTTGCCATTTGCACTTGATGAAATAAAGGCTATCTTTCAGTACATTGCAATATTTTTTTTATAATCAACTCCTTGTGCAGAGGGTTAGTTGCAAGAATTCTTGGAATCGGCAGAATGTAAAGGTACACCATCGAGTAGGATCAAAGACATTTTCTCAGTGTAGCTTTGAGAAGGTAATAACTTCAGAAGCACATGGCCATGCTTCCTTACCTTTTGAAATATCGCTAATTTGTTACATTCTTGCCTAATTAGAGGGACCCAATAACCGGTGATGAGCCAAATGATTTGGAGCTTTTCATGATCACGCACAGTAAGAATGGGCAATGGACAAGCCAAGAATCTAGTGATGTCTATGTGAGTATATAACAGTTTGTACAAACCTTATTAACTAATGCAAAGTGACCGCCTACAAAATCATTTTCAATTAACTACTTCAACTATCCTCCTTTGTTAGGATAATGCATGCAACAAAATTTCGGAGAGGGAAACAGATGGAGAAGCACTCATCATCTCAGATGTGGAGCAAAATCAGATTTTCCAGTCAGCCTACCAGGAAACAAGAAACTACAAATCAACCAAGATCTATGCTAATGGATACTTGGCAAAATACCCAACTAGAAGGCAACTACTGTCTGAGGATTACCAGTACCAAGTGCGTCAGGAATCGGCACTAGTCGAAGCATTTTCAAAGCTACAAGAGAGATTGGAATCTGAAGAGGCTAAAAGGGAAGCCGAAAGGGAAGAACATAGGCGTCAGATGGAAGAAATGATGAAGGCAAGGGAGGCCGATAGAGAAGCTCTTAGGCAAGAGTTTATGGCAATGATGCAAGCAACACATGTACAAGCATCAATACAACAGGTAATAGTCGGCTACAAACCATGCATCATTTTCATAGTTTCAAACTCCACTCATGATTTTTCTGACCAAAATTGAAATGCAGGCTAACAAAGATGGGGGACAAAATGCAAAGGTTGCTGCTACAACAAACATGGATGAAGAAAATGTAAATACAGAAAGTGAAATATCACATCAGCAGGTAGTTTGAGAACTGAAGAGTGTTTAATGTTGTCATGTGATAGTCCTTAGTATGAGGCATAATTTTCCCTCCATCTATTGACTTGCAGGAAAACCAAGATAGCATCCCACCACAAACACAACTCGTAGCTACAATAGCGGCAGGTACAAGTAATGGTCGCACAACTAGAAATAGTGCTGCGAATAAGACTCAAACTGGCCAAAACAAAGGAGGGGATATGACAGTTAGTTTTACTACTACTAAAGCACTGAGGGATGTTGCGGCTAAGAAACGAGCATTATCCAAAAGGAATCAACAAGCTGGCACAGGTGATTTTTGACTCCACTACCTGTGAATATTTCTAAATCAGATTTAGTTGGCTAGTTCCTATTATTGTAAAGTGAAATGATACTTAGTTGAATACTAATTTTCTGTTTGCTGAATATACCAATGTTAATGATTGTTTCAGGAGCAAGATAGAGTTTGAGTGGAGCGCACAACTGATGGACGGTCAATGTCAAGCCAACCTTTGCTATAGTGCTACACATAGCTTATTACATTTTGAACTGTTCAAAGTAGCTACTGTGCATCAGATACCTTATGTGTTTCAGTTGTTGTGCGTGTGTTATCAACTAAGTGTGACATTGGATGTGGTTTCATTAATGAGTTGTACGGACAAAGCATATTTTGGATTAATGGATGTCTAAAGGATTCTTTCATCATATATTGTTCGGCATGAAATTATTGTTTGAAGCAAACAAAGCGTTGCAATATGGACTATCGACAAAATAATTTGGCGTTGCAATATATGATATAGCAACAAACAAATGGTGTTGCAAAAAACATCATACCAACGGAATAGTAGGCGTTGCAATAGAGTCTCCAAACTGTAGCAACACAATAGTTAGCGTGGCAATAGAGGGTCCAACAATAGCAACCAGTATTGATCGTTGCAATAGAGAGGCAACCTCTAGCAACCAAACATTTACCGTGGCAATAGACGGATACACCAATAGCAACCACAATGTTTAGTGTTGCAATAGAGAGGCTACCTCTAGCAACCAAATATTTATCGTGGCAATAGACGGTTCCACCTATAGCAACCAGTATTGATTGTTGCAATAGAGAGGCTACCTCTAGCAACCAAATATTTATCGTGGCAATAGACGGTTCCACCTATAGCAACCACCGAGATAGCGTGGTAATAGAGGGTCCATCTATTGTAATGCTATTGATGCGTGGCAATAAGGTCTATTGCAACACCAAATATCATTGTTAGTGCACCTATTGCCACACTTTGGGTTCATGACAATAGGTATTTCTAGTGTTGCAATAGGGGAAAATCTATTGTAACACCAAAGAGAGTCGTTGAGCAAACCTTTCTCCACAGTTACTATAGCAACGCCTGTCAACGAAAATTTTTCGTTGCAATTTTGTCTTTCGCAACCATTTTTGGTATATTGCAACGCTTTTAGGCCATTGCATCAGGGGTAAAACCTTGTAGTGACTTGGACAATTTCATCATCGACAAAACAAAGGAGAGGAGAGGAGAGGGGAGATTTGACAAAAAAAGCAACAGCTGCTTAGCAAACATAGAGCAGTAGTTGATGGCAAAAGATAGGACAACAAGTCCTGGGCGAGTCTATTATAGATAATAAACCACTGGACAGTCACGCATGGTAATTCAGTCGCAAAAGATCTGAGTGTAAAAGAGAGGACAAAAACAACAAGTTAATACATAGGGATGCATAATAATGCATAATACCAGGGATTTAACACATAGAAAAAAACAGCAACCAATAGTACTAGTAGTAGTACTAGCAGTAGTACTAACAGTAAGCCAGTAACTTGGTCAGCACAATTTTTATATCAAAATAGGGTGCCAGTGCCAGGATCGTTGGTCCACCACCCATTGTCATCACGTACACAAGAAGCTACATACTAATCTACTAGTAAGAGCAGTCGATCCACTTGCTTAGATTTGAGCTCGTGACACAATTACCTAGCTACATGGCTGCAAGTTGACAATATATTTCAAGAATTGAATAAACTAATTAATCTGGATTGGAGGAAATGAAATGAATTGGCACAACACAAACAAAAACATGCATGCATCCTGATCGATCCGAGTAGTATCATCAGCTGATCAGCCAGCTGCACAACTCATTCCGGCCGGTCTAGCTAGCAAGACTTGAACGTTGACCAAAAGCTAAGCAGGCAGGCAAGAAACTAACTAGATAGGCCCCAGGTATAGGCTATAGCTAGGTCCAAGCCACAAGACTGCCTAACTAGCTAGCTTTTCTTCTTCATCTTCTTCTTCTTCTTCTTTATTGCACTGCACGTACTGTCAAAAAAGACTAGCTAGCTTTTCTTCTTCTTTATTATGTATCACAATACTATGATTTTCTATCGGTGCTAGCTAATCGATCATCAGCGGGCATTGGTTATGTTAGCTGCTGGTCAGCAGGCATGTCAATCCCTGCGTGCGTGCGTGCTGCGGCCTGAAAATTGTGTTGCGTTAATTAACCCAGCAGCAGTCAGCAGAGAACACATCATCTCTCAGCTAGCTGTATAATTAATAATTGTTACTTACTGTTAATACATGCATGCACGTTGCTTAATTATTTCTTCACACCCCAAATCAAAGGACCACATTACTTACTTTATTGTAGTACTATATATGGATACTCAGAGATAGCCGCCACAGCAATCAGCACCCCTTGTTTTGATTTGAGCTTGTAGTTTATGTATGATATGATGCATCGGCATAGGCAGACGGCATACCACGCACTACTCCTAGTTTGGACGGGGAGTGCTAGAAAAGGGTGCATTTCAGAATTTCAGGTTAATGGTAACGATATAAGGTGATGCCGATGAAGATGTTAGAATAAAAGCCAGCTGATATTTTTTTAGATTAATACAAACAAAATGCAGACCATTTGTGTACATGCCATGCCTTGCCATTGTTAATTACTACTAGGATCAGCAGCAACAGCCACTGCACTAGGAAGCCTGACAAGCTATGCTGTCAGCTAAGTGCAAGGTTCAGTCAGATCAACAAACTTTGACGCCCATGCATGCAGTTCAGTGTTTAGAAGCACTATTAGTTTATTGAATGTACCAATGTACTACCATGAACTTTTGAGTACAAAGATACTCTTGCAGCAACGCAGGGGGTAACAAGCACATGAGAAAGAGACAGATGAACAATGTAGTACTACTGTCATTTTCAGTTCCTTGTACACATACACGCTACGATTCTGAGCAAGTCATGTAGTAGTAGATAGACAAATAAACACAACACTCTCTGACTGGCTGGTACCAGCAGGCAGTAGTACTATATGTTTAGTGGTGCAGATTTCCAAATTAATTAAATGGATGGTTAGATAGCAAATATCCAAAATTTGGCAAGTTCCCATAACATGATCCAGAAAAGGCAAGTTGCACCACATTGAATAACTGAAACTGAAATTACAGCCCACCAGGATTGATGTGAGAGGATCCACACCATACGCCTTGACCTAACTGGTGAGGATCTAAGTCAAACACATCAATACCTCAGGAGGCGATGAAACTATTGTATGCATTACATAATAATTCCCTAACCATCAAAAGACTAGCTAGACACTTTGACAGCTTCGCAATTGCACACTGGATAGAATTGAGCTATACAAGAAAACAGGCAACAGGAAAAAAAGGGCATAGCACTAATCAGAGTTTTGGTAAGTGGAATTGAGCTATACATGATTTTGTGATTTTGTGGTATGTGTCACAGAAAGGTTACCTGAAAAGTTATCAACTCACAACAGTCTAACTGAAACTATACATGATTGTTGGCTAAATTGTCTTTTGGCTAAGTTGTTCTTGTTCCTAACTGAAACACAAACATTATCTTAACTTCTGAACTGCATCGAATCTTGGAATGATTAATAGGACTGTGCACATTATATTTAGGTAGTAAAATCTATTGTAAGTACTTGTGTGCTTCTTCTGAAAATTCAGATTAAACCCATTTCGAATGAGCTGGCCGTTTCAGTCAAATAGTTTATACACTTACTCTCCTCGGCTTCCTGCTCAGTGAACTGCTCATTCCAGAACACCACTACCACTGTAAATTTTCTGCTATTAGTACTCTGACATTTTTAGAAGTAGCTGATAGCCAGTTATCTTTTGCCATGTTTTGTTTATATGATTTTGTTGGACACATAGCCATATCTCGAATGCCATTGCATTACTTATTCTGCATACTCTTCAGCCTACCACTTGATTCAGACTAACACCACTATACCAGTGATTCTTTGGAAAACCAGAGGACCAGCTAGTGAAACAAAACATAGCAGCAACTGTACATAACACATAGCATTTCCTATTCCTGGTTTGAGAACTGCACTCACCATTTTCTTTTGTTATCACTTAAGTGTTACTACACATTTAATGAATGATTACAGATTTAGTAAGAATATTTCAACTAATTGCTATCTTACTAATTTGCTAAATTGCAGACATGTTCACTGAAAATAGGCAATAACGTGCTATCTTACTAAATCTGGAATATTCTTACAAAATAGCTACCATGTTCAATGGATGCCCACAACCACAAGTATTTATGGAAAGTCTAAAATAGGCAATAATGATATTGGGAGTTTGAGATGTATTAGCTTGACTTTTCTCAAATCTTCAGGTCTGAGGACAAAGACAATACCTGGTGCTAGGTTGGAGTCGACTTGCGTCATGCACAGCAGCCGGACTGCAGGAGTCACACAGGAGTCAAGTCGCTTCTAGCCACTCGTCCAGCGTCGAGCAGTGAAGGTCAGTTGCGACTTGGGTGAGCAGCAGTGCACCTCCCCTCTCCTTTACAGCGCCCCGGCAGCGTCTCGGACCACCTCCCTCTCCTCTAGGCTCCTAGGACGGGACTTGGACTGCAGAGGCCAGGTTGTAGCAGCATATTGGGGGAGGGGGACCCGTGGTTCGAGTATAGGAGGTCCAAGATGCAGACGGCGAGGCGGACTCACGGCTGCTGGACGGTGCTCCGGGTGGCAGTGATTGGGCGGGATGAGCGGCCGGGATGGAGGCAGCTGGACAGCGCCCTGAGTGGCGCGGAGGGCGGCGGCCTAAGGGAGGCACCCGGGTGGCGCGGAGTGCGACCTCCGTGCGGCGCATAGGGAGTCTAGGTGGGGGAGGGCAGTGGGGTTGGTGGCGCGGAGCGAGGCACTCAGGCTCTAAAACCCTAGCGGGTCGTCGAGATTGGGCAGCCTGACGGCGTCGGGAGGAAGAAGAGAGCGCCCAACACACTAGTAGAGAAACGACTTTTGATCCACATAGAAATTTGGCTTTAGTCCCGGTATTTTTCGTGCCCGGGACTAGAGAAACCTTTAGTCCCGGTTGATAGCTCCAACCGGGACTAAAGGTCCCTGCCCAACGGCTACTGTGGTAGGCTTTTACTGCAGGGGACCTTTAGTCCCGGTTGAAGTTACCAACCGGGACTAAAGGTTAACTTTTACTCCCGGTTGGTCCCTCCAACCGGGAGTAAAAGTCTACTCCTGGCTGGAAGCTCCATCCGGGACTAGAAAGGGATCTTTAGTCCCAGTTGCTGTCTCCAATCGGGACTAAAGGTCCCCTCCTATATACCCCTTCTTCCTCCCCGAGCTCGAGCCACTTCGAGCTTAGTGTTCTTGCTTCATCGCCAGCCTCTCTTCTTCCTCATCGCCGGTAATCATAAGATTTCTTCGATTCCACCATCGATTCTTCGGTTCTAAAGGTTACCAACTTTATACTCTCATGTTTCATCAGTAGCATATCTCATTTTGTGGACTAGATATATGTGGTTTTTTATGGTGGATTTTTTTTATTTGTAAGCCATTTAAGCTCAAAATCACTTTAAAGTTTGCATATTTGGATGAAGGAAGGTTAAAGTAGTTATTCAAAACTAGTATTCAGCTTTCATTTCTAGCATGCATAGCACACTTCATGGTTTAGAGATATAGAGAATTTTAGAGTTTTTTTTAATTTTATTTGTTTATAAAATAAGAAACTTATATTATATTAAAAATGTGTATAGAGAGTAGATGGCAACTGCTTCCAGGTCCTCAGCCTCTCATCGGGTTCCAATGCGACTGAGGCCGGACCTCCCTCTCATTGCATGCGGCAAGTGTGAGGAGAAGATTGTGATGGAGTACCGGGTGAGGAAGGAGTGTCCCAACAAGGGCCGTATCTTCTACAAGTGTCCGGATCGCAATGTGAGTTATTTTGTCGCATTTGATGATTGTGGTTAATTTATACTTATTTTCATGATGATTGTGATTAAAGTTCTAATTTTTTGTTTAATTTCATTGGGATGGCACTGGATGTTCAGGCTGGTACTGGGAGGAAGAGTATGTTCAACACGTGCAAAACTCTCTTGCACAGGTGCTTGATGAGGCAGTGATCCTACGGAAGAAGCCCATAGATGTTGAACAAACGCATGATCTGTCTGTTTTAGTTGGGATTGGTCACAAAATCCTTATGCTGCTGAAGTGTATTTTAGCTTTAGTTTTTTTAGTGGTAGTTGGGATTGTCTACATTGTAGCGAGACTTTCATAAATTAATACCTTGTGTGGTGGCATGCATGTCGTATAATTAACTAATTATGTTCTAGGTTTTAATATGGTATGTATGTCATGTAATGCAGATGAGCCGGCATTGGATGTACAATGCTGATCGCCGCTCCCAAGAGTTCATTGAGGGCGTGCATTCTTTCTTACGTGAGGCCGAGGCAAACAAACGCGATGGTTTCATGTGCTGCCCATGTGCCATATGTAAGAATTTGAAGGAATATGCTAGCTTAAGGAGTCTTCATTCATACTTGTTGAAGTCGGGTTTCATGCCAAACTATATTTGTTGGACGAAGCACGGAGAAATTGGGGTTGTAATGGAAGAAGGTGAAGAAGAACAATGGGACGATGATGACATTATTGCTCAATATGGTGCCTTCAATGATACTGCAATGGGGGAAGCTGAAGAAGAGGTAGGGGCAGAAGATGAGCCCGCTGATGATCTTGGTCAGGCCATTCGTGACGCACAAAGAGAATGCGAAAGTGAAAAGGAGAAGATCAAGTTCGAGCGCATGCTAGAGGATCACAAGAAATTGTTATACCCAACTTGTGATGCGGGACAGAAAAAGTTGGGTACCACACTGGAATTGCTGCAATGGAAGGCAAAGAATGGTGTATCTGACAAGGGATTTGGGGAGTTACTAAAAATCCAAAAGAAGATGCTTCCGAAGGATAACAAATTGCCCGCCACTACGTACGAAGCAAAGCAGGTAGTCTACCCTTTGGGATTAGAAATCCAGAAGATACATGCATGTCCTAATGACTGCATCCTCTACCATGGCGAGGAGTACGAGAAGTTAGATGCATGCCCAGTATGTCATGCATCGCGGTATAAGATCAGGTGAGATGACCTTGGTGATGTTGAGGGTTAACGTCCCACGAAGAAAATCCCTGCCAAGATTATGTGGTATGCTCCTATAATACCATGCTACGTCTGTTCAGAAACAAAGACCATGCAAAGTTGTTGCGATGGCACAAAGAAGACCGTAAGGTAGACAATATGTTGAGACACCCTGCTGATGGGTCCCAGTGGAGAGCAATCAATAGAGAATTTCCGAAGTTTGCAAATGACGCAAGAAACTTAAGGTTTGCTTTAAGTACGGATGGTATGAATCCTTTTGGGGAGCAAAGCTGTAGTCATAGCACTTGGCCTGTTACTCTATGTATCTACAACCTTCCTCCCTAGTTATGCATGAAGCGTAAGTTGATTATGATGCCAGTGCTCATCCAAGGCCCAAGGCAACCTGGCAACGACATCGATGTGTACCTGAGGCCACTAGTTGAAGAACTTCTACTTTTGTGGAATAGACCAGATGTACGTGTGTGGGATGAGCACAAACAGGAGCACTTTGACCTACGAGCATTGTTGTTCGTAACAATCAATGATTGGCTTGCTCTAAGTAATCTTTCAGGACAATCAAACAAGGGATATAATGCATGCATGCACTGTTTCGAAGACATTAAAGGTATATTCTTGAAAAAATGTCGAAAGGTCGCGTACCTTGGCCATTGTTGATTTCTTCCTATGAATCACCCCCTAAGAAAGAAAGATAAGCATTTTAAAGGTAAGGCAGACCACCAGACCAAGCCGGGCAACCGAACTGGTGAGGATGTACTCAATATTGTCAAGGATGTGAAAGTAGTATTTGGAAAGGCACATGGCAGCGAACCTGTTCCGAATGACACCGACGGTCACGCACCCATGTGGAAGAAGTCCATATTTTGGGAGCTACCCTATTGGCAAGTCCTAGAGGTCCGTAGCGCAATCGACGTGATGCACCTGACGAAGAATATTTGTGTGAACCTGCTAGGCTTCATGGGTGTGTATGGGAAGCCTAAGGACACACTTGAAGCACGACAGGACCTACGGTGTTTGAAAGAATGAGACAACCTGCATCCAGAGAAGACAGATGATGGATGCCATTACTTAAGTCCTGCCAGCTACACTCTTAGCAAAGAAGAGAAGGAAAGCGTGTTTGAATGCCTAGCAAGCATCAAGGTACCATCTGGATTCTCCTCGAATATAAAGGGTATAATAAATGTGCCAGAGAAGAAACTCCTAAACTTAAAGTCCCATGACTACCACGTGCTCATGACGCAATTGCTTCTAGTTGAATTAAGAGGAATTCTACCTCCAAATGTACGTCTAGCCACCGTAAAGCTATGTGCATTCCTCAATGCAATTTCTCAAAAGGCAATCGATCCAATGGATCTAGATAAACTACAGAATGATGTGGTTCAATGTCTTGTCAGCTTTGAGTTGGTGTTCTCTCCTTCCTTCTTTAATATCATAACACACCTCCTTGTTCACCTGGTCAAGGAGATTAGCATTCTCGGTCCTGTGTTCCTGCACAACATGTTCCCCTTTTAGAGGTTCATGGGAGTCCTAAAGAAATATGTTCACAACCATGCTCGGCCAGAAGGAAGCATCACCAAGGGCTATGGAACAGAGGAGGTCATTGAGTTTTGTGTTGACTTTATTCCCGACCTTGACCCGATTGGTGTTCCTGAATCGCGACCCGAGGGGAGACTAAGTGGAAAGGGGACACTAGGGAAGAAACCATATATTGGTACATCGGACAATTATTTTAATAAAGCACACTACATAGTTCTACAAAACTCCTCCTTGGTGGATCCATATATCGAGACACATAAAGAGTTGCTCCGATCCGAGTTTCCAAGGAAGTCTGAAGCTTGGATTACGCGTCAGCACATGGAAACTTTCAGCGACTGGTTGCGAAAAGAATGTCAGGGTGATGAGAGTATTGATGAGCAACTGTATTTGTTGGCTAGGCAGCTATCGTGGCATATCCTCACATACAAAGGGTATGAGATAAATGGGAATACATTTTACACAGTAGCCTAGATAAAAGGAGCACCAACCAAAACAGTGGTGTCCGCATAGATGCCACCGACCCTAATGGAAATAAACAAACATATTATGGCCACATAGAGGAGATATGGGAACTAAACTATGCAAATACTTTTAAGGTACCTTTGTTCAAGTGCCAATGGGTAAAGGCGACTGGAGGCGGGGTAGCAATCGACAACCAGTATGGAATGACAACCATGGACCTCAACAATATTGGGTACAAAGATGAACCTCTCGTCCTTGCCAAGGATGTGAATCAGGTGTTCTATGTCAAGGACATGTCTACAAAACCGAAGAGAGGGAAAAACAACAACGACGACCCAATCAATAAGCCAAAGCGCCACATAGTTCTTTCAGGGAAAAGAAACATCGTCGGAATTGAAGACAAGTCAGACATATCAGAAGATTATGAAAAGGATGACCGAATTCACCCTTCACAGTGAACAAAGACCCAAGCATCTAGCTAAATGATGAGGACACTCCATGGTTACGGCGCGATCATAACCAAATGATATACGTTAAGAAGAAGTTCACTACCGTGCCCGCTTGATATATATAGTAATGTTTAATAGTGTGTATTAGAGGTATTATATAATAATTGTGAATTCAGAGATATTTATTAGGTGTTTCCTTTTTTTTCTATGTTTAGATTAAATTTGTGTTTGATTGTGGGATTTCCATGTCGCTTTTGGACAATGAGTGATGAAAAAATGAAAAGATTTACGTTAAAATGATGTGAAAACAAATTTACAATCAAAAACAAAAGTTTTAATGATTTAAATTAAACACTACATTTTTGCATTAACGAAATAGTAATTATTAATGACATTATGTTTCAATATTTATAAGAAAAAACAAAAAACTTTAGGTCACACAATTTCCCTGTGTGCAATAAAGCAAAAGTAAATCCATATTCTTTTAAAACAATTTTATGCCTTGTATTTAATTTACTGTGCAATTAACAAAACTTTAATATTTTATAGAAAGAAATATATAAAAAAACAAATGGAGCTTGAAACGGGCACGAAGTGAAACTGCAGCCCAACTTTAGTCCCGGGTAGATCTACCACCCAGGACGAAAGGTGTGCTGCATTTTTTATGGCCCGCCAAAATACACCTTTAGTCCCGGCTCGTAATACCAGCCGGGACTAGTCCCGGCTGGTATTACCAGCCAGGACTAAAGGTGGACTAAAGGTCTTTTAGTCCCGGACGTTTACAGGAGCCGGGACTAGAGGTCCCTCCCCTATATAAGGCGGTCGTTTCTTCTTCCTCCTCACTCTTCGTCTTCGTCGCCCATCACCACTACCGCCGTCGCCGCCCTCATCACCCTCGACATCTCCCCGCACCCGAGCCCGACGCCGCAACGGGGGAGCCGCCCGAGCCGACGCACCGCACCTTCCCCGCGCCCGAGCCTGAGCCTTCCCACGTTGCCGCACCTTCCCCACGCCCGAGCCCGACGCTGCAGCGGAGGAGCCGCCCGAGCCAACGCACTGCCGAAGACGAGGAGCCCCGAAGCCGACGACGAGACCCAATCCCGTCCCATGGGTCTATGCGGCTGACACGCTCTAGGATTCGTGCCCTGACGCATCTAGCATTTCTCCATGCCTGAGGGCTAAGGCTCGAGTTCCAGCCGTTTCATCGTGTTCTGCTTTGCCACAGGCCACCGGGCGCGTGTGCGGCGGACGCGCAGCGCCAACACAGCCACACAGGTGCATCGCATTCCACTTCCACCATGATGGCACGCCACTGCCGTGCGCTCATCATGGTCTTCTTCACTTTGTTGCTGCTTGCTTGGGAGGAATGCATGCGATTGCTTCTTCCGGTCAACCTCTCGCTTTCGTGTCCAGGTCGTGCGATTATCGTGTTAGTTGCGACTTGGTGTGTGTTCTCGTGGCAGGGCCGATTAGACGAGTTTGTTGCTTTCCAACGGAACTCGTATGCTTGCTGGTCTTTGTGGAGCTCGGTGGTCCATTGCGTGACGTGATACAATCACCAGGAATACAGTTACCGGTCATCGCCTGTCAAATCCGCAGGATCCTCTAGGCCAGATTGACCGGCTGAACGCCTCCGACATCTAGCTGCTTTGATATCTGAAAATTTTCAATGAACTTTATATGTCTAAATTCATCTGTGATGTAGGATTGCTCATTCTGCCCTAAGCATACCATTATTTTTGGCATGCTGATATGTACATGCATTTGACTGATCGAGTACAGTTTATGCCGACCAGCGGATCTCTGAATGGAATCCTTGGCTCTTGTGCCTACTACGCCATGGCCATGGCGTGCTGCTCCACTGTGCCGCAGATCCATCTTCTTTCTTTGTGTATATGGGTATGCTGGTTGTGGAGCACCGCCATGGCCGAAATGTACCACTGCTTTTTTCGAAACTGGATTGAATACAAATGGATAATACGAATATCATAAGTACTAGGTAGCGTGCCCGTCCAAAAAAGCAAATTTATACTATTTGTATACCGAATCGTAGGTCAATTTTTATGCTACTTCACTAAATTGTTATACATACATCTAAATTTGTTATACATATATATTAGAGTTATAAATTTATATTGTTATATATATAAATTTGTTATACATACATATTAGAGAGTTATAAATTTGTATTGTTATATATATATATATATTTTTTTTGTTATACATATTAGAGAGTTTTAAATTTATATTGTTATATATAAAAATTTGTTATATATATCACTTGCCAATAAATATTTCTAGAAAATAAGAAATCAAAGTTATGCTTTGGAGAATTGAATTTCGAGTGTAGTTATTTAATTAATTTTAAGCACATGACTCGATCCATTTTATACATATATAGTTTTTATTTTTTATAGATATATCTAGTGGTGTAAAAGCTAGATAGCTGCCCCGAGAGACAACATGGATGAAGAAATGATGGATATTATCAACACCGGCACTCAATTTGCCGATGGTGACCAGCAGGATGTAGATGATAGGAGTCAATACCTGGCTCTTGAAAATAACCAAGAAAATATTGTGCAAGAAAATACTGGCGAGGTATATATATTTATATATATATATGAATATTATATATATATATTTGAATATCTATCATCTATTATGTGTACACATGATATTTATTTATTCTTTTTTTATACATAGCCCTTTGGATCGATGACCACAACGGTGAAAAGCAAAAATATTCGAGGCCCGAAAAAGCCATTGGAGGGACGCTACATAATATCGGAATTCAATATCGAGATAGGCGAACCACTTGGTCCACATGCAATGAAATTCATGCAACACTGTGGGTACCTTGTAAGGGACAGACTTTCGATCAGTGCCCATGAATGGAAGCAAAAGATCAACGAGCCTCATGTTAGTTTTGTCTCTAATCTTAATAAGAATTTAATTTGGGATGATATCCTTCAACATTTCACGTTGCAAGCGGATGATTATGATGATATCAACGATGATGAATTGAAGGAGCTAGTTTGAAAGTGGGATATGAAGAAGATGGCCACACAATTTCAGACTTGGAAGAAATCCTTATACACGAAATATGTCAAAAAGAACCTAACACCCAATTTCAATACTAGGGGCCCGCTCGTGAAGTTGAGGCCCTACTGGAATGATTTTGTACAGTACAAGACATCGGAAGAGGGTGAGGAACTGGTGAGAAAAAACCAAGAGAATGCCCGACAGAAGGTATACCACCATGGCATGGGATCAGGTGGCTATGCGACTACCATTCCCAAGTGGGAAAAAATGGAAGCAAACATTCTTGCCATCACACCAGAATCACTCAATTGGCCCAAACGCGCGAAGAATTGGTTTTTCACTCATGGGGGAAGACTGGACCTAGAGACCGGGAAGCTAGTTCATGGCCCAAAACTTGAAAGAGCAACACAAACATTTTCTTATGCTCTACAAGCTAAAGCTATTGGTGCGTTCAGGCCCAATAGAGAGAAGGATGAACTGACGTATGCCATCGGGACTGCTGAACACAGTGGCTGAATGAGAGGTTTAGGACGGAACATTTCTTGGGAGCATGGTTTCCCTAATGACAGAGATACCTACAGAAGTCGGCAGAGAAGGAAGGATGAGGAAGCAGCGTGGATCATCAAGTTGGAGGAATATGTTCGTGAGTCATGGGAGGCGTTGCTTCAAGCACAGGAGCGCGAAAAAGACATGTAAGCTAGAATACATGACAAAATCATAAAGCAAATGCAAATAGCAATGAGTGCCCAAAGGCAGGCATCAGATCCAGGAATCAACATTAATATTAGCCCCCCTGATCAGTTGAAGAGCAGCTACGCTTCCACGGAGTTGTCAAATCAAGATGACGCAATGCTACGTTTCCCCGTGGATGACATCACTACACCGTTTACATCATGTGAGCTACATATTCCAAAAGGGAATGCCACAATCATGGTGGCTCTCGGTGTTTTTTCTCGTCCAGATTCTACCAAGACACCAAGAATCCATGGGGCAATAATACCACCTAGATATGTTAGCGTCTCAGTGGATAGAGTTAACAAAGGTTTTAGTGATCTGGCTCTTGACATTCCAGGAGGTGATTGGGAGAAGACTCTAGGAAAAGCAGAGAAGACATTCATGCTATGGCGCAAGTGCTACATCATTATTCCCGGGGTCTCTAGTCCACCGCCGCTTCCTTAACTGCTAGACAATAGGTGCGGACAAAAGTGAACGAAACAATTTTTTCACTAATTTTCTATTGTTATGCATGATTAATAATAACAATTTCTTATACCTTATTATTCTTTTTTGTACTCACACAACAGGGCCTCCGCCAACCTAAGTCCAATTATTCGATCTCTAGATCATCATAGTGCTCCGGGCAATGATTATGCAACGCCGCCACCGCCGCCACCTCCAAGGAGGTCTCCAACGCCTGCCCCGTCTCCCTTGATGACCAAGAAGCAGTCAGCTCCTAAGAGGTCCGTCCCGCAAATGAAGCCATTGGCCAACTAGCCGGCAAAGAAGAAAGCCTCCTCTAATCCAGTTATTCCCTAAAAATTGTCTTACAAGAAAAGTGAAAAGGAATTAAATGTTGTAGTACAAAAAGATGTGAACAGTTTCTTCAAACAAGTAAGAAAGCAACAAGAAGCGAGGGAGAACCCGGAGAAACCGTACTTCTACCTACCTCCAGATCTTCTAAGAAAGGTGGACCAGAAAAAGCGGGAATCTCAAAAGACCCTGCCAAAATCAGACTACGACCGCTCTCTCAACAAGTCATTTGAGACGGCGCAGAAAAAGACTAGAGCAGGGAAAGGTGTTGCACAACTCGAACAACAATCGCAACAATCAGTCCCCCTCTTGTCATTCGTAATGAATATGGTTCAAACTTAGACTTATTGGACATCGATTTTGAAGACCTAGTTCGATTTTATGAGGATACTGGTTTGGACCTTGCCCAAGTGCTCGCTGAAGAACCATTTGCTCTAAAAGTGGATCCTTGGAAGAAATTTTAACATGGAAAGAGTCTATACAACCCTGAGGCCTTAGGTGAACTAGGTATGCAAATGTACCTGCTAAATAAGTGGTACATAGCGGCGTGTGAACGGGGAGAGACCTTTGTTTCTGTCAGAGTTAGAAACCAACATTACTTCCGTGGCAATGACATTATATATGTCGAGTTTTTAGAATTACACCAACTATGCCACCTAGACTCTCTCGACAAAAGTCTCATTAGCTGCTATTGTATGTAAGTGTGATTATTTTCTACTATTAAAGTGTATATATATAAAGCTACATATATATATATATATATATAATTATATATCCTCACACTATATTTTTATATATGTAGATATGAGATGACAAAACTCAGAAAGAGAAAGGAGAATGACGTTGGTTTCATTGATCCAAATGTCGTATTCAAACACCCTAATCCCCCGCCTCAATGGAAAGCTGAACTTGAGAAAAATCTCATGAGGTTCTTAGTGAACCAACGAAATAAGGACATACTCTTCCCCTACAACTTCAAGTGAGTGTTAAATAATTAATGTCGATCATATGGACATTTGTTCAATTATTTGCTTACTAGCTAAGCTATCTCCCATATATATATATATGTTGACTCTAGTTAATGTCAATCATATTTGTGTATAAAAACATATGCAGCAATCACTGGATATTGATGGTCATCGATATGGCCAATAGTCGGTTGAGCATCTTAGACTCGTTAAGAAAAGAACAAACAGAGTACCAAGACATGATAGATATTATCCAAGGGTAATTTGGTCTCTCTAGCAACTATATATACCCCGATCTCTTAACTGCAACAATTATTAAAGGCCAAATTAAATTTTTATTTTATTAGGCACCGTGTTTGGAAAAGTTTCATTGAGGAACACCACATGAAACATTACAAAATGCCACTAGATGTAATCACACACAAAGTAAGTACTAGCTACATTTATATATATAATTCAATTAACATCATGCATGCTTTCAATTCACCGGATCTCTTTTCTCGTAAAAGTGGGTTCTGAGGGAAGAACAGGGGACCAACTACTGCGGATACTATGTTTGCGAGTTCATCATGGCGTACTCAAAAAGAACTCCTGAAGAGATCCTCAAAGTATGTTATATAAATATATTCATATATTCACAATTTCTTTTATTGCTCATATATATAAGTAATCACATGACCAACACACATATATATATATATATTAATACTTTTCCTTTAACTTTTATTGAAGACTCTATGGTTGAAGGAAAAAGTCATACGACGTGACCAACTAAAAGCAATTCAAGAGACTATAGCGGGATTTCTTAATGACCAGGTCTTAAATCCCGATGGTGAGTTCTACAATGACATGAATGAAACATGGAAGCCAAACCAGATGGAGTGAATTTGTTATCCCAAGGATATGATAGAATATACAATGCAAGCTTTATTTGTAATATATATACATATTATATGTACATAAAATAACATATAATATATGTATATGCATGTACTATATACATTAGTTTCATACTTTAGTTTGTACAAAATATTCGAATATTATAAACATGTAGAATACGTATATTATTAGCAGCGTAGAATGCGTATTCAAAAACCTATTTGAAAACCAAAACGAATCATCAATTGAAAATAAAAACAAAAAAAAGAAAAAAAAGAAAACCTTTAGTCCCGATTGGTAATACCAACCGGCACTAAAGGGTCGGCCCATGTGGCCAGGCCGAGAGGCCTATTTAGCCCCGGTTGGTATTACCAACCGGAACTAAAGGTGGACCTTTAGTCCCGGACGAGAAACCGGGACTAAAGAAGGGGGCCCTTTTGTCCTGGATTCATGCTCCCGGTTGGAAAACCGAGACTGAAGGGGTTTCCCAACCGAGAGTACAGCTTGTTTCTGATACTAGTGACACTTAGGAAATTTTGGCCCCCGAGCGCTCGTGCCCATATACCCAGGACGATTTGTAGGGACGGGTCCTGATCTAGCTGCCCCTACAAATATTTTCAATTTTATTAAATTATTAATTCTGCATTTTTATATCACAAAACACAAAGTAAATGTATATAATATTTTGTATTATTCTATATATGCACAAATATATATAAAACAATTTGCTGATATTCAAAACAATATAGAAAACAAAAAAAATCAAAAATTAAAAATTTGAATTTTAAAACTTCGACTACAATTTTAGGATATTAAATGACCTAAAATGAAAATGTTGTAAACATAAAAGTTGTATAACTCATCAACATGTACAACTTTTATTTTGGTCATCTTGTCATGTAACTTTGTTGAACGATTTCAAAATTTAAAATTCAAACAATTTCAACTTAAAACAATATTTTGAAAGAGTAAATGATTTTAGCTGAAAAACTCATGAATACCAAAGTTGTAGATTTCATGAAGATGTACAACTTATATTTTCGTCATCTTTTCATTTGACCAAATTTAAACAGTTCGAATTTTGAATTTCAATAAATGTCAACTTCAAATAAGATTTTGAAACCTTAAATGGTTTCAAATAAGAAAGTCATGAACATAAAAGTTGTTGAACATATTACTATCTACAACTTTTATTTTGATCATCTTTTCATTTGATCAAATTTGTATAGTTGAAATTTTGAATTTCAATAAATGGCAACTTCAAACAAGATTTTGAAACCTTAAATAATTTCAACTATAAAAGTCGTGAACATAAAAGTTGTTCAACTCATCACTATCTACAACTTTTATTTTGATCACTTCTTCATGTGACAAAGTATTAGTAAATATTGTTCATAAATTCACATGACTCATAGTTTCATAAACTATACAAGAGACATTTTGATTTGTAAAAATGTTTACTATCACTTTGTCAAATGAAGAAATGACCAAAATAAAAGTTGTAGATCTTAATGAGTTATACAACTTTGATATTCATCACTTTTTCAGCTGAAATCAATTAATGGTTGAAAATCAGGTTTGAATTTGTCATTTTTTAAAATTTGAAAATTTGAATTTCTCAAACTTTGTCAAATGAAAAGAATAACCAAATCAATATAGTAAGTTGATAGGGCATGATTTTAGAAAATTTTAGGAAAAAAATCAGCACATTTAAAGTTAGTATGAGGGAGAAAGACTATTACAAATTTTACCTAGAGATTAAAAAAAATCATAACTGTTCATGATGATCAATGATGAACATGTGTGATTTCTCTTTTTAATCTGTGGCTAAAGGTTGTAACTAGTTTTTCTCCCTCATACTAACTCCAAATGTCATGGTTTTTTTTTCTAAAATTTTCTAAAATCATGCTCTATCATTTTAGCCTGGTCATCTAACTTTGTCACTAATTTTGGACGATTCAAATTTTGAATTTCAGAAAATGACAACTTCAAACCTAATTTTCAACCATTAAATGATTTCAGCTGTAAAGGTGATGGATACCAAAGTTGTATAACTCGTCAAGATCTCCAACTTATATTTTGGTCATCTTTTTATTTGACCAAATTTGAATAGTTCAAATTTTAAATTTCAATAAATATCAACTGCAAATAAGATTTTGAAACCATAAATTGTTTCAAATAAGAAAGTGATGAGGATAAAAGTTGTTTAACATATCAATATCTACAACTTTTATTTTGGTCATATTTTTATTTGACCAAATTTGGACAGTTCAAATTTTGAATATCAATAAATTGCAACTTCAAACAAGATTTTGAAACCTTAAATGATTTTAACTATAAAAGTCATGAACATAAAAGTTGTTGGACTCATCACTATCTACAACTTTTATTTTGGTTACTTCTTCATGTGATAAAGTATTAGTCAACATTGTTTACAAATTCACATATGACTCATAGTTTCATGAACTATACGAGAGACATGTTGATTTGTGAACAATGTTTACTATCACTTTGTCAGATGAAGAAATGACCAAAATAAAAGTTCTACATCTTGATGAGTTATACAACTTTGGTATTCATCACTTTTTCAGCTGAAATTATTTAATGGTTGAAAATCAGGTTTGAAGTTGTCATTTTTTAAAATTTGGAAATTTGAATTGCTTAAACTTTGTCAAATGAAAAGAATGACTAAATCAATATAGTAACTTGATAGGGCATGATTTTAGAAAATTTTAGGAAAAAATCATCATATTTGGAGTTAGTATGAGGGAGAAAGACTAGTTACAAAATTTACCCAGAGATTAAAAAGAAAAATTACAACTGTTCATAATGATCAATGATGAACAAGTGTGATTTATCTTTTTAATTTGTGGCTGAAGTTTGTAACTAGTTTTTCTCCCTCATACTAACTCCTAATGTGATGGTTTTTTTCTAAAATTTTCTAAAATCATGCACTATCATTTTAGTCTCGTCATCTATCTTTGTTACTAATTTTGGACAATTTAAATTTTGAATTTCAAAAAATGACAAGTTCAAGCCTGATTTTTAACCATTAAATGATTTCAGCTGTAAAGGTTATAAATACCAAAATTGTATAACTCGTCAAGATCCCCAACTTATATTTTGGTCATCTTTTCATTTGACCAAATTTGAATAGTTCCAATTTTGAATTTCAATAAATGTCAACTTCAAATAAGATTTTGAAACCTTAAATTGTTTCAAATAAGAAAGTGATGAACATAAAAGTTGTTTAACACATCACTATCTACTAATTTTATTTTGTCATATTTTCATTTGAACAAATTTGTACAGTTAATATTTTGAATTTCAATAAATGACAACTTCAAATAAGATTTTGAAACCTTAAATGACTTCAACTATAAAAGTCGTGAACATAAAAGTTGTTGAACTCATCACTATCTACAACTTTTAATTTGGTCACTTCTTCATGTGATAAAATATTAGTAAACATTATTCACAAATTCACATATGACTCATAGTTTCATGAACTATATGGGAGACATGTTGATTTATGAATAATATTTTCTACCACTTTGTCAGATGAAGAAATGATCAAAATAAAAGTTGTAGATCTTGATGACTTATACAACTTTGGTATTCATCACTTTTTCAACGAAAATCATTTAATGGTTGAAAATCTAGTTTGAAGTTGTCATTTTTTAAAATTTAAGAATTTGAATTACTCAAACTTTGTCAAATGAAAAGAATGACCCAATCAACATAGTAACTAGATAGGGAATGATTTTAGAAAATTTTAGAAAAAAATCATCACATTTGGAGTTAGTATCAGGGAGAAAGACTAGTTACAAATTTTACCTAGAGATTAAAAAAAATAACTGTTCATGACGATCAATGATGAACAAGTGTGATTTCTCTTTTTAATCTGTGGCTTAAGTTTGTAACTAGTTTTTCTCCCTCATACTAACTCCAAATGTGATGGTTTTTTTCCTAAAATTTTCTAAAATCATGCTCTATCATTTTAGTCTGGTCATCTATCTTTGTCACTAATTTTGGACAATGCAAATTTTGAATTTCAGAAAATGACAAGTTCAAACCTGATTTTCAACCATTAAATGATTTCAGCTATAAAGGTGATGAATACCAAAGTTGTATAACTCATCAAGATCTCCAACTTATATTTTGGTCATTTCTTCATTTCATAAAATGTTGAGTGCTTGTTTTAAGTGTTTCAATAGTAGTCCGAACATGTTGCAGTAGTAATACGTGCCTGTTTTAAGTGTCTGCATGTTAAAGCTATTTTAGTTGTAATAGAGTGGATGTTGCAATAGGTTCATCTGGATATTGCAAAGGGTAGTCTCATACATATACATAAATATAGTCTCACACACATACATAAATCTATAGTCTCACACACATACATAAATATATAGTTTCACACATATGCATAAATAAAGTCTTACAAACACACATACTTACACAAACACTCCATGTTCAATAACTAGCTAGCCCGTTGTAACGACTTTTCCCTTGACACCTTTTCGTTCCCATGGCAATATGTCTTTGGGCAGGTTCTTTTCCACAACACTGATCTTCATAGGAAAGTCTGTGAATAGTGGCATCTCATCGTAGTTATTGTAAGCTTCAACATCGTCCACGCCATCAACTCCGATAATGTGTTGTTTCCCGGAGGCAACCACGTGCTTTGTCTTCTTCTTCGGTGGGAGATTACTTTGTGGGTCAAACATATAGAAAACTTGTGCGACACATGAGGCGAGCATCCAAGGGTCATCTTGGTAGCCTAGATTCTCGAGGTCCAGGACTCTCAATCCGATCTTGTTAAGTTGGTGTTGTTTGATCCAGCAGCATCGAAATAGGGTCACTGTTATATTTCTTCCATAGTCAAGTTCCCATATCTCTTCAATGATGCCAAAGTATTGGATCTTTCGCCCCACTTCATCGAGAGCTTTTATTCGAACACCGCTGTTTTGGTTCTCATATTTACTATCCTTTGTGTGGATATAGTACGTGTACTCATTGATGTCATAAGCTTTCCAAGATGTCACTTGCCTCGATGGCCCCTCCTCCAACCTACTGATGGTAATAGAGTTTATGATTTCTCTAGGCGGTATGTTTTGGTCCTTCAACCATGTATTTAGTCGTTGCTTGTGCTATTTCATGACCCCATCATCTGAACGACCATTTCTCTCCACCATAATGATAGCCAAGTGTTCATCAATGTACGGTTGCATTAGTTGTGTACTCTACAAGACATTGTAATGTGCCTGACTCACTTCTTTGTAATCATGGTCGATGAACACTTTTCTATCACTAGTGCCCTTCCCAGCCAGCCTACCCTTGTGACGAGAATCGGGTTTACCAATCCCTTTTTGTACTTTTAGATACTCTTGACAGCACTCGACGACTTCTTCAATACTATAACCCTCTATCATGGAGCCCTCTGGGTATGCTTGATTATGCATGTATCGGCTTAGAACTGACATGAACTGCTCATAGGACCATATTTCATGCAAGTAGCAAGGGCCCAGCGCCTGTATCTGATGAACCATGTTAATCATGAGATGTGGCATTATATCAAAAAAAGCAGGAGGTAAACACATCTCTAGTTGGTTTTGTGTCTCCACCACAAATTCATGTAGGTCACTCAGCTCTTTCTTGTCAATCGACTTCTGTGAGATCTTCGAAAAGAAGTAGCACATGCGGATGATGGCCATTTTCAAGAACTCTGGCTTTATAGCCCTGATTGCAATAGGTAGAAACATTGTCAGCATCACATGACGATCGTGAGCCTTGTAGTGTGTTATTGACAAGTCCTTCATCGACACTAGCTTCTTCACATTCGCTGAAAACCCAGTCGGGACTTTGACGCCCCCTCATGAAAGTACATATAGCTCTCTTCTCTTCTGGTGTTAGGTTGAAGCACACCACGAGCAGAGTGTATTTTCCATTAGCCTCAAGTATCGGGTGAAGCTGTGGCATCACGTTTAGCTGCACCATGTCTTTCCGTGATTTTAGACCATCCTTTGACTTGCCTGTGTCCATCAAGGTAGCAATGAGACTCTCAAAGACATTCTTCTACACATGCATAGCATCAATGGCATGGGGGCCTCCAAGTCTGGCCAATAAGGCAGATACTGAAAGAAGATCGATTATTTCTTGAAAGGTATGCCTTCGACAGGAGGTGTGCTTCTATCTCTGTTCGTCCCATCTGAATTCTTCTTTCCATAGACGACGCGTATGTTTTTCACCATTCTGCACAAGTGTTCTCCATTATGACGTCTCTCCGGAGGGGGTTCAATCTTCGGGGTGTTGTCATAAAATCTAAAGAACAATTTGTTGCGGTACTTGTGACTTGTCTTTAAGAAGCGCTAGTTTCTTAGGTAAACTATCTTCTTGGATGCATCCAGAAACACCCATGTAGTACCATCCAAGCAAACTAAACATCTCGTCTTCCCTTTGATCTGTCCAGACAAAGCAAATAACGTAGGGTAATCATTGGTAGTAACAAATATTATTGCTCTACATATGAAGTCCTCCTTTCAGAACGCATCGTACATTGGCTCCCCATGCCTCCATAGCCTCTCCATTTCTTGCATCAAAGGCTCGAGGAACACGTCTATATTAATGCCTAGTTGTTTAGGGCTAGAAATAAGAATAGTGAGGAGAAGGTACTTTCTCTTCTGACACAACCATATTGGGATATTGTACATGGTCAAGATCACTAGCCAAGTGTTGTGGTTGCTCATCCTCTCATTGAAGGGATTCATTCCATCGGTGCTCAAGCCAAACCGTACATTCCTTGGGTCATCGCTAAATTCTTTGTGCTTCTCATCGATCCTTTGCCACTGACTACAATTAGCCAGGTGTGCAATCTTATCATCATCTACCTTGCACTCATCATCCCACCATGTCATGGGTGTGGCTTCTTTAGGGTTTAGGAAGATACGTCTCAAGCGGTCGATCACTGGCAGGTACCACATTACTAAGGCAGGAATTCTTCTCTGCTTTGCATCGTTACCTAATGGAGTGTCCTCTAGGGGCTGAGATTCTTGTACCACCTTTTTCGTACCCTTCTTATTCATCTTTTTCCCCATGAAGGCTTCGTCCCCACCGTAAAGGTCATTGTTCTTGTACCGGCTGGCCCCACACTGGGGACATTTATCCAGTGACTTGAACGTTTCACCACGAAAAAGGATACAGTGGTTGGGGCATGCATGGAATTTTTCAACCCCCATTGTCAATGGACTTATGACCTTCGCTTGGTATGTGTTGGTGGGAACTGAGTTTGGTTTGTGACAGCACCCATGACAGGAGATGCAATAGATCATTCAAACTACAGTCTGACCAGCCGTACTTAGCCTTCTGAATGAGTAGCTCAAGCACAAAACGTAGCAATGTCCAATGTGTCGGCATTCCTTTTCAACACTATACACAGTCTGATTCGATGCTTTTGTCACCCTTTCTAAATTTTCTAGACCTTTCGGGCTCTTTAGTAAAATCTCTGGTCCAAGGGCTCGAATCATGTCCTCCAAATCTTCTTCATCCCCAACACGTGCTCCGCCATCATTATTGGCACCACCTTCGTCATTACCATCCCAACCACCAGCATCATCAACTTCTTCATTGCCAAACTCGGGATCCATTCGTGCATCAAGCTCTGCTGAATATTGGGACAGGGATTCTAGGGTTTTATCGTCGTATTCCTCCTCATCCTCGTCGTTAACAATAACCGTTTCACCATGATGAATCCATACTGTGTAGTCCTCAATAAATCCTCGTATAATCAAACGTTATCTGATGATAGTCATATATGTCCTTGTCATACGGTTCTTGCAATCTTTATAGAGACAAATATTTGTATCCTTATTCTCTGTCAACGTCATTGCATGCTTCTCTGCGGCTTCAATAAATTTATCCACCTCTTCATGAAAACCTGCCTTGAACCTTAACGAACCATACATCCAAGAGTTCCTGTGCTCCATCTTTTACAACAACAACAAAACCAACATTAAAGGACTACTTATTCAGATATATATAGAAATGAATCAAATTAATAATTACTTGAGAATAATTGTATATACTTCAGATATATATGAATATAAATCAAATATAATTACATGAAGCATACAAACACACCATGGTAGAGGAACTACCAACAATTATATTTTACCCAATCAAATTAAAATACATATTTGTTGATTACAATAAACAATTTCAAAGACAACAACTACCAACAATTATATTTTACCCAATATCTTTCATGCAAACCCTAGTCCAATTTCATCAAACATAAATTTACAAAAACAAAATTAATAAAAAAATCAAACCCTAGATCTAGATCTACATGCACATGAAACATCCATAAAACTAACTAATTGTTCACTAAAATCAAGAAACATGGACCAAATAAAGGTATGATCTTGTTCCCCTACCTAATTTACCCTAGTACATTCAAAACTTAGGTCTAATTTGCTTCATAAGTAGCTCAAGCACCATAGAAGAGAGAGAAAAACAAAACTCTAATTACTCACTAACCAACCATAAAAACTTCAAAAACAAATGTGGAATAGCATTTTCTTACCTTCTACAACCTCTCCACCAAAGGATTTGAGACCAAAACATTCCCCCCATAGTAGAACAATTTTTGAGAGGTGCCCAAGACCTCCCTACTTTTTTTTCACGGGTTGGAGTGAGTGACCCGAGGAGGAAGAAGGGACTGTTGTTTTTTATACATGGGTTATGTGTAGGGAACGGCTAGTGATTAAGCCGCCCCAACAAATCGCAGGTATTTTATACGTGGGGCATTTGTAGGGGCGGCTGGTGATTGAGTCGTCTCTACAAATAGCAACACCGGGGGCGACTGGTGAGTGAGCCACCCCTACAAATCGACCCATTTGTAGGGGCGGCTCGTATCACCAGCCGCCCCTACTGTTCCATTTGTAGGGGCGGCTGGTCTCGTGGGTCCCGAGCACGCCTACTGTAGGGGTGGCTCCATCACCAGCCGCCCCTACAAAAAATTATCCCATTGGTACAAACGTTTTTTGTAGTAGTGTTAGGAATATCACAAGTACATTGGCACAAAATAAATTTGCCTCAAAACAGTAATAATCTACTCTAATCTATAAAAAATATTGAATCTTCACACCACTGATTTAACCTATCCTGCAAGGTGCCTCGTCGCAAGATTCATCCTTATTTGAAGAAAACCTGCAGAAGTATAGAAGACTTGCATCAGCTAGGTTTCATTACGCCATTAGAGATCTTACAAATGGTCCACTTCTCAAGTACAAGTAAATGCTCAAGTGAATGATTTCTGGAAAAACAACTACTCCTGTTCCAATTTTCACTAAGCAAGACAATCACGAATTATTGGAGCCAAACTGAATCTTGGACACACATACAAATTATCAACCAATTTAACAGAAATATTAACTTAGCATATATTCTTATCATCAGACTATATTAAACTGCACATAGAAAAATAATTGACATGGTGTAGACCAAATAATAAGCTTACTAACCTACACAAGTTTGTTGATTGCATAGAGTCAAGCATTGTGTACAGACTAATATTAACATCAACCTAGAGGCATGTAAGGTTACCTTGTCTCAGGTGCATGTATGTCAGAAACAGCACCAACAATCATCCAGCCTGCCGCAGCAGCAAAGAGCAGCAAACCTGCAAAAGGAAACACATATGGGTTATGTGCTTACTAAAATAGAAACACTACAATGTTTGAACTGTACCAATAGAAAATTAAAATCCACAAAACACTTCCTTAACTAATTGATCCATGCCAGCTGCTCCATGGCATCACTGTCCTGCTTCATGACAAATAAAGTTATAGTCAAAACCACTGTGAAGCACCAGACTTAACATGCCATGCTACTGCACTAGATCGACCATTTCAGCTTTTTCCTTATAAGCATGGAATAGGGAGCAGAAGACAAATAATATGAGAATTAAATAATCTGCTGATCTCATAAAATTACATGTTCAGATTAAAACTTTAAAATGGAGATTCCCACACTAGCAAGAATGCATTAACCCATATTAAGTATTCAGAATTCCATACACTGCAGAGGCAGGAGCAAACCTAAACTCATTTCAGATAAACACATACCATACTACTCTAATCCAAAGTCTGCTGCGAAAACTACTCACACAATACATGTCTTTTCTACTACTTCAGAGAAAAGAACATTGTATAATATCATCTAAATTTTGTCAAAAAAAAGTAATAGGCTATGTTGCTGTACCATACAGATAAAGTAATACTCTGCTCTGCCGTGTTGCTTTGGGTTCCAAAGCAATAATGATGCTATATATATAATACTCATAGATGTATTGATTCTTCAGTTGAGCTGCCACTGCTGGTTGAAACTGTTGGCTGCTTTAGGTGTGGGTGTGGAGCCATTGATGACCAATGAAAACGGGGCCGGCGTTGTTTCCAACTACGAAGGAACTAATATTGTTATAAAACCCAATTGCAGCACTCGACCATGGCAAACAGATCAACAACAAATGGATGAATCCAAAAAGGATTGGATTAGATTTTCTTCCACGAGTGCTAGGGATCTAGGACGGAGGGGAGTGGATGAGGGAGGGAGAACAGACCAAATACCAGAGGGAGCCGCATCGATGAGGACCGCATCTTACGGAGGAGCGGATCTGCTGCTGTCGCTAACCTCGTCCCGTGGCCCGGCGGCCCTGCCTCGCCACGCCTCGCCACGGGGGGCCACGGCTGCCGTGCCGGAGATGGAGGAGCTCGCCACCTTGGACTCCCTGCCGCCGCGTTGAACGAGGTGGAGACGAGGAGAGCAGCCGGGTCCGCCACTACCTGGGGGCACGCCGTTGCCTGCTGGGAACCGCGCCGCTGCGTGGGTGCGCATCGTTGGCTGGGTGCCGCGCCGCTGCCTGGGTGCGTCGCCGCTGCCTTGGGGCCGCATGGCTTGGGGCTGCACCGACACCTAGAGGCCGCACCGCCGCTTGGGATTGCGCTGTCACCAGGTGCGGCGGGCTGAGATGGGGGACATGGAGGGGAGGGTGAAGCGGCTGAGATGGGGGAGGCAGGCGGGTCGAGGGTTAGGGCTCACCGGTTTTATATGTCCACGCACGCAAGCCACCTGCTCTTGGGCTGGCCAAAAGGCCACTACAACCCAGGCCCACGCGTTAGCTGTGTGTTTTGTTGTCTAAACTCGTAGAAACTCATTTTTCTGTCGGTGCGAAAAAACACACAGGAAAATAATAATTTTTCTGTCGAGTACTATTAAACTGATGGAATAATATATTTTTTCTGTCGGTTTTCTATTTTCCTTGTCGGTTTCTAGGAAAAACCGACAGGGAAATCTTGGTTTCCAGTAGTGACTACGGCATGACATATTTGCAGTGCTGCTCTAATATAACGACGATAGTATCAATTCCAATATTACCTGATTCTCAAGAATCTGCGATGTCAACATGCACTACTAGAAAAACCATTTTCCGAAGCTCCTGGTAATCCTTAGCACATGCGGGTAAAATTTCGGACCACCTGTATAGTTAGCTAGCGGGCCTCAGCGCCATTGCCCGTCTTTGTAAATGGATTTACAGAGGCGCCATTACCCGTCTTTGTAAATGGATTTACAAAGGCGGGCCATAAGAACGACCGCCTTTATAAATTGAGCATTTACAGAGAGGGGCATATTTAGGCCTGCCTCTGTAAATCAATTTACAGAGATGGGCAACTGGCAACTTTTGATCTGCCTCTATAAATCAGCACAGCTTGATTTTTTTGTAAAACTCATAACTTTTGCATACAAAGTCGGATGAAGAAAACTCTATATTGAAATTGTAGATATCAACGAGATCTATAATTTTATAGTTTACAAGATTTTCATTTGAGATCATTTAGATGCCCAAATATGTGGTATAAGTTTCAGATCTATTTGAACGAATAAATTTTTGAAATTTTCAAACGGCCTCGGACACAGATATACTCCAAATCAAAGTTGTCGATCTCGATGAGATCTAAAACTTTGTAGATGACAAGAGTTTTATTTGACGTCATTTAGGTCACCAAATAGGTACTGCAAGGTATATTAAGGTGAAGATCGTATGGGTGTTATGCGTGAAGGGAGAGGTCAAAGGTTTGAATGCTGGATACCGCACGCATGCGAAAAATTGCATGACTTATGAAAAAATTAAATCTTTTTCCCCATTTTTTTTTGTCCTTGAAAAATCAAATAAGCGACCTGCCGGAAATTGTTTACACAACGATTTGCTATTGCCCGTCTCTATAAATGGATTTATGTAGGCACCCATGTAAATTGCCCATTTTCATAGGCGCTTTGTGAAAAGCATTTTTTACCGCCTGTGAAAATGCTTTTTGCAGTAGCGATGGTTGCCCACAAGCAACATGAACCATTTGCCTTTTGTATGAATATGCTGGAAAATTGTAAAATTCATATTATGATATTTTCATGGTAAATCAGAATAAATATTTTTATGGGTAGAGAATTTTGTATTTCTTAACAAGGAGTAATTCTTTTCTATACAAACCTCAAATATGTTAACTTCACCAACAGGAGTACAGCTTGAGTTGTTGCATTGGAGCCTCACGTCATCATCCGAGGCAAAAGAGCAATATAATTATATAGTTCGACAAGTTTCCAAAAAAAATGTATATGTTCCTAGTTATATATTATCACTAGCAAATTTAACTGTGCAGCATGAAATACAACTATTGATGATATGCCGTGTCAATGCAAACTTTATGTTGTTAGGGAGAATTTAGACCATATATGCTGAAGTAAGTTACCTTACCAATCCATGTATATGAGGTAAATGTTCAATGTTTCATGGGATCCATCACTACTACAAAAAGCATTTGTAGCAATGCATCATTTTTTTTTGTAGGGGTGGCTCAATTTGAAACCGCCCCTACAAATGGTTACCAAAACGAACCGGCCCAACAAATGCATTTGTAGGGGTTGCTGGTATTTTCAGCCGCCCCTAGAAATGGCTCTATTTGTAGGGGCGGCTCTAGATCCAGCCGTCCCTGCAAATGGATTTGTAGGGGCGCCTAAGAGCCAAATATTAAAAATTACGTATTAAAATTTGAATTTTCCAAACATTCTCGGATGGAGAAACGACCAAAACAAAAGTTGTAGATCTCAAAAAGTTATACAACTTTATAGTTGACGACTTTTCCATTTCAAATCATCTTGTCAAGGAAAACTATGTTTGAATTTCTCATATTTAAAATTTATTTTTTTAAAATGACCTCGGATGGGAAAACAACCAGAACAAAAGTTGTAGATCTTGAAACGTTATATAACTTTGTACTTGATAACCTTTTCATTTGAAATCATCTAGCTAAGGAAAACTACTTTTGAATTTTCTAAATTTAAAATTTGAATTTTTTTTCAAACGACCTCGGATGGAGAAACAACAAAAGTGAAAGTTGTAGATCTCGAAAAGTTATACAACTTTGTAGTTGACAACCTTTTCATTTGAAATCATCTAGCTAAGGATAATTACGTCTAAATTTCCCACCTTTAAAATTTGAATTTTTCAAACAACCTCGGATGAAGAAATGACCAAAACCAAAGTTGTAGATCCCGAAAAATTATACAACTTTGTAGTTGACGACATTTGAATTTGAATTTTTTTGAGTCCCAAACACTCATTTTAAATTCGGTTGAGTATAATATGAGGAGAAAGAATATCTGGTATAGGCATAATTGAGTGTGGGGTGGAGTGGTTAGAGGAGTAACGCGCGAGGCGGAGGTCACGGGTTCGATCTCCGGTTGCCGCGAAGCGCGCGTTTTTCGTGCAAAAATTCGCATGACTTGTGCCTTTCGGGATTAAAAAAATTGCTATTTTTTTGGCTCCGACTTATGATTTCTAAAAAACGCAACCACCCCTACAAATCCTTAGTCGCCCCCTACAAATCAACTTGTAAGGGCGGCTGACCAACTGCCCCAACAAATCGTTGATTTGTAGCGACGGTTAGGTAGGGACGGCTGGCCCAGCCGCCCATACAAACCATTTGGAGCCGCCACTACAAACGCTCCCTGGCCTAGTGGATTTCCCACAAATTCTAAGACCTTTTACAAATATTAATTTGAAAAACAATATATGTGTGCTCAATGCAAACCGCAGCTATAAGTTGTCTTTCCACCACTGCAAAATCAAAATTTTTGTATGTGCACTAAGTGTATATATACGACCTATGTGAAATTTATTTGTTGCCACCGTGTAATTTATGACATAGTTAAATTTATCAACTATTGAACTAAATGAAAACCAGAGAATTTGGCACATATGTCGATAACTGATACTAGGAGAGGAAATCATATATGTATATAGCATACAGTATAAAAAATGCTTTTTGGATAATTGCATTGGTTGTTTGGCTCAAGGTGTAAGAACTAAAGTGTTCGGAAGCACAACTTAGCTCTCGTTCAGGCCTGGTGGCAACTACTCATGGAGGTGTAAAGCACAAACATGGCCGTGTTCTGCCCCCAGTTAGTGTTCGTCAAAGCTGGAGGAGGAAGATGACTTCTTGCTCTCTAGATTGCTACGGATCCCAAAAGAGAGCTTCCCCTTTGGCATGGCTGTAACCTCTCCTTATATGTATTGGGGGGGGTACCATAGTGAACATACACACCTGAGAAGGGGAGAACAAAACTACAAGGGTAAAATGGGAATTGCCTCCGAGCATCAGAGACTCTCGCCGTGCGTCGGACACTGCCTAATGAACTATGCAGCGCAAGGCACCACCTAATGAAGTGTGCAGCGCAAGGCACCGCCTGACACTGTGCATAGCGCCCCGTCCCCTCCTACATAGTAGGGTACAGGGGGATGATGGACGACTTTTCCCACTCTTCTAGCCTCAATCAGCCTGTTCGGGAGGCCGTATCGTATCGTGGATTATTTACTACTGGTTGGTTTGGTGTAAGAGAAAAACACTGTTCCCGGCTGGAAGTTTACGATCGTTTACGAGCAAACGAACAGGCTGAATGAACGGGGCTGGAGCGGAGGAATGCAGGCTAGGTCTGCCTGGAGCAATGACCACCTGCCACATGCCCCAGGCGCGTCCAACTTGCCATCGTGGGCGCCGTGCTCTGTCAAGTCATCTGCGCCCCATCCCCACTGATCAGGGAGATGAGAGGTTTCATGTAGTACTCTGGTCCATTAGTGCTCTAATTACGGCCCGTTCTAGCCTAAGTGTTCCGATCCAGTTTGGTGGTTTAGTCGAACCTTGCGAGTATAAGTAGATCAGGGCTAGCATATAAGCCTTCGAGAAGCAAAAATTTCAACTCTAGGTAAACAATTTTACACGAAGCGATCGTGGGCGGCGTGCTCTGTCAAGTCATTTGCAGGGAGATGAGAGGTTTCCAATAGTGCTCCAATTTCGGCCGTTCTGGCCTATGTGTTCCAATCCGGTTCAGTGGTTTAGTCCAATCTTGCTAGTATAAGTAGATCTGGGCCAGCATATAAGCCTTCTAGAACAAAAAAATATCAACTCCGGGTAAACCATTTTACACGAAGCGAGAATGAATATGTAACAGATGTGATATACATATGCAGGCCCATTCCATGTGGGAGCTGGGCCATAAAGAGATTTTGGGCCAACATGTTACACTTTCGTCGAGTAGCCGTTGGATAGAGGGGAGGTGGGAGTCCTCTCTCGTCACACGTCTATGGTAGAAAGGTGGATGGGATGGGGCACACTGTTAGATAATCTACTGCTTCCTTATGTGAACACACAACAAGGAAAAGCGGTGCCGAAAATGGCCCCTGCTGTAGCTCACCGAACGGCTCACCTGCCGCACTGTAGCCACATGAAGGGACAGGCGCAGAAGTCAGTCCTGCTGTGTTATTTAGTCACTGTAGCAGCATGGGAGCTGTACTAGGACTAGATGGATAGAGTTGTATATATAGTTTGCCATTGCAACTCAACAAAGAGAGTTCAGATTTACCATCTCCTATACAGGGCTCTGGCCAACGCTGGTGCTTGTACTGTGTGTATGCTCTGTTCTCCCTCTTCTTCTATCTCTAGCCATAGTGTGTGTGGTCGGATAGCCTTGGTCGTGCTTGGCCATGGTCGACAAGACTGGTGAGTGGTCGACTCACCTGAGCCGGTGATCCTGTGGGCTAACAAGTTGTATCGGAGCCGTACAAGCGCCGTCGCCGGACTAACCGCTGGCGATGACGAACGGTTTGGAGATGGGCGACAGCAGTGGCACTGCTGTGGCTGCCCAGCTACGACCGGAGGTCGTTGTTCGCACGGTGCGGGATGTCAGCAGCACCAGTTGGCCGGCGCTGACTCGCACCAATTATGGAGAGTGGTCGGTGACCATGAAGGTCAAGCTCAGAGCCCGACGGCTCTAGAACGTTGTTGACAAGGGCACCGACAATGAAGAAAATGACATATCAGCATTGGAGGCTATCCTCACTACTGTACTGGTGGAGTACAGGGAGCCGTTGGGGGCGAAGAGCTCTACTAAGGAGGCGTTGGAGGCTATTGCGGCGATGCGCGTCGGTTCCGACCACGCAAAGAAGGCGATGGCCCAACTTCTGAAGCAGGAGTACGCCAACCTCATGTTCAAGGATGGTGAAATGGTGAAGGACTTCTCCCTCCACCTACAGACGCTCATCAGCAAGCTAAAGAGCCACGACATCACCATCGACGAAGAGGAGGCAGTCTCCAAGTACCTCCACTCTGTGCCGGCAAAGTACATCCAGATCGCTCTCTCTATAGAGACGATGTTGGACTTGTCCACCCTCACCATTGAGGATGTGACATGCCGTCTGCGGTCGGTGGACGAGCGCCTGGAGCAGGCGACAGCAACGAAGGACAGCGGCAAACTGTTGCTGACAGAAGAGGAGTGGGCTGCTCGAAGGAACTCCGGGAAGGCAGCCTCCTCCAACTGCGGTGGCGATGGCAAGCGCCGCAGCAAGGCTTCTTCAGAGAAGAAGAAGCAGGTCGACCCCAACGCCTGTCAGCGCTGTGGGAAGACGGGCCATTGGGCACGGGAGTGCCTAAATCGCAAGCAGGAGAAGAAGGCTGAGGCTCATCTGGCGCAAGCTGATGATGATGATGAGGCCACTATCCTGATGGCGATGTTCTGTGCACTACATGACATCGAGGCCAAGGAGAAGGAAGAGGTGACGATGGTGGAAGGACCTGGGAAGGCCCTGAAGGCTGTCAACCTCGACGAACCGCGCGCCCTTGTCCACCTCGGACGTGTGGGCGCCGACTAGGAGCAGCGGTGGTATCTGGACTCTGGTGCCAGCAACCACATGACGAGCTCCAAGGCATCCTTCTCCGAGCTCGACAACGATGTTACTGGTACGGTGAAGTTTGGTGACGGCTCATGAGTGGCAATCCAAGGGCGCGGCACCATCATCTTCGGGTGCCAGAATGGGGAGCACCGCGCGCTAACGGATGTATATTACATCCCGCAGCTGTGTTCCAGCATCATTAGCGTTGCTCAGTTGGATGAGCGCGGTAGCGAGGTACTGATCAAGGACGGGGTCCTTAGGATCAGGGACTAGGAGCAGCGACTTCTCACCAAGGTGAAGAGGTCCTAGAACCGGTTGTACCTGCTCGACCTAAAGGTAGAGCAACCGGTGTGCCTGGCGGCAAGGCACACCAAGGAACCATGGATGTGGCATGCCCGGTTCAAACATCTCAGCTTCGACGCGCTTGGTCGGCTGGAGAAGATGGTCCGAGGGCTACCCCACATCAAGCACAGAGGCAAGCTATGTGACAGCTGCCTGGCCGGGAAGCAGAGGAGGCTACCATTCCCAAAGGCGGCCAAGTATCGCGCGAAGGACGCTCTCGAGCTCGTCCACGGCGACCTCTGCGGGCTGATCACGCCAGCTACAAACGGTGGTCGACGGTACTTCCTCCTGCTCATGGATGATTGTAGTCGCTACATGTGGCTACAACTCCTGACGAGCAAGGACGAAGCGGCGGTGGTGATCAAGAAGTTCAAGATGCGCGCGGAGGCCGAGAGCGGCAAGAAGCTCCGCGTGCTGAGGACTGATCGTGGCGGCTAATTCACTTCGGTGGAGTTCGCTACGTACTGCGCGGATCAGGGTGTGGTGCGACACCACACCAGACGGTGGTCGGCATGTCTCGATCCATGATGAAGGCCAAAGGCATACCGGCAAGGTTCTGGGGTGAAGCGGTGACCACGGCGGTGTTCATCCTCAACTGCTCTCTGACCAAGGCCCTGACGGGCAAGACACCGTTCGAAGCTTGGTATGGGCGCAAGCCAAGCGTGTCCTTCTCTAGACATTCAGTTGCATCGGCCACGTCAAGAAGACAAAGCTGATCCTCACCAAGCTAGAGGACAGGAGCACACTGATGGTGTTCCTAGGCTACGCGGAGGGTGCCAAGGCGTACTGGCTCTACAACCCACGCGGAGACAAGGTGCTTGTCTCGCGTGACGTCGTGTTCGACAAGAAGGCGGCTTGGGACTGGACCAGTCTGAGCACGGGGGTTGTATTGCTGACTGAGTTGTAGTGAATTGTTATTGATTGAACTTGCTGACTTCATTTCAGGTACCGCGGGCTAGAGGCGAATATAAAGTGGAAATGAAAGGTTTCCCTAATGCAAAAGTGAAATCGACCAAAATATCGCAATACCTTCAGATAGTCGAGATCAACTGTGAAGATGTCAATGAAAGATTCCTTTGTATCCTGAATTTTCTGGGTACACTGAACATATGTAAGATAACAATCAACTCTGCTTTTACTCTACATTTGCATGTTTTATATTAGCAATATGGTAGCAACACAATGCTGTCTTGGTAAATTTTATGCGCATGTGGCGAAACATGGTAGAATACTATAAATAAAAAACAGTAACAAAACAGTTCTATGATTTAACACAAATATGAGCACAGAAAAACCCTTCATGTTTAACTGTTTCCTTGCATATATTCTGCAAATAATGAAATAAAACAATGACGAAGTTCTAATGTCATTAAAAGATATGTAGATTTAAACCAGCATAAAAGATAGCCCATTTTTTTTGTAAAATAGGAAGAGTATTCATGTTATTTCAATTGTTACCCACATAAAAGTAGTTCTTCTGAATAGGAAAACATATGGTAGCTTGGATCAAGTAGTTCCAAATCACACTCTGTCACACTTCTCTATCTGATTCTTCTTATTTAAATTTTCCCTAGCTGGATTGCAACCATATGTGACATTGTTTTTGTAACAATCAATCTGTCATCCCCATCTTAGAAAGTGGCAGTGTACCATGTTATTTAGTATTTACTTTTCTTGTTTTTACTGGACAACTGAAATGCATGTGAAGGATGGCTAATGTTTTTTTATGTGAGGATGCCAATCACTAATAACATCATACCATAATACATACATACACACTATAGTCAGTTTGTATGTTTAGATTTTGCTGTGTCGAACTTTTTTTTTTTGTCTTCCATCCTTTTTTGACATTTGAACCAAGGAACTGGAGCTTTCACATTTGTCATCCCTGACCATCATGGACAAATAATATCACCAGATTTTCTAGAAAATGTTTGTGGTGCAATACCTACCTTAACAATTTTGTTCTAACATAATTTCTAGAGTAAATAACAACAGTGATCTTTAAACTAATACATCCTTCTCAACCAGGACCCCAAACTACGAACTTATACCAATCAAAGTCCCTATACTAAACAAGTGCCTCCATCCCGGTCAGAAGCAGTCACATCACAGGAATTTTGCTGATGTGGTGTTTCAGCACGGGAGCAATATGTGGGTGCACAGCTCATGATTGCACAGTTGGTTCCTAAACTATTAGTGACTCTCACCTTGATCCCCAGACTATGAAATTACAAACCTAGGTCCATAATCCATTGAAGTACTACAATCATATGAGTGCCAAAACAAATTGTGTCCTTGCACACTACTAGAATGAGCTATGCAGGGTTCTCAACTATAGTATGTTCTTTGGGATGGTGTCCATGCAGCTGCCCAGAATGAATTGTTGCCGCTTAGGGTGGTCATGTAGGTGATCTTTTACAAGGACATATGAGTGCCAAAACAATCCGAACCCAGTCACATTGTGCAGCTAGTATGGTAGGTAGCACCAAGACGTGGATTGCCAATACAAGATAGCATGCGGATGATAAGGAGGTCAAGAATGAGCAGTTGCTCCATGCCTTTCCGGTGAGCTATAGACAACAATGAATGGAGTATGTTGGGGCTATCTTGGGCCGAGATAGAGTACTTAAATAGATCAGGGACCTTTGCAAATTCAAAGTTTGGGGTCATAGGTGTGCATCACGTAATAGGTTAGGCACCAACCTTGTACTTATGAGCTGCTCCCTCCGGTTCTGTGCATATAACTCCTGCACAGAAATCGAACGGCTGGCCGCTAGCATTTTGTTGGCTTTGTGCTGAGTAGCAACCACATGCACGCATGCAAGGAGTGAATGCAGAGAAGGGGGATCCAATACAGGACTGCCATGTGGCTAGTATGAGCTCCAAAATCCTACGCCGTTTAATAGTGAAAGATTCAAGATGTCTTAGAGGAGGTGAATTGGGCTAATCCTAAAATCTTTGCAATAATTAAACCCTACACTTAGCCCACTTCACCCCTTGTGCGTAGAATGTGTTCCTATTATTCTACCGCGCAAAAGTTTTGCACCCTAAGTTCCAATCCTACTCTAGCATGGCAATTCTAAGAATCTAAAGACAAGAAATGAATTGCTCAAATATAAATGCTTAAAGTAAAGAGAGGAGAAGGAACGCAGTGATGTTTTACCGAGGTATCGGAGAGTCGCCACTCCCCACTAGTCCTCGTTGGAGCACCCGTGCAAGGGTGTAGCTCCCCCTTGATCCGCACAAGGATCAAGTGCTCTCTATGGGCTGATTCTTCAACACTCCGTCGCGGTGAATCGCCTACAACCGCTCACAACTTGAGTTGGGTCATCCACAAGCTCTGCCGGATGATCACCAAACTCTCGATCACTACCAAGCCGTCTAGGTGATGGTGATCACCAAGAGTAACAAGCACGAACTCTCACTTGACCACAACAAGCCTAATGAGAAGGGTGGATGCACACTTACTACTCTCCTTGCACTAATGAGGCCTTAATCTTGGATTCTCAAATCTCAATCACCTCACTAGGCTCTTCCTCTCCTTTGCACTCTCAAGGGTGTTTCTTAGCTGAACAAATGGGCAAGAGACCTCCCTTGGACGAGTGGAGTAAGTATTTATACCCCCTCATTCAAAACATAACGTTTGGAGGTTGTGTCATCACTCTGCGGGGTGACCGGATGCTCCAGTCAGTTATCCGCGACACTGTGTCAGAAAGAGCCGTTAAGTTCTAACCGGACTCTGACCTGCGTCCGGTCAGCACTGACCGGACGTGTCCGGTCATGAAAGCTGGTCTCTGGAACCTTACTAATGTTGATCGGACGCTGGCACCCAGAGTCCGGTCACTTCGCTGTTCAGCGTCCGGTCAGTTACCGGATCCTGACCAGCGTCCGGTCAGCACAAAAACGGACGCGTCCGATCAGGAATCTCCCTCTCTGAAACCTCTCTAGAGTTGACCGGATTCTGGCACCTAATGTCCGGTCACTTTTCACTCAGCATGCGGTCACAACCAGACGACTCCAGTTGATTAAATGAACTGACCGGACTCACCCTTCAGCGTCCGGTCACAACCAGACCAGTGTTCGGTCAGTCATTTCACCCTCCATTCACTTCCAACTCGAAATCATATGAGAATGAAGTTTGCTCCAATTGATCTTAGGGCTACTCCAGAGCTACCTAGTGATAGATTTGACAAGTGTGCACTACACCTAACTCACTAGATTAACCTAGGTCAAGCTACTAGTCCATACACCCCTTAATAGTATGGCCAAAGGAAAAACAAAGTCCTAAACTACTCTAAGTGTCTCTTCAACACCAAACAACACTTAGAACTAGTCCATCCTTTGAAAACCAAAACGATTTCCATCGTAGGGGCATGACAACCATGATTGCCCAATCAATTGCCATTACCATGACCTAACTTAAATTGCCTCTACAAAACACACATTAGTCATAGTAATCTTGTATTGTCATTAATCACCGAAACCCAACTAAGGGCCTAGATGCTTTCAATCTACCCCTTTTTGGTGATTGATGACAATACAACCTCGAGTATGTAAAAGAGATGAGGTTTTCAACATGCTTGGTTTATATAAGCTTTTGACAATAAGAGCAATGGAGTTAGACATGCTTATATGACCCAAGCCAACATGGTGTACTCAATAGATATGAAATAAGCATGAGTACAAGAAATAAAGCTCATTTGAATCGGAGTAAAGCGTGGAAGCATGGCAAATGAGCATAACCAAGTGACATGACATATATATAAATCAAAGTAGAGAGCGCACATGTCACATAAGTATCACAATCACACGTATGTAGTTCAATGCATGAAAGTAAACGTGAATGCATAATGTATCACACATAATGAGCTAAAAGAAATAAATCATATGCTCCCCCTAGATGTAACGCTCCCCCTAGATCTAACATACTCGATCCCTCTCCCCCTTTTGGCGTCAAGCACCAAAACCTAAGGGTCGGACGGCGGGGCAGGAGTAGACGAGTCGGGCGCTGAGGTGTGGTGAGAAATCTAGAACTGTGCAGCATCATCCTCTGACCCTGAGCTCTAAGCGGTCTAACCCTTTGTCGCTGAAAGTGAAGCTGAAGCGGTCTAGGTCTGCTCTAGGACTGGCGCGGCCTGTGACTCTGGAGGTATCACTGTAGTCGGTGGCTCTGATGATGCAACCGATGATGGGAGCATCTTAGTAGTCCCAGTAACTAGAGGAACTGTGGTAGGAGCAGGAGCTCGTAACTCTGGCGGTGTAGGCTGCCCTGTAAGCTCGCTGAAAGTGGCACCAAGGCTCTTGGAAACTAGGGTGTCAGTCACAAGCACCGAGGAACTCTAAGGTGGAGTGAAGCCCATAACAATAGGTGTGAAGTGAGGACCCCGGGCTGTCACTAGTGAAGCAAACCACTGGGACACCTACTCTGTAGGTGAAGCAAACTGAGTAGCTGGCTATCCCTAACTCTAAAACCACTGGGCTATACAGCTGGAGTCACTAAAGTGGTGGTAGGCTAGCTGATCTGTGGTGTAGACTGTGGTGGAGCAACCCCAATAGCAGTGATGACATGCTGCATAAAACCAAGTAACTGCTGCTGGATTAGGAGCTGCTACTGCTGCATGGCCTGCTGCTGCTGCTGTATCGCTTGCTGCTATCTCTGGAACTCGTCCTGTCTAGCCTAAACCTATGCTAGTGCAGCTACGGTCTCCTAGGCCTGGCGTGCCTGATCATGCCTCATCCGCTCAAGAATTGCTAGAAGAGCGAGGTCTATCTATGGTGGCTATGGAGCTGAGCTAGAGCCACTGGCCTCTCTGTCATGTGGTCGAGGAGGCATCTGAGGAATAGCCTGATAATCATCATCAAAACTGTCACTAGGGTTGCTCTCGACCACACCCTCCTACTGAGCATCTAGCTGCTCCTCCTCTATCGCTGCAATGCCCCTGATGATCTCATCCTGCTGGGCTGCTGTCTCCGAGACCTTTGGGCGACGACTTGGCTGGTGAGGTGTCCTCGCACTACTATGGCGAAGCATATGAGTCATGTTATAAGGAGGGAACTCTATAGTAGCACCTGTGTACTCAGCCATCGTCTCTGGGGACTTCTGTGTAACTACCTTTCTAATCAAGAAGGTAATCCAGTGAGAGTAAGGCAACTGTCTGTGACCTCGGAACCCCTTTGCAAGAGTGTCCTCCGTCTTTGAAAGAATAACATCCCAAATATCAAATACTGTCTGCTGCACCAGAGAGTTCACCAACCATAACTGAATGCGAGTCAATCCCTCGCGGTAACCCATCCTCAGGAGCAAAGTCCTCCTCATGGTAGCATCAAGAAGCCAAGCTATAGGAGTAAGGTCTTGTGGTGTCCTACTCGACCCCTCGCCAAATGGCTCTGTGAAGCATGGTCGTACAAGATCTGTGGGTGGCACAACCCCACCGTGAGAGTGTCTAGGAGGCTCTGTTTGACCATAGCAAACCTCGTGAAGGTGAATGGGTGACTCTAGAATCCTGAGGATCTGTCTGACCCTTGAGCTCTATAGCCTGTAGTCACGGCCTCTGAATGCAAAGTGTATGAATCTGTGCCTCGGGTCAATCCAAAGTGAAGAGTAGAACTCATGGACCCATGATGGAACATAGTGGCCAGTCCATCCAAGAAGGTCTGTCAAACCTGGCAGATAAGATAGATGGAGATGAATTTGCTCGCTTACTGCTGCAACAAGTGACTCAATGGAGCAAACTCTCTGAGATCTGAATGCAACTCCACTGTTTAGATAAGCATTGTAGAAGTCCTCCTGCAGTGGTTTATAGAAGTGCTCAGAAGCACGCTCATCCCGCCTCGACGAAAACCAGTCCTCAAACTACACGAAATGGAGCTGCTGCACTTGCTTGGTTGTGGCTGCCCTCAAGTCATGGTGAGTCACTGGAGGCAGACCCTATGGTCTAGGAGGTCGATGAAAGCCCCTCCTCTGTGTCTCAAGCCTTGGTGACACCTGAGTACGAGTACGACCAGAGTGTCGTAGCTGTGGCTGAGGTGCCTGCTCTGTCTACTTGGTCTACTCTGCCTACTGAGTATCCGCTGACTGCTCTGCTGGCTGTGTCTGCTGCTCAATGGTCTAGCCCTGAGGCTAACTCTCCTCTATACCAACACACCATCCTCCAAGCAAGACAGTCCCAGTTGGACTACCATGAAGACTCTCAACCCTCTCGATGGCGTCCCTCTGAGCTGGTGATAGCTGATCTGCAATACGGACACCACTCCTAGCTCCACCTCTCTCTGCTCGCTCAGCGGCGGCTGCCACTGCTGCTGCTCTCTCAGCCTCTACATCAATGAGCTTCCGCTTCTTTGTTGTAGTCTTCTTTGCTTTGCCTTTCTCTTGAGCAGTCAAGCGAGGAGGAGGCCTTATATCCTCATCACCTGGACCACCTCCGGCATTCTTGACACGTCCCATTGCTGGAGCTAAAAAGAACTACTACCACGAACGAGAATCAACTGCCAACTGACACTCGCGAGGCTTGGCCTCGATCCGTACTCATGGGCTTGGCCCCGAGTTCACTAACAACTGCAAAGATAACCACAAAAGCACTGACTCACTGCACGATAGAATAGATAGGATATATAAATAATCACAATATATATCTAGAGATGTGAAACCCTAAGAAGCAAGCAATGGATACGAAATTAGAGGCGATGGCTTGCTACCTGATGATTCGGCGACTGAAGAACAAAGGAATAGATCACGGGGCACCACCGGGGAACACCTAGGGTTAGGGTTGGATGCGAGACTATGCGGATGTGAGCGCGATGGCGCCATGGTGGAGGCAGTGAATTGTGGCACAGACACAGGCTAGGACAAACGATGGCACGGCACGTGGGCATAGATGCAGCGGGCATAGTGGAGCAATGCGGCACGGGCATGCGGCTGAGGTGCGGGTGTGGTAGAGCTAGGGCATGGGTGTGCGGCCATGGCGGAGCAGCGCGGTGTGGATGCGAAATGGGAGGCGGATGTGCGGCTACATGATGGCTGGGCGACGGCGACGCACGGGCATGGGAGCTCGACGGCAGGAGCGGGCGTGGCTAGGGCACAATGTGGGCACGGCGTGGGCAAGGATGCGGCGGCTCTAGGGCATGAGCATGGTCAAGGCGGTAGAGCCGCGGTGGCTGCAAGATTAGGGTAATCGAGTTGCACGGCGTACGGAGTTAATATGGTGCCCCCCTAAGTTGGATTAGAAAAGGAAACGAAAAGAGATCGGAATCCACATGTTTTCTACTAGCCGGACGCACTGGTGGCAACGACCGGACGCTGCACCTAGAGTTTGGTCAACTACAGAGAGATCCAAATCCCCTCAAGTCACGACCAGACGCATCCGGTTACCCTTGACCGGACGCAGCTAGAGTCCGGTCGGTCCTAACAATGCCTTCTTCGCTTGACCGGACGCAGGGACACTATCTGACCGGACGTAGGATGAGCACTGTTTCATTGTTCGGTCACTCTTGTGTAGCAACAGTTCACCTGCTGTGAACTGACCGGACGCTGGAAGCAGAGTCCGGTTCAGCGTCCGGTCACTCTTTTTTAGCGAATGTTCAATGTTCCTTCGTGCTTCATGTTCCCAATCAAGTCCCAACTTTAATAAGATCCAAATAAACACCAATTGGGACTGATGTGAGTGACCTCTCTCAAACCCTCAAAATTTTCAAAATATTTTGCCTTAGGCTATACTTTTTTTAAGAAAATAGGCAATAAAAGGGTAATCAAAAGCAAAAATGACAAAGCAACACACATGCATATGCAATGCAATACTTGAAAGTAATTCTAGTTGCTTGTCTAGTTTGATCCAAGGTTAAGCTTCTTCATATGCTTTTCGGTGGTTATCTTAACCATGTTAGACAAGCCCTAAACGCATTACCAAAAATTAAACATGTTGTATATTACAATGCAATGCAAGAGACAACACAAGCTCATTTTCTAGTGAAGTTACTAAAATCAAGCACATTGAGCTCATTCCTCAACCGACAAAATATAGCCTCATCTAGCGGTTTAGTGAAGATATCCGCTAATTGATCCTCGGTCCTTACACCTTCTAGTGATATATCATTTTTAGCAACATGATCTCTAAGAAAGTGATGGCGGATATCTATGTGCTTGGTGCGAGAGTGTTGAACCGGATTATTAGCAAGCTTTACCGCGCTCTCATTGTCACACAAAAGAGGTACTTTTTCTAGAACTACACCATAGTCTAGCAAAATTTGCTTCATATAAAGTATTTGTGCACAACAAGCACCCATGGCAATGTATTCCGCTTCAGCGGTGGACAAAGCCACACTATTTTGCTTCTTGGAGGACCAAGACACAAGTGATCTACCAAGCAAATGGCACCCTCCAGATGTGCTTTTTCTATCAATTTTGTAACCGGCATAATCCGAATCGGAATAGCCAACTAGTTAAAATCTAGCTCCTTTAGGATACCAAAGACCAATGCTTGGTGTGTGCTTAAGGTATCCAAGGATTCTTTTAATGGCAACCAAATGAGCTTCCTTAGGATTAACTTGAAATCTAACATACATACACACACTAAACATGATGTTGGGCCTAGATGCAGTCAAATATAACAAGCTATCAATCATAGAGCGGTAGAGAGTATGATCAACCGTTTTACCTCCCTCATCTAGGTCGAGATGTCCATTAGATGGCATTGGTGTCTTGATTGGCTTACATTCATCCATATTGAACCTTTTGAGAAGATCATTGGTATATTTCTCTTGAGAGATGAAAATCCCTTCTCTCATTTGCTTGACTTGAAAACCAAGAAAGAATATAAGCTCTCCAATCATTGACATCTCGAACTCCTTCGACATCAATTCACCAAACTCTTTGTAATAATCTTCATTTGATGATCCAAAGATGATATCATCAACATATACTTGACAAATGAAGATTTCTCCATCAAGTTTCTTGGTGAATAGTGTGGTGTCAACCTTCCCAATGGTGAAGCCCTTCTCAATGACGAAATCTCGAAGGCGTTCATACCAAGCTCTTGGGGCTTGCTTAAGCCCATATAGCGCCTTGGACAACCTATAAACATGATTAGGATATCTAGGGTCTTCAAACCCGAGAGGTTGATCAATATAGACTAGTTCATTTATGGAGCCATTTAAAATGCACTTTTAACATCCATTTGATATAATTTCATTTCATGATGCGATGCATATGCAAGGAGGATTTAAATGGCTTCAAGTCTTGCAACCGGTGCAATGGTTTCTCCAAAATCCAACCCTTCAACTTGAGAGAACCCCTTTGCAACTAGTCTTGCCTTGTTCCTCACTACAACACCTTGATCATCTTGCTTGTTGTGAAACACCCACTTTGTTCCAATGACTCTTACACCTTGTGGTCGGTCTTCATGAGTCCAAACTTCATTGTGAGTGCAGTTGTTCAACTCTTCATACATGGCATTTATCCAATCTGAATCTTGAAGAGCTTCTTCTACATTCTTAGGTTCAACACAAGAGACAAAAGAGTGATGTTCAATAAATGAAGCAAGTTTTTGAGAGCGAGTCATTACACCCTTTGAAGGACTCCATATGATGAGATCTTGTGAATAAGCTTGTAGTAGAGGTGAATTTCTTCTATCAACCACTTGAGGGGTAGGTTGTGGAGCATCAATATCTTGAGCTTGTGCCACCATTTGATCATGAGAGACATGAGAATCTTTATTTTCTACTCTCCCATCTTTATCACCATCTTATGGCACATTTGATGAAAAAGGTGGTTCAATCACTTGTACATCATCTTCATCATATTTGGGCTTGATATCTCCAACCAAAATGTTCTTCATGTCCTCCGTCAATGGTTCATCACCTACATCATCAAGATTCTCATGTGCTCCTTGGGAGCCGTTAGATTCATCAAATTCCACATCATATGTTTCTTCAACCTAGCCGGTGGCATGATTAAATACTCGATATGCTTTGGACTTTGATGAGTAACCAACAAGAAAGCCAATATCACAACGTCTTTGAAACTTCCCTAAGTGTTGCCGCTTCATGTAGATGTAGCATTTGCATCCAAACACCCGGAAGAAAGAGATGTCCGGCTTCTTCCCATTGAGCAACTCATAAGGTGTCTTGCCAAGAAACTTTTGAAGGAATAGGCGGTTAGATGCATAACATGCGGTGTTGATAGCTTCCGCCCATAGAGCTTTGGGTGTATTGTACTCATCAAGCATTGTTCTTGCAAGTGTGATAAGTGTCCAGTTCTTTCTCTCAAGTACACCATTTTGTTGAGGAGTATATGTTGTGGAGACCTCATGCTTGATCCCAACTTCATCACAATAAGCTTCAATGTTTGTGTTGTTAAACTCTTTTCCATTATCACTTCTTATCTTCTTGAGCTTCACTTCAAACTCATTTTGTGCTCTCTTGGCAAACTTCTTGAAACATGATGCAACCTCAGTCTTGTCATGAAGGAAGAACACCCATGTATATCTAGAGTAGTCATCAATAATCATAAGACAATAAAGATTTCCTCCAAAATTCTTGTAAGTTGTTGGTCCAAATAAGTCCATATGAAGAAGCTCTAGCACTCTTGTTGTTGACATAAAAGCTTTTGTAGGATGAGTGTTTGCATCTTGCTTGCCGGCTTGACATGCACTACAAAGCTTGTCCTTCTCAAATTTCACATCCTTCAACCCTCTTACCAATTCCTTCTTCATAAGCTTCTTGAGTGAGCTCATTCTAACATGAGCAAGTCTTCTATGCCATAGCCACCCAAGTGATGTTTTGATGAATAGGCATGTCTTCAAGTTGGCATCTTTGGAGGTGAAATCAACTAGATATAGGTTGTTGTATCTAAATCCCTTGAATATAACTTGATCATCATCTTTCTTAGATACAACCACTTTCTTCTCGGTAAACAAGCATTGGAAGCCAAGATCACACAATTGATCAACGGATAGCAAGTTGAAGCTCAATGAAGCAACATATAGCACATTTGAGATTGAATGATGATTTGGTATTGCCACTTTGTCCAATCCTTTGACTTTGCCCTTTGAATTATCACCAAATGCAATTCTTTCTTGACCATCAACTTCTTCATCTAGTGAGGTGAACATACGAGGATCACCGGTCATATATTGAGTGCAACCACTTTCAATTACCCAATGACTTCCACTGGTCTTGTAGTTCACCTACACACAAGAGATCAAGCTTGTTTAGGGACGCAAACTTGTTGAGAGCCCTTGACTTTCTGAACAAGTGACTTTGCAACTCAAATTTTCTTAGGCCTATTCTTGTTGGGAGGTCCTAAGAACATGACTTTCATTTCTCCACTAGAGTCCTTTCTAAGCATGTAATGAGCATTGAAAGTAAAAGGTCTAGTATGCTTGGGCGAGGGTTGTGGTGGTGGAGTTTGATACTCATGGGCAAAGTGACCTTCTTGTCCACACTCAAAACACCTCTTTGGCTTTGGCTTTGACTTGTGTTATTGTTGGTGTTGAGCTTGAGCCTTCTTCTCTTGATGTGCCAAATACCCAATTCCACTTCTATCCATCTTCATGATGGTGTTCATGAGTAGCTCACTTTGAAGATGTTGACCTCTTGTAAACTTGCTCAAGCCGGTCTTGAGATGTTCTTTTTCTAACTTGAGTTCTTGTTCTCTTCTTTGAGTTCATCATGATTTTTCTCCTCCTTTAGTCTCTTGTTCTCTTCTTTGAGCATCTCATTCTCAAGAGCTAGATCACTATCATGGTCAAGGTTCTCTATCACAATAGTGTTGGTGGTTGATAGCTTTTCAAGATCTTTCTTGAGCTTCTCATTCTCATTCTTGATCTTGACATACTCGTCATAGTTGTCGGACTCAACCACTTGCTTGCCTTTGCTACTAGAACCTTGCTCAATGCTCTCAATGATCAAATCATCACATGATGTAGCTATATTAATCTTAACAACATGGTTAGTAGCATCATGTGGCTCATTGGATAATAGCTCATGAGAAACAACAAGATTATCATGATTGATCTTAAGATTTGTATATTCTTCTTTTAGCATATTGTAGCTAGTGATGAGCTCATTATGTATCCCCTCAAGTTTATCATGTTTTTCTTTAAGCTCCTTCTTAGAAGATTTGAGCTCCTTGAGTTTGGATGACATATCTTCAATTTATTCTCTAAGCTCAACACTAGCTTTTTCCGCTATGTCACATTTAGCTAAAAGTGAGTCATCGTTAAATTCTAGTTTTTCATTTTTAGCTCTTGTCTTTCTAATAATTTTAGTATATTGGTTAAGCAACTTGACAAGATCATCATAGGAAGGTGATTCAAATTCATCATCACTATCACTATCACCATTGCTAGCATAATCATCACCACTACTATCATCATCATTTGATACCTTTCGTTCACTCTTGGCCATAAGGCATATGTTTGTAGAGGATGATGGCGGTGGTGTCGGTGAAGATAGTGAAGAGTCAATCATAATAGCGGCCACCTTCTCGTTCTCACTATCATCATCGGATGAGTAACTTGATGAATCAATATCCGTGAGCCAATCACCAACGATGTATGCCTTGCCATTTTCCTTCTTCTTGTGGACATCCTTCTTCTTGCCATCCTTCTTCTTGTATGGCTTGTTTTTCTTCTTCTCATCATTATCTTCATCACTTGAGTCATCTTTCTTGCCCTTGTACTTCTTCTTGTACTTGTCTTTCTTGGGCTTGGGGCATTGATAAGCTAGATGACCAAGTTCTCCACAATTATAGCAATCCATGTCAGAGATTGGCTTCCTTCTATTGCTAGTGAAGAACTTCTTTTTGCCGTCAAACTTGACACCGTTCTTGTTGAGCTTCTTAAGCATCTTAGAAGTTCTTCTCACCATGAGAGCAAGACTTGCATCATCAATTTCGTCATCACTTGAGCTCTCATATTCAATTCTTGCTTTTCCCTTGTTCTCTTGGCTAGCCTTGAATGCCAAGTCTTTCTTCTTGGTGGAGGAAGAGCCATCTTGTGGTGTGATGTGTATATACATGTCATGTGCATTGATCTTTCCCAATATTTGTGTTGGTGTAGCAGTGGAAAGAACACCTTGATAGAGCACGGTCACAATATGCCCATATTTGTCAATGGGGAGGACACTCAAGATCTTTCTTACAACATCGGATGGTTGCATTTGTGTGAGTTCAAGCCCATTGACTTCCTCTACAAGGACATTCAAGTGTGAGTACATTTTATTAGCACTTTGTTTTAGAAGCATCTCAAATGAATTAAGCTTTTTCATAACTAGATGATAGCGTTCCTCATGCTCACTCTTTGTTCTCTCATGGAGCGCACAAATGTCTGACCATAGTGCATGGGCATCCTTGTGGTTCCGCACATGGTTAAACACATCCTTGCAAAGGCCTTTAAAGATGGTGTTTCTAGCCTTTGCATTCCATTTCTCATAATTAACCTCATTGCCTTGAAGGTGTGTGGGATCCTTAGGTTTTGGGAAACCTTGAGAGGCGGCTCTAAGAATTCCAACATCTAGAGCTTCTAAGTAAGCCTCCATGCAGATTTTCCAATAAGGAAAATCATCTCCCTCAAAGATAGGAGGAGGTCCATCCCCGTGGGACATCTTTCTCTAGGCAGTTCAGCCTAATTTAGTGAGCATGAGGATCCGATACCAATTGAAAGGATCAAGATGCCCAAGAGGGGGGGTGAATTGGGCTAATTCTAAAATTCTTTGCAATAATTAAACCCTACACTTAGCCCACTTCACCCCTTGTGCCTAGAATGTGTTCCTATTGTTCTACCGCACAAAAGTTTTGTACCCTAGGTTCCAATCCTACTCTAGCATGACAATTCTAAGAATATAAAGACAAGAAATGAATTGCTCAAATGTAACTGCTTAAAGTAAAGAGAGGAGAAGGAACGCGGCGATGTCTTGCCGAGGTATTGGAGAGTCGCCACTCCCACTAGTCCTCGTTGGAGCACCCACGCAAGGGTGTAGCTCACCCTTGATCCACGCAAAGATCAAGTGCTCTCTATGGGCTCATTCTTCAATACTCCATCGTGGTGAATCGTCCACAACCGCTCACAACTTGAGTTTGGTCATCCACAAGCTCCACTGGGGATCATCAATCTCCCGATCACCACCAAGCCATCTAGGTGATGGCGATCACTAAGAGTAACAAGCTTGAACTCTCACTTGACCAGAACAAGCCTAATGAGAATGGTGGATGCACACTTGCTACTCTCCTTGCACTAATGAGGCCTTAATCTTGGATTCTCAAATCTTAATCACCTCACTAGGCTCTTGCCCTCCTATGCACTCTCAAGGGTGTTTCTCAGCTGAACAAATGGGCAAGAGACGTCCCTTGGACGAGTGGAGTAAGTATTTATACCCCCTCATTCAAAACATAACATTTGGAGGATGAGTCATCACTCTGCGGGGTGACCGGACGCTCCGATCAGGGTGACCAGATGCTCCAGTTAGTTATCCCCACCACTGTGTCAGAAAGAGCCGTTAAGTTCTGATCGGACTCTGACCTGCGTCCGATCCGCACTGACTAGACGTGTTCGGTCACGAAAGCTACTCTTTGGAACCTTACTGATGTTGACCGGACGCTGGCACCCAGAGTCCGATCACTTCGCTGTTCAGCGTCCAGTCAGTTACTAGATCCTGACCAGCATCCGGTCAGCACTGACCGGACGTGTCCGATTAGGAATCTCCCTCTCTGGAGTTGACCGGACTCTAGCACCCAGCGTCCGGTCACTTTTCAGTTAGTGTCCTGTCACAACCAGACGGCTCCAGTTGATCAAATGAACTGACCGGACTCACCCTTCAGCGTCCGGTCACAACCAGACCAGCGTCTGGTCAGTCATTTGACCCTCCATTCACTTCCAACTCGAAATCATATGTGACTGAAGTTTGCACCAATTGATCTTAGGGCTACTCCGAAGCTACCGAGTGCTAGATTTGACAAGTGTGCACCACACCTAACTCACTAGACTCACCTAAGTCAAGCTACTAGTCCATACCCCCCTTAATAGTACGGCCAAAGGAAAAACAAAGTCCTAAACTACTCTAAGTGTCTCTTCAACACCAAACGACACTTAGAACTAGTCCATCCTTAACCTTGTCGTCCATCCTTTGAAAACCAAAACGATTTCCATGGTAGGGTCATGACAACCATGATTGCCCAATCAATTGCCATTACCATGACCTAACATAAATTACCTCTGCAAAACACACGTTAGTCATAGTAATCTCGTATTGTCATTAATCACCGAAACCCAATGAAGGGCCTAGATGCTTTCAAATAGCCCTCCTCAGCCTCCGGTGTTTCCTTGGTATATGGAATTTGAGCCTTTGTGCCTAACAAACGGTACCGGAGAGCCATGTCAACTAATTTGTTGTGATGTGGTTGCTTCGGACCAAGATTGGGGTATGGTACTCAAACAGTTCCATGACTGTTGTAGTTTATAGACTGCCGTTATATTTTACTCTATATTCTATTAAAAATTATGGCAAATTCAAGAATGTATACCTGTAAGGCAACATTTGTATTTTTTTTAGATTTATTGAGTAGTTATCTTAGGTATCAGTTATACTCCATTGCAACAAAACATTTGAGTAATTAGCCTATGATTCATTTGTAGGAAGTAAATTCTTATGCATTGAATTCTATTCTTGTATAGATTCTTGTTATGTTTCACTATCGCTGTCGATGCCCTCTTAACTTATCATGCTTCTCCTGTTTCTGCAGGTTTTGAGATCAGAGTAACAAAAAAAACGATGAAGGAACAATAATCTCACTAAACTGGTAAATATATGCCATAAAAAGCAAAGCCTCCTTCGTCATAGGAAGCACCATACTATCAGGGCTCATACTGTTTGTCTGTGTGGTCTTGCATCCAGATTGCCTAGCTAATAGCTGGCTCAACTAGAGAGTGTTTGGTTTACTGACCTGCACTCATGTGTTTTCCCTATGTATCTAGAAAAAGCCAGAACCACTTATAATTTGGAATGTAGGAAGTACTATTTGCAGCTTCATTTAATAAAATTTGTATACGCTTTTACCTCTGCATGTGGCAAAATATTTAAAAGTATGAAAATAAGCAAAACATTACAAAATTTATGTACTATTTGCCTATAATTTTTTTAATACTTTTATTGTTTTCTCGCTATTTGGCCCTCATATAAATGTGGTTGGACTGATTCACTGACCACAGACAAGTATGTCATTAGATTGGCTAAATATTGTCCTTTTTTTAAAGCAAGCTAAAAATCGTTGCAGACATAATACCTTTTACAATTTTGTTTAACAGCATTCTTCGAAAAGATGATAGAAAAATTTACATGTTGATGTCTTGTCAGTCTCTTCCGTAATAATTATCTTAGTTTCCAATTCTTGCTCCACCGTAATAATTATCTTAGTTTTCAATTCTTGTTCCATTCGAGTAAAGCACAGCTTATGATGCAGTTTAATGAAGTAATAAATCCTATGTATTGAGTCCCTTACTATATACTACATCCTTGCATTGTTTCCCATATTGCTGTCGAAGACCTTCGAACTTACCATGGTTCTCATGTTCGTGCAGGGTTTCAGTTCAGAGCGACAGAAGGTTCCAAATGAAGATGAAAAAACTACCACTACATCAATGCCGAGCTTGGTAATATCACACCATATGTGAGCTCAGAAAGTCAAATCTTACGTATAGCTACAAATAAGGGTAATAGCATAAGACAATGCTTATTACATAGCGCATTAGTATAAAGAATACAACCTTAGAGTATACACAGCGGAAAGACATCTCCGATCTTTAGGTGAAGACTCCACTTCCACAGGGACAACAGACTGGTTGATCACAAGCCTAATTCCACCAAACTCTAGCAATCTGGTACCCATCCGGGATTTTTATCCAAATATATGAAAAATAAAGCAAGCGTAAGTACATGTCGTACTCAACAAATATAACATGGGATTCATGAGGCTCAAAAAAGTTAACACTGGTTTAACTGCGATTAGCATTTAATTGTCATAATTTTAGCATAAGAGTAACAACAAGTTTATCACAAGCCCATATAAACATATGATCAGGTAAACATGAATAATGAATAGTATAAACAATTAACCATTAATGAGCATCTTTATCATCAGTATCATCAGTGTTCATCATCTATTACGTAAGGGTTCTAAGGCCGCTCGTGACCATGAGCACAGCTGATATACCAATTTTACACTCTGCAGAGGTTGTACACTTTCACTGTGAGTCGTGATTTACCCTTTCGCTCGAGGTAGCTAGTCTCTTGACCCACAACCTAGGAAGGTCGGCAGGGTTCACTATGAAACCTTTCAAAGGTTCATCTAACAAGTTAGGGCCGCTAATGTTTCCTCATCAATAAGCATGAACCCCCTTCCAAGGAGTGATTAACAAAATACCAAGAAACCAAAGTGCACCATCTTGGCAGCCCGAGATCATACCTGATGGAGCCCCTCTTATGCCATAAAGGTAACCACTAACAAGCTACAAAAGGTCCTCATATTGAGCTAAAGCCAGAGCCACATAGCCCTCACAGCTGTACTGTAAGTCCCGGATGATCACTTATAGATAAGTCCTTAGGGAGAGAAATCTAGAGCACCATAAAACAGCCCAATGCTCTAGCCCTCTTGTTCCATGTTGCTAAAAAACATCTTTTAGTGTTTATTGCATATACCATTAGTCAAGTTACAAGCTCATGGCTTTAGTTGAGCACTAGCATCATACTGCACAATGCATAAACCCATAGGAATCAAGGTACAAGGTAACAAAGTACTAGGAAATCCTTAGTGGTAGTCAAGATAGACAACTGCAGTATGAATTAAATGATTAAAGGTGTATAGGACAACAAGGAAGTTCACATACTATACTTACCTTAAACTAGATCCTTCTACTATTGATTCGTAGTCTCCAAAGAACTGCTTCTTGATCACCACGTAAAACTCACCGACAGGACAAGATCATTAAGCACCACACAAGCATCCGAACAAACATGCATAGCATTCAAACATAACTATATTAAAACAGTACACCAATCAGTGAAAAAGAATTTAAAATCAAATCTACGCGTTGCTACGATCACACAGACGCGAAAAGCATGCTAACCGGAGCTATGGCGAACAAGTTACAACTACCGATAGATTTGCTTTCATTCGAGAATAAGGAAAACTACAAACCACATTTATTTTAATTGTAAAACATATATAATATACACCCGAGAATTATTTAAATTGTATTAAGTCAAATTTAGATTTAAATATGAAAATCAGAGTAGAATAAATCATATTTTACTTATAAATTCAGTTGCATAGTTATTATTCAAGTTAGGATTTAAACCATGAAATCCCAGAACTCTTGATATGAAAACATTAATACTAATGCGTGCGTAGATTATGTCGTTACGAATCTAACGCAACTTGAACGGGTCAAATCGGAGTTAAAACGGAGAACATATGGCCTACCCAAGGTAGTGGCAATTTTGTAAATAGATGGAACTTGATTTTTGAATTTTAAAAATAAAATCTGATTTTAAACCGGCCAAGGACTATGGATACTATTTTGAAGAAAGACAGGGGCTCTTTAGAAAAACTGCAGAGACCGCGGGTTCGAACTTAAAATCTTAAGGGGGCTCTTTTGCAACTTTCGCAGCGAAGGGGTATCTTCTATTCTTCGCCCTTGATGACTGATCAGACGGTTGGAAATAAATCAGAGAGAGAGAGAGCGGGTGGCATGGCCAGCACCGAAACAGGAACGACGCGGCGGCAATTTCGCTGGCGAAGACAGATTTCTCGTCGGAGAAATTGGGGAAAGAGGCTACCGACCTCGGATTGGCTCGGGGTTAGCACTGGGAGTTAGATAGGACCACGACGAACTCGGCTCTACAAGCTACGGTGGCTAAGATTGAGTAGGGGTGGCTGGCTACGAGCAATGGTGGCGGTAGAGCGACGGTGACACGGTGAAGGCCAAAATAGAGAGAGAAAGGGGCGGGTAAAGGGCTCTGCAGGTTCAAGAACTCTATGCGAAGCTCGGGGATGCTCTTACCATGATGGAGGAGCAGCTATGCAACGCGGCGACGGTGGCTTCTTCTCGATGAGATTTGGGCAGCGATGCTAGGGCATAGGATGGCTTAGCGGCTTGGCGTCTTGTGCTCAGGTGGATGCGGGCGGCACGGTGCTCCTATTTAAGGGGTCGGGAAGCTTGGTCCGCACAGCAAGGTGCGGTGGCGTGGCCAGCGCGGACTCCGGCGGCAGTGGAAATAGAGTTCGGCTCGGCCTAGAGGTAGGAGATGGCACTGACATGTGGCCCTCGGATGACAGCAAGTGAAAGAGCAGGACCGGCCTATCAGACAGAGAGAGAAGAGTGCCGCACGCTCCGTGCGTGGTCTTTGGCCTTGGGGCGGCCTGTCTTAGTGGGCCGCATGAGAGGGAGAGGGGAGAGCAGAGCAGGCTAGGAGGGAAGGGAGAGCGGGCTGTGGGCGCTGCCGGCCCATAAATAGAGGGAGGGATGGGCCGCAAGGCGGAGGGAGCAGGCCTTTGGGCCAAACTGAGAAGGGAAAGCTTCTTTTTTTCAAAGCTTATTTCAAATCCATTTAAAAAACAATTTGAATTGGTTTAAACTTTGAAACAAAACCACTCAGTATAAAGAAACAAATGCACCCGCATGTATGCAAAACAGTGTTGCTACACCTTATGGTGAATTTAAAAAAATATTATTTTTCTATGTTTCATGAGCACCAAAAATTTAAAATTGAATTATGTTAGCTCTATTTGCTAAGAAGCAAATTTTTGGGTGTTACAATTCTACCCCCCTTAAGATGAATCTTGTCCTCGAGATTCAGAAGATGGTAATCAAAGAGATGTAGATTCTCCACCTTTGGATCCTTCTTTACTTTGCATACCTGTTATCCTTACTCCAAGTATCTTGCCAAACTAATTCCAAGATTCTGACAGATACTCCAAACCATACTCAGGTAACTCCAATCACCAGGCCACCATTCCTTTTTAGTCCATACTTATTAGACCTCTTTCTTCATATGTCCACCTTCCAACGGAGCCTTCTTACTTTCCTAATCCAAAGTAGGTTCTATAACAACTTTAAAACATTAATGACTTTATATGCTCAGATCAAATTGCTCAACTCTCATACACAATTCTAAGTCTATGTAGAACCAACTATAGATGTCTCATATCTCCTTCCCAAGGTGTTTGTTCCTCTACATTGTCATCTGAAAACTCACAGTCCACTTTACTATCCTCACAGGACACACCATCTAATAGGTCATTCTAGTCTTCCTTAGGTGCAAGTTGAATACCCGCATACCCAATTCTTTCTCCTGACAGTGTTGTTAGTAGCACTGAATGTTGAACATACTTAATTACTCCTTTACAAGTAGATAACCATCCCTTTCCAAGGATAATATCAATGTCCATTAACTCCAAAACTATAAGGTTTGCCTCGAAGTTCTTCCCTTTTATGTTAAGACTAACTTTTGGGCATATGCGGTTTACCTTCTTTTCTCCTCCTAGAGAGTTAACTATTAGGGGTTTCCTCATTGGAAGCATAGTTATCTTATGTTCTTCCACATATTCCCTAGAGATGAATGAATGTGATGCACTGGGGTCAAACTACACCATAGCAATGTCTGAGCTTACTGCAATGAAACCATAAACGACCTCCTTAGCTCCATGAGTGGTAATCAAATCCACATTGTTCAACCTTCCTTGAATGTAGTTTCACTTTAACTTATTGCCTTGCACATGCTCCTTATGGACATTCTGTTCTGGCTCCTGCTGCTGTTGACTCTAGCTTTGATTACTCTCAGCAAACTTCTCAAGACAATCGTTCTTATAGGGTTCAATCTCCCCACAATCATAACCTTCCTTAGTAGTAGAAGTATTTGTCGTTATCAAGGTGATAGTGGGAGATGACAGACATGGCTCTTGAGAGCTAAAATGCTGCACTTCATCATTAGGTTGATGATACTGATCTTGTCATTACTTCCAAGCAGATTCATAGGGTGTGACTGACATTCTGGTTGTGTAGCGAAATGGAGACGAGTATTTCTTAACTGGCTTTGAAGGTCACTCTTTCTCTTCTTCTCTTCCATCTCACGATGCTTGTTCTTAATTATAATTGCTCTGTCTACCAATGTGTGATAGTCAGCATACACCACGGTCATCAGCTGTAGTTGCAAACCATCATTCAGTCCTTTCAAAAAGCATTTTTGCTTCTTAGCATCACTAGCCACCTCTTTTGGAGCATAGCGTGACAATTGAGTGAACCGATTATGATACTCACACACTGACATAGATCCTTGCTTCAAGTTGAGGAACTCTTCTTGCTTAAGTTCTACCTCACCTAATGGGATATGATAGGACCTGAAATTCTTCTTGAATTCCTGCCAGATGATAGCAGGAGCATTGTTGGGCCGCCCATACACAAATGACTCCCACCAATCTTGGGCAGTTCCTTGCAGTTGACCGGAAGCATAAAGCACCTTTTCATGGTCATCACATTGAGCTATGTCTAATTGTCGCTCCACAGCTCTAAGCCAGTCATCAGCTTCTAGTGGGTTTCTTGTATGAGAGAATGTCGGTGGGTGTCCCTTCATAAATTCACCATGCTTCTCAATAGGTGGCGCTTGATGTCGATTGTTCAACACATTTTGAGCAATAGTCTGTAATAACTTAGTCTGCGTCATCAAAGCTTGCTCTATAGACGGGGAATTGGATGGCAGTGGATTAGAATTGGCAGGATTCCTTCTAGCACCTTGTGAAACACTTCTCCTAGTAGCAACCTTCTGTTTTCAACATGTATGAATTAGGACTCAGTCATTCGTAGCATTCTTAAATGTAGCTTCAAGAGATAGCAAGATAGGATTGATAGTATGAGAGACAAGACAAGACCCCACCAGCGAGATAACCGATGCTTCCAAATGAATAACTAGAACGTATGAGACTTCATCTTGCTAATTCTTCCACTTCTCTACCCCCATTAAGAAAATATCAACTAGGGGACAAAATGGGGTAGCTTACATATTCTTCTGAGTGAGTTAACTATCATAAAAGCCTTCTAATATCCAGGAGAACTCATGTGCAAAGGTGTGAACAGACAACTCAATTTCACTCGTGGGACAGGAAAATAGCAGCGTAGTAAAACAGCTGTAACTCTCATTCTATCAATCCAATGAAGTTTTAGCTTATACTGTTGGAAAGCTTATAAAATTATCCACAACTTCCTTATAAAACACTTTGCCAAATTCTGCAGTTCCGGTAGTCGAAAATAGTGCTCAATAGAAACTGCTCCAGCTTTTAAACAGCACATGTGCATCATTTGTTATTTTCATAACTCCATAACAAAAATAGCTATCAGGGTGATTCTTATGGTCAGAGAAAGATATTGAAGACTACTATTGTCCAAATTTTTTTCATGATTTTTTGTAGTCCAAAGACAGAGATATAAATTGATAAAGATAGGTTGCTCCGAAGGGACGATAGAGAAAATAGGAGAGAACTAAAACCTGACTATTTATTTTATTAATCCTTATACCTTAGGCCTATAAACTAAATGAAATTATGGGAACACCCAACAAGATTACTGCAATCATTATAAAGATTCAAAACAAGCAGAAGCATAATGACAATTCAACAAAGCACTAAAGGTCCACAATCAATCATTGACTCAACTTACGATACTATCGTCCTCATTGTACTAGGGGTAAGCATATCAAATCAAGGGGTGAAGTTGAGAACAAAGACTTTAAAATAAGCACCAAGATAGAGATTAATAGCATGGATAGATATATAGTAGAGAAGAAAATATCAAGGTTCATAGAGCAAGAGTTTTTGTAGCAACTTCTAAACCTTTAAATGGCCAGTTTATACTAGGCTTGCGTCCTACAGTCAGTATTGTTCTGATACCACTTTGTAGCACCCCGTTTTAAGAACAAAACCAGATACGCACCATGTAAGCCTAGGAAGTAAAATCTCACATATAACTACAAATAAGGGTAATATCATAAGACAATGCTTATTACATAGCGTATTAGTATGAAGAATACAACCTCAGAGTATAGACAGTGGAAAGACAACTCCGATCCTACGGGTGAAGACTCCACTTCCACCGGGACAACTGACTGGTTGATCATAAGCCTAATTCCTCTAAACTCTAGCAATCTGGTACCCATCCAGAATTTTTATCCAAATATGTGAAAAATAAAGTAAGCGTAAGTACATGTGTCATACTCAACAAATATAACATGGGGTTCACGAGGCTCAAAAAAGTTGACACTAGTTTAACTGCGATTAGCTTTTAATTGTTACAATTTTAGCATAGGAGTAGCAATAAGTTTATCACAAGCCCATATAAACACATGATCAGGTAAACATGAATAATGAATAGCATAAACAATTAACCATTAATGAGCATCTTTATCATCAGTATTAGCAGTGTTCATCATCTATTCCGTAAGGGTTCCAAGGCCGCTCGTGACCGTGAGCATGGCTGATATACCAGTTTTACACACTACAGAGGTTGTACACTTTCACTGTGAGTCGTGATTTTCCCTTTCGTCTGAGGTAGCTAGCCTCTTGACCCACAACCTAGGAAGGTCGACAGGATTCACTATGAAGCCTTTCAAAGGTTCGTCTAACAAGTTAGGGCTGCTAAGGTGTCCCCATCAATAAGCATGAACCCCCTCCAAGGAGTGACTAACAAAATACCAAGAAACCAAAGTGCACCCTCTTGGCAGGCCGAGATCATACCTGTCGGAGCCCCTCTTGTGCCATAAAGGTAACAACTAACAAGCTAGAAAAGGTCCTCATACTAAGCTAAAGCCAGAGCCATGTAGCCATCACAGCTGTACTGTAAGTCCCAGATGATCACATATAGATAAGTCATTAGGGAGAGGAATCTAGAGCACCATAAAATAGCCAAATGCTCTAGTCGCCTTGTTCTATGTTGACAAAAAGCATCTTTTAGTGTTTATTGCATATACCATTAGTAAAGTTATAAGATCATGGCTTTTGTTTTGCATTAGCATCATACTGCCCAATGCATACACCCATAGGAATCAAGGTACAAGATAACAAAGTATTAGGAAATCCTTAGTGGTAGTCAAGGTAGACACATGTAGTATAAATTAAATGATTAAAGGTGTATAGGACAATAAGGAAGATCATATGCTATACTTGCCTTAAACTTAGATCCTTCTTCTATTGATTCGTAGCCTCCAAAGAATTGCTTCTTGATGACCATATAAAACTCACCGATTGGACAAGATCATTAAGCACCACACAAGCATCTGAACAAACATGCATAGCATTCAAACATAACTATATTAAAATAGAACACCAATCAGTGCAAAAGAATTTGAAATCAACTCTACGCGTTGCTACGATCACACAGACGCGAAAAACACGCTAACCGGAGCTACGGCGAACAAGTTATAACTACCGATAGATTTGCTTTTATTCGAGAATAAGGAAAACTACAAACCCCATTTATTTTAATTGTAAAACATATATAATATACTCTCGAGAATTATCTAAATTGTATCAAGTCAAATTTAGATTTAAATCTAAAAATCAGAGTAGAATAAATCATATTTTACTTATAAATCTAGTTGCATAGTTATTATTCAAGTTAGGATTTAAACCATGAAATCCCAGAGCTCTTGATATGAAAACATTAATACTAATGCATAAATTATGTCGTTATGAATCTAACGCAACTTGAAGAGGTCAAATCGGAGTTAAAACGGAGAAGATATGGCCTACGGATGGTAGTGGCAATTTGGTAAATAGATGGAACTTGATTTTTGAATTTTAAAAATAAAATCTGAAGAAAGACAGGGGCTCTTTAGAAAAACAGTGGGTTAGAACTTAAAATCTTACGGGGGCTCTTTTGCAAATTTCGCAGCTAAGGGGTATCTTCTATTCTTGGCCCTTGATCACAGATCAGACGGTTGGAAATAAAAGAGAGACAGCGGGTGGCTTGGCCGGCGCTGGAACAGGAATGGCGCGGTGGCAATTTCGTCGGCGAAGATACATTTCTCTTTGGAGAAATTGGGGAAAGAGGCTACCGACCTCGGATTGGCTCGGGGTTAGCACGGGGAGCTAGATAGTGTGGCAGAACCTCCTAAGAAATCGGGCCCACGTGCACCTATTGATGTCTCAACAGACCTTAGATAGCGTACACAAGTTCCCAACAACTTAACAGGTCTATCGGGTGTCCTCGGGAAACCCGAATCATCCACGAATCTTTTCCAAACAGGATCCCAATCACAGTCATTGCAGATTACAACAGTTTTCAATATACATACCAGAGATTATAAAGCGGAAGACTTAAGTTTTAATATTACAAACTAGTTGTTTCAAACTTACATAACCATAAATGTCATACAACCATAGTAGCGGGATAATATTACATTAACATTATTTATTTCACACAAACTAGTGCCTTGTCCAAAGGCCATTCATCATTCCTCATCGTCATCGACTTCAAACACTGACATGCAGCAGGGACCAAAACTAGCCTGCGCATGCGACTCGCCTGCAACAAGGGTTAACAAACCCTGAGTACAAAAGTACTCAACAAGACTGACCCGACCAAAAAGGGCGAAGGTCTTAGGGATGCAGGTGTTGGGTCAAGGTAAGGATGTAGAAAGATTCAAAAGTTCTTTGCCAAAAGCTTACTATTCTTGATCCTAGTTTCAAGTTTTACCCCTAAGTACTTTAGTTCAATATCTCCAACTAAGTGTTCATATCCCATGTTCCAATCCTTCTCATTCCATTCTTTTTCTCATGTTTTAGTAATTCACCAGTCCTGCATTGCTTCTGTAATGAATCGAGTCTCCATATCCGTGGAGCACCGGCAATTTGAATTGATTCAAGTCCCAGCTGGGGATTCCTTATCACACGACATATGTAGAACTTAATCTTGCATATATCAACCTCGCTACCGGATCCTCCCATACTAAGCCGTCTCCACGCCACCCGAGAGCACAGCACGCCTCAAATCCGGCCACATTCAAGCCACGAGGGTACACGCTACTCCCGCCATCTCACCACTCCCAGTGCGTGGGCATTCATCTTAGTATCGGATTAGCCAAAGTATGCTTACCGAAGTATGTGACTAGTACTACAAAGTGTCTCGTTCAGAAGATCCACAATGAGTGGCCTTTAAGCGACATAGTCGGCAACATTACCCAACATTCAAGATAAGTCACCCGACTAGTCTCTAGTTCATTCTACCTTCTTTCTTTCTTTCTTTGGCCAGTATGCCATCTTTGATTGTATCAAAACTTTTACATTGAAAACCTACCATAAGCATTCTAAGCATTCTACGCCTTTGTAAATGAAATCATCTTCAAGGATGGTAAACAATTAACAAGGTGGGCAATGCAGCAAGTAGGTAACATTGGAATTAATCAACTTAATGCAATAAGTAACATAGTTGATAAACTTTTCAAAGTAAACAAGGTAATGGTTTAATGCATAAACCGGGGCTTGCCTTCGTTGACGATCTCAGGTTCCGGATCAGTACCACAATTATCAAATCCCGTGACAACCGGGGATTCTTCCAGGACTTGCTCAACTAGAATCGTTTCACTCTCGGGTTCTACACGAAATGAGAACATATGCTTTAACGTGATGATAATGTAAACATGATGCTTTCATGGTACATGAAATGTAACAACACCCCGAATACGATTTTCCTTCACGGTACAGTTGCAAGCCAACAAAACCAACTTGCAATTCTACCGGCAAGAACCACAGATGTGACTTGACCAAACTAATCTTGAAACCCTACTGGTCACACAACATGACCCAAACAAAAATTAAACCCTAACCCTAACAATTAGGGTTGCTTTTATTCAATTTTTAATTAATTTGAAATAAGCCCAAAAATAAACTTGTTCCAAATGACCTCAAAATTTTATGTAAGCTTCCTCATAACAAATTAGTGTACCAAAATAAATTTCATATTTTTTGGAGCTACACAGAGACCTACAAAAATTATGGAAATTGCATTTATCAATTAATTGACTAAATTTTTGAACATTAAAAATTTATACAAATTTCAAGTTTCAAATTTTTAAACCATAATAGAGCATGTACAGAAGCTACACAAAATTTTTCAGAATTTTTGGAGCTATGCTTATTTTCCTACAAATTTCCAAAGATTCAGCACTATTCAAAATCAGAAAATAACAAAAGGCACTATTCTCTCTCTTGCTCTCACTGAGAGCCGGCCCCCACCTGTCATCCCCAACCTCGGGCATTGACCATGGCTGTGACGGCGCTGACCGGCGCAAACTCGTCGACGATGAGCCCAACAGCGACGGCCAAAGTTCCAACACGTCCACAAGAACTAGGCGCATCAATTAGTGGCACTTTGGAGGTTGATTACGGCATGGAATAAGGCTGACACCGACCATGGCGGACGCGGTGGCATGGCAGCGTTACGCCGGCGAAATAAGGCCAGTAACAGTGAAACAGAGAGTACAGGAAGCATCAGGGGCTCACCCCGATCGTGTTGAAGCAACAAGCGGGACCGGAGAAGCTCTGGTGACGTGTTTCGACGGTGACCGGGATCACGGCTGAGCGGACCTCGTCGACGATGGAGTTCCGGCGACTGCAGTGGGCAAAACGAGCAGGCAAGAGTGGAATAAGCACTACAGCATCGAGGCGAAGCCATAGAGTCAACAATCAAGGGCAACGGCTCACCAGATGAGGCTGGCCACGGTGAATCGACGTTTCCGTTGAGGTCACCGGCCGCGAGGAAGATGAACGTGGACAGCGAGCTCTCGGCGAACTCAGGCGGTAGCAATAGCTTGGTCGGATAAGCGAGGAGCAGGCGGAACTAGAACACGACTTTTATGGGGCTTGCTTGCACTGAGGAGATGAGAGAAGCTCGCCGGAGTTGAGACGGCGGCGTTGGAAAAGCAGAGGGAAGGAAGAAAAATGAACGACGACGTCTGGGCTTTATAGCGCGGCCAGGAGCGCGCGGACTCGACACGCAGAGTGCTCCCAGTGCCAGCGCAAAGCCAAGGGCGGTTGCAGACGCGCCTGGAAGGCCGGAGAAAGGACGCCGGCGGTGGGGCGGTGGTCGGGCTACTGTTCCGAGAAATTACAGAATTGCCACCGAGTTCATTTTGCAAATTACTCTCAAATTTTCTAAAGAAGCTGAAAATCTCCAAAAATGAAAGTTGCTCAACTTTTCAAACTCTACAACTTTGCTTCAATGAACATTTTCAAATTCTGCCTCCATTTTGAAATTTGAATTTGGGGTGCATTTGAGTATTTGAATCATTTCAAAATTACTCTAAATTTTATATGTAAACTTTAAAAACTTTGAATACCAAAGTTGATCCTTATAAAATAAGCTTCAACTTTGCTTGGTGTCACAACCCCAAATTCCAAATGGATTTTGAATTAGTAAAAAGGGGCAAAAAGGACTTATGTGATTTGAATTTGAATTCAAATTTGATTTATCTTCCTTTTACTTAAATTTTGATTTTTGACCAGTATCATGGCCCATTAGGGTTATTTGAGTCAAATGACACATGGCCTCACATGATCACATGAAATTTGACCCTTGTGGTCATGATCTTTATTTACGGTTTTGAAACACATCACATGAAATAACAACATTATGAAATAAAGCTTATTTAGTGAATGCATTCAAAATTTTCTACTCCATGAATGCTTTGCAATGCATATGATGACATGTCAAATTTTAGTGCTAGGTCAAAACACCAGAGGTGTTACAACCCTTCCCCCTTAAAGAAATCTCGTCCCGAGATTTAAAACTTAGGATTAAGTAATGGAAAAGGCAATGTGTCAAGCTAACACATCATAACTTTATTCAAAAGGCTAGTGAGGGGTTTTACATTCTTTTGACAAAAGAAACAAGTTACAATATAGACAAGGTATTGCAACTAGAGAGAAGCAAAGAAGTCAGGAAAGTTTTCTTCTATGTAATCCTCGGACTCCCAAGTAGCTTCTTCTTCAGTGTGCTGGTTCCATTGTACTTTGTAGAACTTGATTGTACGCCTTCGAGTGACTCGATCTTTCTGATCTAAGACTCTAATAGGGTACTCAGCATAAGTCAAATCAGGTTCTAGTTCTACATCACCAAATTCGATCACTTGGTCAGGTACTTGAAGACACTTCTTCAACTGGGATACATGGAAAATATCATGCACAGCTGACATGTGATCTGGTAGCTTGACGCGATAGGCGACTGGTCCACATCGTTGTTGGATTTGAAACGGACCGACATAACGGGGCGCCAACTTTCCCCTAATCCCAAAACGATGAACTCCTTTCATTGGCGATACCTTGAGGTAGACATGATCTCCCACTATGAATTCTAGCGGTCGCCTCCTCTTATCAGCATAGCTTTTCTATCGGGATTGAGCTACCTTCATATTAGCTTGTATGAGTTTAACTTTCTCTTTTGCTTCCTTGACCACATCCGGTCCAAAGAACCAACGTTCTCCAACATCTGACCAATGTAAAGGTGTCTGGCATCTACGACCATACAATGCTTCAAATGGTGCCATTTTAATGCTCTCTTGATAGCTATTGTTATATGAGAATTCAGCTAAGGGAAGGCATTCATCCCACATAGCACCATAGGAGAGAACACATGCTCTTAACCTATCTTCAAGAATTTGATTTACCCTTTCCGTCTGTCCATCTGTTTGCGGATGATAAGCAGAACTACGGATAAGTTTAGTTCCCAAAGACTCATGTAGACTTTTCCAAAACTTGGATATGAACAATGACCCTCTGTCAGAGACAATGGTCTTGGGTGCCCCATGCAGACTGAAGATTCTATTAAGATAAAGCTTTGCATACTGCTCCGATCGATATTTATCTCTGCCTGGTAAGAAATGAGCTATCTTGGTTAGGCGATCAACAATAACCCATATTGAATTGTAGCCTGCAGATGTCCTAGGCAACCCTACTATGAAGTCCATACAGATATCTTCCCACTTCCAAGATGGAACTGGCAAGGAATGTAATGGACCCGCAGTCTTCATGTGAATCGCTTTGACTCTCTGACAAGTATCACATTTGGCCACATATTGAGCTATTTCTATTTTCATTTTGGTCCACCAATATCTCGTTCTCAGATCATGATACATTTTGTTGCTACCTGGATGAATGGAGTATCTTGTAGAATGAGCTTCATCAAGAATCTACTTTCGCAGCTCCGGATTTTTGGGTACTACCAATCTATCCTTGAACCATATGACATCTGATTCATCAATCTTGAAACATGTTGATCTTCCAGATCTGACTTTATCCTTGATATGGGCTATGCCCTTACTTTTCTGGTGAGCAGCAATGATCTGATCTTTGATAGTGGACTCAACTGCAATATTGGACAGGGAACCTTGTTCTATGATTTGTAAATTTAGATGCTCCATCTCTTGACACAATGTTCGCTGCATAGGTTCTACAATCAGGCAATGACAATGACTCTTGCGACTCAGGGCATCGGCAACCACATTAGCCTTGCCCGGATGATAATGCACTTCTAAGTCATAATCTTTGATAAGTTCTAACCATCTTCTTTGCCTCATATTCAACTCTGACTGAGTAAAGATATATTTCAAACTTTTGTGATCCGTATAGATATGACATATATTGCCCAATAAATAATGTCGCCAAATCTTGAGTGCATGAACAACAGCGGCTAATTCAAGATCATGGGTGGGATAATGTTCTTCATGCTTCTTGAGTTGTTCGAAGCATATGCTATGACTCGCCTTCTTGCATAAGAACACAGCCCAATACCAATTCCAGAGGCATCATAATAGATATCAAATGGCCTCTTGATATCAAAGTTGTGCTATCTTCGTGCGATTGTCGAGAACTTCTTCAATGTCTGAAAGGCCTCCTCACATCCAGTTGACCATACAAACTTAGTTTGATTTTTCAGCAGTCCAGTAATTGGCTTCGCAATTCTGGAGAAGTCAGGAATGAACCGACGGTAATAACCTGCCAACCCCAGAAAACTACGAACTTGATGAACAGTGGTAGGTGCTTTCCAGTTAAGGACTTCTTCTACTTTGCTCGGATCACACAGCTATACCTTCAGCAGATAACACATGACCTAGAAATTGTACTTCCTCTAACCAGAATTCACATTTGCTGAATTTGGCATATAATTGGTGATCTCATAATTGTTGTAGAACAATGTGGAGATGTTCCACATGTTCTTCTTTGCTCTTAGAATAGATAAGAATGTCATCAATGAATACCACTACAAACTTATCCAACTCGAGCATGAAAACTGAGTTCATCAGGTACATGAAATGAGCCGGGGCATTGGTCAGCCCAAAAGACATGACTAAATACTCATATAGACCATATCGGGTAGTAAACGCTGTCTTCGGCACATCTTCTCGTCTGATCTTAATCTGGTGATAGCCTGATCTCAAGTCTATCTTCGAGAACACCTTAGCTCCCGCAAGTTGATCAAAAAGCAAATCAATTCGGGGTAAGGGGTATTTGTTCTTTATGGTGACTTCATTTAACGGCCGATAGTCAACACATAACCTTAAGGTTTGGTCCTTCTTCTTCACGAAGATAGCAGGGCATCCCCAAGGTGATGAACTGGGTTGAATGAAACCCTTGTCTAACAACTCTTGTAGTTGCATTTTTAATTCTGCTAGTTCTTTGGGTGGCATCCTATATGCTCTTCTGGACACAGGTGCCGTTCCTGGTTTCAGGTCAATTCTAAACTCCACATCTCGGTCTGGTGGCAGTCCAGGCAGATCATTGGGAAAAACATCCGTAAATTCAGATACCACAGGAATGTTCTCGGCTTCTTCCACAGCAGTTGTACAGACTGTTCCAACTGTACTCTTAGGAAAGGGAAGTTGGATGAGAAGTTGAGTTTTGCTGCCAGGTACATTTACTCTTATGGTTCTACGCAGGACATCTATGACAGCCCCGTGTTGAGTTAACCAGTTCATACCAAGGATCACATCTATATCTTGATCCTTTAATATCAGCATGCTGGTAGGGAACTCATGTTCTCCCAAATCAATAGGTACATGCTGAACTATCTCCCTTGTACAGAGTCGTCCCTCGGGCGACTGTATATGATACGGTTCTTTTGTTTCCCCAATAGTTATCCCATGCTTCACAACAAATGTACGATTGATGAATGTATGGGATGCACCGGAATCAAATAAGGTAATTACAGGGTGCTTAGTAACGGGAAACATACCAATCATTATTGGTTCTCCTTCTGGAATAGATTCCACCTGAGTATAGAAGACCCTTCTAGATTTCTTCTCAGCCTGACCTTTCTAACTATTCTAAGCATTGCCCTTGTACTGATTCTAAGCTTGAGTAACAGGGGCTTTGGGTGCATCAGGATTGTTCTTCCTAGGATACGGACATTCTCGGGAAAAGTGTCTGGGTTTACCACAATTATAGCATGGATAATTGTGATTCTGGGGAGTAGCATTGCGGTTTGCATTATTTGTATTGTTTTGCTGCTGCGGCGCTTGATTAGTATAAGGCGTATTAGTTGTAGGGCGAATAAAGATTTGCTGCCTGCTTTGGCTTTGTTGTGGGCGGAATGGTGCACGGCCATGATTCTGAGGATGGTAGATCACCTTTTGATGCTTTCCACTCAACGATCCGGAAGCAAATGCTCTCTTTTTCTTCGCCTCCTTGTGTCGGCAGTAATTCTCCTCTGAAGCGATAGCAATGTTGACAGTCTCATGATAAGTTGCGTTACCACAAGTTGCCATCATGGTCTGAAGTTTGGTGTTCAGACCTCTCATGAAATGATTCTTCTTCTTCCTATCAGTATTCACATACTCTATAGCATACTGCGACAGGTGATTGAAACGCCCAACATAGTGCATTACCGGGTGCTCCCCTTGCTTAAGAGCCCGGAACTCTTCTAACTTCATGGTCATCACACCATCTGGAATATAGTGTGCCCTGAAGGCATCCTTAAACTCTATCTAGGTGATTTGGTGACCAGCGGGCTGTATAGCTACCAAATTTGCCCACCAGGCACCAGCAGCTCCTCGGAGTTGCTGTGCCGCAAACCTTGGTTTCTAAATCTCGGTACAACGAATCAGCTCAAACTTTTGCTCCATTGTTCGGAGCCAATCGTCAGCTTCTAAAGGCTCTTCTGCCTTAGAGAACACAGGCAGATGTGTGTCAGTAAAATCAATATAGGTTGTCTCGTCATTTCCATTATTACGGCGGCCATGATTAGGGTGTGGTGCTGGTTGGTTCTGAGCCATTTCCCTTAACAACCTAGCATTTTCGGTCGTTGCATAGACGAGTGCAGTTATGGCATCTACCATACTCGGAGGCATTGGTGGAGGATTTGGGACTTCATCATTGTCTTGCGAAGTACTAGCACCAGTTCGGGTGTTAATGCGAGGCATCTGTCAGAGAGACATGTTTATTTACATTATTATTTTATTGAAAGCAGTTAAAAGGTTTCATGCTACAAAGGGTTTCTTATTTATGTTACATGTCTTGTATCCCACAAGACAACCCTGGTTTACTAGGAAAGCAGTAAAGGAACTATTACTACTCCGAGCTTTTAGTCATCGGCATCCATGCCCATCTCGGATGAACCGTCATTTTCATCGGAGAAGTACACTAACTCCTCGGGATCCTCCTCCTCTTCTTCATTCTCGACTTCTCCTGGATTTACAATCATTTCTTCATCTGTAACTTCACCATCCCCATGAGGAGGATGAAGTTGAGCATACATCATGTGGACATTCTCATGAAGAATGGCATTGTCCATCTCCAGGTCCTCTACGTAGAACTCCAACTCATGGACGCATTCATTGGCCGCATCCTCTCATGTCTAGGCTTCATTCCGCAACTCGGTATTCTTGGTGATGTCCCTTTCCATTTCCGCCAGCTTCTCTTGATCTTTGGCATGAGCTCGATGAAGAGTGTTGAGCTCCTTGGTAAGGTTCTCAATGTTGGTGGGATTGCTTGAAGATCCTTCATCTCCTAGGGCCTTGGAACTTCCTTCACCAAGCTCACGGTTACGCGGTGCCAACTGGTGACGAGGGACTCCGCGAGGTCCAGTGGACTTGCGTGTGGTTATCTTTGTCTTTGCCATAGCCTGTAGAATTTAGGATAGGACTATAAGGATAGCTTGAGGATAATGGAGGTTAGCAAGAATGGGATTGACATTACTTACCCAACAACTTTTAAGGGGAATAATTATGCAAGGTGTTCAAGCATGATGCATGAATCGATCTTACGAATCCGAGTACAAAAAATTTATACAATCAAAAGTACTAGATTTTTAATACATAGGACAAACCTAATCATATTATCCGCCATAAACTTTCAAATAAGATAAGATTGAGGCTAGATTAGAGGGAAGAAGAAAGAAATTTGAACTCAAAATATCCAGTTTAATTTCTTTGATCCAAATCAGTTTGAAGGTTTTCAAAAGCAACCTACAATGATCTTAGATAGGACTTGCTCTGATACCAGCTGTGGCAGAACCTCCTAAGAAATCGGGCCCACGTGCACCTATTGATGTCTCAACAGACCTTAGATAGCGTACACAAGTTTCCAACAACTTAACAGGTCTGTCGGGTGTCCTCGGGAAACCCGAATCATCCACTAATCTTTTCCAAACAGGATCCCAATCATAGTCATTGCAGATTACAACAGTTTTCAATATACATACCAGAGATTATAAAGCGGAAGACTTAAGTTTTAATATTACAAACCAGTTGTTTCAAACTTACATAACCATAAGTGTCATACAACCATAGTAGCGGGATAATATTACATTAACATTATTTATTTCACACAAACTAGTGCCTTGTCCAAAGGCCATTCATCATTCCTCATCGTCATCGACTTCAAACACTGACATGCAGCAGGGACCAAAACAAGCCTGCGCATGCGACTCACCTACAACAAGGGTTAACAAACCCTGAGTATAAAAGTACTCAACAAGACTGACCCGACCAAAAAGGGCGAAGGTCTTAGGGATGCAGGTGTTGGGTCAAGGTAAGGATGTAGAAAGATTCAAAAGTTCTTTGCCAAAAGCTTACTATTCTTGATCCTAGTTTCAAGTTTTACCCCTAAGTACTTTAGTTCAATATCTCCAACTAAGTGTTCATATCCCACGTTCCAATCCTTCTCATTCCATTCTTTTTCTCATGTTTTAGTAATTCACCAGTCCTGCATTGCTTCTATAATGAATCGAGTCTCCATATCCACGGAGCACCGGCAATTTGAATTGATTCAAGTCCCAGCTGGGGATTCCTTATCACACGACATATGTAGAACTTAATCTTGCATATATCAACCTCGCTACCGGATCCTCCTATACTAAGCCGTCTCCACGCCACCCGAGAGCACAGCACGCCTCAAATCCGGCCACATTCAAGCCACGAGGGTACACGCTACTCCCGCCATCTCACCACTCCCAGTGCGTGGGCATTCATCTTAGTATCGGATTAGCCGAAGTAGGCTTACCGAAGTATGTGACCAGTACTACAAAGTGTATCATTCAGAAGATCCACAATGAGTGGCCTTTAAGCGACATAGTCGGCAACATTACCCAACATTCAAGATAAGTCACCCGACTAGTCTCTAGTTCATTCTACCTTCTTTCTTTCTTTCTTTGACCAGTATGCCATCTTTGATTGTATCGAAACTTTTACATTGAAAACCTACCATAAGCATTCTAAGCATTCTACACCTTTATAAATGAAATCATCTTCAAGGATGGTAAACAATTAACAAGGTAGGCAATGCAGCAAGTAGGTAACATTGGAATTAATCAACTTAATGCAATAAGTAACATAGTTGATAAACTTTTCAAAGTAAACAAGGTAATGGTTTAATGCATAAACCGAGGCTTGCCTTCGTTGACGATCTCAGGTTCCGGATCAGTACCACAATTATCAAATCCCGTGACAACCGGGGATTCTTCCAGGACTTGCTCAACTAGAATCGTTTCACTCTCGGGTTCTACATGAAATGATAACATATTCTTTAACATGATGATAATGTAAACATGATGCTTTCACGGTACATGAAATGTAACAACACCCCGAATACGATTTTCCTTCACAGTACAGTTGCAAGCCAACAAAACCAACTTGCAATTCTACCGGCAAGAACCACACATGTGACTTGACCAAACTGATCTTGAAACCCTACTGGTCACACAACATGACCCAAACAAAAATTAAACCCTAACCCTAACAATTAGGGTTGCTTTTATTCAATTTTTAATTAATTTGAAATAAGCCCAAAAATAAACTTGTTCCAAATGACCTCAAAATTTTATGTAAGCTTCCTCATAACAAATTAGTGTACCAAAATAAATTTCATAATTTTTGGAGCTACACAGAGACCTACAAAAATTATGGAAATTGCATTTATCAATTAATTGACTAAATTTTTAAACATTAAAAATTTATTCAAATTTCAAGTTTCAAATTTTTAAACCATAATAGAGCATGTACAGAAGCTACACAAAATTTTCCAGAATTTTTAGAGCTATGATTATTTTCCTACAAATTTCCAAAGATTCAGCACTATTCAAAATCAGAAAATAACAAAAGGCACTATTCTCTCTCTTGGTCTCACTTACAGCCGGCCCCCACTTGTCATCTCCAACATCGGGCATTGACCGTGGCTGCGACGACGCTGACCGGCGCAAACTCGCCGACAATGAGCCCAACAGCGACGGCCAAAGTTCCAACACGTCCACGAGAACTAGACGCATCAATTAGTGGCACTTTGGAGGTTGATTACGGCATGGAATAAGGCTGACACCGACCATGGTGGACGCGGTGGCACGGCAGTGTTACGCCAGTGAAACAAGGCCGGTAACAGTGAAACAGAGAGTACAAGAAGCATCAGGGGCTCACCCTGGTCGTGTTGAAGCAACAAGCGGGATCGGAGAAGCTCTGGTGATGCGTTTCGACGGTGATCGGGATCACGGCGGAGCGGACCTCGTCGACGATGGAGTTCCGGCGACTGCAGTGGGCAAAACAGGTAGGCAAGAGTGGAATAAGCACTACAGCATCGAGGCGAAGCTATAGAGTCAACAATCAAGGGCAATGGCTCACCGGATGAGGCTGGCCACGGTGAATCGACGTTTCCGTTGAGGTCACCGGCCGCGAGGAAGATGAACGTGGACAACGAGCTCTCGGTGAACTCAGGCGGTAGCAATAGCTCGGTTGGATACGCGAGGAGCAGGCGGAACTAGAACACGACTTTTACGGGGCTTGCTTGCGCTGAGGAGATGTGAGAAGCTCGCCGGAGTTGAGACGGCGGCGTCGGAAAAGCAGAGGGAAGGAAGAAAAATGAACGGCGACGTCTGGGCTTTATAGCGCGGCCAGGAGCGCGCGGACTTGACACGCAGAGTGCTCCCCGTGCCAGTGCGAAGCCAAGGGCGGTCGCAGACGTGCCTGGAAGGCCGGAGAAAGGACGCCGGCGGTGGGGCGGTGGTCGGGCTACTGTTCCGAGAAATTACAGAATTGCCACTGAGTTCATTTTGCAAATTACTCTCAAATTTTCTAAAGAAGTTGAAAATCTCCAAAAATGAAAGTTTCTCAACTTTTCAAACTCTACAACTTTGCTTCAATGAACATTTTCAAATTCTGCCTCCATTTTGAAATTTGAATTTGGGGTGTATTTGAGTATTTGAATCATTTCGAAATTACTCCAAATTTTATATGTAAACTTTAAAAACTTTGAATACCAAAGTTGATCCTTATAAAATAAGCTTAAACTTTGCTTTTTGTCACAACCCCAAATTCCAAATGGATTTTGAATTAGTCAAAAGGGGCAAAAAGGACTTATGTGATTTGAATTTGAATTCAAATTTGATTTGTCTTCCTTTTACTTAAATTTTGATTTTTGACCGGTATCATGGCCCATTAGGGTTATTTGAGTCAAATGACACATGGCCTCACATGATCACATGAAATTTGACCCTTGTGGTCATGATCTTTATTTAGGGTTTTGAAACACATCACATGAAATAACAACATTATGAAGTAAAGCTTATTTAGTGAATGCATTCAAAATTTTCTACTCCATGAATGATTTGCAATGCATATGATGACATGTCAAATTTTAGTGCTAGGTCAAAACACCAGAGGTGTTACAGATAGGACCACGGCGAACTCGGCTCTGCAATCTACGGCGGCTAAGATCGAGCAGAGGTGGCTGGGTGCGAGCAATGGCGGCGGTGGAGCGACGGCGACACGGTGAAGGCCAAAACAGAGCGAGAAAAGAGGGAGATAAAGGGCTCTACAGGTTCGAGAACTCTACACGAAGCTCGGGGATGCTCTTACCATGATGGAGGAGCAGCTAAGCAACGCGGCGACGGCGGCTTCTTCTCGGCGAGATTTGGGTGGCGGCGCTAGGGCACAGGATCGCTTAGCAGCTCGGCGTCTTGTGCTCGGGTGGATGCGGGCGGCATGGCGCTCCTATTTAAGGGGGCTGGGACAAGGTGCGGTGGCGTGGGCAGCATGGACTCCGGCGGCAGTGGAAACAGAGTCCGGCTCGGCCTGGAGGTAGGAGACAGCGTTGACATGTGACCCCGGAATGACAGCGAGTGAAAGAGCGGGACCAGCCTGTTAGACAGAGAGAGAAGAGTGGCGCACGCTCTGCGCGTGGGCTTTGGCCTTGAGCTGGCCTGTCTCAGTGGGCCGCGCGAAAGGGAGAGGGGAGAGCGGAGCAGGCCAGGGGGAAAGGGAGAGCGGGCTGTGGGTGCTGCCAGCCCAGAAACAGAGAGGGGGGATGGGCCGCAAGGGGGAGGAGCAGGCCTTCGGGCCAAACTGAGAAGGGAAGGCTTCTTTTTTTCAAAGCTTATTTCAAATCCATTTAAAAAAAATTTGAATTGGTTTAAACTTTGAACCAAAACCACTCAGTACCAATAAACAAATGCACCTGTATGTGTCCAAAACAGTGTTGCTACACCTTATGGTGAATTTAAAAAAATATTATTTTTCTATGTTTCATGAGCACCAAAAATTCAAAATTAAATTATGTTAGCTCTATTTTCTAAGAAGCAAATTTTAGGGTGTTACACATAGTATTAAGGATTATGTTATCTGTCTGTTCAGTCCTATATTCCAATTCCTAGGAACATGATCTCCAGAATTGCTTACTAATTATCTGGCAGGTTATATGCAGGGATACGTGTTTTTTACAGTCATCATATCATCTTGATTGTTTCTCGCATTATAGCAGCTCTGATAACGTTCAGATGTTACTGATTTCAACTTTCCTTTCTGTAAAGTTATAAATCGTTCAAACGGAGTGGAAGTGTTAAGGTTAAAGCACATTATTATATAGAGATTTGTTCCAACCGTTGATCATAAAGAAAATTAATTATTTGTAGTTAAGGACACCTTAGTAATTTTATACTCTAGTCATTACCTTGAGAACTTGATGGAAATATAGACCAGCCGTCCGGGGCTCGCCACCACACACGTGCACCAAGGTTGCCATCGCCCTCATGCGAGGGCCTGCCTCTTCCCGCCTGCAAGATCTTTCCCATGCCGTGGATCGCTGCCAACGCGAGCAGCAAGCAGGGCTGGCCGCCCAGGGGTCACCGCCTCCCATCAATGAAGCCTACAGATCAGATATAAAGCTGCATTACAATCCCAATTCAGATTTAACATTCTCTTTCCCATCCAGTAGTACTAAGCCACATTTCATGATCGAACAGAACATGTTTGAACCTGGATTATTGTCCTACGTACCAAAACAATTAATCTGCTTATATTACAGTGGCCTCGACTTCCTTGTGGCCTGAGCGTTACCACAACAAGAGCTGGATTCGCTATTTGTCACGATGAGTAATACTTCAGAAGGGCCAGTAGGAATGTCTAAAGAAACCATACTTCACTGTTCTGCATGCAGTCAAAGAAGAATTAGAACCACAGAAATGATTGCACATAGAAATGAACCTCTCATCCCTGACTTCAGGTCGCTCACGCCTGACCGTACTCCCTCCGTCTCTAAAAAAGAGTCGCTATAAAAATCATGCTGGTCAAACTTTCTTAACTTAGACTAGGTTTGTAGTAAATACGTGCAACATTTATGGCCCCGTTCGCGTGCCCTTAAACCCGGCTTGATCCGCTTCTTTTTTCATCCGGAACAGTGTTTTTCTCTCACAAATTCCTCCATAATTCCTCCAAACCATCCAAATTCCTCCAAAACCATACTATCCGAACGGGCCTATATCTCCAAATAAGTTTATTATGAAAGTATATTCAACGATCTACCTAATGATACTAATAATGTAGCATACATATTAATATTTTGTTAAATACATTTGATCAAAGTTAAAAGTTGTTGATTTTTTGGAAGCGAGAATGACTCTTTTTTAGGGACGGAGGGAGTAGGAGAGGAAGCTAGGCGGTGAGTGGGTTGGCAGAGCCACTTCCACTGGGTCGTGCATGGAAGACGATGCATTGACGGGGTCAGCATGGTTGTAGCAAAAGAAGCATGGGCAAGCGTTGGAAGAGAGGGTGATAGGGTAGCGGCAGCCAGCGTGTAAGTGTGTTCAGTCAGAGCGTGGCTGACGGTGTCGAAACGTCGAACGACGCTGCCGAAGTCAAAGCAAATCCATCGCCCTAGCTTGGCTTCATTTCTGGGTAGTGGACATGCATGAGCCACTGTCGAGATGAGCAAGCAACTCCTAAATTACCATTGTATGTCCAGGGGGTTGCGGGCGTCCAGACACAAGCGTCTGCACCCCTGTTTCCCACATGTGCTCTCCGTTTCGTGTGCCTAGGTGGGGCCCGCGCTGCCTGGACGTCGCCCGCGCTGCCCGACCCTACGCGGGTACCGCTCGCGCCCCCTCCGGTTGTCACGTGCATGCACACAGGACCGTCTGCGCCCGCTTGACAACGCCCTAGTAGCATGCAGTTGCGGCAAGTGGGTCCCATTGCAACATATGCAACACTAGTCTATTTTGCAACATGTGCAACACTAGTCTATTTTTACAATATTCAGATAAAACACTTGCAACATATGTCCAAAACAACTAAAACACTTGCAACATACGTCTAAAACAATTGCAAAACACGTGAAAATATTTGAAAGTCATTGCAAACATGTGTAACATCCAAATAAAACACTTGCAACATTTGTGCAAAACATATGCAACGTCTAGATAAAACACTTGCAACATATATCTGAAAACAGATGAAACATTTAAAACAGACACTTGCAACATACGTGTATAGCCATTGCAATATATGCAATATTCAGATCTACTTTTGCAACATCCATATCAAACACACTTACAGCATACCTCTGAAAAATCTAAGGCACTTGAAACATATGCTTGCAACATGCTCTTTTAGCAAAACCTAGCAGGCGGGCGGGTAGAGTACTGCACATCAGGATCCCGCGTTAGGTCATGGTGGAGGAGGATGGCAGCAGGCGGCCGGCTACGCAGCCCCCGATGAGCGGCTGCGCTGCCCCGGTGATAGGGCGGATGTGGTGCCCCCGACAAGCGGTACCCCCGGTGGGCAGCAGCAGCGGTAGGATGGTTGTGGCCTCCAGCGTTGAGGTGCCCCCACGCTAGAGAAGGTCGTGGCGGGCGGGTGCCCTCCCCACCGCCCCACGCTGGGGAAGGCGAGCGGCAAGCGGGCAGCATGGTGGAGGCGCCGGCGGCAGTCGGATGTCAAGGTGTAGCGGTGGGGAATGCCGCGACGACCGTGCGAGATGGGGAAATGTCGCTGCCTTGTTTTTGGTGAAACTGTGAAGGAATGAAGGTAGAGGAGAGTAGGCCTGTTGGGCCGGTCCGTAGGCCCGGCAAGGTGTGTCCGAGTAGTCGGACACCCTCGCCAGAGCATTACCACTGTATCAGTTGAATCTAAATCGAAACCAAGTAAAATATGAGAGAGAAGCTTAGAGAATTTAGACTTCTGGAAAACTTGATTTTGCTAAGACAATTTACACCTTTGGATGGAGGGAGTACTTCATACTTTGTGGAAGAATTGGACTGAAATCCGTACTGTGGTCTGTTTGTCTTATGAACAATAGGCCACATTTGCTTCTTTAGTGAAATCTTGACAAAACGTTATGGTCATCCATGTTGGGCAGCACAAAAGAAGGGGTCTGGGTTTAAAATTAGGATTTTTAATCATATTGTCTTTAAAGCCCAAAACATGGCACCCAAGATTGACTCCTTAGATGAAAAAAACTGGTTGCAAAGAAATCACGCCAAAGACACACTTAATAATGTTTATTCCTTCAAAACAAATTAAGTTATTTTCTTTGGCGTATACAATTCCTATTGAATACATGGACACACTTGCTGGTAACCACAAAAGCATCTCCAGCAGACTACCGGAACACACTACCTGTGGGAGTTATGATCCCTAGGTATCTCGAGGCATCGTCTAGCCGACAGGCCGGGTGGCCCATGATACCAAAAGCCAAGCTTGAGCCCAAACAACCAAGGCCAAGCTAAGCTAAGCGGACCAGGCCAACCGCTGAGGCCGGGGTCGACCACGACCCCTCCCTTTTGCCTTAGCCGCATGCTATGCAGCAGTTCATGACCTCTCGTCATCTCGACCCCCAGGAAGGGGCGGGAGCGACCAAGCCGACCACGTGCGCCTGCTCTGACAAGAGTAGCCACGCCGCACTGACCCTGTAAGGACTGACGGGACAGCGGTCACCTCAGTTCGGTCAGATGCCATCCTAGCGCCACACAGCAGAGACAAGACAACAACACCAAGCAGTGACGGTAGGTACGGAGAACCACTGTCCAGATATGGTCCGACTAGATGTTTGTACGATCCCACCCACTACAGGATGGGATCCACGACGATGGCCTTACCTAGAGGACATCCAAGCCAACGCGGGCCACGACCCCAGAGCTCGGGATCGTGGCCACCAACTCCACAAGCAGCAAGACGATCGGTGATCTAGGGGTAGCTACCTACACCCATACGATGCCCCCGGATGATCAGGAGGTGAAGACAAAGACCACGGCAAGACCACGTCGCGCAGTACGGCTAGGGAAACACCACCGTGCCCACAGTGCCACCATGACAGGCACTGTGGCACCACGTCACACCATTCCGCGACATGAGCACAAGACCATGATGATAGCCACGCCAAGCATGCACCACAAGATGGCGTTACTTGCAAGCCAAGTTAGCTAGGCCCCCTCCCTCAGGCTCACAACCCTTCGGTCGGGAGAACCTCCTTCTTTGTATGAAACCTGGCCCCAAACTCTATATAAGGGCAGCCAGAGCCTCCATTCGAGGCATCCTCTATCATTCTCCATTCTCATCGGACTCTCGATACTATCATTTGGGCAGTCCATCTCCTACCTCTAGCTCCATCTCCTACCTCTTCCACCATTCTTGCACCCCCCGTTATCAGAACTTCAAAGCATTCAAGAGAGGAACACGTAATGTAACACTCTTGGTGTTACACCGTAAATCATTACTAAAACATGTCATGAGCATCATGTTGACGTGTTAATGCATGTAATAAAGTGTGTAGATCAATTTCTGTAACTCGAAACGATCAACTAGAATGCGAAACGAAAGTTGATTCGATAGTCATGTTATATTACTTAGGGTTTAAAACCATTTTTTATTAAGCAAAAATGCTATAGAACATATATGGGTCACCTTAATAAAGTTGGAAGTACAAACTTTGTAGATGACAGTGAAATACTTGCGGTCAAAAAATAATGTTACTAGCTGGTATTTCTAATACTCTAGAAACAGAACTTGAAATCAAATTCAGCTCAAAAACTTAGAAATTTTCAAGTCTGCCAACAGTTAAACACTGCTATGTTTAGCAATTTATTGTGAGAGATTAGGTTAAGGAGTGGTGTAGTGTTATAGCTCGATTTGGTACTCTCATGTGCTATCTTGAGTATGGTGAAGACGGTTTAGGTTTAGGAGCAACCATTTGATCGTGTTGAGCGCTTTAAAATTCATGTGTATCACGTTTCGAGCTGGTTGGCCGCAATCACCGCACTTAGGCACTCGGCGTCACCGCATTGGTCACGTGTGTGTGTGCACGCGCTGCCATGCATAGCCGGCCGTGGCCACCTCTGGCCTAGCCAGGTCTCGGCTGTCGCTGGTCCCACCGCGCGCACCACGACGGAGCTAATGCTGCTACCGATAGCCCCGCATGCGCCGCGATGGAGCTACTGCTGCTGCTGATAGCCCCGCACACGCCGCGACGGAGCCGCTGCCGGCGCCATCAACTCGTCGTCTCGTCTGCACCGCCGACCTGCCTTGCGTCGCGACGCTGTCGCTACCGACGCCACTGTGACGCTATGCTGCTTGCTACTTGCCTTGTCCTAGTTCGCACGTGGGCTGCCCCGTGCCGTCGTCCCGCCTTAATGGTGTTGTGGCCGTGCCTGCCGCGCCCCCACCTACCTTCCCATGCGTGCACGTGGTTTGGTCACAGTGTCTGTAGCGGGTGCGCAGACATCGCCTTAAGTCCGATCGGCCACGTCCCGCTAAGGTGTGGACGAGCCGAACCCACTGTCGCGCCCCGTCTCTCTCTCCCTCTATTTTCCACTACCGTTGGGTCGCGTCACGGTGAGCTAGAGAGCGAGCACCTCTCATCAATTTCTTGTGCTTTGTGTCTCTGCCCTCACATCTCCTCTCCAGCCGACCCCACCCCGCCTTGACTCGTGTCACGCCGAGCTCTAATTTTGGAGATTTGCCACCACCATGCCATTAAGGCCCATCGTCGCCCACGTCATGGCCAGTCTCCACCACTTCACCCCATGCCAATTCCTCTACACCACCAGCTCGCCTTGGCTCCCTCTTCGTCAAGCGCATGCTAGTCGTAGATCTAGTGCCGCCTGCTGGCCGCTAACGCGGTAGTGCCTTTGCAGTCCACCATTCACCTCACTGCATGCACATGGCCAGCCTCGCTCGGGCCATCTCCGGCGGAGTCAGCTTCTCGGTAGGGTCGCTGGTGAGTTGTCATTGCTCACCCGTTACCCCTACCACCTTGTTGTTGCTGTGGCTCACCTGAACGCCGTCACCATTGTTGTAGGGTGCTCGTCATTGTGGAGAGGTCCTTCTATGGCATCCCAACTCGTGCAACCGCCGCCCATTGTCTCGCGTTGAACCCTAGGTGAGCGTCAGCCTCGTAGATAGGTCAGCGTGGGTCTAGTCTGGGCGGAGTAAGCGCTAGTGCCACCGCTCGCCATGCCGACGTGTGCAGGGATGGTCGAGGGCCTTGCCATTGTAAAGAGAAGAAAGATCCGAGGGTTTCATTACAAAGTCGCTGTCTGTAGAAATAGTAATGTGGATTGCGGGTTGTTTTGCTCATAGTCCAGGGGTGTTTTTGCAAGAGTACCAGCGCGCGTGGCCTTCCTCGCCGTGGGCTGCCTCCACGCGTGGGCCGCGCCGCTCCGCGCCTATGGGCCACCATGCGCTCGTGCGCGCGCACGTTGCGTCACGTGGGCCGAGTGGGCCGAAATCAATTTAGCTTTTTCGAGGAGAATAGAAATAGCTTTTCATTTGTTTTTCTAAGCTGAACTTTGGTAATTAATATAAAATCATGTAGGTATCCAAAAATTGTGAAACCAATTTTGTTAAGTTCCTAAAATTGTGCTCTATCTGTTAGTATATTTAGTTCATATATATACTTGTTGATACCAGGATCTATTAAATCATTTGAGAGTGCTTAATATTATTAGGTAAAAAATTGTAGGAATTTTTGTGGCAAAATGGTGATAGCTTTAGCTTTGAAAATTTTACAGTAGCTTCATGGTATTATTATTATGTGCTCATTATAATTTCTGTAGCTTTAGAATAGACTTAACATAAGGGTAGTTAAATGCTCTTTGTTTCAAATATACAAATCATTAGTAGAAATAGAGAGATATCCTTCATTTGTAAAGCTAGGTGTTTCTTAGTTGAACCCAACACTTTATTTGATGAAAATGATAAGTAGTTAGTATCTTAACCATTAGAGCTAACTTAGTGGCTTAGTAGATGTATTCTTATTTTAAGAATTGCTGTTGCTAAAATGCTAAGTGTTAAATCATCATCACATGCATGTAGAGAATGAGTTGGCGGAGATCATGACCAGCGGAGATCATGAGTTCAAGGAGGTGATCGAGGAGTACGGGGAGGAGATCCTCATGTAGGAGGAGGTCCCGAAGCCACCACTGACTGACTGAGCTAACACCGCACCTGCCCAAGGCAAGCCCCAGTGCATAACCCTTATTTTGAATGATCACTAGATATATATATGTGATGTGCATTTATGTTATAGGATTTATATTGAAACTACATGCATAGATGTACCTACCCAGGAGTCCTACTAGCATAGGGCGAGTAGCTGCTATGCTTAGGCTATCGGTGGCATGGGTAACCTACCGTTACTCACAATAGGTGATTATTATTGTCACTCTCATGATAAAATGGTGAAAGGAAATGGAGACCGGACAGGGATATGGTATGGGTATTGGTGGGTGTAAGAGGTTGTGTCCCGCGGCCAACGGGGCATAGCTTGGTTATACTGTTTTCTCTATCCGTGTCGGTTGAGGACCGACCGTTGCATTAGATTCTAGTCAGGTCATAGACTTATTATCCTGAGCACATAATTGTTTATGGGAGCAGGAAAGGCTCGATGCTCTCTTGTCACGGGTTTCGGCTCTTTCTAGACCGACTGATTGGAGGTGGGGATGGTGGAGGTCTAAGCACCACACTGAGTCTAGGACTCAGGAGTGGGGGCTTGGAGTCTTAGTTTGGACGGGGACCTGGACCCCTTGATGGGAGAGTGGTGGGTTGGTCCTGCTTGTGCCTGGGGTACAAGCGGGGCATGTGTTTCAGGGTACCCAGCTGGGTTACATTGATTCACGAATCATCGTGTAATACGGTATGACTTGTCTATGATCTAGCACCATAGTAAGAACTGGAAGATGAAAGATGGTGAAATGGATCTGATTGCTCAACTCTTACTTGAAAGTAGAATAGGTGCTTACATAGAATGGTTAGCTAATGAACTAATCATGACTGCTAATAAAACACATACATAAGGATTCACTACTAGTATTGCTTTTTACAAAAAGAAAACCTAGCAAACCATAAAGCTTATCATATCCTTTGGAGTCGAGAAATTATTCCTACTAGTCGGGTAAGTCTTGCGAGTACATTGTGTACTCAGGGTTTATTTACCCCTATTGCAGGTGCAGCTTGAGGATTAGTTGTTGTGTGGAGGATTCTTCTGGTGGGCACAAACGGACCCTTGTATCTTATCGTTAGATGTTTATTGTAATTCCGCTGTTTAAATTCTGCACTCTGAACTTGGTATTGTAATAATGTATTTCTAAGAACTCTTGTTGGATGAAATGGACTAAGAATTGTAAACTCATTCTCATTATTGGATCCTAGAGGAAAAACGTGGATTGTTCGAGTTCTCCCTTAGGGTGTTGCTCGACGGGACCGTCCGATATAGCTTGCTTTCGGGGTGCTTAGTGTCTGGTGGAAGACGAGCACCTCCGAAGGTGTGTTATTTCGGGTGGTTCGGCCACACGCACTCGATCATCTCTGAGACTGGATGTAGGGCTCCAGTCTGAACCAGTATAAATCCTCGTATCTTTGGGATGCTACCATCATATTCATAGAGCAGTGGGACATTTGTATAAATTTACTAGTCCGGTTTACAAAACACTGATAGTTGATGCACCAGGTAGGGGAAGTTGCGTACTCTCGATTGTTGAAGGAAGCAATGGTTCCTTGCACCTACTTTAGAACTGCTCTTGGTGCGGCCCCCAACGGCTGCATCTGCTTTGGAAGCCTTGAGTTTGCCGACATCGATGGGCCAGCACCCGTTGATGGTCTTCTCCCTAGCCTACCCCTGCACTTCGGGACCTAGACTTCATAGCTAACCACATGGGCCAGCTAGGCCTCAGTGAAGGGAATATGGCCTCACTGCACATCCCGATGCTCGACCATAGATTGGGCCTCGCCAGTCCCATGATCATCAATCCTGATGCGCTAGCATGCAGGATTGATACCTATCTCAGGGTAAATCTCGAGCCAGAGCTGAGCCAATGCATTTTCTATGTGTTGGCGAATGCTTTCGCCTAGCTCTCTAGGAGCGGGCCCATGCCACCAGAGGCCGAATTCTAGAACCCAAACACCACACTGCCCTCCGAAATGAGGGACGCAATCACGCTCTCGAGCGGGACCTGGCCAGGTGCAACGATCATGCGATGATGCTAGATTCTTCTGGGTTTGTGGGGATGATGGAGTGGGATCCTAAGTCCATATACAATCTCCTGACGATGACCCCAGGGAACACGGATTTTGAGTCTGATTTCGAGGGGAGCTGTCATCCACTAAGAGAAAGCAACATGTTGCACCGCTCAAAGGATGGGGCAGCATCGACAGGAGGCACGAAGGATGATGCTTATCCAATTCCACGCACCCCCAGGAACAGGAGGAGTATGACCAGGAGCGCTTGGAATGAGCCATGGTCCATGAAGCCGAGCAGGATGATTAACGCCATGACGACGGATGCCCTGGCATGCAACACCTCGATGCCGAAGGCGCGTGGGCGCGGGCATGCCACGTGTACGATCAGATCTAGTAGGGTGGAAGGAAGACACCCGTCTTCCCTCGGGCTAACCAGAACATCACGGCGACCACCATGATCATGCGGATGGCCCCTGGACTCTCGACCAACAAAGGGAAACGTGTTCACCAGGAGTTGCAAGACCTGCTAGAACTGCAGCGGTGTTGATGGTCACTAACATCAATTATAAACCATCAACATAACATGCATTTATATTTAATTGCATCACCAAACATAAGTATAGGGGTTTAAACTCATGAATTCCAGGAGCTTTGGTAAATATGTGTATGCCGGAGGATTTATCTAGAAAATAGCTCTCGGGACCACTGTCATACACTCCAAACAAGCAAACCGACGGCAACAAATGATTCAACCCGCGAAAACTGTGAAAGACAACTCTAGAAGGTTCCAGAAGACACCACGCCGAAGCTTGGGCCAAACGGCCATGAAAGTGGGCCGGCCGGCCCTGCCCATATGCCGACTAGCCCACCACAGAGCCCGCTCGCCCTTAGCCGCTTCCTACTCCTTTCTACGATATACATCATTGATTTTAAGTTGGTTTTAGGTTGGTTTATCCAACGGTGGTCGAGGGAGTTGATGCGGATCAATGATGTGGTGATTCCTTGCCCCCTACTCCACCTCGATTCCTTGCCCCCTACTCCACCTTGATTCCTTGCCCCCTACTCTACCTCGGCCTATATATAGCAGCCCCTACCCCCTCCCTAGAGCTATCCTTGAAACCCTAATTCATATCCTCCTCGTTAGGATCAGAGCTAGCTCTCAAGATGTAGAAGTAGAATAGCTCTAGTTGAGAGTTAGGGAGAGTTCAGCTATGCTCAGATTCTGGAGAAATCTTCGGAGGTCGGGTATATCTTTGTATCTCAACTTTGTAAGACTTATGCTTTAATGTATTTATTTTCTCTATCTACTTTTATGCCTTTCATGTGTATGGTTAGTATAGTTATCATACCTTAGCAAGGGATCTCCGGCTCGCATCGCGTGGTTTAGTTATCATATGTGAGTAGAGTAGTAATCTAAAGTATAGACATGGTGTCTAGACTATAGGTTACCTGAGATTGTGCTCAATCCTACGGTTAGTTGTGGTAGCCCCAGGGGTGACAGCTCTGTTAGGCCATTGTAATCCACCACGTTAGGATTGATGTTCATAGAGCTTTAGGCAGCCTTCCCCCAACTACACTTTCTCATCCCCCTCGAGAATTGGAAAGGTACTGTTGCTCCAAAATGTTATCGTGTATGATCGCTATATTTACCCATGATTAGTTATACCTTATAGAACCAAAGTAATAGAAAAGTATTTAGAAACCTTGAACTCACATGTTGTCCTCTCAACTTAGCTGGACTACTCATTTATTATGTAATTCTCTTAAGCGTGAGTCATTATTCATAACTCTTATCACAAACAACACTTACCCCCACTTTAGTTAGTTAGTATACTAGTTAGTAGATACATGATGGTGAATTATCAACTTCTTTAACCATTGTTTCCCTATGGATAAATATGATACTCTGGAATACTCCCGGGTGAAAGCTACAACGATATTCGTGCGCTTGTGGATTTATCTGTGTGGGGGTATTAACCCCTATACCCTTACGGCTAAGCTTGGGTTGGCCTGGATCGATAGGTTCAGTCCACCTGAAGGATGACGTGCGGCCCAGTTAACCTGATCGGAGTCCCGCACAAGGAATCAAGACGGATTTGGCGACCAAGCAGGATCCTGGTCGATTAGAATAGGAATCCTTATCCGGCCACATATGGCAATTGTAACCGACTAGGATTAGTTTCCAGATCTGTAACCCTGCCCCCTGGACTATATAAGGCGGGCAGGGGACCCCTCTAAAAATTATCTCTCATTGACATACAGCAATACAAATCAGACGCAGGACGTAGGTATTACGCCTTCTTGGCGGCCGAACCTGGATAAAACCTCGTGTCTGTCTTGCGTCACCGTCTTGTTTGGGACTTGCGCACCTGTCTGCCGATAATCTACTACCTTGGGCATACCCCTAGGTAGACTGCCGACCATATTTCGTCGACAGTGGCGCGCCAGGTAGGGGGAGTGCGTACTGCTCTCCAAGCGAACAAGATGGTCATCATCTCCGGCTCCATGGCTACGCCCGACGGCCTCACGTTCACCATCGGCCAGATCACTTGGACCACCGGCCCTGACGTCTCCATCACCATGACCGAGGCGTGTATTCAACCCGCGCCGACGACTACTTCACCTGCATCGGCTACGGTTCCGACCACGGTGAATACGGCTCCGACCACGGTGAATACGGCTCCGACCACGGTGAACACGGCTCTGACCACGACGAACACGGCCTCGACCACGATGGATCTGGCTCCGACCACGGTACATCGGGCTCCGACCACGCCTACAGCCACGCCGACAACCCGTCATCCGCTTCCCCGCTACGGAGGGAAGCAGATCGACGACACCGACCTGCTCGACTCCATCGATCGGGTAACAGCTCCCCACAACAGATCTATCCGACCAGCTCGGGCCAGTCGTCCTGCACGGCTTGGAACAGATCTTGTGGTCGTATCTACTCCTGAGGGGCGCTCCGCTCGTCGCCAGCCAGCCTTCGCGACGGGCCTCCGACTCTGCGAGTACGAAGTCCCGACGGAGAACCACCAGGTCCAGCCCTACGGCCTGCGAAACGCCGCCTTCAGCTACGCGTGCAACCTACGACGCCGTTTGGATCTATGTCCTACACACCGATCTTGTCCGAAGCCATGCAACATCGTCAACATGGTCCGGATTGAAGATTATCAAGAAGGGTCTGTCCACACAGTCCGAGAGGGTGACTCCAGCTCCTCATCCGGCATCGCATCCAACGCATCTGTCCACACCGAGTTTCAGCGTCACGAAGATGAAGGCGTCAAATACGATCTGGATCTACCAGACCACGCCCCGGGTTTCCCCCAATTTCCATCTTTCCCGCCAAGACGAGGGGATTTGATCCATGTCGTCAGCAACGACGAGCCGCCAGCAGTTGGCGAAACAGAACAAGAAAAGACTGCACGCGAAGCACGCAACATTGACCGGTTTAATCGTCGGCAAATCGAAGCTGAAGCAGACCAGGAGGCACGGCGCATAAGGATCCAACCATGCGACCTCAACAATGCTTTCGACAGGGTGGGGGACAAACAAGTCTTCAAGACCCCAAGCGCCAACGTAGCCGTTGCCATGGCGACAATGCAGCGGCTGCCCAACACTCCAGAAACCCAAGCAGTCCGTGATGAAATACAAGCATATCTGACGGCTGCTATGGCCCAGACCGCTGAGATGAATCAAGCCCGGGCCCCATCCGTTTCGGTGGAATCAAGCCACAGCCGCCAATACTCAAGTCGCTCACAGCCGCTCAACCGACGTGGCTCGCGCAACAACGACCCGTCGGACAATCGTCAAGGCGGAAGCGGTGGTCATGATGGTGGTCGGGACGAAAACCGTCGCCGAGAGGATAACCGTCACGACGTTCGAGGTGACAACCGCCGGGATAACCGCGACAATCGCCGTGATAACCGCGGTGGTCGTGATGGCTATCGGGATCGCCGCGACGGCAATAACGATCTTCGCCATTACCTCGGCGGACGTGATCTGCGTGCTCGCATCAACCAGAGAGCCAACGATCGTGCATCCCATGAAAGCTATCGCCGTATGGAGTATGACACCGCCCACGGCCCTCCGGGTCTGAAGCAGTTCACTCCACACCTTCGCCAAGTCATATGGCCCAAGAATTTCAAGCTCGAGAAACTTCAGAAGTACGACGGCAAGGAAAACCCCGAATTATGGGTCATGCTCTACGAAACCGCGTGCCGATCAGCCATGGCTGACGAGCACGTTATGTCTAACTACTTCCCAGTTGCCGTTGGTCACGCAGGTCACCAATGGCTAGTCAGCTTGCCGGCAAACTGTTTTGACTCTTGGCAGGAGCTCAAGCAGGCCTTCATCGACAATTTCATCGCTACTTGTGAACAACCCGGCAACAAGTACGATCTGCAACGGATCCGAGATCGGAAAGACGAACCACTGCGCGAATACGTTCGGCGTTTCTCGGAGATGCGCATCAAGGTCCCATCAATCTCCGACAACGAAGCAATCGAGGCTTTCGTCACCGGCCTCCGTTTCCACGACGCCCTAAGGGACAAGCTCCTCCGGAAAAGACCTGAGTCAGTCACAGCGCTCTTGGCCACCGCTAAGAAATACGCGGACGCTGACGACGCTAAAAAGATAATCGTCGAAGAAGAAGCAAGGATCCCACGCTCCGACCACCCTCCACGCCGCGACGATTACCGCGGCAACCGTAGTCGGAACGACAATTTTGACCGCCGCAACCAGCGCAACGACTCCAGCGACCACCGTGATCAACGTAATCAGCGCGCAACCGCCGTGACGATTACAGGAGCAAGCGTGCTCGGGAAGACGACGGCGAGGTCAATACGGTGAAAAAGGGCGGCGGACGTCGTAACTACGAGGACGACTACGCCAAAGCATTGAAGGGCCCCTGCCAGCTCCATCCCAAGTCGAACCATACCATGGAGAATTGTCGCGTCCTCAAGACTATCTACACGCGCCAACAGGCTCCGGATATTTCCGACAAGCCTAATGACGTAAGGGAACAGCGCAACGAGGACAACGACGACGATGATGCAGATCCTCGTCATAAATACGTCAAGCCGACTGATCGCGTGCACACCATCATCGGCGGCAAGGTGTCCATCGAGACCAAACGAGAACGCAAGCTGCTTTCCCGCCACCGCTTGAAGCGTGGCAAAAACGACAACCTTCTCACCGATCCGCGGCTTCCTCCGTGGTCCCACCGTGAAATCTACTTCAGCGGGAAGGACCAATGGGCCGCCATACCCGAGCCAGGCGTTTTCCCTGGTCCTCGATCCTTGTATCAACAAGGTTCAGATTCGACAGTAATTGATTGATTGGCGGCGGCTCCATTGATATCTTGTTCAAAACAGCCTGCCCGCTCTGAAAATAGCCCAGCGGACTGAAGCCGTCGAGGCACACGATTACAGGGCGTTCTCTCCCGACGAGCTCCACACCTCTCGGGCGAGATCACGCTACTGTGCGATTTGGGACTCCGGACCACTTCCGCACCGACTACGTCAACCGTGGTCGCCGATTTCGACGGCACCTACCATGCTATTCTTGGTCGACCGTCGCTCACCAAGTTCATGGCCATACCTCATTACAGGTATCTGGTGCTCAAAATGCCTACTGAGAAAGGAGTTTTAACCCTCAGGGGCAATGTATACGCAGCTTATACCTGCGAGGACGACAGCTTCAAAATAGCAGAGGCCCATGACCTCTCTATTCGCATGGCCGAGACCATGCTCGACGCTAAGAAGACCACGGCCGACCACTTGGAGATCCCAGAGCTCGAGGCTCCGCGCAGAAGAACATCGAGATCCAAGGAGCACAAGGCGATCCAATGGTCGAGGCGATCCCAAAGACAACGGCCCTCATCGGGGCCAACTGGATCCCAAATAGGAAGACGCTTCGTCGAGGTTCTTGAGGGGCAACGTGGGCGTGTTCGCATGGAAACCTTCCGACATGCCCGGTGTACCTCGGGACTTGATTGAGCACTCCTTAAATGTCAACAGCAAAGCCAAACCAATCAAGCAGAAGCTACGACGGTTCGCTCGCGACAAAAAGGAGGCGATTAGGGTAGAAGTTACACGGCTTTTGGCAGCCGGATTTATCAAAGAAGTGTATCATCCGGAATGGTTAGCCAACCCGGTTCTTGTACGCAAAAAGAATAATGAATGGAGAATGTGCGTTGATTACACTGATCTCAACAAACACTGCCCTAAGGACCCCTTTGGCTTACCTCGCATAGACGAAGTCGTAGATTCAACCGCCGGTTGTGAGCTGCTTTCCTTTCTCGATTGCTACTCTGGTTATCACCAGATCGCTCTCAAAAAGGACGACCAGATCAAGACGTCTTTCATCACGCCTTTCGGCGCCTACTGCTACACGACTATGTCGTTCGGGCTCAAAAACGCCGGTGCTACCTACCAACACGCTATACAGGCCTGCCTCAACGACGAGATAAAAGACGGCCTCGTCGAGGCTTACGTCGACGATGTAGTAGTTGTCAAAACCAAGGAAGCACATACCCTTGTTGACAATCTGAACGCACCTTTGCAGCCCTTAATACGTTCCAATGGAAATTAAACCCAAAGAAGTGCATCTTTGGTGTCCCTTCCGCATATTGCTCGCAACGGCGTCGTTCGATTCTGACATCGCCTAACCCGGAGAAAGTCAAAGCTGTCTTAGACATGAAGCCCCCAAAAAAGGTGAAGGATGTCCGAGCTCACCGGTACGCATGGCTGCTCTAAGCCGTTTCATATCAAGATTAGGAGAAAAAGGACTCCCGTTCTTCAAACCGCTCAAATCGTCCAGAGAAGTTTGAGTGGTGGGAGGAAGCGATCTTGCCTTTACGCAGCTAAAACAATACCTCACGTCACCTCCGGTACTTTCACGCTCCCGGAGAAAGGCGAAACTCTCCTACTTTACATTGCGGCAACCGATCGGGTGGTTTCCACTACAATGGTGGTCGGCCTTGACGAGTCGGGCCACGCCTACAAGGTCTGATGACCAATTTATTTCATCAGTGAGGTACTCAACGAATCCAAGACCAGGTACCCACAGATTCAGAAACTGCTCTACGCCATACTGATAACATCCCGAAAGTTGAGACATTACTTCGACGGATATCGTGTGGTGGTCATGACCGAGTATCCTTTGGGGGACATCATTCGCAATAAGGATGCGAACGGGCGCATCGTCAAATGGGCAATGGAGCTATGCCCCTTTTCCTTGGAATTTGCAAGTCGTACTACAATAAAGTCTCAGGCACTCGTCGATTTCATCGTCGAGTGGACAGACTTAAGCACGCCTGCCTCTCCGAGATCCGACGAATATTGGACGATGTACTTCGACGGTTCTCTCAACATTGACGGTGCGGGAGCAGGGGTTCTTTTTGTATCACCATCCAAGGAGCAGCTCCGTGACGTCCTCGAGATTTATTTCCCAAATCTAATAATGCCGCCGTATGAAGCATGCCCGCATGGCCTACGCATTGCGGTTGAGCTTGGAGTTAAACGTCTCTATGTCTACGGAGATTCGGCTCTGGTCATCAACCAACTCAACAAGGACTGGGACACGACCAGTGAAAAGATGGACGCATATTGCAAATCGATAAGAAAGCTGGAAGGCAGATTCTATGGCATCGAGTACATACACGTGGTCCGGGACAAGAACCAGGCAGCGGATGCGTTGTCAAAGTTAGGATCATCCCGAGCCAAAATCCCACATGGCGTATTCGTCCAAGACCTGCTCACGCCTTCCATTGAAGACAAAGATTCAACAACCGACAAAGTTTCAGACCAGCAATTAGTGGCTACGGTTCCGGCGCCGCGCACAACCGAGCAGCCGCCCGACCACTCATGAGCCGGATGGAGAACACCTTTTATCAAGTACTTAACAGACGGTAGCGGTTATATCGATCGAATAAAAATGAACGCTGATGCGTCGTAGTAAGCGATGATCGCTCGTCGATGGCAAGTTGTGGCGCAAAAAACGCTAAGGAGGAAATCTTGATGAAGTGTATAACCCAGAAGAAGGCAAGCATCTCCTAGACCAAATCCACTCTGGCTCTACTGCGGCAACCACGCGACCTCAAGAACACTTTGGTCGGTAAGGCTTTCCGGGCGGGTTTTATTGGCCGTCGGCGATCGGCCGACGCAGAAAAGCTAGTCCGCCATTTGTGAAGGTTGTCGGTTCTTCTCAAGAGAATCCATGTACCAACACATGAGATCCAGACGATTCCACCCTCTTGGCCCTTCGCATCTTTGGGGAATTTGGACATGATCGGGCCTTTCAAACCAGCTCTCGGAAATTTACATGCGTCTTCGTACTAATTGATAAGTTTTCTAAGTGGATAGAATACATGCCTCTGATACAGGCATCCTCGAGAGAAAGTCATCACATTCCTCGACCAGGTCATCCACCGTTTGGCGTGCCCATGACATCATTCTTGATCTGGTACTCGGTTCACCGAACGCTTTTTGGGACTTCTGCGATGAAAGGAGCATAGTTGTAAAATACGTCTCGGTGGCGCACCCTAGAGCTAATGGACAGGTCGAAAGGGCAAATGGCATGATCTTGGGCGCATTGAAGAAGAGGATGTATAGAAAACGATAAAGCTCCTAGAAGATGGCTCAAGGAGTTACCACCGTTGTCCAGGGCCTCCGAACTCAGCCAGTCGTAACACCGGCGTCTCACCATACTTTATGGTTTACGGTCTTGAGGCGGTCCTCCCACCGAGATAGCTTTCAGATCAAGACGGGTAGAGAACTTCGACGAAGGCAAGGCCGGCGGCATCACGGGAGCTAGAAGTCAATAGCGCAGAAGAAAAAAGGCTTGATTCTTGCGTCTGAACGGCCAAATACCTTCTTTGTTTTGGCGCAGTACTACAACAAGAACGTTAAAGAAGCGTTTCTTTGTGGTGGAGACTTAGTCCTGAAGTGGAAGACGAACCAGCCGGTGTCCACAAACTCGCAACCCCATGGGAGGGACCCTTCATGATCAAGGAAGTCACACGCCCAACGTCTTACAGGTTAGCTCATCTAGACGGCACGGACGTACCGAACTCATGGCACATCGACAAGCTTAGACGCTTCTATGCTTAACCACTGAGATATGTACTCCACTTGTATTTTCGATTTACTTTACTAAAGCAACTATGATTTCTCCGACCACTCATGTGTCACTCCAATTTTTATAATTATTCTAACTTAAGCCAGTACAAGCCGACCACCACTCCTTCTACGGTTTTCGGAGCAGGCCCTGTCTCCGATTCCTCCCAACACGTGCACGGGATCTGTTCTCTCGTTATGGGGTGATCGGCGGAGTCCCCCAGGTTTGACTTGTCTGCGACCACGTGTGCACAGTCATAGTACCTCATACTCCGACCACATGCCGGCCCAATGCACAAAACTTTCAGGGTGACGTGTCGAGCAAAACGGTACAACTAAACAGAACGTTAACACGTTCCCACTTAGTTACACCAACAAAAAATTTCAAGCTTAAAGTGTGTTTTGTATAAAACAAACAAGCTTATAATGATATACAGTTACGTTATTACAAGCTTGCCTGAAAAGGCTCAAGTTTACAATAACACAACTATGTCCTCCTTCTACAGCTCTAAGCCTATTACATTTGGCTGGTCGGGGCGCATGGCGTTTACTGCCCGCCGCCTCTGATACCCTACTCGAGTCTCGGGGACTCTAGGGCTGGTCAAGCTGAAGGGGATGGCCCCGCCGGTGCCTGGCTGGTCGAGACCGCAGGCTTCGTTGGTTGGCTTGCAGCTGATGGCATTTCCAGCTGGCTTGTCGATGGCATACCCTGCACAGGTGATGTCCCACCTCCGCACAGGCTAATATCGCCAATTATCTTTGACGACAATTCCAGCTGGGCCGTCCGAAGCTCTTCGGCCTTGTTTGGGTCTATCTCCTTCGGGTACCCAGCCTCCAAGCGTTCGAGGTTGATCAGAGGGTAGTGAGCACGCACCATGCTTAGCACATGGGCACCCGTGTACTCACCCGCCTCCTTCACGAAGTCTTGGAACCATCCCCATGCTTGCTTGCATCTCTCGACCAGTCCGAGCTGACGCGTCCTTAGCTCTACCTCTGTGAGCGCCGGGTCGATAAGGTCGAGGACGGGCACAATGCCAGTTGCCATTTCTTGGCACCGTTTGCTCCACATGTCCCGCTCCTCGGTGGCCTTAAGGCATTGCGTTTTCCAGTCGTCACGCTCCTTGATCGCGGCCTCAAGGTGCCTCTTGGCGTTGACTTTCAAAACTGAAAACAGTACAAGATATCAAACGTGATGACACGACAAGGCCATGAGGGTAATTGAATGAGAAAGGTGGTCTGGAGTGCTTACCTTTCAGGTTGTCCTTCATTCTGTCAGTGTGGTCTTGGAGTTCGATTGGGCGGCGTGCCGATTTCTCGTTGTCCTCCTTGAGCGACCACATTCTCAAGTGCACGATCGTTCTCCCCCTTGAGGCGGGTCACTTCACTTCTTCTAAACTCATTCATTACAGCTATTATCGTCAAGAACAAAATAACACAAGTCCCGCACTTGCTGTAATCACGGTGAACACTTACCTGCTTTTCTCCTGCTCTTTGTTTCGAGCTGACCGACCCGAGCTTTGGTTACATGCTTCTTGGTCTTTTCTCTCTGGTCGGCGGCTTCAAGTTGGCGTCGTGGCGATCCACTTCACCGTCGACTCCTTATTGGTCATCATGATTCCTTCTATCTGGTCGAAGCACCTTTTTCGGTATCTTGCGCTTTCATCAAGTCCCGCGCACACGAGACAAGTTACGTCGAGACAGTTCGACTACACAGCAGGTCAACGACTAAAGCCAAATATACCGGACTTCATCACCGGGCGCTAGCGCCCGTTAACTCTTACGGTCTCTTCGATCTCTGGATTTCCTCGTGCATGACCCATTCGTCGTTTCGAAGCGCGACACATATACATGTTGTCGCCTATCTTGGGGACGGCCCAGGACTTCTTCCACTTCATCCTCTTCAGTTTCCTGTTTGGGAGGCGGCACTGGTCCGGGATTCGCAGACTCCACGCTCACCAGAACTTTCCCACGAGCTGTCGCATCGGCAACCATGTTCCGGGCAACTTCGCTGCTGCCCTTGGTTAGATCCAGCTCCCTGGGCGCCGTGGTATCCGCCTCATCAGTGTTCGTGCTTCGAGCACTTGTATTCTGCTCGGGGACTGGCGTCTGGTCGTCCGCCTGCTGAGGCCCAGGCGGAGTCCCTGCCATGGGCTCCTCCACGGCTGGTTGCTGAGCAGTTTGTCCCGCCGTTGTTGGTAAGGACGTTCCGCACCCAGCTAGCTGGTCGGGGCTTTCGGTGGACGCCGATCTAATACATTCAGAGACAAATTCAGAAGATAATAGCATCCAATGCAAAACGCAAAGCTTACATCAAAAGTATAGATACTTACGCTTTTGACTTGCGAAAAGGATGTGACGGCGAAGAGCGTCTCCTCGACCGCCTCGCCCGCTTGCTTTCGTTTGTGTCCACTGGGGCTTGTGCAACCTCCGGTTCCGGGCGTCGGAGTATGATGCGGCATGTTCCTTCGTCTATGCTCGTGTTGCGGTGGTCGGTCTGCGTTACCAACTTCGCACAGAGGAGCCACCCTGCTCCGACGGTCCCACCTGCTTTCTCCTCTTTCGGGGGACGAGCCGGAGGATATCCGCATCCTCTGCTTCGTCGTCCGACAGGGGGAAGATGGCTTGACGTCGTTTGCTGGCAGCCGGACGCTTGCCAGCGGCTCTAGTCGAGGCGTCCTCTACGGTCTCGAGTACCGCCCAGTGAACGTCATCGGTCCGGGCGCTGGTCTGGGCGGCTGGCCCAGTAGCTTGTGGCCATTCTACACCGGGGGGAGGCGACACAAACACTCCTGCCCGGTCACGACCATTACACTGAGACACAAAATGAAGTAAAAGACAGTTATTTTCTTGATGCGACATGATTCTACAGTTAAAAGGTGGCGTCATTTACCTTTGGGGGAGGGCGAGCCAGCTTGAAGGCGTGTTCGATGGCGTCCAATGCAACATAATTGGGATCGGCCAGGTTGAATAGCTCTCCAATCCTGGCCTTGATTTCCACCTTGTCGAGCGGCTCCTTCCTGGTCCTCGTCGGATCAGCGCCTCCTTGGTACTCGTAGCCGGGGTGAATCCTTTTCTGGCAGGGCTGGATTCTTCGGCTGATGAAGTTGCCGACAACGCTCGGGCCATCAAGCCTTCCCCACGGGATCATCCCGAGCAGTTCGGCGATCTGCTCCAAGTTCTCGGGCTTCTCCGACCAGCTGCTTTTCTTCTCTGGAATCAGTCCCACATCGCACAGAGTGATGGTGTTCGGCTCTTCACGGATGTAGAACCATTTCTTGTACCACTCGTCCAAGGAGGTGTTCCAGGGGCAGTGCAGGTATTGAGCCTTCATGCCGTCACGCAGGTTCAAGTAAACGCCACCGGCGATCTTCGAGCCACCGCTCCCTTTCTTCCGAAGACAGAATAGGTGGCGGAAGAGGTCGAAATGGGGTTGGAAGCCACCATAAGCCTCGCAGAGATGGATGAAGGTGGAGACAAGAAGAATCGAGTTGGGATGCAGATTGCAAATCCCAATCTCGTAGTACAAGCAGAGACCCTGAAGGAAAGGGTGCACTGGAATCCCAAAACCCCGTTTGAAGAAATCTTCAAAGACCACAATCTCACCTGGTTGTGGATCGGGGAAGCTTTCTCCTACCGGTGCACGCCATCCCGCAAGTGCCTTGTTGTGGAGCACCCCATGGCGGCGAGGTCCTCGATGGTGCGCTTTCGTTGCTCCGCGATTTCCACCATTCCTTCGCCATGACCCTGCTTTTCTTCTGGGCGTCTCCCTTCGCCATTAGGTCGTGCTTCCTAAGTGGGTGGATGCAGGAGACCGAGGGGATTGGTGATGCTTTTTGGGGCAATAGGGTTCGGCAGGAGGAAGAAGAAGGTTGCGGCGGCGGATGACAATGGGGAACGGTATGAGTAGCTTACCAGATCTGCATTATATAAAACAACGAGCCCCGTCGTTTACGTCACTTGCCTCGAGAATATTAGGGGTCGTCGCCGCAGCGCCAGAAGGTTGTTCACACAACCTCGAAATCTGCGCCAATAAATGCGCTTACTTCATTAACGATGTACGCGCCTCCCCGATGACGGTGTAAGGAGGCTCACACCGACACACCTCAATCAGTGTCAATCAACTGTTTGCAAAAAAAAAAAAAAGAAATGACGTATCGTACCTATTGACTTTTTTGACCGAACGTGTCGACGGTCTTGGCGGAGAATAGAAAAAGTACACAAAATAATAGTACAAGCAGCACAAGTGATCGTGGATTTGTTTTGACCACTCACATGTTTTGATACTTGCCTGCACCACTAATGTGCTCGGGGACCGCATGCAGACCACTCACTGCTTCTCGAGACCACTTTTTGTGCTCGGGGATCGCTCAGACCACGGCCGTGCTCGGGACCCGCCATGACCACTTTGCTTGAATAATGGTTCTCCTTGGCTACATGTGATTTGTACTCACATACAGTTAAGAGACTTTTTCTTTTAGACCTTGCTACAAGGCTCATACCTCGCCTTCCAGCAAGCTCGGGGACTACATCGGTACGATGCACCTGCCGGTGCATCTCGTATCGCTTGTACGACGATTGATTCTCACCTTAATCGGGAATTCTTTTTAGACCACGCACCACGTGCCTACGTCACCTACTACCGTGCTCTGGGGACTAAGTGGGCACACTTCACCTTGCGGTGAATGATGTTTGTTTTTCAAACCCCTCGCCTCGATGATCGAGGATGCTACGCTTCAAGACGCACTTACATTTCTTTTCAGAAATACAAGTGGGCACACTTCTCAGGACAGAAATCTTTTTCTTTTTTCTTAAGAGCACCATACATTCTTCGGACAACCTACTTCTCCGGTGATGACAAAGTGGTCGGAGGCGTCAAGAATTCAAGCCTTGCTTGTCGGAGAAGGTTAAAATGGCGTGTCGCAAAGACATAATACATGATGCTCGGGGACTAGCCGTGGGGGTATTAACCCCTATACCCTTACTGCTAAGCTTGGGTTGGCTCGGATCGATAGGTTCATCCACGAAGGATGACGTGCGGCCCGCTTAACTTTGATCGAGTCCCGCACAAGGAATCAAGACGGATTTGGCGACCAAGCGGGATCCTGTCGATTAGAATAGGAATCCTTATCCGCCACATATGGCAATTGTAACCGACTAGGATTAGTTTCGGATCAGAACCCCGCCCCTGACTATATAAGGCGGGCAGGGACCCTCTAAAATTATCTCTCATTGACATACAAAGAATACAAATCAAACGCAGGGGGCGTAGGTATTACGCCTTCTTGGCGGCCGAACCTGGATAAAACCTCGTGTCTGTCTTGCGTCACCGTCTTGTTTGGGACTTGCGCACCTGTCTGCCGATAATCTACTACCTTGGGCATACCCCTAGGTAGACTGCCGACCATATTTCGTCGACAATCTGTGTGCGTTTAAAATATACCAACAAGCTTTCTAGCGCCATTGCCATGGAAACAATTAGCGTAAAGATTTTTATACTAGCTTGATATCTACTAATCTAGTTATCGCTTGCTTTAGTAGGATTACCCCTGTTCTGTTGAATTATGGAGAAGACAGGACAGCAGAATTTGTTTTGACCTTTCGGCGAGTTTCCACAAGAGAAGAAGAAACATTGAAGTACCTAGGGTGCATGAACATTCAAGATCCATCAACGTTGGAACCCTGTCATCTCATAGGTTTGCATACACATATATTATTCTAACCATGTGTAGATTAGAGAAAAAGGTTGATGTCACAAGAATTCAAATCACATCTCAAGTGACGAATACAGACACTGCACTTCTCACAAATTCCATCATGTGAGTCATGGTATGTTTGATCAAGAAAGTTATCTTTCAACTTGATGAATAGTTATCTTTTAACTTTTTGCATTCCATTGCATGTTTACTTTGAATAATCCATGCATCCATCTTGTTTACTTTAAATTTTCTCATATCAAATCCATAGCATGTTTAGTTCCGTTCATATATCCATCCCACTTGTATCTTTTAAAAAAATCTCACCGTGATCATGCTCTTTCATCTCTAAATTGAATACATCTCTATAGTGCTTTTATGTTACCTTTGCCTACCATAGTGAGTTTTGGTTTGGAAGTATTGCGCATGCTTCCAGAGGCGTTTAAATTAAGCATGGTGCTTAAGTTGAATAGCCTTCCTTAATCAAATTAGACATGGAGTCTAGTTTGGTTATTGAACTAAAAATTGCTTGTGTAGACACTAGATATTTTGTTGGACTAACCCCTGTAGAAAACTCTCAAATTCAATCTAGGAAAGTCAAGAGATGAATTCACATCAAAGATGAATCAAGGCATGTGATGAACTCCAATAACTTTGCGCAAACAAGACCCAACACATTCTTCATGGAAGGAAGAACTGAGTATTAAGGTTTATTCACTTATTATTTGTTGCAAGTTATCTTTGCCTTAAACCATGCTAGAATGCAGCAAATGCATAGAAATTGCTTTAAGACATGATAAACAAAATCTATGCTAAGGTAATTCTAAAAACCATCCTTTCATTAGCATAGAGGAAAATCACAAAAATTATGGACAACCTGTGTTTCAAATTTGTTATATTCCCTCGGGTATGTGTCCAATAACATTTTGCAGGAAGAATAAATATAAGCTATGCCTGTTCATGGTTTGGTATGAACCTGCAAACCCAAACCAAACCACCACTGTAGCTGTGGAAGTGGACGAACAAATTGACAGGCTATGAGCAATGTCGAAGACATCTTAGCATTAAACCTTCCCAAGACAAGCTAATATGATGATGAGAAGCAAAGTGCAACCCACCGCGTATTAGCCAGAATACATTTGCTTTCATCATGTTCGAAAAGATCAGCTCGCACGACGGCAACAAGGGCCAAGATGACAAGATGCCACTACATCATGGTGTGCATTCTCGTATCAATAGACATCATCAATTCATGGTGGTCTGCCAATGGTGTCTCATGAAATCATGGCACAAGAAGTTGTCCCTAAGCCATTGGAGATGAAGCTTGCATGCAAGTACCAATGAGGTTCCTTCTTTGACCATCAAGACGGTTGGCGTAATGCTAACAAATAAAGAAGAACAACTCTTCACCGCACTGTTAGAGGACAAAGGCAATCAAGGAGGAACTTTAGTTCATAGCCCCAAGGAACTCCAACTCATCAATCAAGAATCAACAAAAATCAAGAAAGGTTGATGGAAGGAGAATGTGCAATTGTCCGTATCCTCATCTCTAGTATCAAGGCTTAATACAAGGAAAGGTCCTGCTTAATGGATTATGAGCTCTCGCCAATAGGTAAATTGGATAAGCCTCCTTCAGGTATGATTGTCACAAATCATTTCAATAAAAAGATGGAAAACATAAGGTATATCCAACCAAGCATTATGCAACATAGAATCACATTCATAGGAGAATTTTATCATCCAAACTTGATTCTGCATTTCGCAAAATTCGAGTATGGGGGATAGAGTTCTTCAAAACATCTCATGTCATGTTGCTAGTTTGTCTTGGTGATCCATACCTTTATGATGAGCTCAACTTACTAAATCACTAACAAATAAAATTTTAAATAATCATACTCCTTTGGTTCACCATACATATCCTTGTTTTTACTTGAATGAATCTCTATAGTCTTTTAAGCTTCCTTGTTCTATTATAAGTATGCTTTGGAATACTATTCAAGCTTAATTATTGAATCAAAAAAATACTTGTATAGAATTTGGTTGTATATGTGGACTAACCCTTGCTGGAAAATATTCAAATTTTGTTGGGAATGTTAGGAGATCATTCATAGAAACAAATCAAGGTTTGAGGTATTCTTCAAAACAATTTTACACATCTTTGCCTTAATCTTGTTGAAAATTGGTAGTGGTGAACAATCAAGGTACATTATTTAAAACATAAGATAAAGATTCTATGCTAATTAAACTGTTAAAACCAATTATGTTGTAGCATAGAAGATGACCTTTACCTCTATGACAACACTATCCTTGTTTCAAATTATTTGTACATCCCTTCGGATATGTGTTGTCCACTAATCTTTTTGCAGGAATGAAGCAATGAACGGAGCAGAAGGTCCAAATAAAATGCCAAGATTCACAAAAGAAAGAAGAAAAAGATGGCATCATAAAAGAATGAGAAAGAAGGAGTGCGATATAGGAGACAAGATGCTCATGAATAGCTCAAGCAAGGAAAGCTTCAAAATAGGAAGAAAGGATCACCACAGTCATCTACCTTCGTCACATGGTGTCATCACGCTCAAATGATGAAGGTAATATCTTAAGGTAAGTGGTCATTATTTAGAAAGCTTCCCTTTGATCTTGGTATTCACATAAATGAAGAAATAAACATGTTTGAGTTACAAATTTACTTGATCCAACCTGATTAACTCAACATGTCTTGTTCCTTAAGCTTGTTCATAGCACCACTTTCTTGATCTCATAGACATAATCAAATGAGCTAAAATATTGCATATCTTATCTTTGGAAGATGATAGTCATAATCATGTAAGGTTTGATACATTATAGACAGTCCTTCCATATGTTAAGCAACTCCACTCTTATTGACAAATGTATTCAAATGCCACATTAATACTCATCCTTCTGATATTATCACCCATGTTGTAAGAATGAATGCACATAACATCAACTGTAACATGATTCAATGTGCCTAGGCTAGAAAAAAAATAAAAAAAAATAAAGTTTTGGTTCTGTTGGTGTATTCCCACCAATAGAGCCCATGCACTTGATCTCTACCTTGTCTTTATGAGCATAACACACTTCAAGCAAAGTATGGGGGAGTTGATCCCCCAAATTCTATAAGTGAAAATTCTGAACCGGCAATAATGATGTACACAGGATGTCATCAGCTTCTACTACTAATGCCTGAACAAGGAGGGAGAACAAGTCAAGAAAGATGAACTTGACAGACTAAAATCAAATTTAAAACCAAGACGGGTTTGACAAAAGAAGGTGGCATCACCATTGGAAGCACCACTACTGGAGGCACCACCTCAAGAATCCTCATCTTCAAGAGCAAACTGAGGTACAATGCACTTCCACAGCTACCAAGGGCAAGATCATGAAGCAACCTCAAGTGGGCATCAGGGAGGACGCATGTCTTTCTCTGGACGAGGGTATTATGACTCTCAAGTGGCCTTCCACCGCTTCAACAATAGACTCGCAACCATTGAAGAGACAAATGCTGCCATACAAGGTATGTTACACAATCACACATAATGATAGGTAAGCATGGGACAAGATATTGCCAGCCTCCAGCAACAACAACAACAACAAAATCAAAATTGGAGGCTCTGTTCCAGCACCTCCACAGTCGGCCACCTCGTTGAGCAACTATGTCAATAACTAGCTTGGGGGAGGAGCATCTGCCGTGTATCCTGCTAAGTATCTCTTTTCCCTTATTATTTTTACTATTCTTAGTTCACTTTATATATCTAAAAGAAAGATGAATAACTAAAACAAAATAAAAAGTTATCTTTATAGAAATATATATAGTTTTAATGCATGAACTAAAAATGAAAACAAAATAAAAAGAGTGTTTCTAGTTTGCTTTAATTTCTTTTAAGAGCTAAATAAATAAAAAGGGACTCCCAAGATAATCTCTTATAATGGAAATGATGAATAGTTGCTCTGTTGTAATTCCTTTCAAGTACCCAGTTTTCAGCCTTGAATTCTCCCAAGTTTTGGATAAAGCTATTTTGATATAAGGATTTACTCTGAACTTGAAACTTGTGGGTAGCATATGCTTGATCTAAGTCTAGGTAATTGACGGATATGATATGAGAAGGTCTGAGCTATTGTTTATCTTGTTCCAAGTGATACTAAAGTTCTAAAGATTTTATCTTTTAAAAAACATAAAAATGCTATATGATGAGTTCCTGTATGACAAAGCTCGAATTCCTACCAGAGCCATATATGTTATTTAGGCTAGAAAAACTTCCGCATATATGCTGCTTCCTTTTGCAGTGAGTTTTGTCAAGCTTTGTTGACCCTTATGAAAGATTTGTCATGCTCTTAAAATCAAGATCATGTACACACCACCCACATATGTACTACTCCTACACTAGGGGTAGGCACATAAACATGCCTTCCATCTAGATCCACCAAAAAATGTTGTACTCCTACACTGGGAGTGAACACAAAAACATGATCGATAGGTTTTCCATCCACTAAAAAAATGCTCCAAGTTCTTGTTGCTATCTCTCAAAAGTTTTGTTGCAGAAAAGAGATGGGGCTATGCAGAAGTTATTCATAAAAAAGAAAAAAAAAAGTAGAAAAATGGACACAAAAGTGTTCGAGATATTTAAAATAATGGGTACTCAGATGCCCGCCTGAAAAAGAAAGAAAGAGAGATGAATAAGATAGCCCTTGTTCTCTAGCAAATATTTCCAAGTTTCAAAAGATAGATATGTTTTCAAGGAGCAAAGTAGAATTATAGGTGAGCCACCATATATATCCACCACATATATCCACACATATGTATATCTTGATTTGATTGTATGACTCAACTCTCTTTGGATCCATTGTTTGACTTTACAATATATGCATGGCAAGTATGCTCTAGCTTTCTTCATACCTATGAACTCCACATAAGCTTTAGTGGTAGGAAGAGAAAAGCCATAACATCTTTATTGCCTTGGTGAGGATCCACAAATACCACATATATTGAGAGACTTGAGAGTGTCATACAATAGAATCTCTGAGTTTTATTTTGAAAATTTATAAAAACTCCAGAACAATGGTAGAGCAAAGAACATGAGACATAGTGCTTGACTCGATCATTTTGTCTTTCAATTGCTCAAGACCCAAGTGAAGGATAAGAAGCCCCATGGTTGAAGGTAATATGGGTAATTTTAAAAGTTAGATCGGTTTATTCTAATCCAGAGGAGAATTTATGATTGAACGCCTGTGTACTTTTGAGGCGTGGAACATTGTAACAACTCATGATCCATTGCTGAGTTTAGCTTTGCCCAGGGACTAGCAAAGGTTAAGCTTGGGGGAGCTTGTTGACGGTCACTAACATCAATTATAAACCATAAACATAACCTGGATTTATATTTAATTCCATCACCAAACATAGGTATAGGGGTTTAAACTAATGAATTCCATGAGCTTTGGTAAATATTTATATGTAGGAGGATTTATCTAGAAAATAGCTCTTGGGACCACTGTTATACACTCCAAACCAGCAAACCGACGACAACAAGTGATTCAACCCGTGAAAACTGTGAAAGACAACTCTAGAAGGTTCCAGAAGACACCACACCGAAGCTTGCGGCAAACAGCCACGAAAGTGGGCTGGCTGGCCCAGCCCATAGGCTGGCTAGCCAACCACGGAGCCCGCTCGCTCGACGTCACTTTGTACTCCTTCCTATGATCTACACCGTTGATTTTAAGGTGGTTTTAGGTTGGTTTATCCAACGGTGGTCGAGGGAGTTCACGCGGATTGATGATGTGGCGATTCCTTGCCCCCTACTCCACCTCGATTCTTTGCCCCCTACTCCACCTCGATTCCTTACCCCCTACTCTACCTCGGCCTATATATAGCAGCCCCAACCCCCCACACTAGAACTATCCTTGAAACCCTAATTCATATCCTCCTCGTCAGGATTAGAGTCAACTCTCAAGATGTAGAAGTAGAATAGCTCTAGTTGAGAGTTAGGGAGAGTTGAGCCATGCTCAGGTTCTGGAGAAATCTTCAGAGGTCGGGTGTATCTTTGTATCTCACCTTTGCCAGACTTATGCTTTAATATATTTATCTTCTCTATCTACTTTTATGCCTTTCATGTGTATGGTTAGTAAAGTTATCATACCTTAGCATGAGATCCCTGCTCGCATCGAGTGCTTTAGTTATCATATGTGACTAGAGTAGTAATATGAAGTATAGACATGGTGTCTAGACTATAGGTTACCTGAGATTGCACTCAATCCTATGGTTAGTTGTGGTAGCCCCAGGGGTGACAGCTCCATCAGGCCATTGTAATCCACCACGTTAGGATTGATGTAGTAGAGCTTTAGGTAGCCTTCCCCCAACTATGCTTTCTCATCCCGCTCGAGAGTTGGAAAGGTACTCTTGCTACAAAGTGTTATTGTGTATGATCACTATATTTACCTATGATTAGTTATACCTTATAGAACCAAAGTAATAGAGAAGTATTTAGGAACCTTGAACTCACCCGTTGTCCTCTCAACTTAGCTAGACTACTCATTTATTATGTAATTCTCTTAAGTGTGAGTCATTATTCATAACTCTTATCATAAAACAACACTAACCCCCACTTTAGTTATATAGTATACTAGTTAGTAGATACATGATGGTGAATTATCAACTTCTTTAACCATTGTTTCCCTGTGGATAAATACGATACTCTAGAATACTCCCGAGTGAAAGCTACAATGGTATCCGTGCGCTTGCGGATTTAACTATGTGCGTTTAAAATATACGAACAAGCGGTACAACAAGCTCAAAGCTCCATGGAGAGGTGGCATCCTAAGACCAGCCTTGTGCACATCTCCTTCGCGTGTAGCACCCCCGAGGAGCACTAGGCACCAAGCATGCTTCGACCCGGCGATGACACGGCCATGTCCTGGCGGGAGCTTCCCTGGCGCGTAGCCGTTACGTCAGAAACCACAACGTCCGCCCGTCCCAGGTGCCAAATGCCTAGGATTGGACCTAGCAGGCAAGAATCTACCATACTACAGTGATAGCGGCCCGGACAACCATGGCTGGCACCCTAGGATCCGAGATGTTCGACGCAGTCCAAGCCCAGACACTTGCGTCCCATAGGCATTTTCGAAGAAGATCCGGCAGACGCCGTTCCCGATGTGTTTTCGCGTGCCGTCAAACATCATCAAGTACTCCGAGGACACCTACCCCACTATATGGCTAGAAGATTTACACCTCGCCTATCGAGGAGGCGGGGTGGATGATGACCTTTTTATCATCTAGTACTTGCCACTCTACATCATAAAAAGTGCCCTTGCATATCTCGAGCACCTCCCCATGGACACATCCACTCGTGGGCAGACTTCAAGCGCATCTTCATAGGGAACTTTTAGGGCACATACGTGCGCCAGGCAAATTCCTAGGATCTCAAGGCCCAAGCAGGGGAGACTCTATAAGAGTACATCCGCCAATTTTCCAAGCAGTGCAATGAGCTTCCTGATATCGTGGACGCGGACGTGATCGGGGCATTCATCTCTAGCACGACCAATGAAGCACTCTTCCACGAGCTCGGACACAGCAAACTGCGAATGACACAGGAGCTGCTTGACCTCGTGACAAGCCATGCCTCCGGTGAGGAGGCCGTCCGGGCAATCTTTTGCAAATACAAAGGTAAGGCTCAAGCCGAGCCTACGGACGAGGCTAAGGACTACAATTGGTAGGGGAAAGGGAAGAAGGATAGCTGGAGACACCGTGACAGCGAGTTTGTCGCGATGGTTGACAAGGTCCATAGGCAGAAAATCGACAAGCTCAACCACATCAGTTTCAACAAGATAGTCAAGTTGTCGTGCCGCAACCATGGCTATCCATTCAAGCACAACCTCGAAGAGTGCAACCTCATGAAGCGCTACCTCAAGGGTGACTACAAGTCAATCGGCATGGACGAGCCATCTGGATCCGCTGGCAATGAAGAAAAGGGGGATGCGTATCCTAACTCAAAAGGGTGCCTCATGATATTTGGAGGACCAGTGGCGTATGAATCTAAGCACCGGCAGAAGCTCACAGCTAGGGAGGTCAATGCGGCCACTCTAGGCGAAGCTGTCCTAGTTTTCCAAAAATGGTAGGAAACTACGATCACTTTCGACAAAAAGGACCACCCCGATCACATTCCACAACTATGACACTTCCCCCTTATCGTCGACCCAATCATTGACAAGACCCGCCTATCTCATGTCCTCATGGATGGCGGGAGTGAACTCAACCTCCTCTATGCCGAGACCTACAATGCCGTGGGGCTGTCGCGAGTGGCGATACGACCATCCGGTACTCCATTCTATAGAGTCATACCTGGGCTTCAAGCCATTCCCCTTGGACAGGTAGACTTGCCTGTGACATTCGAAAGTCGAGACAACTTCTACATGGAAACACTCACCTTCGAGATAGAAGACTTCCCCAGCACCTACCACGCCATCCAGGGCCAACCCAATTATACTTACCTCAAGCATAAGATGCTCGGTCCTCATGGGATCATCACCATAGGAGGTGACCTTCAATAGGCCCACCTCTATGAATGAGAGAACTACAACATCATGACAGCCGCATGCCAACCCCTGCAGCCATGAATCACTTGGGCAGCGCAAATCGGTGCTGCGCCGAAGTTAAGTCCTGAGGCACAACCCTCGGGGGCTGGGCCCAAATGCAGAAGGCGAGCATGCGAAGGTCACGCCAAGTGACCTCAACTGTGGCATGTGATGAGACCTATGACAACCCGGCGCAAGGATGGTGCGATCGATGAGCCCCAGAGGGTTCGTGACATAGCGCATTCCTTATATCAATGAACCACGTGGTCTAGGCCTTGCCATGCCAAACACCTTGGGGATCAAGGGCCACGATCAGAGGTGTGAGCACCCAATGTTCGCATCAATGTCACTACAAGACACGAGTCTCCGTAGCCAAACTTTTGTACATAATTGTTCATGTGAATCCTTTCCTACGCCCAGAGATCGCAGTGCAGCCACCTCGATGCATCAAGCAGTGCACATCAAAGTGACACTCTGGTGATGCGTTCCATCCCGAGTGACCTATGTCGATCGGCGCATGTCAGTCGACATGGCCCACTTGCGGGGGTTACACTATAGAATATCACACACCCATGAGCCGTGTGAAGCCAAACCCTTCGAGCTAGCTCCATGCGAGGCTAAGCATCCGCACGAAAGGAAAGGGAAGGGAACTACCCTTGCGACCCAAGGAAAGGAGGCTGAAGAAAGGCACAATGCTGCCAAGTCTATCCTATAGACGCCACGATCACGAAAACGGAGTCGCACCAGGCTAAACCCCATGGGTCGATATCCAGGTAGGGTCGTGCGACTATAGCATTCAAATAATCAAATTGTTGGCAATCATGGCGAAACGACAATGCACAAGAAGGAAAAAATCAAGAAGTGAAAGACACAAGCTAAAAAGATCATTTTATTGAAAAAGGCCCTATGTACAGCCTCAGGCCCCTAGCCGGCGCCACGAAGGATGTCCTCCACACTCATAGTGGCCACGATGGCAGCTGCGGTGGCGAAGTCACCGAGCAACTCCGCCAGCTCCTCCGGCCTGGTGTGTGCCAGGAAACCAGGCTCTACCCTGTGGAAGTCTGGGTAGGTACGGAGTGGCATGGTGGTGAGGGCGATGCCGGCTTCCTGCTGAACTTTGGCCACCATTGCGCGCTCGTGGTCCTCCATTAGGAGAACCTCCTAGAGGCAGTCTTCCTCTGTCTCATGGCGGGAGGCCACCAGCTGCTCCTCCAGTGCTGGCAACAAGATGACAAGAAGCTCAGAGGTTGCAGATAACAAACTGAATGACATGACGAAGAGCGCCCTTACCTATGATGCGGGCCTAGGCATTGGCAGCCGCTGTCTACATAGCACCGGTCTCCCTCTCTGAGGCCTCGAGGGACACCCTGATGGCATCAAGGCAGCGCTCTAGCCGGCTCACCTCGCGGGTGGCATCGGAGTAGCGCTGGTGGGCCTCATCCGACGCGTGGACGTGCTCGCGTATCTCCCGCCGATCATTAGAAGATGACGACGATGACGATGACGATGAGCACGACCCCTCCATTGGCAGGGTTACAGCACCACGAGCATGAGATGACCCTCCAGCCATCGCTGTGGCATGAGAGACGGCCCTAGAAGCGCACCTGATCAATGCAGGTTCAACTTTAAAACTCATACATCATTTGAGCACTCACCACTGTTCACGCAGGCTAGTGTTGACATTTCTTAACATCACTCTCACTAGGTTGTCATCCCTAGCAATGATGCCAGAAACATTTGTTGGTAATTATTAATAACACTTGTAAACTCAGAGAAAATCTTATATGTTAAAGTAATCTGCAAGCGCACAAATAATATATCATTATAGCATTTCACCCGGGAGTATACCAGGTATCGTGATTTATATTTTTCCACAGGGAGGAGCGATGGGGTGGCTAGAGATATTGACAAATATGTATACTTATGATAAGATCATTAACTACACATATACTTTAACAGGGGTAAGCTAGATGATAAATAAATGATAAGTGCAAGGCATTGATAATAATCTAGAGACAGAAATAGATACTCATAAATGTAGTACGGCTAGGCAAGAGATTAGTTAAGAGAAAGAATTCCTAAGTCATTTCTTAATTACTAAGTCTTTTGTACACCCTAGTATATATACTTTCATCTATAGCATAACTAACTCTGTATCTACGTATAAGGAACATTACTAAGGAAGACCAAGAACAGAGCTTGATTCCCTTCGCAACTGGGTTCTACTTGTTCTAGAAACGAGGAGTGGACTACATAGGACTCAACGAGAATATCACACTTGCGATATACCACATGGCCCGGAATGTAGAGTGCATCCGCAGGTAAACACTATTTAAGCACCATGCTTATATAATATCAAGCACACTACTAGAGTACTGAGCTAAGCGCTTTGCGATCTTACATAAATTCATTATCAATCATGACTATATCAAGCACACTACTAGAGTAAACTAGGAACATAATAAATAGAAACATAGTATTGAAATAACACAAAGTCAAAATAGAGAGATACAATGGCTTTACCAGCCTCTAGACGGTGAATCCGGAATCCTGAGCAGTAGCCCAACTCTACTTGAATCTTGCTAGCTAGCCTATACTAGAACTTTGAGGAATTGGAGATCCATTTTATTCTCTCTGGAAAATCTAACTTCTGATCCTCCTTGACTTAATGATCAGGGTTATTCTAGGGGGTGGCAACGGCTGGTATATATAGAAAGGAGCGTCAATCCTGAGCCCTCGTATCAAACCGACTTGAAAGAACATCGTAGATGCAATCCCTAAGGTAGTGGAGGAACCGACGTAGAAGCTGTGGCTGACTTGTTTAACTAGGGGCCTGGCCGGCCTGCAGGTGGGGCCAACCTGCCCCACCTATCACCCTCTCGTGCCCTGCTTCGGTGGAGTACCTTCTGGTATCATCTGGAACCTTCTGGAACTATTTTCGTCGTGGATAATTATGTTTAATTCTAATGATTGGGTCCACCTCGATGGTTTTCTGAATAAACTCTGCTAAAAACACAGATTCACCAAAACTCATGGAATTTGTCAGTTTAAACCCCTAAACCTATGTTGCTGATCATTTTTATCCATTTATCAAAGTTATATTGGCGGTTTATGATGGATAATAACTACCATCAACAAACTCCCCAAGCTTAACCTTTGCTCATCCCTGAGCAATGCTAAACTCAGCAATGGATCAGGAGTTGTATCAATATTTTCACTCCTCAAAAGTACACATGCGTTCAATCAAAAATTCTCCTCTGGATTAGGACAAATTGATCCGACTAACAAACTTACCCATATTACCTTCAACCATGGGGCTTCATAGCCTTCACTTGGGTCTTGAACAATTGAAAGATAGAATGATCAAGTCAAGCACTATGTCTCAAGTTCTTTGCTCAACCATTATTCTGGAGTTTTTGTAAGTTTTCAAAATAAAACTCAGAGATTCTATTGTTTGACACTCTCAAGCCTCTCAATATATGTGATATTTGTGGATCCTTACCAAGGCAATAATGATGTTATGCCTTTATCTTCCTACAACTAAAGCTTATGTGGAGCTCATAGGAGTGGGAAAAGCATGAAAGAACGCATATATTGTAAAGTCAAACCTCGGATCCAAAGAGAGTTGAGTCATACAATCAAATCAAGATGTGTATGTGTATGGATGTATAGTGGATATATATGGTGGCTAACCAAATTCTACTGTGCTTCTTGAAAACTTATCTCTCTTTTGGAACTTGGAAACATTTGCAAGAAAACATGCACTATCTTATTCATCTCTCTTTCTTTTTTTCAGGCGAGCATCGGAGTACCCATTGTTTTAGATATCCTAGACACTTGTCCATTTTTTTCAATACTTTTCCTTTCTCTCTTTTTTTATGAATAACTTTTTATAGCCCATGCCTCTTCTCTGCAAAAAAAAATTTGAGAGAAAGCAACAAGAACTTAGAGCATTTATTTGGTGCATGAAAAACCTATCAAACATTTTTTGCGTTTACACCCAGTGTAGGAGTAAAACATTTTTGGGTGGATCTAAATGGAAAGCATGTTTTTGCGCCTACCCCCATAGTAGGAGTAGTGCATATGTGAATGGTGTGTACGTGATCTTGATTTTAAGAGCATGACAAACCTCTCATAAGGGTCAACAAAGATTGACTAAACTCAATGCAAAACAAGTAGCATATATGAGTGGAAGTTTTTCTAGCCTAAATATCATGTTTGGCTATGGTAGGAATTCAACCTGTCATATAGAACTCATCATATAGCATTTTGATATTTTTTTCAGAAGAAATCTCTAGAATTTTAGTATCACTTGGAACAAGATAAATAGCAGCTCAAACCTTCGCATATCATATCCGTCAATTACCTAGACTTAGATCAAGCATATGCTACCCACGAGTTTCAAGTTCAGAGAAAATCCTCATGTCAAAACAATCTTATCCAAAACTCGGGAGAATTCATGGTTGAAAACTAGGTACTTGAAAGGAATTATAACAGAGCAACTATTCATCATTTCCATTATGAGAGATCATCTTCAAAGTTCTTTTTATTTATTCAACTCTTAAAAACAGAATTTAAAGCAAACTTTATACAAACTCACATTACTAATATATATATATAGATAGAGGCAAATTTTTATTTTTTTAGTTATGCATCTTTTTTAATAATAATTATATGCATAGCAAATATAAGAACAAACTCGAAAATAAAGAAAAGAAAAGAAATGAAATACTAGAAAAAGAAACACTTACCTTAGATAAATGAGGGATCCTCCTCCCCCAAGCTGGGTGTTGCTGTAGACGTTCAGTATGGCGGGTCGATGTTGAGATTCTGGAACAAGTAGTTCTAGTTCTAGCTCTGTTGCTACTGGTTTTGCTGGATGTTGGCAATGGCGTGTCCCATGTCTGCCTGCCATTGAGAATGCTAATGAAGTGTTCTGTATGGCATGTTGTGTTTCTTCAATGGTGGTCAGCCTGTTGTCGTGGCAGTGGTGCTCCATCTGTTGATCATGGTAGCCTCGGCCAGAGAAAAACATACGTCTCCCCTAGCGGTCACTTCATACTTCTTCATAGTGTTGTTGCTCGTAGTTGTCAAAGTTTCTGTGGTGCCACTGCTCGCTTGAACCTTGTTGCCAGGAGCTTTTAGAGTGATGAAGGGATGGTTGATGCCAACCAGCTTGCTCAGATTGGTACATGAGGGAAGATCTCGATTGGTCCCAGCCCGCATAGCTGGTGTACACCGGTCCTTCTGGAATAGGGTCATTGCCACGATATCGAGGCTGTGGATTACGAGTCATCCTCGTAGAAGCACTTCTGCGGGGTGCTGCCTCCTTAACCTGCAGGTCAAAAGTGAAAGAATTCATAGTATACAAACCGAGATTCCGGTTAGGTAACAGAATCTCATTTGTGTACCCAAGATACATCATGACGAGTTGTCCATTCTTTTTCTTTTAGCATATGGTCTTGGCAATAGTAATCATAATCAAGGTACCAGTGGTTCATATCAATGTAAGAAATTGAAGCATTACTCAACAGACCCAAATTTTGGGCCATGCGAGTGACCAAAGAGGTACACTCAACATCACCCGTCAGATAAAAAACGTCCTTTCATTGGTTCATCATGAATTTAACGGGTGAGACTTTCCTTCTCTTCACCATAGCATAAAGTAACTTAAGATCATCAACCCTCACGGTGCGAAAGTTAGGTCTAGGAAATAGAGAAAATCCTATCCACTTATGCATAAACCGTAGTGTAGGGTGATGGATATCATTAGTATGAGGACGGTACATCTGAGGTTTTCTAGAATTTTCTCTCCAAAAATTTTAACTTATCAAAATCTTGTAGAGCATGGTATACATCAACTACGCACTATGAATTAAATCCTAGAAGCAAACTAAACTCCTTCTAGGGGATAGAAAATTCTCTCCCAAAGAGTCTAAATTTAACTTCAGTATCAATGAGTTGCAGAGTGCATAGAAATTCTGATGTTAAGAGTTTAGACCCTTACTTATTAATATTCCAAACGCTTTCCCAACCAACTGTTCTAAAAATGAAATCAAATTCAACGTCCATACCTGTTGCCTAGAAAAGAGCAGGATCATATGCAGACGTGTGTATGAACCTTCTGGTCTTCAACTCCTTGAAGGCATCCTTTTCTCGCTTGTTCCGCAACTTGAGGTGCTTCTCCTCCAATTGGGTGTTCCTTTCAGCTGATGACGACTGAGGCGGCGCTCCGACTGTAGGGGGTGGTACGTCGATTTTCATGTCGACGCTCGCCCTAGAAGAACTTCTTGTAGAACGGCCCGACCCGAGTGCATGAGCTTGTCCTTGAACTTGTTTAACATCCTGCACAAAGTCAACAGACAACAAAACTCGTGCAGCGGATTAGGAAATAAAAATGTCAGTGGTTAGCCATCTAGAAGTCTATCGTCCGAGGGTTAGTTGTTCTTGATTGCTTAATGAATTTTCAAAATAGAATTTTGACAGAACTTCTACCCTCAATCTCTGTCATTTTTCTTCCTAATTTTGGCAGTACTTCTATTCTTAATCTTTCTCACTCTTCCTGATTTTAGCAGCACTTCTACTAAGCGGATTTTCAAACTATGAACTTGGGAATTGAATTTTCAAACTCAGAGGCTTGTTTGCAGCTGTGGTTGAGGCCGAGAGCAGCAAGGAGGTGTGGCCATTTATAGGAGGCGTAGCAGCAGGCCGGCCGGCCTAGTGGTGGGGCCGGCCGGCCCCACATGGGGCCCACTTGGCCTCATCCTCCACCAGATGCTCCTTTGCTTCGTGCTTAAGCAAAATTCGATGGCCGTCAGTGCTCTTTCGGTGGAGAAATGACCTGAATGGTACATGGTGCTTGGTGATGGTTGAGTGGGTCCTAGGTGTCTCCTGTGGGTCCCGGTTTCCTATATTTCTACCATATACACATGTATATCTATGCAAAAAATATTTCATAATACTATGAAATATAAGAGGATGAATGGATGGTATTTTTTTTAAATTTTTACGCCTCCACAGTAAATCTTTCTTACAGGTTTTTATACACCATAAAAAGTATTTACGTGGGGCCTGAACATTTTATAATATAGTGATGAAATTTTTATTTTTATTTTCTAATGCAATTATTGAAAAATAAATATGCCAAAGCAAGAATGCAATGTAAAAAGTAAATATGGATAACTATAGATTTTACCTCCCAGTGAGGGTTCAGAATTTTAAGTCCACCAAACCGGACTTCTCCAGTTTTGTTTATTCCTTGGGTGCATCAATCGGTCCCGGAGATGGAGACCTTGACAGTTGTTCTTGCTTCTCTTGCCACTCTAATTTAGAGCATTGTTCCGGTCTTGGATTGAAGGCGAATCATTCTTCCTTCCCATTGATGTGGAATCGGATTTCTCCGGCTCCGACATCAATGTGTGCATTTATAGTACTCAGGAAGGGTCTCCCAAGTATGAGGGGTGTCTTCATGTCTTCATGCATATCAAGCACAACAAAATCGACTGAAACAAAGAAGTTTCTTATTTTTACTAGAATATTCTCGGTGATTCGTGCAGGATAGCAAACCGATTGGTCGGCTAGTTACAGGCACATCGATGTTGGTGTGAGTGTTGAAAGTTGAGCTTTTCGAAAATCTTCTTGGGCATGACACTGACGCTTGCCCCAAGATCGCATAGTGCATGCTCAAAATGCTGGTTTCCGATCGAACAATCAATAGTGGGACATCCTGGATCCTTCTACTTTACTGGTGATGTGTTCAGAATGGCCGCACTACACTCCTTGGTTAATTTAATTACCTTAGTGGTGGATAGTGGTATCTTGTTGTTCAGAATGTCTCTGAGGTACTTCGCATAGGTAGGTACCTGTATGGCATCTAGTAGAGGAATATTGATATATAATGTCGATGCCATACCCCTAGGTATCCCGACTACAGGATTTGCTGAACACTGACTCCGGATCAGAAGAGTCTCGACAAGGTGCGGCGGCCCTATTCGAGGAAGGATATCTCCGGATTACGCCAAGACTCTGATTGGGACATGACTACTTAGCTTGAGGACAAGTTGATCCCGGATATAAATAGCTAGCAATACCCCGGTTGTAATCATCGAAATTCTCATGTGCATAGCCATCTTGACGAGATCGTAATACAAACAAGTAGCAACTGCCCGTAAGGCTTTTACTCGCTTTCTAAGGGCCCAAACCAATATAAATCTCGTCTCCATCTGTGATTGATCTTTGCACTAAGCGGGATTCCCAAGAACCAAATATCTGGTAGTAAAAACCACCGACAGAGACGTGCTAGGTAGGAGGATCTCGCGCGAAGATCGATCATACCGATCGTCCGAGAAATTTTGTTCTCAAGATGCATCTACTTCCACCGCTGGAACACCATGCTGCACCAAGGTTGATCCGCCAATTCGACTTGCCGACTCGAGCAAGTGTTGGAGAATATCGATCTCGTTGAGTCCGTGGCAAGTCTATTCTTCAAAACGGCGATCTTCAACGACCTGCGACGGGGTCCGATATCTCGTCACATCTGGCGACGGCAACGGATGGTTCTGCAGCCTATAGCGACACAGCACGACGGCGGGGCTCACGCAGGGTCTCGTCCCTATCCTGGATTGGGACACCGACTCCTAGACCTCGGCAGCAGTTCCGCACAAGCGGGTCAGGCATACTGCCGCCCGCCGAAGTCAAGCAATGCATGGCTCGAGCTATCCATTGAACAAAGCCGCCAAGATCCAATCGGGCTTACGTCGATGCCATACAATGTTAATCAGGTTGGGTGTCATCGTGTCACACGGCACTTATCAGCTTATCGCGAGGCATATGAAGGATCCAATCTACAGAATCAAACAAACGTGGTACAAGCGAGTCGTGGCTAGCGAAGGGAAAGATGCAAAAAAAATTTAACACTTTTTGTAAACTAATTTTAAATCTAACACTATTTTTTTTTTCTTTCAAAACTAACACTTTTGGCCGCGCCTATTGCCATAACGTGGCGAAACGCCTGTGCGCGCAATGCATGATGGCACGGCGGGAGGACGTGGCGAAGACCGGGGGCGCTGACAGGTGACTTGGCAGGGTCTGCCGCGCCACCGATCTTGGCGCGGCACTGACGCGCCATAGCCCACGGCGCGGCAGTCCCAGGTAAATATCGCCCGCAAGCCGCCGCCCTCCCTCTGTCTGCCTGCCCGCCCACCTTGCCTGCCCGCCTCGCCACCGCACGCTGCCCGCTGCGCCTGCCGCCAGCCGCCGCGGCGCACGCTGCTCGCACGCCCGCACACCGCCCGCCACGCCGCCCGTGCCACGCACGCCGGTGCGTCCCTCCCGTCGTGCCCGCACGCGTCCTCCGCGCCGGCCGCACTACGAACGCCAGCGCGCCACGGCCACCGGCCACCCGCCGCACCCGCACGCCACCACGACGACGACGCCCGCACGACCATGACGACGATGCACGCTGGCAGCGAGTAAGATTGATTAAAGTCCTAATTATGTCCTAATTTTGGTTTAGGCGTTCCTATAATTTGGTTAATTAATATCTTGTCTAAGTATAAGTTCTGACAATTGATATCCGAGAAGCCGCTTAGCCTAATTCTTGAACCGTAAGACCTAATTAGTGATTCGTTAAGATCTAAATAACCTCGGATTTGTCTAATTCAAAGTTCTTTAATCGAAATTAGAATATAGAGTTTCGCTTAAGCACCGAGAAGGAGGGGAGTCGAATCAACTTCAACACTAAGCTCCAGTTTTTACCCTAATCCGAACCATAGGAATGCAAATTACCCAAATCCGGTAACAATCCCCAACCCTAAGATCAGTATGACACTTTTCACTTATCTTAAGAACTAAGATGGCGCCGTCAGGCTCCTTCACGAGTACGCCAACGGCCACAAAAGGGAGCCACGCCACCGCCCTGCTATGTGCGCGCGTGGTCTCCGCGCCACGGACGCCCGCCGCGACATGGACGCCCGCAGGCATAGAAGACGAGGGAAGCAGGTCCATACATAGAAGTTGCTTATTTTCCTAGTGAAGTTGTTTAATATGTCCGTTAATATTACTTTGAATATATACATGTGCTTTCATATTGTGTTCGTATTGCATAACAAGTAGTTCAAATTTTGCGATGCTACATAATGTTAATTTGAATATTGTTAATTTGAATACTCTAACCTATTGTTTATCAATTTATAACAGGATGGCCCCTCCTACACAGCACTAGTTGTACCCCCTTCTTGAGGTGGAGTACGACAACTCGCGCCGAGCACACTTCTGGACTGACACCGACACAGAGGTGCCCTCGCCTCCTTTGAGGCCCCGCACGCACACCAGGGCGCACCAGTGGGACGAGCGTTACGCGCCGTATATACGGCGTGCTGGCTTCCTCGAGCTCGTCCGTGTTGTCAACTATGGTCTTCCGGCCCTTGATCCAGCACTACTTATTACAGCTGTAGACAGGTGCAAGTGCCTTCATTGTACGTAAACATTCTTATAACAAATTTGAGGCAACTAACAGTCGTTCTATTCTTATAACATGTGGAGGCCTGAGACCCACACATTCCACCTACCTTGTGGCGAGATGACCTTGACCATGCAGAACGTGAAGGCTATCTTTGGCCTTCGGTTGGGGGACTTCCAGTGACAGGTATAGTTGACAACAATCACTGAAGGGAGCTGGTGGCTTAGTTCACTAGCTTTCTTCCACCGGACGACGAGGTTTCCAAGAAAAATAAGTGAGCAATTCAAGCCTATTTAATACTTGCATTTCTTTTCTACAGCCATTGGGTCTCATTTTTTTGGTGAATTTTAGGAAAAGTTCTGGTGTTTCGTCATCATGGATCACAGAGTGCTTTGATTACTTGGACCCACAGGCTGATGAGGCTCTGATCGACAGGTTCTCTAGAGTGTGGCTCTGGCACTTCCTTGGTGCCTTCCTATTCCCAGACGCCTCGGGCAATGCCATCAGTTGGATCTTTCTTGACATACTACGCCAGCCATGGGATAACATAGCGGCGTACAGCTAGGGCAGCGTAGTCCTGGCATGGACGTATCGACAACTATGCATTGCCTTCCATCGCACCTCAGGGTATGCGAACCTTGGGGGTTGCTCCTACCTACTCCAGGTTTGGTGTTGGGAACGATGGCCCGTTGGGAGGCCCCTTGCTACTGGTTTACCGATAAGTACTTCGATTCACTATATTCTTCGAGGCAGTTACATATGATGAAATTATTAATGGCTAGTTCATTATCGTGTTCAATGCAGCATTGGAACGGGCAGGATACATTCCCTAGCTCTGTATATCTAGACGCAAGCAGAGTTAGTTAGAGGGAATGTGAGGCGCAAGTACAGGGAGTACACATATCAAGCACCCGTACACTGAGGAGGCGATTGACGAGCACGATGAGGAAGATGTGATCGAAGATGTGTACGACGTTGTCACTAGGGACGACACACAACTACAGAGAGCCCCACTTCAAACATACGTAGTAAGATACTCGAATGGTACAATTTGTTATCTATTGGTATTAAGTATGTGTACTAAAACTGTCCAACCTCATTTTTGTACCCAGGCGACATAATTGTCAAAGCTGTCCAACGAAGCAGCATTTCTGCTTCACGAGTCTAGAGCGTAGGGGCCAGGCGTTCTCGAGGATTTTGTGGAGGTAAACATAAACTTGTACGTTCCGAAAATGTTTCTTTAGTGTATATGCATTTGGAAAATGCACTAACTTTAACGTCTATTTATGCAGAAGGAAAAGCGGAGCTGCAGGAAGCTAGCTCAGAAGCTGAGCTGCTTGGAGACTCCTTGGGTGGAACCCGATTACCCGGTGCGGTCGGGTGGCACGTCTTCTGGCTCTTTGAGGACACCAGCTGGCTCTTCTCAGCCGGTGACAGGTGCCGCTTCCGCAGTGCGTACACCACCACATCATAGCGCTAGGAATGACCCTGCAAACGAGGACGACAATGACGACGACGATGACCCCCCGGGCTTCCGCATACAGCACCACCAATGGGACGATTGGCAGCAGGACGAGATCGGCATGTCTCAGCTATATGGTGCCCCACTTGGTACCCAAGGAGCCTCACAGGTAGTAACAAAGGTAGTTTCTTTAAATACTTGGGCTCCATGAACTAACGATCATACATATTATAAGTAATCGTGCATATCATATACTTGCAGGGTACGAGCCGTACACACCGGCAATGTGACCACACCGACGTTGGCTACACTCCCATTGTGTTACCTACAAATCCGAAGAGACCGAGGCGTCCGAGGGGTCCTTACACTCTAGGGACTTAGTTGGTTATTTCGAACAAATATTGTCGTCCGAAACTTATGTCAAACAAATGTTATGTGGCAACTTGTCAACTTGCGCACGGACTCTATTTATTTGCTTTATATTCGTTAAAATACGTCGCGGCAGCACTGCCGGCGAGATTAACTAGCAACTAGTTCGAGAACCGGCAGTCCCGGCGTATCTTGCCGCCGGTGGCCGGCGTCTTGACCCCGATCCACCCGAGCTTGGTCATCGCCGCCACAAAATCAGCGAAGAAGGCACCCTGGTTGGACACGTAGTAGTCGACCGTGCTGCGCGACCTCATGTCGGAGTAGAGCACCTGGTCGGAGCCCAGGAGGCCCTTGCCGACCTGCAGGTTCCGGTAGAAGGCGTTGTCGAAGCCCACCAGCAAGGGGTCGAGGAAGGCGAAGGCGTTGGGGTCGGAGCTGCAGGTGCCGTACAGCTGCGAAGCGAAGCCGAGGTCCATGGTCGCGTCGTTGCCGATCCTCACCGATAGCAGCTCCCGTTCAATTGCAATTGAGGCTGGTCTTCTGTCTGCGTCCAGGTCCTGCCGCGCCATGGGCCTTGACGCGTCAGTGCCGCGCCGTGGTCGATGGCGCTGCAGACCCTGCCACGTCATCGGTCAGTGCCCCGGTCATCGCCACGTCATCCTCCCACCGCGCCACCATGCATGGCACGGCACAGGCGTTTCGCCGCGCCATGGCAATAGGCGCGACCAAAAGTGTTAGTTTTGAAAAAAAAATTAAACAGAGTGCCGTGCCATGGTCTATGGCGCGGCAGACCCTGCCACGTCATCGGTCAGCGCCCCGGTCATCGTCACGTCATCCTCCCGCCGCGCCACCATGCATGGTGCGGCACAGGCGCTTCACCGCGCCATGGCAATAGGCGCGGCCAAAAGTGTTAGTCGGTCAAGATAATTTCCTTTGCTACTCATCCACGTCATCATGACCCGACGACCGCCTCAATCGTGACCGAAGGCTTCCTTTAATCTAAGGATGGCATGGCCAAACTCGTCTCGAAAGACACCCTGACAGCTAAGTCATACCTTCTTTGCTTCAATAAAAGTTCTACAATATATGCATATTTCCATATATCTACAAGCGTCTCCATGACTATTACAGCACTATAGCTAACCGATGAGCAAGCAAGGAAGACGCATATAAGGCAAGTCCAACTCGGTCTGTACTGAGTACGTGGCTGCATGCAAGTACGCTCGTCATCCGTCGGTGTCCCACGCCTCAAGCAAGCCGTCCGAGCAGCGTCCACCTACTCGTACATCACGACATGCCGACTACTTCACTAGGCGTCAATCAAGCTAAGTCATGTTATTTATTTTAATAAAAAATTCTATGATACATGTATATCTCTCGATATCTGCATGTATCTACATAACTACTACTGGCAGGAGCCGACGACAACCCTCATCATCATCGTCCCGAGGCGGCCCTCGTTGTTGTTTCGTGTCGTTTTGTTGTCATCATGTTTCGACTTTTGATTCATCGTTCCAAGTGGACCTCGTCATCAGCATACTGTGGCGCGTTGATTCGTCATCCACGACGTCGAACGTGTCATCAAACTGGGTGTACGACGGTAGCATCGCTGGCAACGACTAATCGAGCGCACCATCGACGGACTATTCGGGCTAGCCATGCCGCTTCCAACAATATCATCGGCAAGTACTACTCGAGCAACGTCGGCAGGCATCCTCAGGACGGTCGCGATCAATCTCTCATCACGGCTTTTGACCTCCCGCCATCTCTCGCCGTGGCAGCACTCGACAACAATGGTACCAACATCCCGTTGGATCAACTAAGTTGCTTCAATAATTATTTTCATTATGTTACTTTTGCTCTTGCTTTCTATTAAATTGGCCTCCAACTTAGTAGAGTCGGGGGCTACTGCACATAAACAACCATACGCCCTGGTGCATGCCCGCCTTTTTCTCTAGGATGTAAGTACCTGTATGATATGTCTATGTGTAAAGCTTTGTTAGCAACAATAACTTATACCACAACCCAATACTGTACGGGTCACACCATCATATGGCTAGTGTCCTACGCATGGGGTCTACGGTCAAGTGAACAAAATGCATAACACAAAGGGAAACAACATCAAGGAGAGAAGACAACAACCCTTAAAACCACTCTAAGTACTTGTGTGACACATGTTCTATCTCCTATAGTGCTTGATCGTAAGAGAGTTCGTTGTGCTTAACAAAGCACTTGATCTCAAACGAGTCCAAAGTACGTCTCGGAGTACACAATCATGCGAGGGTCCGAAGACTAGATGGAGTCTTGACTTCAAGTGATCGAAGTACTCATTAATCCTGAAGTGCCCATCATGCGAGGGTCCATTGCGCTTGACGGAGTGCTTGACCTTAAATGATCAAGGAACTCGTTAATGTTTTCCAAAGTACCATCACAAGAGACCCATTGCGTTTGGCGGAATGTTCGATCTCAGGTGATCAAAGTACTACAAATCAATAAGTCACAAAAGTACTCCTTTTATTTTCACCAAACCCGAATACAATGCTCGGGGGCTGCCCCCAAACTTGTTGACCCGAGTGTGATGGCTGGGGCTACAGAGTCATGACGCTTTTGAGTCATGACGCTTTCGAGTCATTCATACAGCCCTAAATATCATATTTGCGAGTCAATTTACTACTTTGCAGATTACCTATTAGTGTTAATCGGATCATGCCTGTCACGCTCTTATATTTCAGATAAGTTCTTTCAACTTTTCAACTTTTCTTTCTTGCAATCTTTTGCTCGACTCTCTACTCGGTTACCTGCTAACCCGAGTAGAGAGTCGAGGGCTACTACAATTCTCATATCAAATAACTAAAAGTTGCTGGACTAAAATAAATCGAGCTATTTATCAAGTATGCTTATTTCAAGGGACTAACGCATGGATGACCGCTCGAGTCTCATCTACTAATGCCCCGAACAAACTCTGGGTGCTACCAAAATAGCCTCAACAAGCTAAGCGCACTTCGTTTGGTTATATTGAATAATTTCTATTTTCACCAATCAAAAAAAGCAATTTTATTGTCTTATTTTTCTTTAATATTTTTCTCTATATAACCCTTCAAGTATGTAATCGGAGCTGGTTGCTAATTATTTTAAGGATTTAAAACAGGATATATTCAGAAGCTCCATCATTGACCCAAATTTACAATCGGGATTCTATCGTTCATCCACCCGAACACATGTTCGGGCCTCGACGCTTACATGATTATCTGCTATCACAGATCTATGACAATAACCAGAGCATGTTCCTTCTGAAAATCCTAAGAGACTATATGTTCAAAGTCAACTGCATGGAATACATAGTGCGGCGGACCGCTCAAGTCCCGAATGCTATAAATTCCCAAATATGACTTAAGCATACTAGATAGCTAACAGAAAATACAGATAGTCACCACAGTGTTTACCACAGCATGATTGCTAGCAGATATGACAGCTCAATATATGTTTGAGAAAGTCAAAGTCAGGACAAGAAGAGTGTTTTGGTAATTCTAATTACCAAACACCAAACTCTTAACTCCTGAAGTCTGCGTACCCGAGTACCAAGATCACGAACATTGTCAATATTCTTGGAAGAAGAGGTCGGGGCTGACAACAAACTCCCGACCAAGAATACTCGGTCGCAAAGCACTCGATTGTGAGGTGCCCGATCAAGAGAAATTCCAAGAAATAAATTTTTCTAGATCCAGAGTATCCGATTGTGAGGTACCCGATCAAGAGAAATTCCAAGAAATAAATTTTCCTAGATCCAGAGTATCCGATTGCGAGGTACCCGATCACGAGAAATTCCAAGATAAATTTTCTATGATTCAGCAGACTAGATTGTGAGCACCCGATCAAGGTGCCCAATCATAAAGTTCTCATCGGCCAATCAAGAAGGCCAGCCACAGGCCCGATCTACAAGAGCCGACAACTACACCAACCAAGAGGCACGGCGATGTTTTATCTAGACTAGTATAATGCCCGTGCTAACGTAACGGATCTAGTCACAGCAATGGCTTGCATTCTCAGTAACTTGTAAGCATCCATTGCTGCTTGCCAACAATTTCTGTTGCTTAAGAAAGCCGAAGCATAATTACAAACAGATGAAAATAAGTCAATATCTAATTCACCAACCTTACAAATGAAATTCAGCACACCATGTTCAGTGTCCTTTGAAGTGTGCCTGAATCAACTTCCTGCAGTTAAAGAAATTGGGCCTTATTTTTTCTGAACAAGATCATAAAATATTTGGTCAGCCATGTCAACTTTTCCTCCATTACACAGTGCTTTAGTCAGACACTCATGAACAACTGCAGTGGAGAATCCTGAATCTTTCCTGTATTCATCAAACAACTCCAGTGCCTTGTCAACTTCCTCAGCTTTACACAGTTTGTCTATGATTGTATGGTAGGTGATAGTATTAGGTCTTAAGCCCATCTCAGGCATTTTATGAAACAAGCTCCAGGCATCATTCACCTTGTTAATCATAAACGATGCTTTGATAAGAACATTGCATGTGAGAACATCCATAGAAATACCACTACCTTCAAGCGCCTATCCTTTATTGCCATAACACCGGTTATGTCACCTCTTTTGATGTAACCATGTAACAGTGTGCTATATGTGAAATTATCAGCAGCAACACCTTCAGAAATTTCAAGAGCCTTTTCAGTGTGACCAGCTTTACACAGACCATTTATTATCGCGTTGTATGTTATGATGCTAGCCTTTATTCCCTTATTCTCCATCTCCGTGAGCAACGAGAAAGCCCTGTCTAAATCTTCCATTTTGCACAAACTGTCAATCAAAATCGAATATACATACTCGTCCACCACCACGCCTGTTTGTTCCAGTTTCCTCACGATAGAGAAAGCATCTTCCAACCTGTCTCTCTTACAGAAGCCACCAACCAGTGATGTATAAGTAATCAAATTTGGCTTAGCATCCACTCGCTCCATCTCATCCAAGAACCCCATTACTTTCTCCACACTACCTTCTCTGCAGAGTCCATCAATAACAGTAGTATAGTTAGTCACATCAGCTTCGATTCCCTTCTCTAGCATGGATCGATGCTCCCGAAGACCTTCCATCAAGAACCCACGACTCATGTATCCATGAATCATGCTGCCGTAAAACACAGCATCAGCATTCATGCCTTTACACTCCATCTCCCGCATAAGCTCCGCCATCTCACCAGTTCTCCCCTCCAACCCAAGAGCATGGACAACTGATGTCAGTGTCACAAGGCCCGGATCAAATCCACTGAACTGACTCTTCACCTTCTCATAGAAATCCAGCCCTGCTCCGGCCTTCCCAGTTCTGGATAACCCAGAAACGATCCAGCTGCAAACGCGATCCTCTACCTGACACCCCTCCTGGTCATTAAGTCGAACACCCTAAGCGTGCAATCCACCTCCCCGTGGGCACACAGCAACACCACCATGTCGCGGTACGTGGAAGGCGACAGCACCATGCCGTGGTCTTCGATGGCAGCGGAGAGTAGCTCCAGTGCGTGGCACGGGTCGCCGCCCCCGGCGCAGGCCCGGCGGAGCAGTGCATCCCAGAGGCGGCGACTGGCGGTGCGGGAGGCAAGCGCGAGGCGCTGTGCGGCGTCACGCGGCCGCGCGGAGTCGAGCAGGGCGGAGGCGACAAGGAGGTGCGTGCGCGGAGTAGGGGCGATGGCGTTGGCAAGCGCCTGGGAGGCGAGCGCAGCGAGGAGGCGGTGCCTGCGGCGGCGGAGGAGCACTGTCAGGAGGTGGTCGACGTTTCTCGCGGTGACCGCGCGGCCGAGCTTGATGAGTGAGGGGAACAGCGGTGGAAGGGGAGGGGGCTCGCCGTTGCCGCCGGGGAGGGACATGGCCGCTAGCCAGCCAGGCGAGGGTGTGGAACTTTCGAAATGCCGATGCTGAAATGCTGTTTTTTTCCCCTAACGCTGGTGCTGAAATCCCCCGTGGGAGGTTAGCTGGAGGGCAGACACACTAAATATGAGCCATCGGATTTGGATGAGTAATGAGAGAGAATGACTAAGAGATAATCTAGTGCATCTGTTTTGATATGTTATATTTTCTGGGTGTATTCATGGGTGTGGATGTAACATAGGTCATGACTGTAGAGCAGGTATTTATTGTGTGGCTATAGATTTATTCTAACTGATGTATTATAGGGTAGGGTAGGTAGATGCGTTTCGCCTGGAAGTTGGCTGATGTCTTGTACAGATCGGATCCACTTCGTTCACCTCAGAGCAACAACTTCCCGGCCTCCACGGCAACGTTGAATACGGCGCCCGCATGGTGCTACTCAGCGCCGATCGACACGCACACGGCACAGCAAGAAAGCTGCCCAGCCGATAAGGATGCTTTCGGCCCCGAGGGATCCTCGTTCGGCCTCAACCAACAGACAAATACAAAACCAGTCAACAGCAAGCAAAGCAAATAAGGAGTCCGTACGTCTTACAGTGCCACGCAAGCAATAAACATGCTGTGCTTCTACGTACACATGCATGCATACATGCACGAACGGCACATGACAAATTTCACACGGACCCATATTTAGCAAACTCTAGAGCCGTCCGAGCCGCAAGCGAGCCGTCGACGAGCCACAAGCGAGCCGTCCGAGCTACTCGGCCACGGTGACCAACTACTCACCCACAAAGGTCAAGCTGATGCTCAGGGCTCCCAAGCCCAAAACGCCGGGATCGTGCACCGACTCCTCTACTCGGCCATTGCTAGAACAAGAGCTCAGGGCTTACGATCAGCTCCTGACTGAAAATAGAGTTCGATCGCAAAATACCCAATTGCGAGGTACTCGGTCACAAGTAATATTGAGGTGGAAATTATTCAGAGTTAGAGAACTAGATTGCGAGCACCCGATCTCAAGGTGCCCGATCATAAAGTTCCCGAATGCCAAAACTTAATTACATAAGTCTCGATGACTACAAAATATCCGATCTATATTACAAGACTACAAGGGGATGGCACTGTTCAAACAAGCTCATCTCTCAACAGCACAGCTTTCCAACGTTTGTTGTTCGGGTCTTCGCTCGAGAGTGGTTACTTAGAGTTCCCCCAGAACCGAGTTCAAACCACCCGACTTAAAAAGTCCCGAACACAAGCGAGCGATAAGTTGCGTTGACAAGACAGCCCGGGCATGGCACTAGAACAAGCTCATCTCCTAACAGGGCACCATTTTATCGATCTGCACAGATCGGGTTCAAAGTCGCAACTGGTTACTCGGGCTACCTCTTGGTACCCAAAGTACAAACCACTCGACTAAGGCAATCCCGACTACTTGCGGATAGTCAAGATGCGTTTGACAGACAAGCTTGGGGGCTTATGTCGATGCCATACCCCCGGGTATCCCGACTACAGGATTTGCTAAACACTGACTCCGGATCAGAAGAGTCTCGACAAGGCGTGGCGGCCCTATTCGAGGAAGGATATCTCCGGATTACACCAAGACTCCGATTGGGACACGACTACTTAGCTTGAGGGGCAAGTTGATCTCGGATATAAATAGCTAGCAATACCCACTGTTGTAATCATCGAAATTCTCTTAGGTATAGCCATCTTGTAATCGCCATCTCGGTATTCGATGAGATCGTAATACAAATAAGTAGCAACTGGACGTAAGGCTTTTACTCACGTCCCGAGGGCCCAAACCAGTATAAATCTTGTCTCCATCTGTGATTGATCTTTGCACCAAGCGGGGTTCCCCAAGAACCAAATATCTGGCGGTAAAAAACACCGACATATAACTTTTGAATTACCTCTACAAACTTACCAAACTGCTCATCCACTTTGGCTTTTTGATTTCTACGTGAAAACGGTAGGAGGTTGGTGTCATAAAAATCTTGTTTCAATTCCTGTTCTTGTGGCTCAACTTCTTCAACATCATCATTCTTCTTCTATTCTTGTACTGCTGCTGGTGTCTTACCTGCCCTTTGGATATGGAGGATCACGAGTAGACTTGCCACCCCTTTGTGGCTATAGCGTTGATCTTTTCAAGGTTAGTGGCAAAAGGCAAAGCAACAGCCAATTGGGCTAATTGTGATTCTATCTTTTTATTATAGCTAAGTTGGTCATTTATAGCAGAAGAAAAACTTTCCATTTTAGTGTTTATATTTTCTAGGACCATATCATTAGAAGCAATCTTCTTAGAAATGCTCTCATTAATCTTGGCTTGTTCTAAGATCAAATCTCTCGAGGATGGTTATTTGGGACTAGAAGAATTATAGTAATTACCTGGGTACTTACCTTGGTAATTTGACTGTTGTTGTCCGCATCCTTGTCTCTGTTGTTGTGGAGCAGAATTGACAATATTTGCATCTTCTTGATATTCGGGGAAATCAACCCCTAAATATTCTCCACATGTGTTTTGGGCATTATAAGCATCTTGAATTGCCTGACGATCTTTCTTATAATTGGCTCATTGTTCGAGCCAATTCAACATTACGTCCATCTTGGTTGATAGTGCACACACCTCTTGTGGTACTTCTTCGCTCTTATTGCATGATTGGATATTACATTGAGACCAGCCTTGGTTAGAGGCTACCTTTTCCATAAGAGTTTCAGCTTTTCCAAGGGTGTGTGACATAAATGCTCCTCCATCAGTTGCATCTAGTTGTTCACGAGCTTCCTAAATTAATCCATGGTAGAAGCGTTACATGAGCAACCAATCTTTCATCCCATGATGAGGACAATCTGAAATGTATTCTTGAAAACGCTCCCATGCCTCTAGAATGGTTTCTCCTTTCTGTTGTTGGAAGTTGGAAATTTTTCTTCTTAATGCATTAGTTTTGCCTATAGGGAAAAACTTTGCTAGAAAAGCCTTTGAACATCTTGCCCATGTATTGATGTTATCTTTGTTGGTATAAAACCACTGCTTCACCCTTCCCACTAACGAGAATGGAAATAAGCGGAGTAGTATGATATCTTGAGCGACGTCTTTGATGACCATTGTGTTGCTAATCTCCAGGAAATTCTAGAGATCAGCACTAGCATCTTCATATGCCTTTCTGCTGAATGGGGTAGCTTGCACCATGTTGATGAGGCTTGGTTTGAGCTCAAACTCAAGGTTATCAGTTTTGAGTGTTGGTCCAGTTCGGATGTTCTCAGTGCTTGGAGCAGAGAATTCACGCAGGGTCTTTTCAGCCATAAATTCAGAAACTGGTGTTGAGCTGCTCTTGATTGGTTTGATTGTGATTGATGGAATTTGTTGGTGGATCAAAACCAATCCTACAATACCTTGTATAAGATATGAGCAAATACAAACAAGGGTAAACCTGCTAAAGCAGAGGTGTATAGTTATGATTTCATCAATAAGTATTTATTTGATCAATTCTCTTTTGGCCTTGTGCCCCTCCCCGGCAACGGCGCCAGAAATGCTTGTTGATATTTCTTAACATCAGTCTCACTAGGTTGTCATCCCAAGCAATGATGCTAGAAACGTTTGTTGGTAATTATTAATGACATTTGTAAACTCAGAGAAAATCTTATATGTTAAAGTAATCCGCAAGCACACAGATAATATACCATTATAGCATTTCACCCGGGAGTATACCAAATATCGTTATTTATATTTTTGCACAGGGAGGAGCGATGGGGTGGCTAGAGATATCGACAAATATGTATACTTATGATAAGATCATTAACTACACATATACTTTAACAGGGGTAAGTTAGATGACAAATAAATGATAAGTGCCAGGCATTGATAATAATCTAGAGACAGAAATAGATACTCATAAATGTAGTATGGCTAGGCAGGAGATTAGTTAAGAGAAAGAATTCCTAAGTCATTTCTTACTTACTAAGTCTTTTGTACATCCTAGTATATATACTTTCATCTATAGCATAACTAACTCTGTATCTAAGCATAAGGAACATTACTAAGGAAGATCAAGAAGAGAGCTTGATTCCCTTCACAACCGGGTTCTACTTGTTATTCAAACGGGGAGTGGACCATAAAGGACTCAACGAGAATGTCACACTCGCGATCTACCACATGGCCCGAATGTAGAGTGCATCCATAGGTAAACAATATTTAAGCACCACGCTTACATAATGTCGACCACTTAACTTACTCGAGTCCTGAGCTAAGCGCTTTGTGATCTTATGAATAAATTCATTATCAATCATGGCTATATAAAGCATACTACTAGAGCAAACTAGGAACATAATAAATAGAAACATAGTATTGAAATAGCACAAAGTCAAAATGGAGAGGTACAATGGCTTTACCAGGTTCCAGACGACTGAAAGGATCAAAATGCCCAAGAGGGGGGGGGTGAATTGGGCTAATTCTAAATTTCTTTGTAATAATTAAATCCTACTGTTAGCCCAATTAACCCCTTATGCCTAAAAAGTGTTCCTAATTGTTCTACTGCACAAAAGACTTGCAACCTATGTTCCAATCCTACTCTAGTATGGCAATTCTAAGAATGTAAATGACAAGAATTGAATTGCTCAAAGTAAATGCTCAAAGTAAAGTGAGAAGGAGGAACACGGCGATGTTTTGCCGAGGTATCGGAGAGTCGCCACTCCCCACTAGTCCTCGTTGGAGCACCCGCGCAAGGGTGTAGCTCCCCCTTGATCCGCGCAAGGATCAAGTGCTCTCTATGGGTTGATTCTTCGACACTCCGTCGTGGTGAATCACCCACAACCGCTCACAACTTGAGTTGGGTCATCCACAAGCTCTCCGGATGATTACCAAGCTCTCCAATCACCACCAAGCCATCTAGGTGATGGCGATCACCAAGAGTAACAAGCACGAACTCTCACTTGACCACGACAAGCCTAGGGAGAAAGATGGATGCACACTTTGCTACTCTTGATCTCACTAATGAGGGCTCTCTTTGGGATTCTCAAATCTCAATCACCTCACCAGGACCTTGCTCTTCTTGGCACTCTCTAAGGTGTGTTTCAGCTGTTGGAATGAGCAAAAGTCACTCCACACATGAGTGGAGCTTCTATTTATAACAAGGGCTAAGAAACGAACCATTATGTGCCTCTGCGGGGTGATCGGACACTCCGGTCATATTGACTGGACGCTCCGGTCAGTACACCCCAAACTCCAGTGTTTACATTGTGACCGGACGCGTCCGGTCATGATTTTCCCTCTCTGGAACCTTACTGGAAATGACCGGATGCTGGCTCTCGGCATCCGGTCACATGACCTTCCAGCGTCCGGTCGCACCGAACGATTTCACCTCGGTCAAATGAACTGACCGGACTTTGTGCCAGCGTCCGGTCAGTATTTGACCCTCCATTCACTTCCAACTCTCGATCATACGTGAATGAAGTTTGCTTCATTGGATCTTAGGCATATGTAGGAGCTACCTAGCGCTAGTTTTGACAAGTGTGCACCACACCTAACTCACTAGACTCACCTAGGTCAAGCTACCCGTCCATACCCCCTTAATAGTACGGCCAAAGGAAAAACAAAGTCCTAAACTACTCTAAGTGTCTCTCCAACTCCAAACGACACTTAGAACTAGTCTATCCTTAACCTTGTTGTCCATCCTTTGAAAACCGAAACGATTTCCATCATAGGGGCATGACAATCATGATTGCCCAATCGATCTCCATTACCATGACCTAACTTAATTGCCTCTATAAAATACATGTTAGTTACAGTAATCTTATATTGTCATTAATCACCGAAACCCAATTAGGGGCCTAGATGCTTTCAATCTCCCCCTTTTTGGTGATTGGCGAGTATGTGAAAGAGTTGAGGTTTTTAACATGCTTGGTTCATATAAGCTTTTAGCAATAAGAACAAAAGAGTTAGTCAAGCTTATATGACCCAAGCCATCATAATGTACTCCAAAGATATGAAATAAGCATGAGTACAAGTAATAAAGCTCATTGCATTAGAGTAAAACGCGGAAGCAAAAGCAAATGAGCATAACACAAGTGATATGACATATAAGTAATTCAATGTAGAGAGCACACATGTCATATATCACGATCATGTAGATATCACTATCACATATATATAGTTCAATGCATGAAAATAAACACACGATGAATGCATAGTAGTGTATCACACATAAAAACTCCAAATGTAGTATATAAGCTAATAATATAACTAAGCTCCCCCTAAATACGTCGCTCCCCCTAAGGCTAACATACTCGATCCCTCTCCCCCTTTGGCGTCAAACACCAAAACCTAAGGGTCGGTCGGCGGGGCTGCAGCGGACGAGTCGGGCGTGGAGGTATGAGGAGCGAGCTGGAACTGTGTGACATCATCGTCTGATCCTGAGCTCTGAGCTGTATGACCCTCTGAAGCTGGAACTGATGCTGAAGCAATCTGGGTCAGTTCAGGGGCTAGAGCTGCTGAAGGCTGCGCTAGTGCGACTGAAGCAGCTGGCTCTGATGATGCCACTGAGGAAGGGAGCGTCTCTGTAGTCCTGGTAACTGGTGCAACAGTAGAAGGACCTAGGACATGTAAATATGGAGGAGTAGGCATCCCTATCAACTCACTAAAGGAAGCACCAAGGCTCCTGGACACTGTGGTCTCTGGCACTAGCAGCGAGGGCGTCTCATCTGGTGTGAAGCCCGTCTGAAGCGGTGTGAATTGTGGAGCTGGCAGTGACGTAGCAAAATACTAGGACACCTGCTCTGTAGGAGAAGCAAACTGTGCTGGTGGCTGTCCCTGGCTCTGAAGCCCACTGGGCTGTAACGCTGGAGTCATTGAGGTAGTGGCAGTCTGACCAAGCTGGGACAAAGGCTGTGACGGTGGAGCCCCAATAGCAGTGACAACATGCTGCATAAATCCAAGAAGCTGCTGCTGCATGAGGATTTGCTGCTGATGCATGGCATACTGCTACTGCTGTAGAGCCTGCATCTGCTGATGTATAGCTAGCTGCTGCTACTGGATCTGCTGCTGCTAGCGCTAGAACTCATCCTGCCGAGTCTAGAACTGAGCAAATGTAGCAGCTGTCTCCTGAGCCTGTCATGCCTGGTCCTGCCTCATCCGCTCAAGTATAGCAAGGAGAGCGGGGTCGATCTATGGAGCAGGTGGCGCCGAACTGGAGCTGCCGGCCTCATGATCATGTCGCTGAGGAGGCATCCGAGGGATGGGCTGATAGTCATCATCAGAACTATCACTGGGGTCGCTCACGACCATCCCCTCCTACTGAGCAAGCTCCTCCTCCTCTATAGCTGCAATGCCCCTGATGATATCATCCTGCTGGGCTGTAGACTCTAGCACATCGGGACGATAGCGTAGCTAACTAGGTGCCTGTGGAGTGCTATGATGGATCATCTATGTCATGTTATAGGCAGGGAACTCCGTCATAGCACCACTATACTCTGCAAGCATCTCTGGTGGCCTCACTATGACTGCTCTGTGGATAAGCTAGGTGATCCAGTGGGCATATGGCAACTGCCTGCGACCTCTGAAGCCCTCAGCTATAGTGTCCTCCATCTCTGACAGAAGAAGATCACAAATATCAAAAACTGTCTACTGCATCAGAGAGTTGATAAGCCACAGCTGTATCCGAGTCAAGCCCTCTCTGTATCCCATCCTAGGAAGCAGTGTCCTCCTCATAATGGCCTCAAGCACACGAGTAGTGGGGTTAAGATCACTAGGATTCCTGCGTGACCCCTCGCCAAAGGGCTCTGTGAAACAGTGACGGACCAAGTCAGTAGGGGGCACGTTGCCACCTTGCGGGCGTCTGGGAGGTCAAGTCTATCCATAGAAAACCTCATGAAGTCTGACAGACTGCTCCTGAAGTCTGAGTATCTCCCTGGCTCTAGTGCTCGTCATCCGATAGTCTCTCCCTCTGAATGCAAAGTGTATGAAGTTATGATGCGTGTCAATAAAGAGAGAAGCATAGAACTGATGAACCCAAGATGGAACATATAATCCTGTCCATCCAATCAGATCTGTCAGCCCCGGCAGATATGCAAGATAGGGGCGAATGTGCTCTCCAGCTGCTGCAACTATAGAATCAATATGGCACACCCTTTGAGATCTGAAAACTACCCCACTGTTGAGATAGGCGTTGTAGAAGTCCTCCTGCAGTGGAGTGTAGAAACCCTCTGAAGCTCTCTCATCCCTCCTCGGAGGAAACCACACCTCAAAATCAACAAATCTCAGCTGCTGAACTAGCTTGCCCGTGGCGGCCCTCAAGTCAAGATGGGTCACTGGAGGCGGACCCTGTGGTCTGGGTGGTGGACGAGAACCTCTCCGCTGAGTATTTGTCCTCGATGTGACTAGAGCACGGGTATGACTAGAGCGACGTAACTGTGGTTGTGGTGCCTACTCTATCTGCTTAGCCTGCTCTCCCTCCTAAGCCTGCTCAGTCGGCTCTACTGGCTGGGGCTACTGCTGTGGCTCCTGCTGGGACTCCCCCTAAGGCTGAGGCTCCTCAATAGCTAGACGTCGTCCTTGCATCATGACAGTCCCAGGTGGACCACCATGAAAATGCTCAATACGCTCAAGTCTGCCCTACGCTTCTGGTGATAGGTGATCTGCAATAACAACTCCACTACGAGTACCTCCTCTCTCGGCACACTCTGTGGCCTTAGCAACTGCGGCAGCTCTAGCTATCTCTGCATCTGTGTACTTGCGCTTCTTTGATGCAGTCTTCTTTGTCGCCTTGCCTTTAGGATCTGTAGGCAAGCAAGGTGGACGCCTTGGATCCTCATCTCCTGGACCACCTCTGACATTCTTTGTGTGAGCCATCTGATGAATCTGAAAAGAAAAACTGCCATTTACCAAGATCAACTAACACTTCCGAGGCTTGGCCTCGATCCGTACTCGCGAGCTTGGCCCCGAGTTAACTGACAACTGCCACTGACACCTCAACGGCACTAACTCGCTGCACGATGGAATAGATAGGATATACAAATAAATACAATATATCTAATAGATGCGAAACCCTAGGAAGCAAGCAATTTAGATACATAATTGAAACGACTGGCTTGCTACCTGACGAACCGGTGATCCGAGAAGAAGAGGAGTGACCCATGGGGAAACACCGAATCGACTAGGGTTAGGGTGAGCGGTGAATCGATAGCCCTGAATGCAATTGAAGTCAATGCTGTGATGTAGCTAGGTTGCAGCAAGGTTGCGATATGGATTGCTAGGGCATGACGGCAGGGCCTTACCAGCGCTGAATTGGCAGTGCTGGCGTAGTGGATGAGCTCGACGGCGTGGAAGCACGTCGGCGCTGGACTAGACCTCGGTGAGCTCGGCTTGACGTGGGCGTAGCTGCGGCGCTGGGAGCTACGGTGGCGTTAGGGCACGGCAGCGAGCACGACGGTGAAGCTCGGTGGCGCGCGAGCGGAGTTTGCGTGGGATGGTGCAGTGGGCGCGGCGAGCTCTAGAGCGTGGCTTGGCTGGGAGGCGCGTGGGAGAGGCGGTGGTGGAGCTGGGCAGAGCGGCGTGGGACTGCGGCGGTGGAGGCGAAATCGGTGGCGCTCGGGTTAGGGCATGGGTGAACGGCGATGTCGGCGGTGGTTTAGGTCAAAGCCCCGGTGCTTGATTAAATAAGGTGGCCCCACGAGTTAGAAAAGGAAACGGGGAAAAGAAACCTGATGTCGCATTAAATCTACTGACCGGACGCTCCGGTGGTAGCGACCGGATGCAACCACCCAGCATCCGGTCGATTCCAAAGAGGTCCAAAACCTCTGGAATCGCGACCGGACGCGTCCAGTGGACACCGACCGGACGCAGCCAGAGTCCGGTCACCTAGTCATGATGTCTTCATGATCGACCGGACGCTAAAGCTCCTTCTGACCGGACGCTGGGAAAATACTGTTTCAGCGTCCGGTCACTCCTTCGCAGCAAGTTCACCTCCTGTGAACTGACCGGATGCTGGACAACAGAGTCCGGTGTAGCGTCCGGTCACTCTTTTTCCAGCAAGTCTTCACTGTCCTTCGTGCTGCCTATTCCCAATCAAGTCCCAACTCAAATAAGATCCAAATAAACACCAATTGGGACTGATGTGAGTGACCTCTCTCAAACCCTCAAGTTTTTCAAAATATTTTGCCTTGGGCTATAGTTCTTTTTAAGAAAATAGGCAATAAAGGGAGATTAAGATAAATGACAAAACAACATTCATGTATATGTAATACTTGTAAGTAAATCTAGTTGCTTGTCAATTTTGATCCAAGGTTAAGCTTCTTCACACGCTTTTCGGCGGTTATCTTAACCATGTTAGACAAGCCCTATGTGCATTGCCACAAAATAAACATGTAGTATATTATAATGCAATGCAAGGGACAACACAAGCTCATCTTTTAGTGAAGTTACTAAAATCAAGAACATTGAGCTCATTCCGCAAACGACAAAACATTGCCTCATCTTGCGGTTTAGTAAAGATATCCACCAATTGATCCTCGTTTCTTACACCTTCCAGTGATATATCATTTTTAGCAACATGATCTCTAAGAAAGTGATAACAGATATCTATGTGCTTGGTGCGAGAGTGTTGAACTGGATTATTTGTAAGTTTTACGCACTTTCATTGTCGCACAAAAGAGGTACCTTTTCTAGAACTACACCATAGTCTAGCAAAGTTTGTTTAATGTAAAGTATTTGTGCACAACAAGCACCTACGGCAATGTATTCCGCTTCGGCAGTGGACAAAGCCACACTATTTTGTTTTTTGGAGAACCAAGACACAAGTGATCTACCAAGCAAATGGCACCCTCCGGATGTGCTTTTTCTATCAACTTTGCATCCGGCATAATCCGAATCGGAATAGCCAATTAATTCAAATCTAGCTCCTTTGGGATACCAAAGGCCAATGCTTGGTGTGTGCTTAAGATACCTAAGGATTCTTTTTACGGCAGTTAAATGAGTTTCCTTAGGATTAGCTTGAAATCTTGCACACATGCACACACTAAACATGATGTCAGGCCTAGATGCGGTTAAATACAACAAGCTACCAATCATAGAATGGTAGAGAGTTTGATCAACCTTGTTACCTCCCTCATCTAGGTTGAGATGTCCATTAGTAGGCATTGGTGTCTTGATTGGCTTACATTCATCCATCTTGAATCTCTTGAGAATATCATTTGTATATTTCTCTTGAGAGATGAAAATCCCTTCTCTCATTTGCTTGACTTGAAAACCAAGAAAGAATGTAAGCTCACCAATCATTGACATCTCGAACTCCTTCGACATCAATTCACCAAATTCTTTGCAAGAATCTTCATTTGATAATCCAAAGATGATATCATCAACATACACTTGACAAATGAAGATATGCCCATCAAGCTTCTTGGTGAATAGTGTGGTGTCGACCTTCCCAATGGTGAAGCCTTTCTCAATGAGGAAGTCCCGAAGGCGCTCATACCAAGCTCTTGGGGCCTGCTTAAGCCCATATAACGCCTTGGACAACCTATAAACATGATTAGGATATCTAGGGTCTTCAAACCCGGGAGGTTGATCAACATAGACTAGTTCATTAATAAAGCCATTTAAAAATGCACTTTTCACATCCATTTGATATAATTTCATTTCATGATGTGATGCATATGCAAGGAGGATACGAATGGCTTCTAATCTTGCAACCGGTGCAAAGGTCTCTCCAAAATCCAAACCTTCAACTTGAGAGAACCCCTTTGCACTAGTCTTGCCTTGTTCCTCACAACAACGCCTTGATCATCTTGCTTGTTTCGGAACACCCACTTTTTTCCAATGACTCTTACACCTTTTGGTCGCTCTTCAAGAGTCCAAACTTCATTGCGGGTGAAGTTGTTCAACTCTTCATGCATGGCATTGATCCAATCCGGATCTTGAAGAGTTTCTTCTACCTTGGTAGGCTCAAAGCAAGAGACAAAAGAGTGATAAGCAATAAATGAAGCAAGTTTTTGTGAGCGTGTCATCACTCCCTTTGATGGACTCCCTATGATGAGATCTTGTGGATGATCTTGTAGTAGAGGTGTGTTTCTTCTATTGACCACTTGAGGAGGAGGTTGTGGAGCATCAACATCTTGTGCTTGTACCACCATTTGCTCATGGGAGACATGAGTATCTTTATTTTCTACTCTCCCATCTTTTTCACCATCTTGTGGCACATTTGATGAAGAGGGTGGATCAATTATTTGTACATCATCTTCATCATCTTTGGGCTTGATGTCTCCAACCTGAATGTTCTTCATAGCCTCCCTCAATGGTTCATCACCTACATCATCAAGATTCTCATGTGCTCCTTGGGAGCCGTTAGATTCATCAAATTCCACATCATATGTTTCTTCAACCAAGCCGGTGGCATGATTAAATACTCTATATGCTTTGGACTTTGATGAGTAACCAACAAGAAAACCAATATCACAACATCTTTGGAACTTCCCTAGGTGTTGCCGCTTCTTGTAGATGTAGCACTTGCAACCAAACACCCTAAAGAAGGAGACGTCCGGCTTCTTCCCATTTAGCAACTCATAAGGTGTCTTGCTAAGGAACTTTTGAAGAAATAGGCGGTTTGATGCATAGCATGTGGTGTTGATTGCTTCCACCCATAGAGCTTCGGGGGTGTTGTACTCATCAAGCATTGTTCTTGCAAGAGTGCTCAATGTCCGGTTCTTCCTCTCAACTACACCATTTTGTTGAGGAGTATATGTTGCGGAGACCTCATGTCTGATTCCTACTTCATCACAATAGGCTTCTATGTTTGTGTTGTCAAATTCCTTCCCATTGTCACTTCTAATCTTTTTGAGCTTCACATCAAATTCATTTTGAGCTCTCTTGGCAAACTTCTTGAAGCAAGATGCAACTTCGGATTTGTCATGAAGGAATAATACCCATGTATACCTTGAATAGTCATCAACAATCACAAGACAATAAAGATTTCCTCCCAAACTCTTGTATGTTGTTGGTCCAAATAAATCCATGTGAAGGAGTTCTAGCACTCTTGTGGTTGACATGAAAGCTTTGGTTAGATGAGTATTTGCAACTTGCTTGCCAGCTTGACATGCACTACAAAGCTTGTCCTTCTCAAACTTCACATCCTTCAAACCTCTCACCAAATCATTCTTCATTAGCTTCTTGAGTGAGCTCATCCCAACATGAGCAAGTCTTCTATGCCATAGCCACCCAAGTGTTGTTTTGGTGAATAGGCAAGTCTTCAAGTTTGCATCTTCGGAGGTGAAGTCCACTAGATATAGGTTGTTGTATCTAAATCCTTTGAATATCACTTGTTCATCATCCTTCTTAGATACAACAACTTCCTTCTCGATAAACAAGCATTGGAAGCCAAGATCACACAATTGTCCAACGATAGCAAGTTAAAACTCAATGACGCAACATATAGCATATTTGAGATAGAATGATCATTTGATATTGCCACTTTGCCCAATCCTTTAACCTTCCCTTTGAGTTATCTCCAAATGTGATTCTTTCTTGTCCATCTACTTCTTCATCTAGTGAGGTGAACATACGAGGATCACCGGTCATATGTTGTGTGCAACCACTATCAATAACCCAATGACTTCCACGAGTCTTGTAGTTCGCCTACACACAAGAGATCAAGCTTTAGGAACCCAAACTTGTTGATGCCCCTTCACCTTCTCAACAAGTGACTTAGCAACCCAAATTTTCTTAGGCCTATTCTTGTTGGGAGGTCCTAAGAACATCACTTTCATTTTCCCACTAGAATCCTTTCTAAGCATGTAGTGAGCATTGAAGGCAAAAGGTCTAGCATGCTTGGGCAAGGGTTGTGGTGGTGGAGTTTGACACTCATGAGCAAAATGGCCTTCTTGTCCACACTCAAAACACCTCTTTGGCTTTGGATTTGGCTTTGATTGTTGTTGTTGAGCTTGAGCCTTCTTCTTCTCTACATTTGCCACATATCCAATGCCACTTCTATCCATCTTCATGACGGTGTTCATAAGTAGCTCACTTTGAAGATGCTTGCCTCTTGTGAACTTGCTCAATCCAATCTTAAGATGCTCTTTTTCTAACTTGAGCTTCTTGTTTTCTTCCTTGAGTGCATTATCATTTTTCTCTTCCTTGAGTCTCTTGTTTTCTTCTTTTAGCTTTTCATTTTCAAGGACCAAATCACCATCATGATCAAGTGTTTCTAGCACAATGGTGTTGTGGGTTTTGAACACTTCAAACTCTTTCTTAAGCTTTTCATTATCTACCTTGAGCTTGACATACTCATCATAATCATTGCACTCAATCACTTGCTAGCCTTTGCCACTAGATCCTTGCTCAATGCTCTCATCAATTAAGTCATCACATGATGTAGCTATATCAATCTTAACAACATGGTTAGTAGCATCATGTGGCTTATTTGGTAAAAATTCTTGAGCAATGACAAGACTATCATGATTAATCTTGAGTGTAGTATATTCTTCTTTTAGCTTGTTGTGGCTAGTGATGAGCTCTTGGTGTACCCACTCAAGTTTATCATGTTTATCTTTAAGCTCTTTCTTAGAAGATTTGAGCTCCTTGAGTTTGGATGACATAGCTTCATTTGCTTCTCTAAGCTCAACACTAGATTTTTCGGCTATGTCACATTTAGCTAAGAGAGAATCATTCTTAATCTCAAGCTTTTCATTTTTAGCTATAGTCTTTATAATGATCTTAGTGTATTTCATTAGCAATTTAACAAGATCATCATAAGAAGGTGATTCATATTCATCATCATCGCTATCACTATCACTATCATCATTATGAGCATGATCATCACCACTACTATCATCATCATGTGATACCTTTTGTTCACCTTTGGCCATAAGGCATAGGTGTGTAGAGGATGTTGGCGGTGGTGGTGGCGAAGATGATGAAGAGTCAATAACAATAGCAGCCACCTTCTCGTCGTCACTTTCATCATCGGATGATCCACTAGATGAATCAATGTCCGTGAGCCAATCACCGACGACGTAAGCCTTTCCACCCTTCTTCTTCTTGTGGAAGTCCTTCTTCTTGCCATCTCTTTTCTTGTATGGCTTGTTCTTTTTCTTCTCATCTTCATCTTCATTGCTTGAGTCATCTTTCTTGCCCTTGTTCTTGTTCTTGAACTTGTCTTTCTTGGGCTTTGTGCATTGGTGGGCTAGATGACCAAGTTCGCCACAATTGTAGCAATCCATCTCAGAGATTGCCTTTCTTCTTGAGCTAGTGAAGAACTTCTTCTTCTTGCCATCAAACTTGATGCCACTCTTGTTGAGCTTCTTTAGCATCTTGGCGGTCTTCTTCACCATGAGAGCAAGACTTTCATCATCATCTTCATCATCACTTGAGCTCTCATACTCAAGCCTTACTTTGCCCTTTTCTTGGCTAGCTTTGAATGCTAAATCTTTTTCTTTCTTCTTTGTAGAGGATGAGCCATCTTGAGGTGTGATGTGCATGTACATCTCATGATCATTGATCTTTCCCAAGATTTGTGTCGGTGTAGCGGTGGAAAGATCACCGTGATGTAGCATGGTCACAATATGCCCATATTTTTCAATGAGGAGGACACTCAAGATTTTTCTTACAACATCGGATGGTTGCATTTGAGTGAGTCCAAGCCCATTGACTTCCTCTACAAGAACATTCAAACGTAAATACATTTCATTAGCACATTCTATAGGAAGCATTTCAAAAGAGTTGAGATTTTTCATGACAAGATGATAGCGTTCCTCACGCTCACTCTTTGTTCCCTCATGGAGCGCACAAACGTCCAACCATAGTGCATGGCATCTTTGTGGTTCCTCACACGGTTGAACACATCTTTACAAAGGCCTCTAAAAATGGTGTTTCTAGCCTTTGCATTCCATTTTTCATAGTTCAACTCATCGCCTTGTGGGTGTGCGGCATCCCGAGGTTTTGGGAAACCTTGTGAGGCGGCTCTAAGTATTCCAACATCTAGAGCTTCTAGGTACGCCTCCATACGAATTTTCCAATAAGGAAAATTGTCCCCCTCAAAGATAGGAGGTGGTCCATCCCCGTGAGACATCTTTCACTAGGCGGTTAAGCCTAAATATGTGAGCACGAGGCTCCGATACCAATTGAAAGGATCAAGATGCCCAAAAGGGGGGTGAATTGGGCTAATTCTAAATTTCTTTGCAATAATTAAATCCTACGGTTAGCCCAATTAACCCCTTGTGCCTAAAAAGTGTTTCTAATTGTTCTACCGCACAAAAGACTTGCAACCTATGTTCCAATCCTACTCTAGCATGGCAATTCTAAGAATGTAAATGACAAGAATTGAATTGCTCAAAGTAAATGCTCAAAGTAAAGTGAGAAGGAGGAACGTGGCGATGTTTTGCCGAGGTATCGGAGAGTCGCCACTCCCCACTAGTCCTCGTTGGAGCACCCGTGCAAGGGTGTAGCTCCCCCTTAATCCGTGCAAGGATCAAGTGCTCTCTACGAGTTGATTCTTCGACACTCCGTCGTGGTGAATCACTCACAACCACTCACAACTTGAGTTGGGTCATCCACAAGCTCTCCGGATGATTACCAAGCTCTCAAATCACCACCAAGCCATCTAGGTGATGGCGATCACCAAGAGTAACAAGCATGAACTCTCACTTGACCACGACAAGCCTAGGGAGAAAGATGGATGCACACTTTGCTACTTTTGATCTCACTAATGAGGGCTCTCTTTGGGATTCTCAAATCTCAATCACCTCACTAGGACCTTGCTCTTCTTGGCACTCTCTAAGGTGTCTTTTAGCTGTTGGAATGAGTAAAAGTCACTCCACATACGAGTGGAGCTTCTATTTATAACAAGGGCTGAAAAACGAACCATTATGTGCCTCTGCGGGGTGACCGGACACTCCGGTCATATTGACCAGACGCTCCGGCTAGTACACCCTAAACTCCAGTGTTTACAGTGTGACCGGACGCTACCAGCATCCGGTCAGCACTGACCGGACGCCTCTGGTCATGATTTTCCCTCTCTGGAACCTTACTGGAAACGACCGGACGCTGGCTCTCAGCATCTGGTCACATCACCTTCCAGCGTCCGGTCGCACCGAACGATTTCACATCGGTCACACCGAACCCAGCGTCCGGTCAGTATTTGACCCTCCATTCACTTCCAACTCTCGATCATACATGAATGAAGTTTGCTCCATTAGATCTTAGGCATATGTAGGAGCTACCTAGCACTAGTTTTGACAAGTGTGCATCACACCTAACTCACTAGACTCACCTAGGTCAAGCTACCCGTCCATACCCCCCTTAATAGTACGGCCAAAAGAAAAACAAAGTCCTATACTACTCTAAGTGTCTCTCCAACTCCAAACGACACTTAGAACTAGTCCATCCTTAACCTTGTCATCCATCCTTTGAAAACCGAAACAATTTCCATCGTAGGGGCATGACAACCATGATTGCCCAATCGATCTCCATTACCGTGACCTAACTTAATTGCCTCTGCAAAACACACGTTAGTCACAGTAATCTTATATTGTCATTAATCACCGAAACCCAATTAGAGGCCTAGATGCTTTCAATGACGAATGTGGAATCCTGAGCTGTAGCCCAACTCTACTTGAATCTTGCTAATTAGCCTGTACTAGAACTTTGAGAAATTGGAGATCTATTCTATTCTCTCTAGAAACTCTAACTTCTGATCCTCCTTGACTTAATTATAAAGGCTATGCCAGGGGAGGTGGCAGGAGTTGGTATATATAGGGAGCAGCGTCAATCCTGAGCCCTCGATCAAATTGACTTGAAAGAACAGTGTAGATGCAATCCCTAAGGCGGCGGAGGAACCGACATAGAAGCTATGGCTGACTTGTGGGACTAGGGGGCTAGCTGGCCCCACCTATCATCCTCTCATGCCCTACTTCGGTGGAGTACCTTCTGGTGTCCTCTGGAACTATCTGGAGCTATTTTCATCGCGCATAATTGTGTTTAATTCTGACGATTGGGTCCACCTTGACGGTTTTCTGAATAGACCCTATTGAAAACACAGATTCACCAAAACTCATGAAATTTGTCAGTTTAAACACTTAAACCTATGTTGGTGATAATTTTTATTCATTTATCCATGTTATGTTGGCGGTTTATGATGGATGATAACTACCGTCAATAGCAAGCTCGGAGGCACGGCGGTGGCCCGCCGGCCTTTGGCGACACCTCTCGCGGGCGCTTGCCATGATCCACCGGCTTAGCAGGAAGAAGAAGCTGGGGGCGCACAAGAACAAGGAGAAAGAAGTAGCAGAACAGGAGCTCAAGAGCAGATGACTCTCCTGCCATACCACCTCTCTTTATTTATAGCCATAAGGATTAGTTACAGTGGATACCATGATCGCATGCGTGCTCGCTCGCATTTACTAACCGTCTTGAAAATCCCACAGCATAGGAGGAGTGATCGGATAGAGCACGAAGCGATGGTTGCCCTCCCAATAGAGTGAACCAAGTAAGCCTTACGCATTCCCCTTTTTTCCATATCATTTTGACTGCACACAAATGGGTGCCATTGTCCCAAAATGTGACTGGGGAGGCCAACCGCCCCCAGAATTCATACGTAGAACGACCCACCGCGATCATGACCCTACGTCATGCTTTGGGAACCTACTCTCAGACTAGTCCTTAGAAGGGCTCACGGCCAAAAAGGATAGGGGCAGGGTGAGATGGGCCCCCGCGGCTCTAATCGGTGGTGCGGAGCAACACGACCATTTGTCTCTATGTTCGAGTCGTCTGCTTTAAAGTCACCCAGGTTGACCCCCTCTGGGGGGAGGCATCTTGCCGTCTGACCACTGCGGAGGCAGTCGAGGACCGAAGGGCTTGATGGCCGACGATTTATGGAGTGTCTCTCGATGAGGCACAGCCGAACTCCACGTCGATTGGGGAGGATATCAGGTCCCGCTCGAATTACCCATCGACCCCGACGAGGTGCACCACTCCAATCATGTGGTTATAGTGGACATGCCTCTCCACGCATGGGGCAAAACCAAACCTGCCTGTCAGAAGGCAACGTGACCTCGGCAATGATGCCAGGGAAAAATGGTGTTAGGTCCCCATGACCCTATAAGAAGTCAAGCCCAAGCCGTGACCAACTCCTCTCTGTATCCCAGGTCCAAGACCTAAGGCTAGCTTTGGAGACTCACAAACTGTTAGAGGTCCACGACCTCTCCGGGAGAGATCAACTTAGCAAATAGCTAGGATAGCACAACAATGTCTCCCTCGTGGAGCAATGCGAAATCCAAAATGTGGTCACGGCTCGACAACATGGAAAAAACAAAAAGGTCCATGAACTACAAGCCATCGTACGATCATAGAAAACCTCATGACCGTGCAAAGCGAGGTTGGGGGGAACAACCCCTCATGTCATCAAGGCACAATAGCCCTTCCAGCAGCTCTAGATCGGAGCAACGACCCTGACCCCTAGGCTCAGGGGCTCGCTACCTCTGCGGGGCAAGCCTCAACACTAAGAAAGGAGAGTATACATATGTACAAAAGTGGTCGTGCCGCTTTAAAAGATACAAAGGGTATAGTACCACCTCGATGGTGGTACATAAAGAGGCCAAAGGGCAGATGCTGCAAAAGCAGGGAAGGTGATGTCAAGGTTTGCCTCACCAATCCCCTGCAAGCACCATGATCCCACGGCCGAAACAGGGGGACGGAGACGGGAATCCTGATGGCTCTGGGATGACCTCCGTGGGTACCAAGAGACTTCCATGAGGAACTCCTGGGAAGCATAGAGCCACCCAGCACCTACGGTAACCACCGCTGTTCTCATGATGACAAAGGGAAGCCAGAGACATCCCTAGCCATCACCCGCTTCGGGTGCCCAAACTGACAAAGTCCAGAGCAAGAAGTGGCGATAGTATGGAGGCCCGAGGTCTCGTATGACCGGACTCATTTCCCATAACATCTCCTACCCCCTGCTCACAAATCGCCTTCTAGCACCAGTTGTTGGAAGGGGAAGCGCTGGCCTCCGGCCACCGCAAATGACCCCTAGTGGAGCGCATGCTTGGAACCTCGTGCTTCTCTTCGAACTCCTCACCCTTCCTCCCTCTCTAGCTTGGCCTTTCAAAAGGGCCAGGAGAAAGTTCATGAAAGTGATTGCGAGTGGTTCAAACGAAAGGAATGCCCTTATTTATAGGCCCAAGGGCGGATTGAGCAGCCTGAAGCCCCCACATCGCATGGCACACCACGGGAGGCCACAGCCAATGTCAGATGCTCGCGTGAGGTTGGGGAAATCGAGACCTTCCCAAGGGCAGGGCCGGTACAGCATCAACAAGACCACTCAGTCCCGCCTGGGTCATGAACCCAGATACGCAGCACACTGACATAGCAGAACTTAGCAGTCGCGTACCGCACTATCAGGATGCCCTGGCTAGATGGGACATAACAGCCACCTACCGCATTGAATGCACTAGCCCGCAAGGGGTCGAGCGATGAAGCTCGGATAGGCCATGACTACGAACCCGCACTCGATACACATGCATCTCAGCTTTTTCACAACCACTTTGTGATCACAAAAATGCTCAGGGGCTACTGCCAGGGTTATGATCCCTAGCTATCTCAAGGCATCGACTAGCTAGCAGACCGGGCAGCCCACGATACCAAAAGCCAAGCTTGAGCCCAAACGATCGAGGCACAGCTAAGCTAAGGGGACTAGGCCAACCGCTGAGGCCGGGGTCAGCCACGACCCCTCCCTTCTGCCTTAGCTGCATGCTATGCAGCAGCTCATGACCTCTCGTTGTCCTGACCCTGGGGAGGGAGACTCTGACAAGAGCAGGCATGCTACACTGACCCCGTAAGGACCGAGGGGACAACGGTCACCTCAGTCCGGTCAGACGCCATCCCTGCATCATGTAGGAGAGACAAGACAACACCGCCAAGCGATGATGGCATGTACGGAGAACCACCATCCAGATAGGGTCCGACAAGATGTTTGTACGATCCCACCCACTATGGGATGGGATCCACGACAATGGCCTTGACTTATAGGCCATCCAAGCCAAGGCGGGCCACGACCCCGGAGCTCGGGATCGTGGCCACCAACTCCACAAGCAGCAAGACGATCGGTGATCCAGGGGCGGCTACCTACTCCCGTACGACACCCCTGGATGATCAGGTGGTGGAGACGAAGACCACGGCAAAACCACGTCGCGCAGGATGGCTGGCAAAACACCACCGTGCCCACAGTGCCGCCATGACAGGCACTGTGGCACCACGTCACGCCCTGCCACAACGTGAGCACAAGACCATGACAATAGCCACACCAAGGCATGCACCACAAGATGGTGTTACTTGCAAGCCAAGTTAGCTAGGACCCCTCCCTCAGGCTCACGACCCTTCGGTCGGGAGAATCTCCTTCTTTATATGAAACCTGGCCCCGGACTATATATAAGGGTAGCCAGAGCCTGCATTCGAGGCATCCTCTATCATTCTCCGTTGTCATCAGACCCTCAACACTGTCGTTTGGGCAGTCCATCTCCTAGCTCTATCTCCATGTCCTACCTCTTCCACCATTCTTAGACCCCCCCCATTGTAAGAACTTCAGAGTATTCAAGCGAGGAACACGCACATGATCATCTCTGAGACTGGACGTAGGGCTCCGGCCTAAAACAGTATAAATCCTCGTGTCTTTTGGATGCTACCATCGTCTTCCTAGAGCAGCGTGGCATTCGTATAAATATATTAGTCCGGTTTATAAAACAGCGACACTACCTATCCTAGATTTAGGTAGTGGAGGTAAAAAAGAACGCACTCCAGCAGACTACGTACTAGACTACCTAAATTTGTTGGCCGAACAAATCCCCCATCTACTTTTGTTAGCCCAACAAATGACTACCCAAAAATCTACTTGGAAGTTTCCTTGCCCATGCTCGACCGCCCGCACCCGCGCGTGGCTTCTCTCCTACCGCCGCCCCAAGAAGCTCGTGCATCGGTCCTTTGCTACACCTCATCGGCAACGCCCCTCCTCAGTGGTAGACGGATCCGGCCGCTGCTGGCCGTTCCCAGACGGCACCCCACCACGGATCTGGCCGCCCCCAGTGCAAAGGGACTATAGGCGCAGGAGTGGCAGCCTTCTTGGCGTGGGCACGGCGGCCTTCCTAGTGCGGATGTGGCTCCACAGAGTGGATGCGCAACGCGCGTCCGCAGCTTCCGGGCCGAGCACGGCTCCCCAGCGGTACCCCTCGTACCAATTCCCCTTCCGACTCTTTGGCAACTCCCCACCCCATTGGGAGCTCCTTATCCGGCTCCTCTGGCAACCCCCTCCTCAACAGCAAGCTGTTGATGGCTGAATTCCTCGATGGCGACAAGAAAGAGGATGACGACATGTCATTGACTGTTGGATTGAATTTGGGAGCCATGGTTTAGGTAGTATTGCTGGAGTTGGAAGCAAAAAAAAATAGGTAGTATATTAAATTATGTGGCTACATAAACAAGAAAGTATAGGGACTGTTTTATGTAGTATTGCTGAAGAACAGACCAATGAACGTATATTGTTATCATGTTATTGTTTTTTTTTTTTTGCTCCTATGACCATTGTTTTTCTATGGTGGCTCATCGCCTTCTTTTGGCTTGATGATGCAAGTAATAATGCCGAAATACCAATGCCAACTTACATTCCATTATATTCCTGAGTTCTAGGCATTCAAAATAAATGTGTAGAAACTAAAAATTGTACGCCCCGAATGAAACAAAACATTTAAAGAAGTGGAGGGCGAATATAAACTGCGGAAGGATTTAAAGAGACATTTTTTTTCCTCATTGATCACAGCTATGCAACCGAGATAGGCGAGCAAGTGTAAGGGACATGGTAATTCAGAGACAACATTACTAACACAATTCTGGTTCTCAACGTGCTCAGGGCAAACTGTAAGCAAGGGCAGTGCACTCCTTCCGCCGCATGCATGTACAGTAAATATTTTTAAAAAATTATACACCACAACGTAGACGCCCACGACACGCATGCACATTCAGTCCTATGAACACACGTACGCAAATCCTACCCCTATGAGCACCTTCGAATGACTGAGCCGGCAGATCAGCACCTCCGAAGGACTGAGCCGGCAAATCTTGAAATTCACGAAGTCAGGCGCCTCACTGTCAACGGGGACGTCGTCTACCACTGAATGTATAGCGCCATTAAATCCTAGAAAAAATTCTCGAAGTCAGGCGCCCTGCTGTCAACGGGAACGTCACCTACCACTGAATGCATAGCGCCGTTAAATTCTAGAATAAATCTAGAAAAATGCGAGCATCCATGCCAAATCGATGACTTAAACCCGGGTGTACATGTTCCATCACAAGGAATCCAACCAACTGATCTACGGTCAGTTCGCATCATGTACAGTAACTAAATAAGCAAGGAGAGGCCTACCTCTCAGGGCGTGTTTACCTTTACCATATTCTGCTGGGCGTGTAACTTGGGCTCTAGCCTGCCCAGCATACACAACACAAGTACGTACACAACAGGAAGGAGCAACCTGGTCCATACCCAAAGCCCAAGGCCCAAGGCCCAGCCCGATTGACGAGCTGCTGTTTTTACTTAAGGGTAAATCACCAAACCCTCCGGCCGCCGCCGCCGCCACTCCATCTCGGCATCTCGCCCCCCGCGCGCGCGCAATGCAGCATCCTTTTGGAGTGATGATTGCATGATCAGGAAGCAGCTCTGTTCGTGCCTGCCATCCTTGTTTCCTCAACTGACTCGGTGGGTATCAAAGGATAGCGCCTCTGACGAAACGCCGGAAGAAAGCACTTGCCGCGGCACCTCCGCCTCCAGTGATCGACCCGCTGACGGCCTCAGCAAGCTTCCAGAGGACATCCAGACGCAGATCCTGTCGTCCCTGCCGGCGCAGGAGGCCATGCGAACGTGCGTCCTGTCACGGACTTGGCGCGACGTCTGGAAGTTCACCAGACGCCTGCTCATCACGCGCAAGTCCGTGGAGGAGGTCCTGAAGTTCGTGGACCGCCTGCTTCGCGTCCGACTCAACGGGCTCGACCTCGCGTCCCTCGACGCGAGCGAGATCAGGTTCGAACCTTACGAACCGTTCGGGCCAGATTCCGAGCTCATTCTCGACGATGAGGATATGTCTAGCATCAACAGCTGGATCCGCCGTGTCCTGGAATGTCAAATCCAGATGCTCCGGATCGACATAGATACAGGTGGGTGCTATGAGGGCTACTTGCAGATGAGCAACATGCCCCTCCTCGTCTCGCCGCCTCGTCTCGCCGCACTTGGCTAGAGCTCACAGGCGTACGGTTCGTCTGTCGGTTCCTCATCCTGGATGGCTGTCCTGCGTTAGAACATCTAGAGATTAATGGGTGTTACTTGCGCGGTGTGAGGAAGATGACGTCCCTGTCACTTAAACGCCTCATCATGAGATCCTGTGATTCTAATGAGGATCAGAAACGAATTCAGATTTGTGTTCCACGTCTCGTTTCTTTGTTGCTGGATGGCACAAGGGAGATAAGGACTCCCCTGCTAGAGAGAATGCCAGAGTTGGTGGGGGCAAAGGTTAAGATTGGCTCAAGTCAGGATTGGTGCTCTTGTAAAGATCCCATGGCTTGTTATCACGTTACGCGGGCTGGTGACACTGAAGATATTGTTGAAAACAGTGATGAAGACGAAGAAGGTTCGGGTGACTATGCTGGACAAAATACCACAAAATGAGTGGTCCTTGAAGGTCTAGCACAAGCTAGAGATCTAGTGCTGATAGCTAATCACCCAACGGTACGGTACACTCAAACACATATCCCTGCTGATAGCAATTATATATCCCCACAATCATGCATGCATTCCCACCATCTAAACAATTTGTATTCACTATCTGTTCTTTTTCTTCTGTGTGCACCCTGTCCAGTATATTTTCAGAAGGGATTTGAGGTGGTGCCCCACTTTTTCCAATACAGGCGTGAGCCTGCTGATTACAGTCACTACCGGATTCAGCTTCTTTGCCGAGTGCCTCAGTCACTCGGCAAAGGCCGATATACACTCGGCAAAGCCTTTGCCGAGTGGGCGCTCAGTAAATAATTTATCGGCAAAGACATCTTTGCCGAGTGCACTTTATCGGGCACTCGGCAAAGCCTTTGCCGAGTGCTAATCTGACACTCGGCAAAGAAAAGTCGCCGTGACGGCAGCTTTGCCGAGTGTCAAGGTCAAGCACTCGGCAAAGGCCACCAAGCGCCGTTGGCTCAAACACTCGGCAAAAAAATGGTTTGCCGAGTGTTTTTCCAAAATACACTCGGCAAAGGATTATTGTTTACCGAGTGTTTTTGGAAATTACACTCGGCAAACCTATTTTCCAAAGAAAAAAAATATTTTTTCTCAGCATACTGTTACTGTTTGCCGAGTGTTTTTAGAATTACACTCGTCAAACCTATTTTCCAAAGAAAAAACTTTCCCGAATGGAGAAACTCTATATTACATTATGTTTTGGGATATTATTTCTGGAACATTACTGCCAAATCCTGGCCAAAACATTTACTCTGATATAAACTTTCATAAATCCAACTATAATTCAACTTAAGCAAGACAAATAAACTCCTGAATGGATAAAAACAAATCAAAACGGAAAGAATTGACGAAGCAGTTCATGATTGCATTACTATAACTCCAAGAAAAGATTAAACTGATGGATGAATAATGAAAAAATTTGTATCTTTTCAACCAGCAGCAACATGAATATATTTTACAAATGCATGAAACTGCTATGCTTGGAGCTCAGTGAAATCTGCCGCAAGAAAAGGGGTCATGATGAAATAGCAAAACTGGTACTATCAAGGGTGCATTGGTTATTAGTGAATAGTGATGGATAAATAAAGAAATCTGCTACTTCTCAGTGTTTTTGCAGGGACATAGTTCTTTGAAATCAACCACATACAAGCCTAGCTAAAGGGAACATGACGAAGGCAAATTGAATTTTGAATTGGAGTGTCCTTAAGAGAAATTGTGACTAGATGAGTAATACGAGTGGCAGTAGAACATGACAAAGGCAAATTGAATTTTGAATTGGAGTGTCCATAAGAGAGATTGTGACTAGATGAGTAATACGAGTGGCAGTAGAATGTAGAACAATGCGAGACTCCCAAGAGTTGGAGAGGAAGGTCGGATGGGCTTGAAAATATAAGGTGTACTTCGACTTGGCATGGTCTTCTAAGATATCCTTTGATCTATATTTTTTCTTATACTTCAATGTTTATAGCAACAAAAATACAAGTAATAAACATAAGATAGTTCCTTCGAATACGACCCAATGATATCATTATTGTATAACAAGGTTTTGCATTTTGTCATTTGGTATACTATTATCAAATCATAGAAGAGACAAGCTGCTCAATCATGCATTGCTATACATATATCTCATCACCGCCGGCTCGTAAAGGCCATCACCACCGGTTTTGCAATTTGATGCTGATAGTGATAGTGAAAATGAGGATCATTACTACCATTTGCAAACTAGCAGTGATAACACATTTATTTTTTTAAACCCGCTGCTCCTGCCATACCAGGCGTGCTTGCTGCCACCCACCAACTGCTTCCAAGACCTCCACTACTCCTGATCCCGCCACAACCAAAGACGCCGCTCCCAAACCTGCCCCAGATCTGGTTGGCGTTGGCTAGGAGTCCTCGTAGATCCACCAAGGACGTCACTCCTGCCTGAAAAGATCTAGATGCCTAGGGGTGTGAATTGCTGATTAAAATTTCTGTACAAATTGCACAATAGTAGATCAAAGTAGTTAGTATAAAATGACATTGCAATTGCAACTACTTTGCCTAGCTCTAGTTCACCTAAATGCATGTCCCTACACAATTCTAGTAGCAAATGAACTCTACCACTAGAGCGAACATACACAAGGCTAGCACTACTCTAATTGAGCTAAACTAGTGAAGCAACTAAAGTAGCTACTTCTACTAACTACCACTACAACTACAGCTAGAGCTACCGCTAAACTAGAGACCTACTCAAGAAACAACCACTACACAAGGTGTGTATATGAATGAAAACACAAGTGTAGTGATCAATACCGAATTGGGCAAGAGAGACACACAATCGATTTTTCTCCTGAGGTTCGGTTGATTGCTGGCAACTTAATCCTCATTGTGGCGAGTCTCCAGGTGAGTCATTCGTGCGCTAACTAGCCACTCAAGCTAGACCACAACTTGGGTGCCACAAGAATTAATCACAAAGAACACTCCAACTAGCAACGAGCATTCCACTATAGTAGCTTTTCGTGAATCTCCCACGGGGCAAAGCTCAAAAACCCCTCACAAGCACCCGTAGTGGTCAACGATTACGCAAGCTCCAAGCCGGATAGGTGACGACAATCACCAAGAGTAACAAGAAGACAGCCACCGTCACGCTGAACTAGTGCCACAAGATGAAAATCAATGATGCAAATGCACTAGAGCACTCTCAATCTCCAAGGCATCGATTTTCACGGGGAATGTGAGTGTTCTTCAAATAAGAAACAAGATCGTCCTATGATAGCAAAGAGGTAGGTGATGGGTATATAGGATCTATATGGTTATATATGGTGAGAGATCAAGAAAGATACACTTCTATTGTTTACTTCGGGATATTGACCTAGCTAGCGATTGGAAGGGGTGACAAAGGTGTTAAATTATTCCAACATGGGGCCCTACGATTTAAAAACTTGCCTGAACATGGTGCACTACGAAGGTCGGACATGGTTGTCACCACCTGTTAACTACCACAATCATCTATGGGGAAAGCCACAAACATAGGTAAACTATAGTCTAAGCACCATAGTTACACTAGAGATTACTACTCTAATTTGGATCCCAAAGATTGATTAGAGCACTCAATATGAGTGGTGAACCCATAAACAATAGAAAATAATACTTACTTAACTCTTACCAAATGCCATATAAGAATCCTGATTGATCACTCGAATAGAGCTATCATCCGTCGAGGTACAAGTGGGGATGGTGTCAAAAAACCTGACATTTCCCCTGCTTTCCCTCACTCTCACCAGATTCTCCAATACTACTAGAGAGGTAGAGCTTTGCCTAAATGTGAAAGTGAGAACTCATAAGCTATGATTTCAAGTGAGGGATGCCTCTCTATTTATAGTGGTGGGAGAGTGAGAATGTAGGCCTTCAATCCATGGGAGAGCTCCTTGATGACCCTCAGATCACACCGACATCCATCCAACATACATGAGTGTCCTAAGGTGTCCTTTCTTGCATGTGGATAAAGTTGAGGCAATTTGGTGCCAGCGGGTGGTCAGCCAAACCCCCACTAACCCTGATAGCCCGTATCTTTTGCAGGGTGTTGGTTCCACTACTCAGGTTCATGGCTAGGAGGTGCTTCGATGCATTTGGTGGACGGTGGTTACATGGTTGGCCTATTGATCCATGTGATACACATCCTAGGCCTTTGATCATCAACCGACATAGAACCAACAATGCATGATGGTTAGGAGTGTGGTTCTTGTCGTGGGCCAAAGTTGGAGGCGATTCGCCACTTTAGGAGGGCCAAGAGACCCCCTACTAGGCCTATTCTGGCCCATCTTTTATAGGTGGGTTCTTGCACGTCAACTCTTTCCAAAAAGCACATACTCACCATTTTTGGAACATTGCAACTATGGGTTATATTACTATTCATCTCAAATGCTGATAAATTAACAGTTAGATTGATCATGTAATGATCGTCAACACCTGTCGTTAGACAATAGTATTGGATCAAGGACCCGCATCGAAAGAATGAGCACGCTGTGGTAGAGGAGCACCACTGATGGGGTGTTTGACGCGTGCGCTGGCTTTGTTGAACTCCGCAAAGGCAGTGCACGAGGATCCTAATCATGACATCTCCACCTCTCCTCCACTATGTCCCCACCGCCAATGCTTTCGTCACCATCTTTGCACAAGGCAGCCATGGCCCTAGTTGTTGCATCCCTTGTCCTCCATCATCACATACTAAGAAGATTCGTGCAGGGAGGGAGCAAACCAAGCAGTGTGCAAGGAGTGAGGACATCAAGTAGTTCCATGTGGAGACGGGGGCACCATTAGGCCGGTGGATCAGATTAGAGTGCGTAGGGCTAGAGTTTGATAGATCGATGTGATGGATGGGCGGCGCATGGAAGGGATGGTGCACGATGAGAGAGAGAGGTAGCATGTGGAGTGAGTGAGGAAGAGAACGAAAGGTTGTGCTAGGGCTTAGGTTTAACAGAGGCAGACATGTTTTTTGGGCCTTAGGTTTAACAGAGGCGGACATGTTAAGGGACCTGTGTTGATGATAGTTATCATCCAACATAAACAGTCAACTTTACTTCTATAAATGCATAAATAGGATTACCAATATAGACTTAGGGGTTTAAACTGATAATTTCCACAAGTTTTGGTGAATCTGTGTTTCTAGCAGGGTTATTTCAGAAAACCATCAAGGAGGATCAAATCGTCAAATAAAATCACGCTTATCCATGGTGAAACGGACACTAGAAGGTTCCAGAAGACTCGAGAGGACTCCACACCGAAGTGGGGCTAAGCCACTGCCATGTGGGGCCGGTCGGCCCCACATGGAGGCCGCCGGCCCCTGGGGGACCCACCTATCAGCCTCCTTCGAAAGTCGGTTTCCCACCGCCTCCTAGGATGCATCTACACCGTCCTTTAAGTCAGTTTGATCGGAGGGCTCACGTTGGACACTCCGGCCTATATAACCAGCCCCTGCCCCCCCCCTCCAAAGGAGGCGGCCATAAGTCAAGATTAGACCAGAAATTAGGGTTACCAGAGAGAAGAGAATAGAGCTCCAATTCTTCACGTTTCTAGTATAGGCTAGCTAGCAAGGTTCAAGTAGAGTGTGGGCTATTACTCAAAATTCCAGATCTGCCATCTGGAGACTAGTATAGCCATTGTATCTCTTTATTTATGACTTTGTGCTACTTCAATATTATGTTGCTATTTATTATGTTCCTAGTTTGCTCTAGTAATATGCTTGATATAGTTATGATTGATGATGAATATATGTATATGTTCACAAAGCTCTTAGCTTAGTTCTCAAGAGAGTTAAGTGGTCGACATTATATAAGCATGGTGCTTAGATATTGTTTGCCCGCGGATACATTGCGCACTATGGGTCATGTGGTAGATCGCGGATGTAACACTCCCGTTGAGTCCTTTGTAGTCCACTCCCCGTTTGTAGAGCACGTAGAACGTGATTGCGAAGGAAGACAAGCTCTGTTCTTAATTTTCCTTAGTAATGTTCCTTATGCATAGATCCAAAGTTAGTTATACTATAGATGAAAGTGTATATACTTGGGTGTACAAAAGACTTAGTAGAAAGTAATGACTTAGGAATCTTTTGCTCTTAACGAATCTCTTGTTTAGCCTTACTATATTTTATGAGTATCTATTTCTATCTCTGGAATACTATTATTACCTTACACTTATCATTTATTTATCACTTGACTTACCCCTGCCATAGCATGAGAGTGGTTTTATCATAAGTATACATATTTGTCAATATCTCTATGCCAACACAACCTCATAGCTCCTCTCTGTGGATAAAATATAAATAACGATACTCGGTATACTCCTGGTTGAAATGCTACAATGGTATATTATCTATGCGCTTGCGGATGCCTTATATATATAGTTTACAAGTGTTCTCATAATTACCAACAACACATTTCTAGCATCATGCTAGGGATGACAACTTAGTTAACAGTGATGCTAAGAAATATCAACAAGCATTTCTGACACCGTTGCCAGGGAGGGGCACATGGCTAAGAGAATTGACCAAATAAATACTTATTGATAAAATCATAATCTCTACTTTAGCAGGCTTGCCCTTGTTTTGTCTTTGTTCATATCTTATACAGGGTATTGCAGGATTGGTTCTGATTCAACAATTTCTATCAATCATAATCAATCGAATAAAGAGGAAGCTCAACACCAGTTTCTAAAGCTATGGCTGACAAGACTCTGCGTGAGTTCTCTGCTCCAAGCACCAAGAGCATTTGCACTAGACTAAAACTCAAAACCGATAATCTTGAGTTCGAGCTCAAGCCAAGCCTCATCAACATGGTGCAAGCTACCCCATTCAGCGGAAAGGCACATGAAGATGCTAGTGCTCATCTTTAGAATTTCCTAGAGATAAGTAGCACGGTCATCATCAAGGACGTTGCTCAAGACATCATACTACTTAGTTTATTCCCATTCTCACTTATGGGAAGAGCGAAGCAATGGTTCTACACCAACAAAGATCACATCAATACATGGTCAAAGTGTTCAAAGGCCTTCCTAGAAAAGTTTTTCCCTGTAGGCAAGACTAATGCCTTAAGATGAAAGATTTCAAACTTCCAATAGCAGAAAGGAGAGACCATTCCAGAAGCATGGGAACATTTTCAAGAATATGTTTCAGATTGCCCTCATCATGGAATGGAAGATTGGTTGCTCATGCAAAGTTTCTACGATGGATTAACTCAGAAAGCCCATGAATAACTCAATGCCACTGCTGGAGGATCATTTATGTCACTTGCCCTTGGAAAAGCTGAAACTCTTATGGAAAAGATAGCCTCTAATCAAGGCTGGTCATCATGCAATATTCAATCATGTAATAAGAGTGAAGAAGTACCAGAAGAGGTGTGTGCACTATCAACCAAGATGGACGTATTGTTGAATTGGCTCGAATAGCGAGACAATTACAAGAGAGATCGTCAGGCCATTCAATATGCATTTAATGCTCAAAATATATGTGGGGAATATTTGGGGGTTGAATTCCCTGAATATCAAGAGGATGCAAACATCATCATCAACAATTCTGCTCCACAACAACAGAGACAAGGATGGAAACAACAACAACGGTCAACTTACCAAGGTAAGTACCCAGGTAATTATTATAATTCTTCCAATCCTAAGTAACCATCCTTAAGAGAATTAATCTTAGAACAAGCTAGGATTAATGAGAATATTTCTAAAAAGCGGCTTGCTTTTAATGATAAGGACCTAGAAAATATAAATACTAAAATGGATAGTTTTTCTTCTGCCATACAAGACCAACTTAACTATAATAAAAAGATAGAATCTCAATTAGCCCAGTTGGCCGCTGCTCTGCCTTTTTCCACTAACCTAGAGAAGGTCAATGCCATAACCACAAGAGGTGGCAAGTCTACTCGTGATCCGCCATATCCAACAAGGACATTAAGACACCAGTGGTAGTGCAGGAAGAGGAGAGGAAGGACGATGAAGAAGTTGGGCCACAGTAGCAAGAGTTATAACAAGATTTTCATGACATGGACCTCCTACCATTTCCATGCAGAAATCGAAAAGCCAAAATGGATGAGCAGTTTGGTAAGTTTGTAGAGGTAATTCAAACGCTATATATCAATATTCCGTTGTTAGATGCCATACAGGTGCCTAGCTACGCGAAGGATCTCAGAGACATCCTCAACAACAAAAGACCACTGCCCTCCACTGAGGTAATCAAGTTAATAGAGGAGTGCAGTGCGGCCATCCTAAACACAACACCTGTCAAGAAGAAGGATCCAGGATGTCCCACTATCGATTGTTCAATAGGGAGCCAGAACTTTGAGAATGCGTTATGCAATCTTGGAGCAAGTGTCAGTGTCATGCCCAAGAAGGTCTTCGACAAGCTTAACTATTCAACACTCACATCAAGATTGATGTGCTTACAACTAGTCGACCAATCGGTCCGCTACCCTACAGGAATCGCTGAGAATATTCCGGTAAAAATATGAAATTTCTTTGTTCCTGTAGATTTTGTGGTACTTGACATGCAGGAGGATATGAAGACACCACTCATTCTTGGGAGACCCTTCCTAAGCACTACAAATGAACACACTGATGTCGGAGCCAGAGAGATCAAATTCCATATTAACGAAAAGGAAGAGCGGTTCGCTTTCAAGCCAGGACCGGAACAATGCTCCAATTTGGAGTGGCATAAGAAGCAAGTATCAAGGTCTCCATCTCCGAGATCGAAGGATACACCTGAAGGATGAACCCAAACGGAGAAGTCTAGTTCGGTGAACTTAAAATTCCGAACCCTCGCCGGGAGGTAACTCGGTAGTTATCCATATTTACTTTTTGCATTATATTTTTTCAGCATATCTGCTTCTTAAAACTTGCATTAGAAAAATGAAATAAACAATTCTCATCATGGAATACTAAAAATTTAAGTCCCGTGAAAATATTTTTTATGGAGTAAAAATCCGTAAGAAATATTTATCGTGGAGGCATAAAAATTTAAAAATACCATCATTCCTCCTGTTGTATTTCATAGTATCATAAAATATTTTTGCATTGCATTTTTATACATATATACGGTAGAAATACAAGAGACATATGGGACCCACTCAACCACCACCCATCACCTCCATCTCCACTCAATCTCCATTATTCACTTCCATTCCCACTCAACTCCATTCTGTCATATCTCCACCGAAAGAAGCACCGACAGAGCTAATATTTTGCTTAAGGGTGAAGTAAAGATCCACCCAAAAAATGGAGAGGCCATTTGGCCATGATGTGGGGCCGGCTGGCCCCACCACTAGGCCGGCCGGCCTGCTACTTCCCCCTCTATAAATCCCACTCCTTCCTTGCTGCTCTCGGCCTCCAACACAACACAAGGCAACCACCTGAGCTCGAAATTCTAGAAGCAAAATTCGTAGTTGAATTTCCTTTAGTAGAAGTAGTGTTGGAGAAAGAAAGAGTGTGGGAAAGATTGAGTGTGAAAGTAGTGCTAAAATCTTGAGAAAGAGAGGAAGAGGTGCTACTAAAATTTAAGCAAGAAAAATAGAGTTTAAGAGTAGTAGTGCTATCCAAATTAAGAGAGGAAATTAAAAACAATTAAGATGGAAGACATGCCAAAATCTTGATTAGAAAAATTCATTAGAAAATCTTGGATGACTAACCCCCTGGACGACTGAGTTTTAAATGGCTAACCACTAACATTTTTATTTCCCTAACCCCGTTCCACGAGTTGTGTTTTTTTGTCTATTTTGCAGGAAAATGAGCAAGATCGCCGGCAAGGTCAAGCTGGCAATATCGTTCCATTCAACAAGAAGTTCTTCGTCCCGAGCAAGCACCGACATGGAGGTTGATCCTCCATCTCCCGCTATTGGAACACCATCTCGATCAGCCCCCGTAGAGAGGAACATTCTTCTACAAGAAAAGCAGCTCAAGCTCCAGGATGATAGGGAGAAGGACATCTAAAGAAGCTGAAGGACCAATATTTTGTCCTCTCCCTTGCCTTCGATCCAGCCCTACTTCAGTCCACAGGTATGGACTCCGAATTTGAACTCATTTTCAAGGCTATAGGATGGGAGGATGCATGGGAAATAGATAAGTCAGGGTGCAAGCTTTTGACTATTGAATTTTTATGCACTTTACAAACCACCGACTCGGAAGTCTCATTTAGATTCTTTGGGATAGAATTTTCTTTTCCTTGGAAGAACTTTAGTGAGCTTCTAAGATTCCCTGCTCATAGCACAATTGATGTAGATTCTGCTATACAAGACTTTGATAGGACAAAGTTTTGGAGGGTGATCTCGAAAGAGATTGTTTGCTACCGCCCTCGCACCAAAGACATTCACCACCCTACTTTGCGGTTCATGCACAAATGGCTAGGATTTTCTATTTTTTCTAGAAATGATTTCCGCACAGTAAGGAATGATGAACTTAAACTGCTCTATGCTATGGTTAAAAGAAAGAAGGTTTCATCTGTAAAATTCATGATGACACAATGGGTAGAAATTCCTGGACTTAAGGGAGATGTTGGGTGCACTTCTTTGGTCACCCGCATAGCTAGAAATTTGGGTTTACTAGCAAACGCTTCTATTACATACATTGACAATCCCTGATGGATTATTGATTATGGCTATTTTAATCATGCACATATGTTAAAAAGGGAAGGGATGGGAAAATAGTCATGATGTATATGGACTACATAAATGAATTTCCGTTACCAGACCGGAACCTCAGTCTATATGTGGTAGATTCGTTTGTCTTTGATTTACAGAAAATAGAGCAAGCACCTCGCAGGAGTGCCTCTGCAAGGATCACTCATAACCCGTAGCCTCGGTACCGTGGAGATGACCCCATTCCAGAAGGCCCTGCCTTCACCGGCTACACAGGATTTGATCAAGCAGGACCTTCCCAGATGCACCTTCCTCAGTATGCAGGCTGGGACCAGCTGGGATCTTCTTGTATGCACCAACCTAAGCATGCTGGGTGGGAGCAGCCTTCTCCACATCATTCAGAGAGTTCCTAGTAACAGGGCCCAAGTGGGCAATGGCAGGACGACAATTTTGACTACTACCAGCAGCAGTCTTACGAGGAGATCTCTAGTGGCCACCAGGAAGGACGCATGTCCTTCTCTGCCCATGGCTACCATGACCATCCCACAGGTTATCATGAGCAGCAGATGGAGTATGCTCGTTTCAACACTAGGCTCACCACCATCGAGGAGAACCAACAAGAGATCCAGAACACTCTTTACCAACATTCCCAGTGGCAAGAAGAAGTAGGATAACGCCTCGTCGCCATCCAGCAAAAACAATAACAGGAGAATGACAACTGGAACTACTTGTTTGGCCATCTCCACATTGACCACCCGTCTCGCTGAAGGACCATAGCAACACCCAGCTTGGGGAGGAACCCCCATTTACCTAAGGTAAGTTTTCTTTCTAGTATATTCTTATTTTATTTAGTTTATTTAATTTTTGAATTTGTATTATTGTTAAAAAATGCAAAAAGAAAACAAAATAAAAATTTGCCTTTGTCTTATATATATATATATATTACTATAGTATGATCTAAAAAATGATGGAAACCAAATAAAAAGAGTGTGTATATAGTTTGCTTAAGGAGTGCTTTAGTTTGTTTGTTTGTAAGAGTCAACAAATAAATAGAACTTGAAGAAGATCTCACATGATGGAAATGATGAATAGTTACCCTATTATAATTCCTTTTAAGTACCTAGTTTTCAGCCTTGAAATCTCCCAAGTTTTGGATGAGGTTGATTTGACATGAGAATTTACTCTAAACTTGAAACTCGTGGGTAGCAATACTTGATCTAAGTCTAGGTAATTGACGGATATGATATGAGAAGGTCTGGGCTACTATTTATCTTGTTCCAAGTGATACTAAAGTTCTAGAGATTTATCTTTTGAAAAACATAAAAATTCCACATGATGAGATCTTGTATGACAAAGCTTAAATTCCTACCAGAGCCAAAACATGTTTATATTTAGGCTAGGAAAACTTTCACTTATATGCTACTTGTTTTGCATTGGGTTTAGTCAAGCTTTGTTGATGCCTTATGAGAGGTTTGTCATACTCTTAAAATCAAGATCACGTACATACCATCCACATATGCACTACTACACTAGGGGTAGGCGCAAAAACATGCCTTCCATCTAGATCCACCCAAAAAAAATTTACTCCTACATTGGAAGAAAACACCAAAAATATGCTTCATAGGTTTCCACCAAATAAATGCTCCGCGTTCTTATTGCTATCTCTCAAAAGTTTGCTGTAGAAAAGAGGCATGGGCTATGCAAAAGTTATTCATAAAAAATAAAGAAAGAAAAAAGAAAGAAAAGAATTGAAAAAAATGGACAAGTGTCCGAATTATCAAAACAATGGGTACGTAGATGCCCGCCTAAAAAAAGAAGAGAGAAGAAATGAATAAGATAGCCCATGTTTTCTTACAAATATTTTAAAGTTTTAAATGAGAGATATGTTTTCAAGGAGCATAGTAGAATTAGGCTAGCCATCATATCTAGCCATCATATATATTCACCATATTCCACACACATGCACATCTTGATTTGATTGTATGACTTAACTCTCTTTGGATCCGAGGTTTGACTTTACAATATATGTATTACAAGTATGCTCTCTTCATGCACATAAGCATTAGTTATAGGAGAAGAAAAGACATAGCATCATTCATTGCCTTGGTGAGGATCCACAAATACCACATATATGAGAGACTTGAGAGTGTCATACAAAGGAATCTCTGGGTTTTATTTTGAAAACTTATAAAACTCTTGAATAATGGTTGAACAAAGAACCCGAGACATAGTGCTTGACTTGATCGTTCTATCTTTCAATTGCTCAAGATCCAAGTGAAAGCTAGAAAGCCCCATGGTTGAAGGTAATATGGGTAAGTTTGAAAGTCAGATCGATAAATTTTAATCCGGAGGGGGATTCTTATTTGAACACATTTGTACTTTTGAGGAGTTATTTCAATGTTTCCAAAAATCCTAAATTTCTGATCCATTGCTAAGTTTGGCATTGCTCAGGGGCAAGCAAAGGTTAACCTTGTGGGAGTTTGTTGACGGTAGTTATCATCCAACATAAATAGTCAACTTTACCTGTATAAATGCATAAATAGGATCACCAATATAGACTTAGGGGTTTAAACTAACAATTTCCATGAGTTTTGTTGAATCTGTGTTTTCAGCAGGGTTATTTCAGAAAACCATCAAGGATTATCAAATCGTTCAATAAAATCACGCATATCCACGGTGAAATGGACAGCAGAATGTTCCAGAAGACTCAAGAGGACTCCACACCGAAGCGACGGCCAAGCCACTGCCATGTGGGGCCGGCCAGCCCCACCTGGAGGCCCCCCGGCCCCTGGAGGACCCATCTGTCAGCCTCCTTCGAAAGTCAGTTTCCCACCGCCTCCTAGGATGCATCTACACCATCCTTTAAGTTGGTTTGATCCGAGGGCTTACATTGGACGCTCTGGCCTATATAACCAGCCCCTGCCCCCCCTTTAGAGGAGGCGGCCAAAAGTCAAGATCAGACCAGAAATTAGGGTTTCTAGAGAGAAGAGAATAGAGCTCCAATTCTTCAAGTTTCTAGTATAGGCTAGCTAGCAAGGTTCAAGTACAGTGTGGGCTATTGCTCAGGATTTTGGATCTACCGTCTGGAGACTGGTATAGCCATTGTATCTCTTTATTTAGGACTTTGTGCTACTTCAATATTATGTTGCTATTTATTATGTTCCTAGTTTGCTCTAGTAATATGCTTGATATAGTTATGATTGATGATGAATATATGCATATGTTCACAAAGCTCTTAGCTTAGTTCTTGAGAGAGTTAAGTGGTCGACATTATATAAGCATGGTGCTTAGATATTGTTTGCCCGCGGATACATTGCGCACTATGGGTCATGTGGTAGATCGCGGATGTAACACTCCCGTTGAGTCCTTTGTAGTCCACTCCCCGTTTGTAGAGCACGTAGAACGTGATTGCGAAGGAAGACAAGCTCTGTTCTTAATTTTCCTTAGTAATGTTCCTTATGCATAGATCCAAAGTTAGTTATACTATAGATGAGAGTATATATACTTGGGTGTACAAAAGACTAAGTAGATAATTAATGACTTAGAAATCTTTTGCTCTTAACGAATCTCCTGTTTAGACTTACTATATTTTATGAGTTTCTATTTCTATCTATGGAATACTATTATTACCTTACGCTTATTATTTATTTATCACTTGACTTACCCCTGCCATAGCATGAGAGTGGTTTTATCATAAGTATACATATTTGTCAATATCTCTATGCCAACACAACCTCATAGCTCCTCCCTGTGGATAAAATATAAATAACAATACTCGGTATACTTCTGGATGAAATGCTACAATGGTATATTATCTGCGCGCTTGCGGATACCTTATATATATAGTTTACAAGTGTTCTCATAATTACCAACAACGCATTTCTGGCATCATGCTAGGGATATCAACTTAATTAAGAGTGATGCTAAGAAATGTCAACAACCTGCCTTTCTAAATCAATTTTTAGAGACGGCAAATTTTTGTGTCTCCATAAATGGGTTAAACTTCGCTAAAAATCGCGGTGCATTTTTGGACACAGGGTGATTTTGAATGCATCTGTAAATAAAAAGAGATGTGCGTCTCCTAAAATTATTTTTAGTAGTGGTTACATACGGCCCCCAATGGTCATGGTTTCCTTTTTCTTGATTCTTAATAATTATTTCAATTACATAATTCTTTCATCTATCCAAAAAATCAAGGGTTGTGATCTGTTGGAGCTCTTATACCTTCTAGAGGGTAACTGGAGTGTGCCGGCCCTATACTCAGGGACGGTGCCTGCGGGTATTCTTGGTATTCCTTGGAATGCCTATTATTTTGGTTAAAGAAACAAATATCTATGTTATGCGTTAGTATATATGCCTTGCATTATGGAAGAAAGCTACAAAGACAAAGAAAAAGAAACTTCTGCATCCACATCAAATCCTTCATGCTATGAATTTGTATGGTCCTATACACTAATACATATTTACAATGCACAGTTGTGTTTATATGGAATACCCTGATACATCATCCTGGCTCTGCCACTGCCTATATACTTCAATGTTGCTAGCCACAAAATCAAGTGATAACCATAAGATTGTTCTTTCAAACAGAAATCCAATGATACTTTATTTGAATTTTGAAATGCATGCTCGCCTTATTAAAAGAAATGGATGGAGTACAACATACCATTTGTCGTTTGATACTCTAATTGACAAATCATGCAAGAGACAAGATGCTCAATCATACTTCACTCACTTTCTTTATCAACAACGAACTAGTTACTGAATGAATGCATCAATTAACCAGTTGCTTCATGGATGTGTGTTGACCGCAGCAGCAGTAGTACTTCCCTTCATCCACCTTACATTTGGCCACTGGACATTTGTAGCCCAAGTAGTAGAAAATTCCCTCACAATCTTTGTCTGTGCAGGACTTCATCCTGACGCAAGGCTCTTTCAGTATCTTGACCACTTCCGAAGGGAAGCTGCCTGCAGCCGCCGCCCCTTGGATGGCCATCAGCAGTGTTGCGGCGGCTATGAAGACGAGAGTCCTTTTGAAGCACACTGTGTTCAGCGTCATGATTGATGAGGCTAATATGTTTTTGCCTTTGGGTGCTGGCTCTTTTTGGCTTGCTTTGCATTGCTTATATAGACCGGCGCCACAAGCAAAATATTATTGAACTGTCAATTCCTGCCATTTTTGTTTGCTATTATGTTATTGATACCACTAGATGTACTAGAAGTATTTAATGAGTATCATTACAACTATCTTCGTATTGAAATTATATCCTTATTAGGTGCGTTAATGTGTTTCCTAGTATGTAATTATTTATCATTTTCTTACTTGATCTTCATGAATACTGAATTGTGGAGTCTAAAAGGGAAAACATTTATTTAGGTGTACTTATGATTTGAGACTAATTTTGGTACAGTTTTTTTTTTGACTTGAAATATAATTATTTTGTTTTCAGCTCATATTTTCAGGTGTGTTTGGCATGGCTTCTTGAGGGACTTCAGTGGCATGTTAGGTGAAGCCATTTCAAATGCTAATACAGAAATGTCTCTACAACACAGGGGAGAGAGAGGAGTCATTTTTTCTACTATAACGGTGAAGCTGTCTAAATGTAGCTTCTCCAGCTCCTCTGTCTCTCTCATGCATATACTTTATTATTGTTATTATTTGAATACAAATTAAGTTACTTTCTCGGCACATTCGATTCCTGTTGCAATGCAAAGCATATAGCTAGTAATAACCTCTAATAAATCAATGAACCTATTAACAATTGCATGCATCCACTGTGATCTTATCGTATACTCCCTCCATTCCAAATTATAAGATGTTTTGGCTTCTCTAGGTACATAGCTTATAATTTGGAATGGATGGGGTATACGTATAAGTTTTGTAGTTCCTATGATCATGTTTCGCTATACCTTGTTGCCATCATCTCTGTTTGATGATGCAAGCAGTCATAGGGAAAATAGCATGTAAATTCCATAACATTCCTAAGTTCTAGATATTCAAAAAAGAGCTCTATTGTGATTACCCTTGTTTTAAAGTCTAATTATGATTTTATCCTTATTTATTTAACTTCGTGATTTTGCCGTTATTATAAGAATTAAATAAATGAACAAAATACAAATAAGGCGTAAAAATGAAACTAGGTATATCTCTTTCCCTGTGATGCCAAACCGTAGGGAAAGAAGGTTTAATTTCCATGTGGACAAGCATGCCATGTAACTAGATTTCATGAAAGGGCCTAGCTGAGTTGGTTAGATGGCTTGATTCTAGTAGTGAGTGTCAGTGGAGCTAACTAAAACAAGTTTGACTATGTGAATTTGTCCTAGATTTTTTAGCACTCTATTAATCTTAACCTTGATTTCAGCATCAAATATTTAACCTGAATTTTGCAAGAGTTTTTACAACCAGATTTGTACACATTTTAAATCTAAGAACAATTTAAGAAGTTGCACATGATTAATCAACCATGGGCAGAGTGTTAGGACAGGGTCAGGCTTTGTATTGTCTTTTAATCTTTTCATATTTATTCTTCTTTTTCTTAATTCAATGATTGGCCTTCAGCTAACATAGTCTAGAACCGAGAAGAATGATGGCTTCGGATTCAAAAAAAGAGATTAAAATCACAAAGTGAAGAACCAAGGGTAAAATCCCCAATTGGCCTTCAAAGAAAGGTCAAGAACACGAACCCCTTAAAAGAATATCCATAAACTAAAAATATTATATGCACAGACTGATACAAAACATTTTGAAGTGAGGACATGCATTATTGCATTTAGAGGCACTCCTTTTATTCTAGAGATGACTCTATCAAGAACCATCTCTATAAAGATTATATGCACAGAATGACCCACATGAGTAAATGTAGTTTTTTTACCGCCTTTTAAACCAGTTTAACCATATCTAAAAATAGATAATTTAGTAGTGGAGTGATGGCGTACCTCTGGCAACTATGTCAACATCCATATATCAAGGTCTCACTGATCAAATTCCCACATAAAAAGATCAGCAAACATCATTTTGCGTTGACCACATCCTGCTAGCTTTTTTCAATCCTCGCTTAGGGTGTGTAACTAGGTTCTAGCATGCTACACCGCATACACAAGTATGCAACATGAAGGGAAAAGTTCCTGTATGATTTGATTTTTCCTCCTCAAACTCTAAAACCATACATCTTACTCCCCCCTCAACTCTTAAACCATTTAAATCAACTCACTTCCTTTGTTAAATGTGGATTTCAAGAATGTTTCATCCTTTTATTTACTAAAAAGATCTTACAAATACCTGATATGGTTCAAAACCACAAAAAAATGTTTCTAAGATAAAGGTAATAAATTTTGAGAAAAATCCTATGCCTAGGACCAGAAGGGGCACCACTAGTGACAATCTCAATTTTAATGATTGGTCTTTGGTGTGTTCAAGATTGGTGCATGGTTGTTGTGTTCTCTTTAGATCTTCCGCTATGTCTACTGACTTGCTTATCCTTGGTGGTATTGGATAGTTATTGCGACGCCAAAAGTTGTCCTAGAGCGAGAACTTGGATAGTGCGAAAGTGTAGTATGGTTAGTGTCTCAAAATAATTAAAATTTCTTCCCTGTCATGGCTTGAAGTGGTTTTGAAATGATTGTTTTTCCTTTTTTTAGTTAAAAAAAGTTTAGTAATATCTGATAAGGTTTTAAGCATAGAAAATGACTCCAAGCTTTTAAAAAATCTGAAAAAAATTCTAGAGATAGATTGGGATACAACAAATCGAAATAAAATAATTAGAGCTTGTGAAAACATCATTCAAAACTTCAAAAATTAGGTTTAGCTCTAGGTAAATGGAAAAATATCAAAAAGATCTATAATTTTTCAAAACATTCTAATTGATGTACAAACATGTTTCAAGAACTTTCATAGCAAAAATATGAGATGTAACAAGTATGAATGCAATATACATTAATGTTGAGCGCATAAACGCTATGCAGTCATGAAGGTTGCTTGTTATGTTTTTTTCACGAAAAGTTTTTAAAATAGGTTTACATATCAATTTGAATGTTTTGAGAATTTTCTAGATATTTTAGATATTTTAGATATTTTTTTCCATTTTCCTAGGGATATACCTATTTTAACTATCTAGAGACACTTTCATGAGCTCTAAATACTTTATTTGTATTTATCGTATCCCAATCTATCTATGGAACTTTTTGGAATTTTATAAGTTTAGAAATATTCTTTTATTTAAAACATTAACAAGTATTTATTGAATTATTTTTAACTAAAAAAAGGAACGAAACCGCCTTTAAAAGCATTTTAGATTATGACAAGGTCATTTTAACAGTATTGATAGTTCAAGTGCTAAGATATCTTTTTTTTTAGCAGAAGCGCTAAGATATCTCATATCTAGTTTTAAAGTTCGAAAAAAAATTATATTACACTACTTATAAAAAAAGAGTAGTCCTTTTTCCTTGGGCCGGCCTACCAAAGTCTTTATCCTTGGGCCCAGGCCAAGGAAATTGTGGACGGGATTTTGTGCTAATGAAACAACGATTGAAGGAGCTGTAGCCTATAGACACTACACAGATGGAAACTGGGCTAGTACCGTAGAGCCGCCCACGCGAACCCCGTCTCGCTGTGGAAACTGAAGCTCACCACCCGCTCGGCGAAATGCCGAAGCGTAGCCGCGAGAACTGTGAGGAACCGGCGGCCAAGGCGGGCAACGAGGACCGCCTCGGTTCCCTCCCCGACGACGCCCTCCTACACGTGTTGTCGTTGCTGCCCTCGGAGGACGCTGTGCGGACCTGCGTGCTGGCCCGGCGCTGGCGCCACCTGTGGCGGTTCACGGCCGCGCTGCGCATCGCCCGCGACGACGACAAACGGTGGAGCGTCCGGTGGCTGCACAGGTTCGTCACCAACTTCCTGCGCCTCCGCGACAGCCTCTCGCCGCTGGACGTGTGCGACATATTTTGCCGCCCGTTCGTGTTGTACCAGGGTGGCCACGCTGCCCAGGCGTTCTGCTTCAAGGTTGCGGAGGAATGGGTCCGCCGCGTAGTGTCGGAGTAGCGAGCTCGGGTGCTGAATGTTTGGATCTACACTCCCGAGGATATGCTGGAGCCTGCTGACGCGCCACTCGTCTCGCAGCACCTGACTAGGGTGGAACTAGGCGAAGTGGAATTGCCAAGCGGAATTCTAGATCTATCAGGATGCCCTGCACTGGAGCATCTAGAGCTGATATCTTGCAGAATCCAGGGCGACAGGATGTTGTTTCCATCAGTGAAACATCTTAGAATCACTCACTCCAGTTTCTGCTTTATCCCCCGCAGTAGCATTTCGGCCCCGAGTCTTGTTTCCTTGCAGTTATCTGACACTTGGGGATTTACTCCTGTGCTTGAGAGCATGCAGTCACTGGCAAAAGCATTTGTCCGGTTTGATGACGAAAGCTGTGATAAATGCCCTAGAAATTATTACGGGGATTGTGGTCATGAAGACTGTTGTGATGGATGCTATGGGAATCTCTATTATGAGGATGAGGAAGACAATCAGTGTGTGCTTCTTGAGGGTTTGCCAGGCACAACGAATTTGGAGTTGATAGCTCTACCTGAAGTGGCATGCTTGCACTTTTGTAGCTTTTAGGTCCTGTTTGGTTGAGCTGTGGCTGTGGGAAAAAGCTGCTGTGGGCTGTGAGCTGTGGAAAAGCTGCTGTGGGCTGTGAGCTGTAGAAAAGCTGAAAACTGTTTGGTTAAACAAGTATAAAATATACCTTTTATCTTTATCTCTCTTGAAACAACTGTGGAAGAGCTTTTTATTCCACCAATTTCGAAAAGCAGAAAGCCAAAAGCCAAAAGCAGGGTCAACCCAGCTTTCAAAAATGAACTACGGAAAAGCAGCTGCTTCTGAAAAAGCACCATCCAAAAGCAGCCCCTTTAGTTGGGCTTTTGGCTTTTGGGGCCAAAAGCCAAAACCAAAAGCCCAACCAAACAGGCCCTTAGTCTTGTCTGCCTCCCCTACCATCATATCTCTTGTATATTATGTACATCTTTAGAAAACATGTATCACCTTCTGTGTTCGCTTGAAACAGAATTGCATATGAGCTCTTTTAGGCTTTTCCACATCCACACTGTATTCCCCAGAGAACAACATTTTGAATCAGTATATCTCTTTGTAGACATGTAGTAGTTAGTTTGTGATAATTGTCTATAAAAGATGCACACATCTGTTTGTGCTCGTGGATGTTCAAACTTATAACTTTAGACAATTCGAAAGCATACAATTTGGATTGTTTTTAGCTACTGCTTTCCCCTAATTGCTTATGCAACTAGAAACCTGCACACATTTCATATATAATTCAGTGTTTACGAGTTAAGTGCTTTGAAGGTATACCTTGAACCATACTCTACTCCTTTGCAATTTCCAGTTTGTCTGCAGAAAGGATTTTAAATGGCGTCCTATATTTAGAAAGTTGAAAACATTGTTACTCAATGAGTGGTGTGTTGCTGATGACTTCAGTTTGGTAATTTACTTTCTCCAACATTCACCAATTCTAGAGAAGATTACTCTTCAACTGTACAAGGTACCTTTATTTGTTTCCTACCTATGTCATCACTTGTTCGGTTAAAACTTTACATATATTGGGTTCACCTCTGTGCGTATTTTTTCATCTAAAACAGATGCCAGAACCTGTTGTTAAAGCAAATGCATGCCACAGCCCAAGTGAAGGATCCATGGTATCTAAATGCCTCAAAGCAATTGAAGTCAAATATCAGGACGATGAAGTGCTTGATAAACTTTTAACGATCTTAAATACCTATGGTGTATCTTCTGAGGTGGTTACCATCCAAAAGAAGGATTCTTTATCTTCTGAAAGTAAGTTTACTATTGATGCTTTTTGTTATTACTATATTTGCGGAACATGTGTCTGTGTGTGTTTGTTTACTAAATCTTAAAAGTATACCCGCAAAAAGATAGGCAACATAAAGGTTGAAGTTTCGTGTTAGTATAATGATTTTTATAATGAAGAAAAGGAATTAATATGATTTAGTAATTAAAAAAAATCTAAAGTGGGGATTATAGCAGCATTTCTTTGGTTTACCTGTATTTAACTATTTATTCGCATGACCTTACACACTTCTTCCTGCCAATGTTACCATGCAATGCCGGGCATCTACTCCAGTGAGGGTTGACTGGCTCCCTGTTCTCATCAGCCATTGCCAGCATAGGTGCAGAAGCCACAGCAGCCTTTCCCCTGGTTTCAGTGCCATATTCAGATGGGGCTACAGCAAACTTATCCTTATAATCATCTATTACCCATACCTAGGGTGACTATGAATGGCTGTCCTTCTGAGTTGGAAACTAATGCTTGAGTAGCATATGTCACCACAGAATATTTAATCTGTCCACTTTAAAGGAATGGTCTACCCATGCTAGTAAGAGCTGGCGCTTTTCAAATTTTTATAGGACCTTTCTGTTTCTGCTCTCTAAAACATTGGTGAAAATCAGAATCGCTGCACCAAAGGCAAGAAAATGTATGACGGTTCCTCCTTTTGTACTCCCAATGAGGCAACTAGCTATATGTCTGTTTTAATGTGTAGAGCTGGGACACTACATATAACCTACCAAGTACCAAATAGTAAGCTAAAACTTTCAAATAGTTAGCACCATTAACACATCCTCCATGGTCTTCAATACTAAGTATGCAATACCATTTTCTGTATTTCAAGGCCCATTACTAGGCAATCAGAAATTTAGTTTGAACATCATATTTCTCTCTTTCTGCCTTTCTGGCTCTCCAAAACTCACATTTTGTTTAATGGTTGTACAGAATTCAGTTTCGAGCAGAAGGATTAAGACTGATGCCACTGACATCTCTACTGTCTCCTAGTTACTCAGAATTTTGTCATAAAATTTGCAGCAATGGCATTGCTGGCTTTTGTCTATCTAATTCTTAGCTCAATCACGTTTCCTGAATTCAGGGGTAGCTTGTATGGCTGTAGCTAGACTTGGATCAATTGCACTTTGCATGATGTATACATTTGAATGCTTCGTCTCGACTTTCAACTGGTTTCATTCTGGATGCACATACATTTGAATGCATCTGAGTTTCGACTTTCAACTGGTTTCATTCTGGATGCACTTTTTCTATTGTTGTGTACCTAGTATAACATCCTGATGAATATGCTTGCTTCATTCATGGTCATATATTTAGGCTTAGTTTCCCCTGTTTTCTTGTACCCATAAGTGTAAAGAATGCATGTTTTTCCACGCTTGGAGTGGCAAGTTTGGGTGATTTGAGATTCCAGCAATTCCTGAAAACGAAGGCATGGTTGCTGTATTTGTTACTGTGAAACAGCAATATTTGGCTCGAACTACACATATAGAGCTATTTGGCAATCAGCATCCTTCACCAACTACTCTCAAGCCACACGGGGCCATTGCATCCTGTTTCCTGCTAGAAATTTAATCTAAAATCACAGAAAGCATTTGTGATATATCTAGTTGGCAGTTCATTTTTTACCAAGCCCTGGTGATCAGTTCTAGGACTCATCCAACTTGTACTACTCCTGCCTCTTTCTCTGGTGCATATCAGCTGTAATAAATGGCAAAAAAAGTTGAAAATGGTACAAATTTGTCCAAATACCTACCTAGAAGCTTTAAGGTTTGTTGCAACTTTGCATAGCTCTATGCAAGGTATAGCTCCAAACAAAAACGTATCATGGGGATGGGAAAATTTCTACTTTTGGAGTTCAGTTTCAACCTTTTGCCCCCAGAGCATGAGCTACTTTATTACATTCACAAGTAGAAAACTGAATCGGGCAGCTACTAAAACTGAATCGAGCATATCCTCAGAGATTTCAGTTCCAAGATAATTCCTCCACGGTGTGCCAGCCGGAAGCCATCACTTTGCACAGTGCAGTTGGTTTACCTGTATTTAACTATTTATCAGCCACCTTGTGGGGTCACTCCTAGCCTCTCACCCTCGCTGAGGATCACGCGGGGAGAGGCCGAGGGTTTCCCATAGGGACTGAGTCAACTGTGCGGAAGCGAGTATAGAAGCGAAGGTATGCGGGTTCAAGACAAGGATTTAATGCGGATCAAATGCCTAGTAAATTCTTAGACGAATTGGATCCTGTTCTCTTACATGAGCGCCTCAGGTATTTATAGGTCATACCCGGGGTCGTGGTAAAATTACACAAGGGTTACAATCAAAGAGGTGATTGCTAAACAACAGCCAGGGCTACGGCGGTAATCTCCTCCCCATGGCCAACCAATCCAAGCACTAATTGCCTTGGTGGGGCCGCCGCCGCCGCCGCTTCGAACGGTTGTTTTTCGCGGCCGGCGTCGAACCTTCGCTTGCTCCAGGCGAGAGTCCGTCGTCCGCCACTGATCAGTGCTTCACTCGCCGTGGTCCCTTGGCAAGGCGTACCCTAGCGTACGACACATGCACACATGGGTCGAATCAAGACACACAGAAACCCTCGCGGCGGGGGTGAGTACCCGCAGCGAGGTTGGTTAGATAGACCAGCATATGGTCGAGTGCCGGAGTAGGAGCCATGTCGGGCTAGCCTCCCCCAACAGTAGCCCCTCGTGGGTCGGGCCCAGCATGATGGGTCGGAGCAGCGTTGAAACTTGAGGAGGGAGGTAGGTGAGGGTACTTGGCCTGTGGCCCGGCCCAGCGACGCCCCCATCATGCTCGACCAATGCTGGGTTTAGCGTTTTTGGGCTTGGCTTGCGGTTTGACTTGACATGCGATTGTCGAAGGTTACTCTCCGTTTTTCTCGGGATTTGCAGTGCCCTCCTGGTTCCTATTTTTCTCGGGATATGTGATGCCAACTTCCTTTTGTGCGGGTGCTTGGTGCCTATAAAAACTTGTGTTAAGGTTTACGGTTTTTGTTGTCTTGTCTCCTGCTTGCTGGCCAGTTGCTGTCGTTATTTCTGTTGAGCGAGGGTTGTGGCGTTGTAGAGGTTGTTGGCTTGAGCGAGGGTTTTGTGTTTGTCTGGCTTGCCTTTCGTCCGCTTAACTCTTTGTGCGAGTAAAAGTTGTTTGTTGTTTTTGGTTTCCTTCGTTTCTGATTGTGCTGATGAGTTTCCTGTCTATTTTGTTTGTAGCTTGATGGCTCGCGTGAAGAAGACTACGAAGCTTGTTGACAGTCCGAGGCTGTTGGTTCTTCATCTGAAGTGGTTGTGAGCTTCGAGTTTGGCCTTTCTAGGGTCACTTCTAGACGTGTTCGCGAAGTTGGGTTGGTTTTCTCGTGACCTGGCGAGGCCATCGGAGGGCAAGGTTGTTCCTGACCCTCGGGATGATGAGGTTGTCGTTTTCAAGGAATTCGTCATGGCGGGGTTGAGGTTTCTGCCGCATCCTCTCGTGGTTGGGGTTTTGAAGAGGTTCAATCTCAAATTTCACCAGTTGAATCCCTCTAGTTTTGTGAAGCTTGGTATTCTTGTCTAGGGTTGGAAGTCTCAAGGGGTGAAGCCGGTTCTCGAGGGTTTCATACGTCTCCATCGGGTTCACCCACAGTCTCGCAAGACGACTATCAATGGGAAGACTATCCTGGGGCAGTATGGCGTTTATACTTTTGTTTATCGTCATGGGGTGGAAGTTCCGGTTCAGGCGCAGAAGAACAAGTGGGCCTCGCCATGGACTAAGAACTGGTTTTATGTGAGGCTTGAGAGCGAGCCAAGTCTATGTGGGAAGTTGTCGAGGCTTGATAATGTTACTTCTGAGGCAATCATGACCGATGGCTGTGTTGCTGCCGTGGATGCGCTTAGGGCTCTGTCGCGTCTTCAATGTGCGCGAGACCTGGTTGAGGAGTTTCTTTGTTCGAAGGTGCTGCCCCTGAGGGCCAACCAGTCCTGGTTCGTGGTTAAGGATGACGAGAGGTACCAGGGTCGTGGTCTGAAGGGTCTCGGTATCGACGTTAAGCAAGCTTGGTCAAGGGTACTTCAGAAGAGCAGCTCTTCAGTGGTAGGGGTCAAGGCTGTGTATAAGGATGTGGTGGAGGCGACTGAGGAGCTTGTTAGTGCTCTTGGTAACACCGATATCAAAGCAATACGGGCTGCTTTGGCCAATCCTCATCGTGTCAACCAAGCTTTTGATTTGCTTGGGTTGACATATCCGGATTGGCCACAGGCTGAAGTCACAGAGGCGGAGGGTAGCAAGAAGAGGAAGAGATCTGAGGTGAGTGGTAAGCCTTCTGATGGGTCCAGGTGAGGTGGACGAGGTCGGGGGCGCTCTGGAGCGTCAAAGGTTGCGAGGGTTGTGGTGGTTAAGGTCCCCGCCTCGTCTATTTTGTCTCTGGCCATAGTCGCGAAGCCAGGATCGGTGGTTGTGCCGGCATCTGGGCCGGGTGCGATTGGAGGGGCTTGGAAGATGCCGACCCTTACCGACTTGGCTATCTTGCAAGTGATTTTTGATGACGAGGAGGAGGAGGAGGAGGAGAAGGAGGCGAGCGAGGGCTCTAGAGATCAGAGGGGTAGTGGGTCGAGTTCATCTAGCGGAAGCAACAGTTTAGATGATGGTGGAGGTGACGACGATGATGATGAGGATGTGGAGGATTCTTGGAACCCTCGCAATGTGGATTCTGTGGAGCTTGGATTAGAGGGTGGCCTGGCTAAAGAAGATCGAGAAGTTGTCTCTCGTGCTGAGGATGCTGGTGCGATTCCTTATCGTCGTCACGTTCATATAATGCACGATGGTTGTGACATTCCCACTGATGAGGATGAGGACGAGGGATTTGTTGGGAAGAGGCCGCTGGGCGATGCTGATCGCGGCAGTCTATGGCATTTTGCTATTGCTTGTGGCTTCGATGAGCCTGATATTGAGTTGTTCACTAGCCCGGATCTTCATGGTTGTTGCTTGGTTGGGACTGATGAGGAGCACCGGTTTATGGCTAGCGTGTATCGTTGGATCTGCATTCCCAAGGTGGAGCTTATGTTGAGCAACAAGTCAGTTGATCACTTGACTGAGGATCTAGAGGTGACTGGCGTGAGGGCGATTATGCTCGCGTGAGCCGCTCGCCGGCGCCACAGACATGTCAAGACTGAGCTACTTGAGAGGGTTAAGAAGCTTGAGAAGTCGAAGGAAGGGTTTTCTACTGCTAATAAGGAGTTGAAGGCGAAGATTGAGTCTCTAGAGGCCTCGATTGCGAAGAATAAGGGTTTGGTGGATGAGGCGCAAGAGCTGTTGAATCGTAACATTGACCTTCACTTGGAGCTGAATGACAATGGCGAGAAGCTAAAAGAGGTGGAGAACTTTCGCAAGAAGACCGAGGTGGCTCGTAAGAAGGCAAAGGAGTTGGCGGAGACGAACGCCTAGAAGTTGGAGGATTCTCTTGCCACCCTACTCACTTGTATGCAAGAGGTGAAGGTTGCTTTGGATGCGGTCTTTGCTAAAGCTAGCTCAGAGCCGTGTGAAGAATTGTTATATGCTGATCCTCCTTTGCTTTCGGCGTGGCTTAAGGCGGAGGTTGCCCAGCTGATTCCATTGTTGGACAGTGTTTTGGATTTTGGTGCTTATGGCGCTACCCTCGCTATGGCGCGTTCTTTTCAAGTTGCTGGCTGCGACCATCTTAAGAGATTGGGCCATGTTAACCACAACATTCAAAGTGTTGAGGAAGTGTGAGGGGCTGCTAATGATCGAGCTTGCAAGAATGTGTGCGTGCATTTTCTGAAGAAGTTTTGGATGGAAGGCGGAGGCCGAGCCCTTGCTTTTGGTGAAGCTGCTATGGGCACTCATGAGGTGAGGGATTTGGTTTCATGTTGTTTTGGTTTTTGTTGTAATTTGACATTGATTTTGACTTATGCTTTGATGTTTTGTCAGTTGAATTAGCCTTGGGACCCTTCGCCGATGGCATCCGGGGCCAGCGACGTGGGGACCTCTTCCACAAGCACGAGGCCTGCGTCATCTGCTACGGGTGAGGCGACGGCTAGTGTGGCCAGAGATGATGCGGGGCGTGGCGTAGATGGTTCTTCTCAAGGCGACGATGATGGTCGCCAAGATGATTCACAGGCTGCTGCTGCCATGGATGTTGACACCCCGGGGCAGGTTTGACGTGTGGGTCCATTGTAGAGATTGAAGAAAAACTATGGGGATATGTTCGGTTTGCCTACTGCGGGGGTTATTTTTTTGATGGATGTTTAACTATTGCCTTCATCGCACAGGTTCCTGCGGGGCCTATGCGTGAGGTGTTGGATATTTTGCCCCTGATGATGAATCGTTGGAATACTTTTATCTCTGGTGCACCTTGGGCGCACACGAAGTCCAAGTTTCCGTCATTGTCGTTCGATCATTTTTGGTGGGCGAAGGTAGGCGCGTACGACAAGAAGAACCAGGAAGAGTGTAGGTTTTGGCGGAACACTGATCTCACGGATCGCTAGTCTGAGTGGTTGCTTTTTGGTTCGGGGTCTGTTTCAGGAGGGGCTGATGATATCAGCGATGAAGATGCTATAGGCTATCTTTATGGGCGGGGAAATCTGAGTTTGGATGGCGAGGGTAACTTGAGAGTGTCGAAGCCAGAACCTTTGGAACTTGATGAACGTGACGTGACCATCAGCATATGTACCGCGTGAGGGTCTTGGAGGGTGATCTGCCTTTGGTTCGAGCGGCTTCTGTTCTTTGGGGCCGATTGTAGAGAGTCGAGGGTCGGATGTTGGCGAGGGTTTACAGGTTGTGGTGGATGATGTAGTTGAGTTTGTGGAGGGTGTGGCGGGTGAACTAGTGGAAAGTGTGCTTGAAGATATTGTTGCGGAGATGGCTGGGGAGATCGTGTGTGAAGTGTGCTTTGAGGAGGATGCGCCTGATGTTTGGGAGTACCGCCGCCGAGGGGCGGCTCGATATGTAATGATGTTTGTATTGTTTTCTCTGTGTTTGCTGTAATCGTGATACTTGTTGAAGACCCCTTTGAGGATTTTATGGTTGTAACAAATAATTGTTGTTGTGTTTAATGTTGGACGGTTCTTGTTCTATTTCTGTGGTGAGGCGTGACACGGGTCTCGATGGTTTTCTGCTTCGTATTTTGGCTCGCAGCGACGCCCCCTTTTTCTTTAAGCGAGGCTCGCTATCTTTTTTTTTTATTTTTGAAACAAAACGCGTAGCGACGCCCCCTTTTCTTTAAGCAAGGCTCACTGTTATTTTTGAAACATAACGCGTAGCGACGCCCCCTTTTTTCTTTAAGCGAGGCTCGCTGTTTTTTATTTTTGAAACTTAACGCGCAGCGACGCCCTCTTTTTCTTTAAGAGAGGCTCACTATCTTTTGGAAACATAACGCGCAGCGATGCCCCCTTTTTCTTTAAGCGAGGCTCGCTGTTTTTTATTTTTGAAACTTAACGCGTAGCGACGCCCCCTTTTTGTTTAAGCGAGGCTCGATATGTTTTGTCTTGAAACTCCATGAAAACTTAATGAGACAAAGATTGATTCAACATGAAATGAATAAAATTTTACTTTATTTATGATATCGGAGGTTACAAAGCTGCGCTACTTCTGAGTTTCTGATTAGCAATATAGATTGAATTGGTTGCATGTCGAAGGTTTGTTGGAGTTGGTCCTTGTGATGGTTGTTCTAGTGGAAGATGATATTTCCTTCAGAAGTCCGCTCGCCGATTGATGATGAACCTTGGTGATCTTTGCTTTGCCTTAGCGAAGGAGGTCCCCGTTGATGCTGTCTTCCGTAGCCGCGGAGGTCGTATGTTTCCTTTTTGTGGAGTTTGGACCTGTCGTGGGTTTGCGGGGTTCACAGCGCGAGTTTCCCCTCGAGCGCCTTCATGTTCTGATTCTTAGCGAAGCTTCTTTGGTGTGCGGCTGGTTGCCAACTTTTTGCAGAGTGGGGATGAGACCCCTCCCCTTGAGCATTGCTTGGTTGGCACCAAAGCTATTGTCCATGTTGCTTCTGCCTGACCCTCGCTCAGGTGTTGCTAGAAGTATTCGAGCCCCGCTGCTCATGCCGCTGAGCAAGGGTGTCAACGGGCTCTGACCAGTTTCTAGTAGGAGGTGTTGTCGATCCCTTCGCGTGGTGGCTTGAGAGCGGCGGCGAGGGAGCACTCGGGGGGATGTTACATTTTTTTCTTGCGGTATCCCCCAAGTGCTCTTTGCTTTGCCACCTTTTTGACTGGGCTCGTGGATGAGGTTGCTCTAGCTGCCCCTAGCATTACGTATGTTCTTGCGGTACCCTTGTTTGTTTGATCGAAGGTTATGTCTCATGGCTTTTTGGGCGAGGGTTTCCGTTTGTGAGGGTGTCGTGGTTTGTGGGGCATCTTGGCTCATGGGGGGCTTGGGAGTGTTGGTTTAATTTGGGTTGCCTAACTGTGGGTTAGGAGGTCTAGGGTTGTATTTATAGGGGGCTTTAATGGGCGTTTGGTTGTGTGTGCCTTGAATGGTGCATTAACTTTGGACGATTTGGATTCTTAGGATGGTGGGTGAGCCAATATTGACTGTATTGACTGGTGGGGTTTGATGTGCGGTAATGCATTTTAATGAGAGTGGTGGGCCATCTTTGGTGGGCCATCTTTGTTGGCCATGTTCAGTGGGCCTTTGGAGTTAGTGCGAGGGTTCTCGTGTGTATTAATTTTCATGCGTATTCTTTGTTCTAATAAGAGACGAGGCTTGCTATGCGAGCCCCTGGCGTGTTTTGCACTGTTGTCGTGTGTTTTGTCCTTCGTTCTGAAGAGAGACGAGGCTTGATCTGCAAGCCCCTGGCGTGTTTTTACGAGGGTGCTCGTGTGTTTTGATCTCCGCTCCTGCCCTATGTCTTAAGGATAGGTGGGGTTTGCTCTGCGAGCCCTGGCGTGTTATTGCGAGGGTGCTCGTGTGTTTTGGCCTCCGCGCCTGTCCTTTGTCTTTTGGACAGGTGGGGTTTGCTCTGCGAGCCCCTACATGTTTTTGCGAGGGTTTCTTACTGAATGTTTTATTTCGAGTGAGGGATTGATTGGAGGAGTCCTGCTCGGTACAAATCTTTACCTAAATTTAGCAGCAATGAGGCTGGGTCGGCCTTGGGCCACCCATTTTGGAGGAGGTTGAATTTTAGGGGGAATAAATATTACATTAGAGAGGATGGCGACTGCCTCGTTAAAAAACCTTGCGCCCCTTCGCAAGGAAAAAGAGTGCAGTGCCGAGTTTTTACATGTTCGAAATAAGAAAATAAAAATTACGTAGTGCGAGCGCGCACTAAGGCGCCACTTAAGGGTAATATTTGCGAAGATCGTCGATGTTCCATGTGTGAGGGAGTTGGTTGCCCTCGCTATCTTGCAGGTTGTAGGCCCTGGTCTTGTTGTTTGTGTGGCGAGGTAAGGACCGAGCCATTTTGGTTTGAACTTGCCAGCCATCTTGGCGTTTTGTTTTCTGATGAGGACCATATCTCTTGAATTGATTTGGTGGGGGTTTACTTTCTTGTCTCTCCATCGGGTGGTTTGAGCTTGGTAGATGTGAAGGTTGTTGACTGCTTGGCATCTGAGTTCTTCTACGAGGCCTTTTTTAATTGTTCCTCATTTTGCGTGATTGTTGTGTCATTTGCGAAGGTGACTCTTGGTGACTTGTGCGTGAGTTCTTCTGGGAGGATAGCTTCTTTGTCGAAGAGAAGCTTGAATGGTGTGAACTTGGTTGCCCTCGATTCGGAGGTGTTGTGTGGCCATATGACATAGGTGAGCTCTTCTGCCCATTTTCCCTTGGGTCTGCCGTGCATTTTTTTCGAGATGCCTTGGAGGATTATGCTGTTTGCTCTTACGATGAGGCCATTGGACTACGGGTGTCTAACTAAGGCGAAGCATACCTTCGTTCTGATCGCTGTCAAATTGAGTTCTGTTGTCTACTGTGAGTTCTCTTGGCACTCTGAATCGACATATGATTTGCTGCCAGAAGAATTTTTTGATAGTCTGCGAGGTTATTGTTGCTAATGGCTTTGCTTCTTACCATTTGGTAAAGTACTCAATGGCGACCACCGCATATCGGAGGTTTTCAGGAGCGGTTGGCAGCGGTCCAACCAGATTCATTGCCCATCACTGAAGAGGCCAGGTTGGGCAAATTAGAGTTGTTGGTGCTCCTAGTCTGCTTGAGTGTGTCGCCGAAAGTTGGCACCCCTCGCAATGCTGTACCAGTGAGGCTGCGTCACTGATTGCCATTGGCCAGTAGAACCCTTGCATGAATGCTTTCCCACTAGTGCTCTGGGTCCGTTGTGTGATCCACATGAGCCCTCGTGTGTTTCTTTCAGTATCTGCTTTCCCTCGCTGATCGTGACACATTTTAGCAGTGGTGCTGTTACACTGGCCTTGTAAGTTCATCGTTGATGATTTTGTAACCTCGTGCCCTTTGTAGCATCCTCTTTTCTTCCTTTTTGGTTTCTGGTTCGTGGTAGCCTTTGAGGTAAGCGACGATGGGTGCTCTCCAATCTTCACTGTGAATTGCTTTGATAAGCTTTGGTGCTTTGATATTCATTTCTACAGAGGGTTGGTTAATAATCTCATAAAAACATCCAAAGGTAGGGTGATGCCTTGTGCGACTGCTTTTGCTAGTTCATCAGCCCCACTGTTTTCTGATTTTGGGATCGGTTTGGTTGTGATTCCTAGGAAGAAACCCTCGATTTTGCGAACTGTGATCAGGTATTTTTGTAGTTCGAGCTCTCTAGCATTGAAACTTTTCTCAATGTGGCCTGAGATGACCTAGGAGTCTGTTTTGATTACAGCTTGTCGTCCTGAGAGTGCGCAAAGCTTTGATAGGGCCAGGATGATTGCTTCGTATTCTACGATATTGTTGGTGCATTGGAACTCAAGTCTTGCTGCATATATGAGTTTGATGCAAGATGGCGAGGTTAGAATTGTTGCAATTCTAGCTCCTGCTGATCCCCAGGCTCTGTCTCCGTGCACTGTCTAGATTGGTTCAGGGACCTCCGCTGTGTTGTGCGTGTCGGGTGTCCAATCAGCGACAAAGTCTGCGAGAGCTTGAGATTTGATTGTGTTTCTGCCAACGAACTCTATTACATAGTCGTTGATTTCTATGTTCTGGGTTCTTGAAAATGTTGAGTGGAAAACTTGAGGGTATGATGACTTTATGCGCTTGGAAATAGTGCTTGAGTTTTCTGGAGGCCATAACTACTGCATATGCTACCTTCTCCATCTCTGTGTAATTTTTTTTGTAGATACATAGTAGACTGGTAGTTGTTTCTTCTGATGCTCGTCTTCCTTTTCTCTTACTAGCACAACACTGACTGCATGGGCGAGGCTACCACATAAAGGAGGAGTGGTTCGCCGGGTTCAGGACTGGCGAAGGTTGTGCAAGTAAACCTTTAGGTCTTCGAAGGCTTTTTGCTAGGTAGGTCCCTAGCTAAATGGATCCATGTTCTTCAGGACTTCAAAGAATGGGAGCCCTAGCTCCGCTGATCTTGAAATGAATCTGTTCAGGGCAACGAGCCTTCGTACGAGCCTCTGCGCCAGCTTTCTGGATGTTGGTGGCTCCATGTTGAGGATTGCATCGATTTTTTCTGGATTGGCCTCGATTCCCCTTGCAGAGATGAGGCAGCCGAGCAACTTTTCCTTACGCCTAATATGCACTTTTTGGGTCCACGCCGCCGGTCCATGAGTAGTGGTAGTGCATCAGCGTCACGGAGACCATGGCGTTCAGGCAGCAGAGGAGGATTCACCGCCGCATCGACAACGCAGTGGCCCACTCGAGGCCAGCAAGCTCTAATGACGGGAAGCGAATGCACTCGAGCCATAGGGTAGAGAGGTTCGGCGCGACGCCTACGTGCACTGTCTAGATTGGTTCACGGACCTCCACTGTGTTGTGCGTGTTGGGTGTCCAATCAACGACAAAGTCTACGAGGGCTTGAGATTTGATTGTGTTTCTGCCAACGAACTCTATTACATAGTCATTGATTTCTATTGCCCACTTTCCAATTCGCCCTATTGCTTATGGGTTCTTGAAAATGTTGTCGAGTGGAAAACTTGAGGGTATGATGACTTTATGTGCTTGGAAATAGTGCTTGAGTTTTCTGGTGGCCATAACTACTGCATATGCTACCTCCTCCATCTCTGTGTAAATTTTTTTGCAGATACATAGTAGACTGGTAGTTGTTTCTTCTGATGCTCGTCTTCCTTTTCTCTTACTAGCACAATGTTGACTGCATGGGCGAGGCTGCCACATAAAGGAGGAGTGGTTCGCTGGGTTGAGGACTAGCGAAGGTTGTAAGATTGTGCAAGTAAACCTTTAGGTCTTCGAAGGCTTTTTGCTGGGTAGGTCCCTAGCTGAATGGATCCATGTTCTTCAGGACTTCAAAGAATGGGAGCCCTAGCTCCGCTGATCTTGAAATGAATCTGTTCAGGGCAACGAGCCTTCGTACGAGCCTCTGCACCAGCTTTCTAGATGTTGGTGGCTCCATGTTGAGGATTGCATCGATTTTTTCTGGGTGGGCCTCGATTCCCCATGCAGAGACGAGGCAGCCAAGCAACTTTTCCTTACACCTAATATGCACTTTATGGGTCCATGCCGCCGGTCCATGAGCAGTGGCGATGCATCAGCATCACGGAGACCGTGGCATTCGGGCAGCGGAGGAGGATTTGCCACCGCATCGACAACGTAGTGGCCCACTCAAGGCCAGCAAGCTCAAATGACGGGAAGCAGACGCACTCAAGCCATATGGTAGAGAGGTTCGGCACGGCGTCTGCATGCACTATCTAGATTGGTTTAGGGACCTCCGCTGTGTTGTGCGTGTCGGTTGTCCAATTAGCGACAAAGTCTGCGAGGGCTTGAGATTTGATTGTGTTTCTGCCGACAAACTTTATTACATAGTCGTTGATTTCTGTTGCCCACTTTTCGATTCGCCCTATTGGTTCTGGGTTCTTGAAAATGTTGTCGACTGGAAAACTCAAGGTGATGATGACTTTATGCGCTTGGAAATAGTGTTTGAGTTTTCTGGAGGCCATAACTACTATGTATGTTACCTTCTCCATCTCTATGTAATTTTTTTTGCAGATACATAGTAGACTGGTAGCTGTTTCTTCTGATGCTCGTCTTCCTTTTCTCTTACTAGCACAGCGCTGACTGCATGGGCGAGGCTGCCACATAAAGGAGGAGTGGTTCGTCGGGTTGAGGACTGGCGAAGGTTGTAAGGTTGTCCAAGTATACCTTTAGGTCTTTGAAGGCTTTTTGCTGGGTAGGTCCGCAGCTGAATGGATCCGTGTTCTTCAGGACTTCAAAGAATCAGAGCCCTAGCTCCGCTGATCTTGAAATGAATCTATTCAGGGCAGCAAGCCTTCCTACGAGCCTCTGCGCCAGCTTTCTGGATGTTGGTGGCTCCATGTTGAGGATTGCATCGATTTTTTTTTGGGGTTGGCCTCGATTCCCCTTGCAGAGACGAGGCAGCCGAGCAACTTTTCCTTACACCTAATATGCACTTTTTGGGTCCACACTGCCAGTCCATGAGTAGTGGCAGTGCATTAGCATCACGGAGACCGTGGCGTTCAGGCAGCGGAGGAGGATTCGCCGCTGCATCGACAACGTAGTGGCCCACTCGAGGCCAGCAAGCTCAAATGATAGGAAGCGAACGCACTCGAGCCATAGGGTACAGAGGTTCGGCGGGCGTCTGCGTGCACTGTCCAGATTGGTTCTTGGACCTCCACTGTGTTGTGCGTGTCTGGTGTCCAATTTGCGACAAAGTCTATGAGGGCTTGAGATTTGATTGTGTTTCTACCAACAAACTCTATTACATAGTCGTTGATTTCCGTTGCCCACTTTCCAATTTGCCCTATTTCTTCTGGGTTCTTGAAAATGTTGTCGAGTGGAAAACTTGAGGGTATGATGACTTTATGCACTTGGAAATAGTGCTTGAGTTTTCTGGTGGCCATAACTACTACATATGCTACCTTCTCCATCTCTATGTAAATTTTTTTGCAGATACATAGTAGACTGGTAGTTGTTTCCTCTGATGCTCATCTTCCTTTTCTCTTACTAGCACAGCGTTGACTACATGGGCGAGGCTGCCACATAAAGGAGGAGTGGTTCGCTGGGTTGAGGACTAGCGAAGGTTGTAAGGTTGTGCAAGTAAACCTTTAGGTCTTCGAAGGCTTTTTGCTGGGTAGGTCCCTAGCTGAATGGATCCATGTTCATCAGGACTTCAAAGAATGGGAGCCCTAGCTCTGCTGATCTTGAAATGAATCTGTTCAGGGCAACAAGCCTTTGTACGAGCCTCTGTGCCAGCTTTCTAGATGTTGGTGGCTCCATGTTGAGGATTGCATCGATTTTTTCTGGGTTGGCCTCGATTCCCCTTGTAGAGACGCGACAGCCGAGCAACTTTTCCTTATGCCTAATATGCACTTTTTGGGTCCACGCCGCCGGTCCATGAGCAGTGGCGCTGCATTAGCGTCACGGAGACCGTGGTGTTCGGGCAGCGGAGGAGGATTTGCCGCCGCATCGACAATGCAGTGGCCCACTCGAGGCCGGCAAGCTCAAATGACGGGAAGCGGACGCACTCAAGCCATAGGGTAGAGAGGTTCGGCGCGGCGTCTGCGTGCACTGTCCAGATTGGTTCAGGGACCTCCACTGTGTTGTGCGTGTCGGGTGTCCAATCAGCGACAAAGTCTACGAGGGCTTGAGATTTGATTCTGTTTTTGCCGACGAACTTTATTACATAGTCATTGATTTCCGTTGCCCATTTTTCGATTCGCCCTATTGCTTCTGGGTTCTTGAAAATGTTGTTGAGTGGAAAACTCAAGGGTATGATGACTTTATGCGCTTGGAAATAGTGCTTGAGTTTTCTGGAGGCCATAACTACTGCGTATGTTACCTTCTCCATCTTTATGTAAATTTTTTTTGCAGATATATAGTAGACTGGTAGCTGTTTCTTCTAATGCTCGTGTTCCTTTTCTCTTACTAGCACAATGCTGACTGCATGGGCGAGGCTACCACATATTGGAGGAGTGGTTCACCGGGTTGAGGACTATCGAAGGTTGTAAGGTTGTCCAAGTAAACCTTTAGGTCTTCGAAGGCTTTTTGCTAGGTAGGTCCCTAGCTAAATGGATCCATGTTCTTTAGGACTTCAAAGAATGAGAGCCCTAGCTCCACTGATCTTGAAATGAATCTGTTCAGGGCAGCGAGCCTTCCTACAAGCCTCTGCGCCAGCTTTCTGGATGTTGGTGGCTCCATGTTGAGGATTGCATCGATTTTTTTGGGTTTGCCTCGATTCCCCTTGCAGAGACGAGGCAGCCAAGCAACTTTTCCTTACGCCTAATATGCACTTTTCGGGTCCATGCCGCCGGTCCATGAGCAGTGGCAGTGCATCAGCATCACGGAGACCGTGGCGTTCGGGCAGCGGAGGAGGATTCACCGCCGCATCAACAACGCAGTGGCCCACTCGAGGCCAGCAAGCTCAAATGACAGGAATCGGTCGCACTCGAGCCATAGGGTAGAGAGGTTCGGCGCGGCGTTGAGCATGGACTAGAGGGTCTCCGAGGAAGTGATGTAGTGCACCATGCTCAGCGTCTCCATGCTGCTGAAGACGGCGGCGGCGGCTCCTTGCAACCTGAGTGTGCAGCCACTGATGTCCAACACCCGGAGAGATGTGCCTGGGAGGATACCTGGGGGCTGCACGTACTCCTCGCACGTCTGGCATAATCTCCTCCAGGTGTCGCATCGCCGTCACCGCAAGAAGGGCATCCATCCCGGGCAAGGTGCGCATGATGTCTTCTAGGAAATCATTCTGAAAGTAGCTGTCGGCACAGACGGAGAGCCTCCTAACCGGGCATCGGCCGTCCGTGCCAACAACAGCATCACGGAAGAACTCCCGGCCTACCTTTGCGCTGTCCTAGTCGATGTTCGGGTACTCCCTCATGTCGATAATCGAGATTTACGCCATCGGCCTCGCACCACAGCGTGCGCCACCACTTCGAGAGGAGGCTGGTCTGGATGGCGGCCTTGAGGTCGAGGGAGGAGAGGACGCGTGCCAGCATGGAGTCGGGGAGGGCGGAGATGCGATCATTGGTGGACATGGCTGCTGCTCTGGTGTGCGAGATCTTCTTTCTCACCGCCTACGCGCAAGGCCGGCAGTGCCTGCGAAGAGCTAAGGAGTAGATTAGAGATCAGATGATATGATTCAGATCGGAAGATACAATGTTTGGAGTTCTTTGTTGCCTTCAGCTTTTTATATGACGCCTGGCGATTGTCGCGTTTTCTATATGGATACGTCTTCTCGGATCCGATCGAAATGCTATTTGAAAGTAATTTGATATATTTTTCTTTTATGATTAAATTTATCTATCTATCTGTCTGTCTGTCTGTCTGTCTATCTGTCTGTCTGTCTGTCTGTCTGTCTATCTATCTATCTATCTATCTATCTATCTATCTATCTATCTATCTATCTATCTATCTATCTATCTATCTATCTATCTATCTATCTATCTATCTATCTATCTGTCTATCTATCTATCTATCTATCTATCTATCTATCTATCTATCTATCTATCATGCATGCATGCATGCATGTCTGCATGCATCCATGCATGCATGCATGCCCCGTCTGTCATGCATCTGTCTGCATGTCTGCATGCTATCTATCTATCTATCTATCTATCTATCTATCTATCTATCTATCTATCTATCTATCTATCTATCTATCTATCTATCTATCTATCTATCTATCTATCTATCTATCTATCTATCTATCTATCTATCTATCTATCTATCTATCTATCTATCTATCTATCTATCTATCTATCTATCACCATGCTTCTCCATGCTGTAAGGAAGTAGACGAGCCTTTTCATCCATTGCTTTTCACTCTGTGTTACTCTTACGCTCTCGCCGGACTTCACAGAGCTGCACCGTCTCGCCCCTCTGCGTTGCCGACGTCCCTGTGCCGCCTCCGCCTCTGTTCTTCGCCCGTGGTGAGCTCGTCATTATTTCCTCTTTCTCTTGATGCTCTTGGTTCATCGAATCGTGGCCCATAGGCCTTGTTCCATGTGTGCCAGCGAGATCCTCGTAGCCAGCAATGGAGGTCCATTGCGTCACCACTGTTCCCGGCTGGCGCCTCCTTTCTCTCTCCATCCCATCTTTTCTTAGACGTCCGTTGCTTGATCAACGGCCCTGGGAGGCCGATACCCCTTCATGGGTCAATTTGCTAAAGAGACCCCGAGTTTGGTGATTTTGAACCCACAGTCCTCGGCTGGTTAAATATCCCAGATTTAATTTTATTTAAATTTAAAAATAGTTCATACTAATTACAGAAATGCAACTGGATTTCTTTTGCTCATAAAAACTTCGTTTTAGCTCCGAATCGACCCGTTCAAATTGTGTTAGTTTTGTAATTGCATATTCTATGTGTTAGTATCACTGTTAAACATGTTTGCAATATTTAAATTTCATGGTTAGGTTTAATTAAATAAATTGCTATAGGAAACCCCGTTTAATTCATAACTTTCGCGTTTTAGCTCCGATTTTCGTGAACTTTGCGTTGACGTGATCGTAGCAAGACATAGATTCTTTTCATAAATATTTTATCTTGTTTTCTATATTGCTGGTGTACTGTTCTAACTATAGGATTGTTTGCTTTGCATGAATGCCTTTGGAATGTTGTATGTTGCCGTGTTGGTCGTGTTCAGACGGTGAGGAGAACGTTGGTGATCAAGAGTTCTTTGACGACCAGCAGGAGTTTGCTAACCAAGGCAAGTATAGCATGGGATCTACCTTGATGCCTATTCACCATTTATTAATTACTCATTTGCATGTGTCTAATTTTGATACCTATAAGGACATCCTAGTGTTTGATTATCCTGTTCCTTGTTCTCCTATGGGTTATATGCATATGGGTAGTTTGATAGTGCTCAATGTAACTGTACATGATCCAAATAATGAATAATGGTTCTATGGAACGAAAATGTAAAATTTGCTTTTATACAACTGAATTATAGGGTGAAGGAGCAAATGACTTTCGATCATGATGCTCTTGGCCCTCCATAAGGACTTATCTGTCGGCAAAAGCTGGGACTGATAGTGCAACCATGAGGGTCACATGGCTCTGACTTTAGCTCAGAAATAGGACCTTTTCTAGCTTGTTAGAGGTTACCTTTATGGCGCAAAAGGGGTTTGCCACGTTGGGTATAGGACTGCCTCTGTTCCTATGTGTATAGCCGCGATGGATATGTGCCATAGGAAAGGGGGTTTCCTACATCTGCCTGCCAAGGAAACCTAGCGGCCCTAACTTGTTAGAGAAACCTATGAAATGGCTTCATAGTGTACCCTGCCCGCTCACCTTGGCAGTGATATGGGAGTAATTAACCCGGGCATATGGGAATCACAACTCGCGGTGAATGTGCACAACCTCTGCAGAGGGTTATAAACTGTTATAACAGTCATGCTCACAGTCACGAGCGGCCCAGAAAACTTACAGAATAAATGGTTAATTATTTTTGTTCATTTATGATGTTCTATGATGGTAATATGATACAATTGATTCTGATATCTGATCACATGGGTTTAAATGAGAGCTTAAGCATAACTTGATACTAGTAATGATAAAATCCTGACTTACTAAAAGTGCTAACCACAGTAAACCAAAGTCATCCTTTTTGAGCTTTCATAACCCATGTTATCTTGTTAAGTACGGGAAGTACATACGCTTGTTTACTTTCTATATTTGGATAAAAATCCTGGATGGGTAACAGATGTCAACGGATATGAGTTCCCAGAGGACTTTTAGGCTTGTGGTCAACCAGTTGACCGTCCCTGTGTTGGAGCTACCACGAGAGAGTTATCTTTTATTTTCTGCTGTGTTGTGTAAGACTATGTGATGTTATTAATCATGATGTAAGATACACCGTGATGATACTTTTTATAATTTGTCAGCTTATATGTGTGACTGATCCCTGGGCACACATGAGTTTTGTGCATTCAATTTTATCCTTAAAATTGGATGTGACAAATTGGTATCAGAGCAGTGTTGACTCTAGGACGCAAGCCTAGTTGAAACTGGTCATTTTAAGGTTTAGATGTTGCTACAAAAGCCCTTGTTCTATGAACCTTGATATTTTCTTCTCTACTATATCTCTACCTTGCTATTCATCTCTACCTTGCTATTCATCTCTACCTTGGTGCTTATTTTAAAGTCTTTGTTCTCATCTTCACTCCTTGGTTTGATATGCTTTTAGAATTGGTCCTCATCACCTTCTTGCGTAAGCTGAAGACGAGTCCTAGGATTGTTACCCCTAGCATAATAAGGACGATAGTATCGCAAGTCGAGTTAATGATTGAGTTGTGCATCTTTATTGACTGTAGAATTGTCATTATGCTTATGATTGTTTTGAATCTTTGTAATGATTGCAATGATCTTGTTGGGTGTTCCCATGATTTCATTTAGTTATAGGCCTAAGGCATAAGGATTAATGAAATAAATAGTTGGGTTTTGGTTTTCTTCTGTTTTTCCTATCCTGTCTTTTCGGAGCAGTCTGCACTCTTCGGCTTATATCTCTATTCTTAGACAATCAAAAATCATGAGAAAATTCTGGACAATAGTAGACTTTAATATCTTTCTCTGAGCGCAAGAATCACCTTGATAGCTATTTTGGTTATGGAGATACGAAAATCAGAAGGTGATGCATCTGTGCTGTTTGGAATCTGGAATAGTTACTGTTGTGCACTGTTTTCGACTAAGAAAACTAAGGAATGTGGAAAAGTGTTCTATAAGAAAGTTGTGGAGAATTTTATAAGCTTTCGAACGGTATAAGCTACAACATCATTAGATTAACAGAATAAGAGTTACAGCCGTTTTACGACGCTGTTGTTTTTCTGCTTGCAAAGAATTCTAGATTTCTTGTTCTTGCCTATACACAAGAGTATCGTTGGGATGTCAGAACATCTTGATACTAGTTAGATCATCTGAAAGAAGTAGATGTAAGCTATACTTTGGTGTCCCCTAGTCTATCTTTTCTTAAGGGGGGGTAGCCAAGCTGAAGAATTTGCAAGCTGAAGTGTCCTACGTTCTGGTTTGCGCAACGGAAGCGTGGTGGTACCCAAAGATGTGAGAGAAACTCAGAGTCTCAATGAGGTTTGGTTAAAGGTTCAACGAAGGTTTATCCAAGATTATTAAGATTTTGATAGAGCTACTAGAGAAGTTTTCAAGTTAGTTTGGATCAAGAGACCTCAGCTGAGTGCTGAAGGAATCCAAGAAGAGGTTGGAGTAGAACCTATGTATTAGCTTTGCCAAATCAGGACAAGGGCTTTATGTCCACTAGGATGCACTTTATCAAGGTGTGGAATGTGTCCTTATGCAAGAAGAAAAATGTAGTACCTTGTTCATTAAGTGAATTAAGGAAGCGTGAGTTGAACTACCTAACAAGTTATCTGAAGTTACCCATTGTGGAGCATGAAAGTACTATCTTCTTGGAAGTACAAGTGACATCTAGGAGGATCACCAGAATCTACAGGACATATTCACCAAGTTGGTCTTGAGCTTGTGATATCTTTGTTGGGATGAAAATTGAATATGACTTGAAAAAGTGCTATCACCTGGAGAAGCAAAAGTCGTTGTCGATGTCCTTAGCAAGAGAGAGTTGTGCTAAGAAGATTCGAACAACACCAAGGATTAAGAGTTATATTCCCAGTTCGAGCAACTTAGCCAGAAACATTAATGTTTTGAAGATTGGTAGAAGAGTTTTTCTTCTGACCAAGAGATTCGTCAGGACTTCGTCGGAAGGTGGATATTTTGAAGAGAATTAGTATTATAGGAAAGGATGCTTAGTGATTTGAGTTACCTAAGGGTTGTTCAAGGTACCTATCAAAATCTTGAAATCAATTGGGCAAGTTACTTGGAGTAAGATCAACATGTATGCAAAGTAAAGTGGGATCCCTATCGAGACGATGGAACTACACGAGGAAGTAAAGAAGAATCCAAAGGCGGAGAATCTGCATCTCTTTTGTCGACATCTTCCGAATCTTGAGGACGAGATTCATCTTAAGGGGGATAGAATTGTAACACCCAAAAATTTGCAATCTTTCAAAATAGTTAAAATTGATTTATTTGTGCAATTATGTGAGCATTCAAATGTAGGAAATAATATTTTTGTGAAATTAAAATCAATCATAAGGAAAAGATACAAGTTGATGCATTCATGCTGCTGCATTTAATTTATTGTGATGTCTGGTTTTGACCCAAATGCAAAATGATTCAAAAACCCTTTGAAAACGAATTTGGAAAATTGGTTCAAAAAAAAAAGGAAATACTTTTCCCCTCCCTTCCTCATTTTCATCCTACTAGCCCAACTCTCCGAGCCGGTCCGCTCGCCTTCCCCCTTCCTCCTCCTATTTTCCTTCCTGGGCCGACCCACCTGAGCTGGCAACTGCCTCGCGCGGCCCAGCACCGCACGGCAACCACCGCTGCTGCGCCCTCCTCCTTCTCTCTGCCGCTGACCGCCAGGGCCCATGTGTCAGCGCCGCCTCCCACCTCTCGCCGAGTTCGGACGTGCGGCGTCGTGGCCAAAACCACCCCGCTCCTTGCGATGTGGGAGCATCGCTCCATGCCCGCGCCTCTTTAAATAGGATTACAGACCCCCTGCTGCCCCCCTGCAACTCTGAATAGCAGAGACGCCCTCTCTCGAGTCCATAGCAACCGCCACATCGCCACCGGATCTGCCGCACCCGCTCCGCCGTTCCCGTCGCCTTGCCACCGCAATTCGGCCTTCACCATGCTTCTCCATGCCGTAAGGAAGTAGACGAGCCTTTTCATCCATTGCTTTTCACTTTCTGTTACTCTTACGCTCTCGCCGGACTTCACAGAGCTGCATCGTCCGCCCCTCTGCGTCGCCGTCGTCCCTGTGCCGCCTCCGCCTCCGTTCTTCGCCCGTGGTGAGCTTGTCATTGTTTCCTCTTTCTCTTGATGCTTTTGGTTCATCGAATCATGACCCATAGGCCTTGTTCCACGTGCGCCAGCGAGATCCTCGTAGCCGGCAATGGAGGTCCACCGCGCCGCCACTGTTCCCGGCTGACGCCTCCTTTCTCTCTCCCTCCCATCTTTTCTTAGCCGTCCGTTGCTTGATCAACGGCCCTGGGAGGCCGATACCCCTTTGCGGGTCAATTTGTTAAAGAGACCCCGAGTTTGGTGATTTTGAACCCGCAGTCCTCGGCTGGTTAAATATCCCAGATTTAATTTTATTTAAATTCGAAAATAGTTCATACTAATTATAGAAATGCCACTGGATTTGTTTTGCTCTTAAAAACTTCGTTTTAGCTCTGAATCGACCCGTTCAAATTGCGTTAGTTTTGTAATTGCATATTATATGTGTTAGTATCACTATTAAACATGTTTGCAACATTTAAATTTCATGGTTAGGTTTAATTAAATAAATTGCCGTAGGAAACCCCGTTTAACTCATAACTTTCACGTTTTAGCTCCGATTTTCGTGAACTTCGCGTTGACATGATCGTAGCGAAACATAGATTCTTTTCATAAATATTTTATCTTGTTTTCTATACTGCTGGTGTACTATTCTAACTATAGGATTGTTTGCTTTGCATGAATGCCTTTGGAATGTTGTATGTTGCCGTGTTGGTCGTGTTCAGACGGTGAGGAGAACGTTGGTGATCAAGAGTTCTTTGACGACTAACACACCCAATTTTAAGGATAAAATTGAATGCACTAAACTCATGTGTGCCCAGGGATCAGTCACACACATAAGCTGACAAATTATAAAATGTACACGTTTAATAACATAACATAGTCTTACACAACACAACGGAAAATAAAAAGATACTCTCTCATGGAAGCTCCAACACAGGGATGGTCAATTGGTGGACCACGAGCCTAGTAGTCCTCAGGAAACTCCTCATACACGTTGTCATCTATTACCCATCCAGGATTTTTATCCAAATATAGAAAGTAAACAAGCGTAAGTACTTCTCGTACTTAACAAGACAACATGGGGTTATGAAAGCTCAAAAGGATGACACTAGTTTACTGTAGTTAGCACTTTTAGTAAGTCAAGATTTTACTATCAAGTATTATCAAGTTATGCTTAAGCTCCCATTTAAACCCACATGATCAGATATCAGAATCATTGGAATCATATTATCATCATATACCATCATGAACGAACAACAATAAGTAACCAATTATTCTATGAGTTTTCCAGGCCGCTCGTGACCGTGAGCACGGCTGTTATAACAGTTTGTAACCCTCTGCAGAGGTTGTGCACTTTCACCGCGAGTCGTGATTCCCATGTGCCCAGGTTAATTACTCCCATATCACTGCCAAGTTGAGCGGGCAGGGTACACTATGAAGCCATTTCATAGGTTTCTCTAACAAGTTAGGGCCGTTAGGTTTCCTCGGTAGGCAAATGTAAGAACCCCCCTTTCCTATGGCACATAGCCATCGCGGCTATACAAATAGGAACAGAGGCAGTCCTATACCCAATGTGGCAAGCCCCTTTTGCGCCATAAAGATAACCTCTAACAAGCTAGAAAAGGTCCTACTACAGAGCTAAAGTCAGAGCCATGTGACCCTCATGGTTGCACTGTTAGTCCCAGCTTTTGCCGATAGATAAGTCCTTATAGAGGGCTGAGAGCATCATGATCAAAGGTCATTCACTCCTTCGCCCTATAATTCAGTTGTTTAAAAGTCAATTTTACCTTTTCATTCCATAGAACGGTTATTCATTATGTAAATCATGTACATTTACTTTGAGCGCTAGCAAACTACCCATATGCATATAACCCATAGGAGACAAGGAATAGGATAATCAATCACTAGGATGTCCTTATGGGTATCAAAATTAGACACATGCAAATGAGTAATTAATAAAGGTGAATAGGCATCAAGGTAGATCCCATGCTATACTTGCCTTGGTTAGCAAACTCCTGCTAGTCCTGCTGGTCGTCAAAGAATTCTTGGTCTCCAATGTTCTCCTCACCGTCTGAACACGACCAACACGGCAACATACAACATTCTAGGAACATTCATGCAAAGCAAACAATCCTATGGTTAGAACAGTACACCAACAGTATAGAAAACAAGATAAAATGTTTATGAAAAGAATCTATGTCTCGCTACGATCACGTCAACGCAAAGTTCACTACAAAACGAAGCTAAAACGTGAAAGTTATGAATTAAACAGGATTTCCTATAGCAATTTATTTAACTAAATCTAACCTCAAAATTTAATTGTTGCAAACAGGGTTAATAGTGGTATTAACACGTAGAGAACTTAATTGCGAACCTAACGAAATTTGAACGGGTCAAATCGGAGCTATAACGACGATTTTATAAGCAAAACAGTGCAATGGCATTTCTGTAAATACTGAAAACGTATTTTGGACTAAAACAATATATTTTACGTTTTCAAAAGGAGAAATCGTACTCAGGAAATGTGTTATGGACTGCGGGTTCTATGTGGCTGAACTCGAGGGACTCTTTAGCAAAATCACCCGCGATGGGGTATCGGCTTATGTGAGCCGTTGGATCAAGAACGGATGGCTCGGATTAGATCTAGGGGGAGAGAGAAGGAGCCAGCCGGGAACAGTAGCTCTGGCGATGGCGCAGCCATGGCCGGCGGCAAGGAACATGTCGGCGTGCACGGTTCAGTGGCTACGGGCCACTGTTCGAAGAACCAAGGACACCGGGAGAGCGAGGGGGTGAAGGGGACCTCGGATAGGCCGATACGGTGGCCGGAGGACGCGACCGAGGCGGCGGTCGCCATGGCCGGCGGCATGGAGCTCACGAGTGCAAGCGAAACAGGGTCTACGGACCATGAAACACGCAAATAACAACACGGGGAGAAAGAGGGGAGCACGGCGAAGCTCACCGCAGTGACAAACGGGGTCGAAATCGGCTCGGGGATGGCAATCTGCGCGGAGGGGTGGTCGGCGAACCACGACGCTTCTTCGATGGGGCGGTTGTGGCTTCCTCGGCTCGAGCAAGTGCGAAAAGGGAGCGGGGAAGCGATAGGGGGAGCAGGGAAGGCTCAGCTCACATTTGTAGAGGCCGGGCGCGGGGAGGACGCTCCCACGACGTGGAACGTGGGCTTGGAGCGGCGACAGTTGCGGTCTTGGCCGGCGCTACGGTTGCGGGAGGTGAGGGATGGCGCTGACGCGTGGGCCCTGGCCGTCAGCGGCAGAGGCGCTGCAACGGGCGCCTGGCTTAGCTGGGCCGGCCCAGGAAGGGAAGAGGGGAGGGCGAGCGGGCCGCGGGAAGGAAAAAGGCCAATCGAGCCAAAAGTGTGGAAGGGAGAGAGAAAAGAAAGAAATCCCTTTTTTTCCAAATAAAATTTCCAAACTCATTTTCAAGTTGAATTTGAATTCAATTCAAATTTTAGTCAAAGCTAATCATTACAAAAACAAATGTGCAGCAGCATGAATGCATCAACATGTTTCTATCCTTATATTTACTTTTAATTTCATAAAAAATATTATTTCCTAAATTTGGAATGCACATATAATTGCATAAATAAATCAAATTTAACTATTTTGAAATAATGCAAATTTTTGGGTGTTACAACGACCAGTAGGAACAACAGGAGTTTGGTAACCAAGGCAAGTATAGCATGTGATCTACCTTGATGCCTATTCACCATTTATTAATTACTCATTTGCATGTGTCTAATTTTGATACAAATTGTTATAACAGCCGTGCTCACGGTCACGAGCGGCCCGGAAAACTCACAGAATAAATGGTTAATTATTGTTGTTCATTTAAGATGTTCCATGATGATAATATGATACAATTGATTATGATATCTGATCACGTGGGTTTAAATGGGAGCTTAAGCATAACTTGATACTAGTAATGATAAAATCCTGACTTACTAAAAGTGCTAACCGCAGTAAACCAGAGTCATCCTTTTTGAGCTTTCATAACCCATGTTATCTTGTTAAGTACGGGAAGTACTTACACTTGTTTACTTTCTATATTTGGATAAAAATCCCGGATGGGTAACAGATGTCAACGGATATGAGGAGTTCCCATAGGACTTTTAGGCTTGTGGTCAACCAGTTGACCATCCCTGTGTTGGAGCTACCACAAGAGAGTTATCTTTTATTTTCCGCTGTGTTGTGTAAGACTATGTGATGTTATTAATCGTGAAGTAAGATACACCGTGATGATACTTTTTATAATTTGTCAGCTTATGTGTGTGACTAATCCCTGGGCACACATGAGTTTTGTGCATTCAATTTTATCCTTAAAATTGGGTGTGACATCTATCTATCTATCTGTCTATCTGTCTATATGTCTATCTATCTATCTGTCTATCTATCTCATCATGCATGCATGCATCTATCTATCTATCTATCTATCTGTATATACATCTATCTGCTCATGCATCTTTTTTTCATCGTCATCTGTCTATATCCATCCGTCCGTCTCTGCTGCTGCATCTATCTATCTATAATCATATAACTTATATGATCATTAACTGTTCTTTGCACAGCTATATTAGAACATGCCGGCTCCACATAGGAACATTCTTTTATTCTTTCTTTTCCTTTTATCCTTGAGGTTGGCCCAGATGTGTGTACACTATCCTTGATATACCATTTTTACCCCTATCATGAACTATTGTCCATCATGCAAGTACGTAATCATGTTTATGTCTATGCTAGAATTTGTATACCTTGCCCTCCTTTGGGAAAATATAAATAACGATACCCTAAATACTTTCGGGTGAAATGCTACAATGATAGCTCCGTACGCTTGCGGATATTGTCTGTAATCTTTAAGAACTATCGTAGTTGGTGTTTCTTAGTGGCATTGCTAAGATTAACTCAATCTTAGTAATGGTGTTAAGAAATACCAACAGGCATTTCTGGTGTCGTTACCGGTGATGGACTTAAAACCTCCTCACTTGGTGATTGCGCTAAGAAATGCCAACAAGCATTTCTGGCACCGTTGTTGGGGAGGGCATAGGTTGAAAAGAATCTAGTATAACATGAACAATGATCACATGCATGTAAGGGTAGCCATAGTTTATGCAGGCTAATTCTGCTTGTTTTCTTCCTGTTGTGGAATGAGAAAAGGATAGTGTATGAGTGGTTTTGATTCGCCGAACAACTACATCGATAATCCAGAGGCACTCCTAATGAAGAACAGGTCCCGTACCACTTCTTCTTATGCTACTCCGCCAACAGGTCCCGTACCATCCGCTATTTCACTCATGGCCAAGTCACTCCGTGACTACTCCACCCCTGTTGTTGCCAACGTGCCTATTGGGCCCGCTGTCAACACGGGCATCGAAAACTTTGAACTCTAGACTAGCCTAATCATGATGGTGCAAGCAAACCAATTCTGTGGTTTGCCAAGCGAGGATGCGAATGCACACTTGCAACACTTCCTTGAGCTGTGCGACACAATCATCATCAAAGACGTCGCACCAGCTAGCATAAGGCTCTGTCTATTTCCCTTCTCCCTTGCGGGAAGGTGAAATAGTGGTTTTACTAGAGCAAGGGAGCTGTCAACACGTGGGACAAATGTTTCGCGGCGTTCCTCGCAAAATTTTTCCCCATGGGCAAAACCAGTGCCCTCAGGGGGAAAATTTCAAACTTCCAGCATACTTCACTCGAATCCATCACTAAGGCATAGGAAAGGCTTCTGGATTATATCCAAGCCTGCCCGCACCATGGAATGGGGGATTGGCTCATGCTCTAGAACTTCTACGAGGGGTTCACGCCCATGTCGAAGGGGTAGGTAGATGCCGCTGGTTGACGGTAGTTAATAACCAATATAAACCATCAATTAAATAGGCATAAGGGCATAAATATAATCACCAATGAAGGTTTAGGGGTTTAAACTAATAAATTCCATGAGTTTTGGTGAATCGGTGTTTCCAGCAGGGTTTAATAAAAAAGCCGCCAAGGAGGACCTAATCATCAAAAGAAAATACAGAGTTCCACCATAGTACCTACGTGGGAAGACTCTAGAAGGATCCAAAAGCCACGTCATCGAAGCAGAGAGCAAGAGAATGACATGTGGGCCCGCCTGGGCCCACTGTTAGGCCATCCGGTCCCCCCTAGGCCCACCTGTCTGGTAGCTTCGTATCTCAGTCTCCCACCACCTTGAGGATGCATCTAGGCCGTTGCTTAAATCGGTTTGATCCAAGGGCTCATGTTCCACCCTTAGGGCTATATAATCCAGCCCCTGCCTCCTCCAGGAATCAAGAAGTCATCAAGTCATTTGAGATGACAGAAACCCTAACCTCCTCAGAACTCCTCCTCCATAGCATACCTAGTTAGGTTAGATCTAGAGGGAAGCAAGCAAGACTTCACTTGGATTCCCGATCTTGTCAAGAGTGTGGTTTGGTATAAACTTTGTACCCCTCTCTTTTGTTTCTCCATTATTTTTATATGCTAGTTATAATTATTATGACAATATTAATATTCATCTTATTCATGTTCTTCATTATGATGTTCAATGTCTACTTTGATTATATGCTTAGTATAGTTAGATTATTATCATGTTTATGCATAAGTTCGTATAGCGCGCACTCTAAGGATCCATGGGTGGGTGGTCGACATTAAGTAAGCGTGGTGCTTATACATTGTTTACCTATGAATACACCCTATATTCTAGGTCATGTGGTAGATCGCGGATGTGACACTCCCGTTGAGTCCTTTGTAGTCCACTCCCCGAATATAGGCACACGTAGGGTCCGATTATGAAGGTAGTGCAAGCTCTGCCCTTAATCTACCTTAGTAATATCCCTCATGTGTAGATATGATGATGATCTTAGAAATGATTACTAGGTGTAATTGCACTAATCAAATGTATGCTTTGACTTGTAATTAAGAATGACTTAGGAATTATTCCTCTAATATTCTACCTGACCATGCTAATGCTATAGGAAGGAGTGCTCTAAGTGATTTATCATTATCATTACTTATATATATCTCTTATCATATGACTTATCCCTGTTGTGAGTAGAATATTGGCTATGGTTTACTTCTAATTCAATAGTATAAGTTATCAATACATGTCCATGTTAGACCTTCCCAGTGGTAAAAATATAAATAACGATACGTGGAATACTCTCGTGTAAAATGCTACAATGGTATATTATCTGTGCGCTTGCGGATACATTTCATTTATAGATTTATATGTATTCTCTCTAGTCACATACATTAATAAAGAATTGCTTAGTGTTATTCTAGTAGTAATACTACATAGTACCAACACATATCTTTGGCATCATCACTAGGGATGACACCTAGTAAAGTTAAGAGATATAGGTTTATAATAGGTGGCTAAGTACTTCAAACAAGTGACACGTTAATAAACACCAACAAGCATTTTTGGTGCCATTGCCGGGGAAGGTAACTAGGCAAAGGACATATTGATAAACTTATACTTATTGATGTGATCGAGGAAAACCATTGACCTCTGCTCAAACAGGCTTACCTTTGTTTTGTCTACTTGTGTATCTTATGCAGGGTAATGTATGATCGGTTTTGATTTTTCGACAAACTACGTTGAAGATCCAGAAGCATTAATCAAGAGAACCAGAGCTAAGCTCAAGAAAGTCTCAGCTTTAAAGTCGGAAGATAACCATATAAGGCAAAGCTTAACACCAAAATTTGAAGCCACGACTAATAGGACTCTCCGTGAATTCTCTGCTCCAACTATGGCCAACATCTATACTAGACCGACAGTCAATGTCGGAGATAATGGATTCGAGCTCAAGCCAGCTCTAATCAACATGGTGCAAGCAAATCAGTTTTGTGGAAAGACACATGAAGATCCAAGTGCACATCTCCAACACTTCCTAGAGATCTATAGCACCTTCACCTTCAAAGGAGTAACCCAGGATGCCATACTACTTTGCCTCTTCCCATTCTCACTTTTGGGGAAGGCAAAGCAATTGTTCTACGCTAATAAAGATAGAAATACTACATGGGATAACATATCCACCGCCTTTCTAGCAAAGTTCTTTCCCACAGGTAAGACCAATGCTCTGCGTGGGAGAATCTCAAGCTTTTAGCAACAACATGATGAATCTGTCCCTGAGGCATGGGAACGCTTTTAAGATTATATTGTAGAATGTCCTCATAAAGGGATGGAGAATTGGCAACTCATGCAGACTTTCTACCACAGGCTGACCAACAGTACCCATGAGACCATGGATGCTGCTACTAGAGGTGCATTCTTATCACTCACCATACCAGATGCAACAGCTCTTGTGGAGATGATGGCCTCCAATCAAGGTTGGAATGAAGAACGTGTTCAAACCCACAAAAGAGGTGGAGGTATACATCAACTCAAGCTTGAAGATCGAGCCAATGGGAAGCAAGAAGTCATGCACATTCATGACTCTCGCATGACATGTGAAGTGTGTGGAAGAACTGGGCATTCAGGGAATGGTTGCCCTGAAACCCATGAGGATGTGAACTTTTTCAACAACAACAACAACTCTCGTCCTCAGCAGAATCAAGGATGGAACCAGCAACAAAGGCCGAACTACCAAGGTAATTATCAAGGTAATAATTTCAATAATTTTAGTCAAACACCTTTGAGAGAATTAATTGCTGGTCAATCTAAACTTATAGAGGGATTATCTAGAAAGGTAGCTTCCAATGATAAAATTCTAGAAAACATAAATAATAGAATGGATAGCTTTGCTTCTGCCATTAAGAACTAGCATAACTTTAATAAAATGATAGAATCACAAATAGCTCAACTAGCAGTTGTTGTTCCTCCATCCGAAAAAGGTAAGATTCTGGGCAACCAAAAGATCTAGAAACTGCAAATCTTGTCGATATTCACAATGCAGCTTACTACTACACGGAGCCATCGACGGGAAGGTGGATAGATTATACCTTGCCTGAGAAGAAGAGCGATCCAGGGAGACCTGTCATCCCCATCACCATTGGAACTCATATTTTCCAAGAAGCTGTCTGTGACTTTGGAGCAAGTGTCAACATCATGCCTAAGGTAATCTATGATCGAATTAATGGAGATGCTTTGTTGTACACAAATATGCGTTTGCAGCTTGTAGATCAGTCACTCTGTTACCCCAAGGGAATTCTTGAAGATGCCATTATTCGAGTGGGACAATCATATGTTCCCATAGACTTTGTGGTTTTGGAAACAGGTGGAGATGTAGGGACACCCATTATTTTGAACCGACCTTTCCTAAGCACCGCTAAAGCCATCATCTACGCGAACAGTGCCAAGATCTGCTTCACGATCAAGGATAAAAAGGAAAAGTTTTCGTTCAAGAATCGTATACACCACTCTCCTGGACATCCACAGACACCGTACCTACCTGAAGTGACAACAGTGACCAAGAAGAACAAGAATAGGAGAAGAAGGAAGAACAAAGCCAGGCAACCACATGAAGAGACAGTCAACATGATCAACACACTCCGATCAGAGTACGACCACCTCCTCGCTTCACCATTCCTTGCTAAGAAGGATGATCCAGGCATGTACTATTGGACAAAGAATCTTCCATAATACCTTCTGCGACATTGGATCAGGGGTCAACATAATGTCCAAGGTAACGTATGAATATTTATTTGGTGATGAACCTTTGTTCCCTACATATATGCAATTGCAGATGGTGGACCAATCAATCCAATTTTCGGAGGGGATAGCAAAAGATATTATGGTAAGAATACATGATCACTATACCCCTACCGACTTCATGGTTCTAGACATGAGAGAAGAAGATGATACACGCATCATTCTCGGAAGACCGTTCCTCAACACCACCAACGCGATCATCTACGTCGAATCTAGAAAAGTCAACTTCCAATTCCCTGGAGAAAAGGTACGCTGTTATTTTAATAGTTATACCACTTATGAGCAGCCAAAGACGTCCCGCTCCAGGAGGAGACGTTGATCATCCTGAAACTAGAAGAATCAATCTCCAAAGAATGAATGGGAGGAAGTTAAGGAACCTGAAGAAATTGTAAAAGATGAACCCACTCCACCAAACTCAAGACCACAGACCAAGCAGGTATGGAAAGAAAAAGATAACATCATCACCAGAGTCATAAGAGGTGCAACCATCAGGATCTCCATCCCCGGGACCAACTGATGCACCCAAGGAATGAACAAGATAGGAAAAGAGTCCTGTCCGGAGGACTTAAAAATCCGAACCCTCGACGAGAAGTAATATTGGTAGTTATTCATATTTACTTTTTAGTATTGCATGAATTATTTTTCACTTTAACATATTTACTTTTTGCATTAGCATTGCATTTAGAAGAGAAAAATAAAAAGTTTCATTACAGTATTACATCATTGCATCATAAAGCTTAAAGCCCCATGAGAATAAATTTATGGTGTGTAAAAGCCCGTAGGAATATTCAGCGTGGTGGCATAAAAATTAAAAAAATACCATGCATGCATATTTCCTTTCTGTGTTATATAAATAAGAAAATCCAAAAATATTAATAGACATCCTGCTAGAGCTTCGTCAATTTGGAAATCTGTCTAAACCTTCAAGGACAACAAATCTCGGAATGACTGACCGCTAATCCCTTATCCTAATCTGTGCCACGAGTTTTGGTGTTCTTGTTGGAGTATTTTGCAGGATGATCTAGAGTAAAGTCATTCATCCGAAGTACAGTTTCCAGAACTGCTGCTACACCTGTTGCACGAGGAAAACAACTTTTGGAAGGATGAGAGAGATTTCAAGAAAGACCACGACAATATTCATCTTGGGGGAGGAGCATCCCCCATGTATCTAGCTAATTATTTCTTTCCCTTTTTGGTTTAAATATTTTTGAGTTTTCTATATACTTGCTAAAGAAATAAAAAGATGCATAACAAACAAAAACAAAATAAAAGTTTATCTTAGCTATATATATATTAAGGTGTGTGTCTAGTTGTCTGTTTTAAGAGTTAAATAAAAAAGAGCTCTGAGGATAATCTCTTGTAATGGAAATGATGACTAGTTGCTCTGTCGTAATTCCTTTCAAGTACTTAGTTTTCAGCCTTGAATTCTCCTGAGTTTTGGATGTGACTGTTTTGATATAAGAATTTATTTTGAACTTGAAACTCGTGGGTAGCATATGCTTGATCTAAGTCTAGGTAATTGATGGATGTGATATGAGAAGGTCTGAGCTACTGTTTATCTTGTTCCTAGTGATACTAAAGTTCTGGAGATTTATCTTTTGAAAAACATGAAAATCTTACATGATGAGCTCCTGTATGACAAAACTTGAATTCCTACCAGAGCCATATATGATATTTAGATTAGGAAAACTTGCACTCATATATGCTGCTTGTTTTGCATTGAGTTTTGTCAAGCTTTGTTGATGCCTTATGAGAGGTTTGTCATGCTCTTAAAATCAAGATCATGTACACACCACCCAAATATGCACTACTTCTACACTGGGGGTAGGCGCAACAACATTCCATTCCATCTAGATCTACCGAAAAATGTTTTACTCCTACACTAGGAGTGAACACCAAAAATATGCCCTATAGGATATCCACCAAATAAATGCTCCAAGTTCTTGTTGCTATCTCTCAAAAAATTTTGTTGCAGAAAAGAAGCATGTGGCTATACAAAAGTTATTCATAAAAAAAAGAGAGATGAGAAAAAATGGATAAGTGTCCGAATCATTAAAACAATGGGTACTTAGATGCCCACCTAAAAAAGAGATGAATAAGATAGCCCCTGTTGTCTTGCAAAAGTTGTTTTCAAGTTTCAAAAGAGAGGTATGTTTTCAAGGAGCATAGTAGAATTAGGTTAGCCACCAAATATATCCACCATACATCTATACATATGCACATCTTGATTTGATTGTATGACTTAACTCTCTTTGGATCCGTTGTTTGACTTTACAATATATGTATTGCAAGTATGCTCTTTCATGTTATCATCATTCCTATGAGCTCCACACAAGCTTTAGTTGGTAAGGATCCACAAATACCACATATATTGAGAGACTTGAGAGTGTCATACAACAGGAAGCTTTGAGTTTTATTTTGAAAATCTATAAAAACTCTGGAATAATGGTTGAGAAAAGAACTTGAGACATAGTGCTTGACTTGATCGTTATGTCTTTCAATTGCTCAAGACCCAAGTGAAGGCTACAAGCCCCATGGTTGAAGGTAATATGGGTAAGTTTGAAAGTCAGATTGGTTTATTCTAATCTGGAGTAGAATTCTTGTTTGAACGCATGTGTACTTTTGAGGAGTTGCTACAATATTTTCAAAATCCTTAAACTATAGATTCATTTACTAAGTTTAGTTTTGCTAAGGGACTAGAAAAACATAAGCTTGGGGGAGTTGTTGATGGTAGTTAACAACCAATATAAACCATCAATTAAACATGCATAAGGGCATTAATATAATCACCAATGAAGGTTTGGGGGTTTAAACTAATTAATTCCATGAGTTTTGGTGAATCTATGTTTTCAGCAGGGTTTAATCAGAAAACCACCAAGGAGGACCTAATCATCAAAAGAAAATTGGAGTTTCATCACGGTACCAACGTGGGAAGACTCTAGAAGGATCTAGAAGCCACATCACCAATGCAGAGAGCAAGAGGATGACATGTTTCGTATGTCAGTCTCCCACCACCTTTGAGGATGCATCTAGGTCGTTGCTTAAGTCAGTTTGATCTAAGGGCTCACGTTGGACCCTCAGGGCTATATAATCTAGCCCCTCCCTCCCCCAGGAATCAAGAAGTCATCAAGTTATTTGAGAAGATAGAAACCCTAATCTCCTCAGAGCTCCTCCTCCTCCATAGCATAGCTAGTTAGGTTAGATCTTGAGAGAGGCAAGCTGGACTTCGCATGGATTCCTGATCTTATCAAGAGTGTGGTTTGGTATAAACTTTGTACCCCTCTCTCTTTTGTTTCTCCATTATTTATATATGCTAGTTACAATTGTTATGTCAATATTAGTATTTATCTTATTCATGTTCTTCATTATGATGTTGAACATCTACTTTGATTATATGCTTAGTATAGTTAGGTTATTATCATGTTTATGCTTAAGTTTGTATAGCGCGCACTCTAAGGATCCATGGGTGGGTGGTCGACATTGTGTAAGCGTGGTGCTTATACATTGTTTACCTACGGATACACCCTATATTCTAGGTCATGTGGTAGATTGCGGATGTGACACTCCCATTGAGTCCTTTGTAGTCCACTCCCCGAATATTGGCGCACGTAGGGTCTGATTACGAAGGTAGTGGAAGCTCTGCCCTTAATCTACCTTAGTAATATCCCTCATGTGTAGATATGATGATGATCTTAACAATGATTACTAGGTGTAATTGCACTAATCAAATATATGCTTTGACTTGTAATTAAGAATGACCTAGGAATTACTCCTCTAATATTCTACCTGACCATGCTAATGCTATAGAAAAGAGTGCTCTGAGTGATTTATCATTATCATTACTTATATATATATCTCTTATCCTTTGACTTATCCCTGTTGTGAGTAGAATATTGGCTATGGTTTACTTCTCCTTCAATAGTATAAGTTACAATACATGTCCATGCTAGACCTTTCCAGTGGTAAAAATATAAATAATGATACCTAGAATACTCTTGGGTAAAATGCTACAATGGTATATTATCTGTGCGCTTGCGGATACTTTTCAATTATAGATTTATATATATTCTCTCTAGTCACACACATTAATAAAGAATTGCTTAGTGTTATTCTAGTAGTAATACTACGTAGTACCAACGCATATCTCTGGCATCATCACTAGGGATGACAACCTAGTAAAGTTAGGAGATATAGGTGTATAATAGGTGGATAAGTACTTCAAACAAGTGACACGTTAATAAACACCGACACCGCTGCTGGAGGGGCATTCCTTTCCCTCACTATCACTAATGCCATGTCACTCATTGAAAAGATGGCAAACCAAAGTTGGGGAGAGGAACGAAAACAACAAAAAAGCATGCATACCATGAAGGAGACGGATATGCTTGCCGCAAAAATAGACTTGTTACTCTCAAGACTGAAAAAGAGGGCCCACGAAAAAGAAGCAATGAAGGCCACCGTTCAGGCCATAGATTCGCAAATGACTTGCGAAGTCTGTGGTGAGGTCAGACATTCGGGGAACAACTGCCCCGAAACCCATGAAGACGCTGCGTACATCAACAACAGGTTCCGACAAGATAACAATAATTGGTGGAACAATCGGTCCCGCCCACATAGAGGTAATTCGAACTTTAACTCCAATTACAATATGAATCAACCTTCTTTGAAAGACCTAGTTTTAGGTCTAGCAAAAATTAATGAAAATCTTACTAAAAAGTTAATGTTTAACGATAAAATGATTGAAAATATAAATTCAAAACTTGAAAACTTATCCTCCTCTGTTAAGAACCAACTTAGTTTTAATAAAATGATTGAAACACAAATTGCTCAAATTGCTGCCGCTATACCTGTCAACCATTCGGGGAAAATCCCGGGGCAACCTGAGAATTGTCCCGAATTTGTTCATGCAGCTATAGAGCAATAAAGGAGGAGAAGTCTTGCTGATGGACTATAAATGTCGAGCCCTTACCGAAGGTAAATCGGTAGTTATCTTTTAAAAATTCAAAATTTCGATTTTTTTAAAAAAATCAAAATTTAAAATTTGCTTCACAATAAACTTTTTAGAAAAATAAAATAAAAATTATTTTCTAGTAGTATAGATTTTTCTATTATCATTTCACTTTTCAAAAAAAATATTTAAGAAAATCTAAAATATAATAAAAGTTTTGTGGAAAATCAATTTCGGAGCAAATTTTTTGAATTAGAGGAGAGCACCAACGGCTACCTCACCCAGATAGCCATTGCAAGCAACCAGCCAAAGGGGGTAGCAGCTGGCCAACTAGGGGTGTGGGCGCACCCTAGGTGCAGCCGCACCCTGCCATGCGTCGTTGCGGCTGTTGCTGCTCCAACGGCTAGGAGCCGTTACTCCCACCCCCTCTCTGTTGGTGCCCGATGCTATAAAATCCCGAGAGCTCACCATTCTCACTCCCTCTCACTCTCTCTTGCTCCATTACTTGCAAAAGTATTTTTCCACAAAGCTCAAAAGCAAGGAAACTCTACAAAAAATTCCTAAGCTCATCACCACCAAGCCAAGCTCGAGGGTTGTTCAATTTGTTTTCACTAACATAACCCCATTTGTGAGTTTTGTTGTTGTCTTTTTTTGCCATGGGCAAGTTCAGGAGGAAGCTCGCCGATGCTTTCAAGAAGGCCATGGGAGCGAGCTCAAGTCGCTCCCACGAAAGCTCAAGTGCGTGCTACACCGAGCCCGAAAGGAGCCCGATGCATGAAGACGAAGAAACGGTGCCAACGGAAGAAGAGCAAGACCAACCGATGGAGGAAGGTGATGATGATCCAGACCTTGATTTGTAGGGAGCCCGGGAGACGCAAGCATACAACCTCATCAAAGATTGTGAGTTCATCCAGACACCGGCGTATGACCCTGATCTTCTCCAAAAGATAGGTATGGACACTAAATTCACCACCATCTGGAAAGCCATTGGATGGGAGAACATTGCTCCCGTCGACAAGCTTGGTTCTTGCCTTTTAACAATTCAATTCTTATGCTCTTTGCAAGAAGTTGAGGGTGGGATTACTTTCTAACTTTTTGAGAAAGAATATTATCTTACATGGAGAAATCTCAACTCTCACTTAGGCTTTAGTACAAAATGCTCAATTGACTTGGATCATGCTCTTAGAGGTTTTAATCGTCATGAATTTTGGAGAATGATTTCTAGTCAAAACATAGTTGGCAAGTTTCAACCTCGAAATATGAGTATTCATCATCGAACTTTGAGGTTCTTGCATTGGTGGATTGCCATGACTTTGTTTGCTAGGCAAGATATAAGATTTGTTTATCATGCCGAATTGCAAATTCTCTATGCCATGCTTAAAAGATTAAAATTTCTCCTATGAAAGAAATGTTTAAACATTGGTTAGAAACTTTCAAGGCATCTACATCTCTCTCTTGAACGTCCCTTGTGACTCGTATTGCTGCTAATATTGGTGCGTTGGATGGACAAGATGTGACATACATCTCTACTCCACGCATTGATATTGATGAGCACTACTTGATGCAAGGGCACCATTTGAAATATGATGATGCAGGGAACCTTGTATTTTTTTCTGGGGTATACAAATTAGATCCCGCTCCCTAACCTATGATTCTCTTTATATAAATCCCCGTCACTCACCTTCACTCATGTCGAACAAGACGAAACACACAGGAGTTTGGTTTCTCACAGGGGAACAAGAAGTAGGGATAGGGACGAAGCTGGCAGCTCTCAACTGCCACCACCAACACTGACACCGACACCACTTGTGCCTCTAGCAATCCATACATAGTGGTTCCTGGCCATGCAGATGCCTGGGTTCACCCTTGGGTATCAGCTGGGCTGGCAACACACCCCGCAACCACATGAGGCCGGTGGATCGGTATGGCACGAGGCCGATGACGCGGCATGGGTGCACCACTCATCCGACTCCGAGGGGCTATCACCGCCCTTCCATCCACGACAGTCTACTTCGGACCATCAGGAGTTGGACGACATCAACACTTGTCTCGGAGGATTGGAAATCCGCACAAGTGAAATTCAAAATACACTTAACACTCAAGTGCAGGATACGAGGCAGTGGCACCTACAGCAACAACAACAGCTCGCGGACATCAACGCGCTACTGAGGCAACAATAAGAAGCATAGGCGGCCTACTGGCGGTCCATGGGATACAATCCCGGACCCTAGGCCTCGAGCTAGCTTGGGGGAGGACCCTCGTAGAGGTACCTTGTATCTTTATTTTCGTAATTTATTTTCTACACTTATTTATTTATTATCATAAAAAATCAAAAAATGGAAAATACCAAAAAAATAAAATATGATAAAAATATCAAAAATATGAATTCCACTATCATAAGTGTTTAAGGAATGTTTAGTTTCTCCTTTGTTGATATGATGAATAGTTGCTCTATCTATAATTCATCTGTGCTTAGGTTATAACTTAGTATTCCCCCAAGATTTAAGTTTGCTAGCTAAAAATATCTCATCGTGAAAACTTGAAAACTTGTGGGTTGCAAATGCATGCTCCTTTTCTATGTTGTTGCGAGTTATGATATGGTACAAATAGAATTTACTATGACTTTGTTCTAAGAGAGACTTGACATCCGAAGATTTTCATTTCAAAAGTACTAAAATTCAAAAGTTCCTCAATGATTATGAATACCTACCAAGGCTATATGACATGATTCAAATGCAAAACCTTAGTCATATGTAACTTGTTTGAGCATTGAGCTTTGTCAAATTGTTGTGACCCGTGTTGAGATTCTTGTCATGCACCCATGATCAAGACACACGTACACCCAAAAAAACTGCTAACTCATACACTAAGAGTTACGGACAACATACTTTTTCCATCCACCAAATAATGACTCTATTCACTTTATCATGTGTCCCTCTCTCAAAATTTTCATATGCCAAAAAAGAAAGATATGGGCTATGCTAAAAGAGAGAGAAAGAAAGAAGAATGTCCATGCCAAAAGGCATGAGAAAAAAATGCATGCCAAAGAGCATGAAGAAAAGAAAAAAAACAAAGATAGCCCATACTTTCAAAATAAAGGCATTCATCAAAAAAGAGAGAGATTCATGATTCAAAGGAGTACCAAAAATATTTAGAATAGGAACATTATAAAAATTCCACACACTTGCACGTCTTGATCAAAGTATATGACTTGCATCTCCATGAGGTCCAATTTTTGACTTAGTAAAATATGTGATGCAAGTATGCCCCACTTTCATACCTACCCAAAACTCCATTCAAAGCCTTTAGTGGTAGGATATGAAAAGAAGGCAAAATTTCAAATGCCATGGTGAGGTTTCATACACATTGAGCGATTGAGAGAATTATTCGAGGAACTTACATTTATTTTGCAAAATTCATAAAACCTCAGGATAGATGGTAAATCGAAGAATGAATGATTGGTGATTCTGTTATATCCGTTCTATCTTGCAATCGTCCAAGAACTTGGAAAAGCTATACGCCCCACAGGGATAAAGGTAAAGGGTGGATAAAATGCCAACTTATTTGAATTGCGGAAGAATGCTTTGTTATAGACATGGCACTTGTGAATTATATCAGACTAGTAGCAACTCCTGATCAACAACCAAGTACTTAGCTATTTGATCAAGACGAGCAAAGGTTAAGCTTGGGGGATTTGTTGGCGGTCACTAACGACCATTTCTAACCACCAATTATAGTCCAAAATAGGAGAAATAAACATACTTTTAACACATATGCATATACTATTAACCTAGTTCCACTTGTATTGGAGAAAACATGTTTTGCACGAATCATATTCGAATACAAGTGGAAAATATAAAAAACCATACCAAAAGGCCCAAATAGAAAGCATAAAGCAGAAATGTGCAAAGGAGAAAAAGAAGAAAATCCCACCTACACAGCTTACCTGGGCAGAACACCACCGTGGACATGGTCCAGGCTCATCTAGGAACCGACCAGGAGAAGGTGATCGTGAGGCGGGCCCACCAGGGTGCAGGCGCACCCTGGGTGTAGGCGCATCCTAGGTGCGGCCGCACCCCCACCGCCTCTGCTTGGGCCCACGTTCCTCTAGCGGTTGCATGCCGCCATGCATAGGTGGTTCTCGGATGTTTCCTAATTTTTGCAGCACAAACTGACCCAGCTTCACTATATAAGAAGGGCTAGAGCTCATATGCAATACACATTCATTTGGAGCCAAGCACCTCACACCACATCTTGTACTCTTTTAGTTCTTAGTAGTAGTCTTTGGAGCAAAGGCAAAGCTATAAAGGAGATCTTGTCACCTTGGAAGAAGACAACCTTCTTAGTATGAATACTGTAAAGAGGTCTTCCAAGTTCTTGCTCTCATATTACTTATATAGCAATGCATATGAACTAGAGTATAGTTTTCATGTTATAATCATGATATATGAAGTAGGATATAGTTTGTGTGTTATGATCTTAACATGTTCAACTTTGAGCTTAATCATTCATATGACTTGTATGAGTAGAAGTAGAGCTAGGGTTGGGGCGATGGTTCATTGTTCCTTCAGGTTTGTCCATATTCTTGCTTGTCAATCTATAGGGTTGCACTCCTGGGGGGATATGGGTAGTTTCCTTGTACACGAGCGTGGTGCTCGGGTACACGGAAACCTTCGAATATGATGGCATCCCACGGTTGAGGGGTAGGCGGTAGGTGGTGACAGCCCTGTCCGTCCCTTGTAATCCCCCATGTCCGGGTATTGTGTAGGAGTCTTAAAGTCTCCCTGGCTTGCTGGCAGACTAGTGCCTGGAGATCTCTCCATCCATCTCACACTTAGTTCTAACTCTAATCATATAACTTGTATGATCATTAACTGTTCTTTGCATGGCTATATTAGAACATGCCAGCTCCACGTAGGAACATTTTTTATTATTTATTTTCCTTTTATCCTTGAGGTTGGCATAGATGTGTGTCCACTATCCTTGATATACCATTTTTACCCCTGTCATGAACTATGGTCCATCATGCAAGTATGTAATTATGTTTATGTCTATGCTAGAATCTATATACCTTGCCCTCCTTTGGGAAAATATAAATAATGATCGTTGGTATTTTTTAACGCACACAGAAAATTCCACAAAGCGCACAGATATCATTATAGCTTTAACCCAAGAGTATTCCAGAGTATTATATTTATCCACAGGGAAGCAATGGTTAAACAACTTGATAGTTCACCATCATGTATCTACTAACTAGTATACCAACTAGATTAAAGTAGGGATAAGTGATAAATGATATGAGTTATGAAATATGACACACACATAGGAGAATTCCATGGTAAAATAAAGGAGTAGCTTAGCTAGATTGAGAGGACAATGGGTGAGTTCAAGGTTCCTAAATACTTTTCTATTACTTTAGTTCTATTCTAGTTTAGACTAGAAGGTAACTGAAGATGGATAGATATAGCGATCATACAGAATAGCACTTTGGGACATCAGAATACTAGCCATAGAAAGGGGTGAGAAAGGGACTAGGAAGCTCCGACTATGGTCCTACAAACACCAACCCGAACATGGTGGACTACGTTGGCCGTCAGGGCTGTCACCACCTGGGGCTACCACAACTATCCGTGGGGTTGGGTGCAATCTTCGGTAACTCATAGTCTAGACACCACGACTACACTATTAAGTACTACTCTAATCACATATAATAACTAGAGCACTCAATGCGAGTAGAGATCCCATGCCAAGGTATGATAACTATACTAACCATACACATGAAAAGCATAAAAGTAAATAGAAAAGATAATTGTATTCAAAGCATAAGTCTTGCAAAGGTAAGAAACAAAGATATACCAGACCTCTGAAGATTTCTCCAAAACCTGAGCGTAGCTTGACTCTCCCTAACTCTCAACTAGAGCTATTCTACTTCTACATCTTGAGAGCTTTGTGGAGATATCTCTCTTGTTGTATGCCTCGATCCCGAATGAGATGAATATGAATTAGGGTTTTAGGATTTGATGAGGGAGGGGGGCAGGGGCTGGTATATATAGCCCTGAGGGTCCAACGTGAGCCCTTGGTCCAATGGTGTAGATCTAATACTTAAGGCAGTGGAAGAGTCTATGTCGAAGGGTAGAGTGATTAGGCTCTATAGCAGGCCGGCCGGCCTATGGGCTAGGCCGGCCAACCCACTTTCATGGCCAAATGGCCCAACCTTCAGCAGTGTGTCTTCTAGTGTCTTCTAGATCCTTCCCACGTCGATACCGCGGTGGAATTCTATAATTTCCTTTGATGATTAGGTCCTCCTTGGTGGTTTTCTGATTAAACCCTACTGAAAACACAGATTCACCAAAACTCATGGAATTCATTAGTTTAAACCCCTATACCTATGTTTGGTAATAGAATTAAGTATAAATGTAGGTTATGTTGACGGTTTATAATTGATGTTAGTGACCATCAACAAGTTCCCCCAAGCTTAACCTTTGTCAGTCCCTGAGCAAAGCTAAACTCAGCAATGGATCAGGAGTTATTACAATGTTTTCATGCCTCAAAAGTACATAGGTGTTCAAACAAAAATTCTCCTTCGGATAAGAATAAACTGATCTAACTTTCAAACTTACCCATATTACCTTCAACCATGGGGCTTCTTAGCCATCACTTGGGTCTTGAGTAATTGAAAGACAAAACGATCAAGTCAAGCACTATGTCTCAAGTTCTTTGTTCTACCATTGTTTTGGAGTTTTTATAAATTTTGAAAATAAAACTCAGAGATTCCATTGTATGACACTCTCAAGTCTCACAATATATGTGGTATTTGTGGATCCTCACCAATGCAATAAAGATGTTATGCCTTTTTCTCTTCCTACCACTATGGCTTATGTGGAGTTCATAGGTAGAGAGAAAGCTTGAGCATACTTGCAATGCATATATTATAAAGTCAAACCTCGGATCCAAAGAGAGTCAAGTCATACAATCAAATCAAGATGTGCATGTGTGTGGATATATGTGGTGGATATATATATGGTGGCTAACCAAATTCTACTATGCTCCTTGAAAACATATCTCTCTTTTGTAACATGGAAACAACTTTGCAAGAGAACAGGCGCTATCTTATTCATCTTTTTCTCTTTTTTTAGGCGGGCATCAAAGTACTCATTGTTTTGATAATTCAGACACTTGTCCATTTTTTTCAACACTTTCTTCTTCATCTTTTTTATGAATAACTTTTGCATAGCCCCATGTCTCTTTTTCTGCAACAAAACTTTGAGAGATAGCCTAAAGAACATGAAGCATTAATTTGGTGGATGAAAAACCTAACAAACATGTTTTTGTGTTCATTCCTAGTGTAGGAGTAGAACATTTTTGGGTGGATCTAAATGGAATAGCATGTTTTTGCGCCTACCCCCAGTGTTGGAGTAGTGCAAATGTGGGTGGAGTGTACGTGATCTTGATTTTAAGAGCATGACAAACCTCTCATAAGGGTCAACAAAACTTGACAAAACTCAATGCAAAAACAAGCAACATATATGTGGAAGTTTTCCTAGCCTAAATAATATGTATGGATCTGGTAGGAATTAAAGCTTTGTCATACAGGAACTCATCATATAATATTTTTATGTTTTTTAAAAAGTAAATCTCTAGAATTTTGGTGTCACTTGGAACAGGATAAATAGTACCTCAGACCTTCTCATATCATATCCGTCAACTACCTAGACTTAGATCAAGCATATGCTACCCACGAGTTTCAAGTTCAGAGCAAATCCTTATATCAAAACAATCTTATCCAAAACTCGAGAGAATTCAAGGCTAAAAACTAGGTACTTGAAAGGAATTACAACAGAGCAACTATTCATCATTTCCATTTTAAGAGATTATCTTCAGAGTCCTTTTTATTTTATTCAACAAATTAAAGCAAACTGGACACACCCTCTTTATTTGTTTTTTTTAGATCACACATTATACATATATATTTCTATAAAGATAACTTTTTATGTCGTTTTTAGTTATTCATCTCTTTTTTCTAATATATATAAAGCAAACTAAGAATAATAAAAGGAAAAGAAATACTTATCTAGATACATGGGGGATGCCTTTTCCCCCAAGCTAGTTGTTGTCATGTTTGCTCAACGAGGTGGCTGGATGTGGAGGTGCTTGGATGGCAGCTGTCCTCTCATCAATGGTTGTGAGCCTGTTGTCGAATTTAAAACTTCCACTTATAGAATTTGGGGGATCAACTCCCCTACACTTTACTCAAAGTGTGTTCTACTCATAAAGACAAGGTAGAGATCAAGTGCATGGGCTCTGTTGGTGGAAAAACACCAACATAACCAAAACTTTATTTATTCCTCTCTAGCCTTAGGCACATTAAATCATGATATGATTGATGTTGCGTGTATTGTTCATTTATAACATGGGTGATAAGATCTCAAAAAAATGGAGTTGCTTAACATATGGAAGGATTGTCCATCTTAACATAATGTATCAAACTTTACTCGATTATGAATATCCTCTTCGAAAGATAAGATATATAACATTTTAGCTCAATTGGTTAAGACTATGAGATCAAGAAAATGGTGCTATGAACAAGTTTAAGGAACAAGACATGTTGAGTTAATCAGATTGAATCAAGCAAAGTTGTAAAACATGTTTGCTTCTTTATTTATGTGAATAACCGGATGAAAGGGAAGCTTTTTTAAATAATGACCACTGTAACACCCTAAAATTTGCTTATCTTGAAATAGAGCTAAAATGATTTAATTTTGTATTTTTATGCTCATGAAAACATGGGGAAATAATAAATTTTCATTAGATTAAAATTATTCTTAAGGTAGAAACGTGTTTGTTGCATTCATGCCGGTGGCACCTTGTGTTTCTATATACAAAATGTGGTTTTTTTTAAAATACGTTTAGGAGACGAATATCTATCTCTAGGAATTATCCAGCTTCTTTCTAGAATTTAATTCCTACCTCCTTCACCTTACTCTTTATGTTCCAAGTTCCCAACAATCTTTTCATGAGCTCCAAATACTTTATTTGGGTTCATCATGTTCCAAAGTGTCTTTGGGAATTTTCCCCAAATTTTCAGAGGTCTCAGAGTATTTTTCGTGGCTTAAATATCAATTGTGGACTTTTCTAGAATTATTTTATTCACAAAATTAATTAATTCCGAAAATAAAAAATATATCTCATTTTCCAACCAACTTTCAAAGTCCATGTGCAATAATCCTAATAAATCCCAAAGGCCCATGCATTTATTTACTAATGGGCTTTAATGATTATTTAGGTCTATTAGTAAATGTGGAGGGTGCAACATCAATTAGTACCATATTGCTAGTTGATGTAGATGTAGGGAGTTTTTCTCCCTATAAATATGTACCAACCCCTTGGGCAAAGTACACCAAAACTACCGTAAGGGGAGCCCCTTGTTTGGGAAATCCCTCATGTAGTAAATTAGATTTTTCTACTCCTTCTCTCGCCGTCACCGTCGCCGTCACCGTCGCCGTCGCTGTCGCCGCCCCGCTACCCGACGCTGTAGACCCACCATCAACCACAAGAAAGCCCTAGGTGAGTTCACCGTATTCTCCTCTTATTCCCTGTGCTCTCGGCTCATCAAACCGTGGCCTCTAGGGCCCAAACCATGCACTCCATGGAGCTCCTCGCCGCCGGTAATGGGGCTCCGCCGCGTCGGTTTTCTTCTCCGGTCGGTGACTCTCTCTCCCCCTCCTTTCTAATCTAGGCCGTCTAGATTCAATCCAACGGTCCAAGGTCGCCCATACCCCTTCGCCGGGTTTATTTGCAAAAGAGCCCCTGTAGTTTTGCGTAATATAACCCGCAGTCCACGGCGCACTTCTAGAATACGTTTTCCTATTCCGAAAGCGTAGTTTCTTTCTAGTAGATTCAGAATACGTTTTCTCTTTCAGAAAGCGTAAAATCCCTCTATTAGATTCAAAATACGTTTTCTTCATTTGACAACATAGTTTCTTCAGTTGATCCAAAATACGCTTTCATTTATTTACAGTTTTGCCACTAGTCTTACTTGGGCCATAAAATCTTCGTTTTAACTCCGTTTTGATCCATTCAAGTTGCGTTAAATTCGTAATTGAGTAATCTACATGTTCATCCTATGATTAAATATATTTTCAACTTTTAAAATTCGAGGTTAAAATTTAATCTATTATTTTATTAAAGGAAATCTTGTTTAATTCATAACTTTTTTGTTATAGCTCCGATTAGAGTGCTTTTCGCGTCTGTGTGTTCGTAGCAAGACGTAGATTCATTTTACAAACTTTTCATCTTGATTTTATGTTTGGTGTACTGTTCTAATTTAGATCTATTGTTTGCTTCGTGTTTGATTACATGGATGCTTGTGTGGTGCTTTATGATCATGTCCAGTCGGTGAGCTTTGTGTTGGTAATATAAAAGAAGTTGGTGATCTAGAAGAAGTCCTTTGGAGGTTACAATTCAATAGAAGAAGGATCTAAGTTTAAGGCAAGTATAGCATGGGATCTTCCTTATTGTCCTATTCACCTTAATATCATTTTAATCATATGCATGTGTCTACCTTGGCAACCGTAGTAATTTTCCAAGCTATTTGTTATCCTAGATTCCTTGATTCCTATGGGTTATTGCATTGGGTAGTATGATGCTAGTGCTCAACTAAAGCCATGATCTTGTAACTTAACTAATGGAATATGCAATAAACATTAAAAGATGCTTTTTAGCAACATGGAACAAGGGGGCTAGAGCATTAGGCTTTTTTATGGTGCTCTATATTCATCTCCCTAAGGACGTATCTATAAGCGAACATCCGGGACTTATAGTATAGCTGTGAAGGCTATATGGCTTTGGCTTTAGCTCAGTATGAGGACCTTTTCTAGCTTATTAGTGGTTACCTTTATGGCGCAAGAGGGGCTCCGATAGGTATGATCTCGGCCTGCCAAGAGGGGGCACTTTGATTTCTTGGTATTTTGTTAGTCACTCCTTGGAGGGGGGTTCATGCTTATTGATGAGGAAACCTTAGCGGCCCTAACTTATTAGATGAACCTTTGAAAGGCTTCATAGTGAACCCTACCGACATTCCTTGGTAGTGGGTCAAGAGGTTGGCCGCCTTGGGCAAAAGGGTAAATCATGACTCATATGAAAGTGTACAACCTCTGTAGAGTGTAAAACTGGTATATTAGCCGTGCTCACGGTCACGAGCGGCCTTGGACCCTTACGGAATAGATGAAGAACACGGATGATACCGATGATGAAGATGCACACTAATGATTACTATTTATGCTGTTCATTATTCATGTTTACCTAATCATGTATTTATATGGGCTTGTGGATAAACTTGTTGCCACCCAAATGCTAAAAGATGACTCATTAAAAGCCAATTGCAGTTAAACTAGTGTCAGTCTTTTAAGCCTCATGGACCCCATGTTATATTTGTTGAGTGCGACATGTACTTACGCTTGCTTTACTTTTTAAATCCATGGAGAAATTCTGGATGTGTACCAGATTACTAGAGTTTGGAGGAATTAGGCTTGTGATCAACCAATCAGTTGTCCCTGTGGATTGGAGTCTTTACCCGAAGAATGAGTTGTCTTTCCGTTGTTTGCTGTCTAAGGTTATATCCTTTATACTAAGTATGTTATATATTGAGCATTGTCTTTTGATATTACCCTTATTTGTAGCTATATGTGAGATTTGACTTCCTAGGCTCACATATGGTGCGTATCTAGTTTTGTTCTTAAAACCGGGTGCTACAAAGTGGTATCGAAGAAATGTTGACTATAGGACGCAAGCCTAGTAGAAACATGTCATTTTAAGGTTTAGAAGTTGATACAAAAAGCCTTGATCTATGAATCTTGATATGTTCTTCTCTACTGTATCTCTACCCTTGCTATTCATCTCTACCTTGGTGCTTATTTTAAAGTCTTTGTTCTCATCTTCACTCCTTGGTTTGATATGCTTTTAGAACTTTTCCTAACTACCTTCTTGCGTAATCTAAAGATGAGTCTTAGGTTTGTTACCCCCAGTATAATGAGGATGATAGTATCGCAAGTTGAGTCAATGAATGAGTTGTGCACCTTTAGTGCTTTGTTGAATTGTCATTATGCTTCTGCTTGTTTTGAATCTTTGTAATGATTGCAATGATCTTATTGGGTGTTCTTTGTGGCAGAACCGCCTAATCTAATGCCTCTCGAGAGTACTCATCTTCCATTAGACACTAAGTACTCAAGGGAGGACACCAAATTATGCAGTTCCGTCGAGCACACCCCAGGGAAGAACCCGAAAATCCACATTTTTCCATCAGGATCACAAATGAGGGAATAAAGCTTACATCATTATTAGCCATTTCTTACATCACTTTTCATGCAACATCATAGTATAATATTTATTGTTATAACATCGAAATGTAGGCACTTCCTAGAGAAGATCTCGGCTTCCTCGACTCAATGGAGGCACTTCCTTATCTCCGAGGCATGCCGGTCATACTGCTCATCCAGAGCAAGCAGGTATGTGGTTAAGTGCACCACGGTAGGACTATCTTCTTGCGCATCCTGCCCTTGCAAAGCCTCCATGGGAGCCCTCCATGCCCGTCGATTCTTTTCCAAAGGTAGAAAGAACCTCATGGGGGTATGAGCAATGGGCTCTTCATAGATCTAGCAAAGGTACCACAAGGCTTTGCGAGCCACAACCTGATAGGTGTCGACAAAGCGAAACCCAGTTGCGGTCACATTCTAGGCTTCGGTGATGTCAAGGAACTCTTCACTCTTCCCAATATAGACAGTAACCACACACCGCTCGGTGCCATGCTTCTCATACTCATGGCCCTCATACTCAGGATGATCTTTGACTCCGAGCTTCTATAGGGTGGCATGCAGGATTCTGGGAAAACCCTCAACGTTCAGGTAGTAACTACTAACCCAAGCTCCTGCCATTCCTAGCGATGGTTGTGAGGAAGGACTGAGCGAAAAGCTTGCTCAAAAGAAAAGCTAAGCGAGCTAAAGTGCGCCGAGTGGTGGTACCAATCGCTAAGCCAGGCCCTGCTTATAAAGGTAGAGCGGTTAGTGGTCCTGGCGCAGTCCACCAGGGTTCCTGCGTGGGATCACTGCGAATGAATCGACCAAATTTCTTGTGCGTTCGAGGTGAGCGATGTCCGAGGCCATTAATAACTAGTACAGCTACAGGGAAAGGGTCCGACAAGAGAGCATAAAAGGGTATGGGGAGATGTGGGTCATGACAAGTGTGAACCACGGGCGAACGCAGAGCACGAAGCCACAATGTAGAAATAACTCCAGAACAGGAACGAGTCAGTCGTGCACAATACGACACACGTGACACTTATGGATAGTGTATCTGCAAGCAATACGGGCACTACAATGCACAAACAGGATATGCATGAATCCACGTCCTATACATCCTTCCACCGTTGCCAACATATACGGCAATCGTTCTTAGATTTTTGGTACATCGTTCTCTCCCTGTAGCTAGTCGATAGTATCAGACTATGCTCGGGGTCAGTGTACCTACAGAAAAATTGATTAAGCCTACCTATGTTAGCAGAGTGCCATCTATCCTAGATACATCACCATAGTAATAGGGCTACTTACATAACTTTGCATAAAAATGTCCTATTCTTTTGAAAAGAATTTGTTGTCAAATTTTATTTTAGAAACGGTTTTTGAAGCTTTATTTCCTCATTTATGCTCTGATACCACCTGTGGCAGAACTACCTAATCTAATGCCTCCTAGGAGTACTCGTCTTCCATTAGACACTAATTACTCAAGGGAGGACACCAAATTACGCAGTTCCGTCGAGCACATTCTAGGGAAGAACCCAAAAATCCACATTTTTCCATCAGGATCACAAATGAGGGAATAAAGCTTACATCATTATTAGCCATTTCTTACATCACTTTTCATGCAACATCAGAGTATAATATTTATTGTTATAACATCGGAATGTAATCACGTTATCAGAGTTAGGAACAATTTAATTGAACAACGGAATATAAACATGTGAACAGAGTTATAGCGGAATTAAACATCTATTTATGACATGATGAAGTATTGATTTATAAACTACGACAACAGATTATAAAACTTCCATTTATAAAAACATTTAGTGAAAGTTATAAGTTAACTATGATCGCAGCGTAAAGGAATCCTCTTTGAGCCCACCTGGAGGAATTCGCACACAAGGGTCAGCTCTAGCATCCACCTATCACCTGCAATAGGGGGAAATAAAACCCTGAGTACTCAATTGTACTCAGCAAGACTTACCCGATAGGAGGAAAAAAAAGACTCCAAGGATATGCAAGGCTATCTAGCTTGTGGGTTTATTGCATCTATAGGAAGCATTACCAAGCATACGTCCTTATATTCAATTTTTATTAGCAGTTAGCCTTAGTTCATTCACTAACCATTCTATGCAAGCACCTGTGCTACTTTCAAGCAGGTGGTAAGCAATCATAATCATTTTTTCCATCTTTCATCTTCCGGTTCTTACTACGTTGCTAGACTATAGACAAGCCATACCAGATCGCTCGGCGATTCATGAATCAATGTGCCTAGCTGGGTACCCTGAAACACATGCCTCGATTGTACCCCAGGCACAAGCTGGACCAACCCACTACCCTCCTATCATAGGGTCTAGGTCCCCATCACAACATGGACTCCAAGCCCCTTCCCCTGAGTCCTAGACTCATTGCGGTGCAAGGACCTCCACCCAAAAACCACCCTAAAAGTCAGTCTAGAAAGAGCCAAAACCCATGACAAGAGAGTAGCAAGTCTTCCCTATGCCCATACCCAAGGATGTGCTCGGGATAATAAGTCTGTGACCTGCCTATAACCCAATGCAACGACCGGTCCTTAACCGACACAGACAGGGAAGAAGTGTAACCAAGCTATGCCCTATTGGCCGCAGGACACAACCCCTTACACCCACCAATACCCATACCATATCCCTGCCCGGTCTCCATTTTTCCTTCCCACCATTTTCTCATGAGTGATAATAATATAGTAACAACAATAATATATTTCCTATCTCTCGCGAGTGACAGGCAATCACTCGACTTTTATCAGAGTCCTATAGCATAGCAATCTACATGATCCGGCCATACTAGTAAGACTCATAGGATAAAGATATATATATGCAAGTGGGTTTCAATCAACTCCTTAAAACTTAATGCACAAATATAATTTAAAGTGCAGAAAAGTAGGGGTTATGCACCGGGGCTTGCCTGGGTAAGATATATACTAAAAAGTTAGTATATGCATCTTTAGATCATCTACCATCATCTGAATAGAAAGCCCATTGCATCATCTCCTGGAGAGAATACCATTACACCATCTTCAGATTCCAAATCATCCTTTAATTGATCCATTGATCCATCATCGTACCTATATGATATGCATTGATGCAATGATGTAACAGATAATTAACAAGGCAACAACAACTCTTAACACAGAGTACATACTACGAACTAACAAAGCTAGCTCTAATGACTAACGTACTAATCTACGTATCAACATCATCGAGAAAGGTGTCATTTCCCAACATGTGTTTCTTTACTTCATTTATTTGATTTACTATATATTCAAACTAGTCCTCATTAACTACTCTAGTAAACTAATTATTATTGGGCTACAAAAATTATAGTAAGTAGCTAATAATATTAGGAATTTACTGTAAAATTTTTAGAGTCAACACCCTCGCCATTTTCTCACAAAAATTCCCACAAGTTCACATTTTAACAATACTAAACATTTTTAAATAATTAGAGCAACCCTAGAAACATTTTAAAACTAGATGAACCAATTATGCTAATAGATAGATCATGATTTTAGGAGCCTAACAAAATTGGTTTCACCATTTTTGGACATCTACACAATTTTATTTTGAATTTACAAATTTACCTTATAAGTTAAATTAGAAATTGCTCTAGAAATCGAAAAAGGGCCGGTGGCAACGACCTCGGCCCAACGCAAAACGCATGCACGCGGCCCAGCAGACGTGGGGCCCAGGCGGGGCGGGGCGCGCTGTCCATTTTGCAAAAAAGGACCCCAGTTTTTTAACTAATAAACATACGATCTAGCTCACTATAAAAATAAGTCATCTGTTCTTCACCTAGCACCCTATATTTTCCTATCTTCACCGTTCCCCAGTCCCCGAGCATCACCAGAGTAGAGCACCGTAGCGGGGACAATCCGACGGCTGCCAAGACCGGCCGGGGAGCGCATGGCGGCGGTGGACGGGTGGCCGCCCGAGGCACAGGGCCACCGTAGGGTTCGCACGACTAAGTAGGACCGCGACGGCCCATGGTGGCGTGCAGGGCATGTTTGCCCACGTGCAGACATGGATGGTGGCAATGGCGCGCGCGCTCCGGTGTACCTACACGCTCTGGAACAGTAGAGGTGGCAGGATAGCATCGGGGGCTCACTGCGGCTCCCGTTGCAGAGACAGTTGGAGCGAAGGACGGTCGAGTCGGCCTGGCCACATGCGAGCGGCCAGGGCAGCGGCGCTCCAAGCGGACATGGCCGCATGACCGCATTGACGGCGGGAATCCTGGCCGAAGGAGGGTGAGCACCCGATAAAGGGGATCAAATCACGACTACTGGTGCCATCAATTGAACCATTACCGATTTTTAAGGCCTTACCCCCAATCGCGCTCTATTCCAGCGGTGAGCTGACCGACGGTGATGAAACTCTGAAATTGGCCATCGCTAAAGCATGGCGGGGGCTAAATGTAGGTCGATCGGTTGTCCAGCTCTATGACCTAGCTACTGACACGAAGAATTGACCCAAGACGGCCCATGCGTCGTGAATTTGAACGGCACCCATAGACAATGACACGAGGGCGTGGCAGGGCACAATGGCAGCAGTGCGCGACGCAGGGTAGGATTTGACCTGTTGTGGTGTGAGAGCGACATGGCGGCTGCGCTATGGGACAGCGGAGACAAGCAACTACTCAATGGTAGGTAATTCGCACGGTGGGGAAGGAGCCACATCGACCGGGCGGTAGCCGTCGTGACAACGGCACGGCCCTACGCTTGGACACGTCTATTAGTGCTCGGACAGAGCCATAAAGATGTGCCTGCACGTGGCCACGATGGGACGGCAACGCATCAGGCAACGCGGCGACGTCAAGAGTAGGGTGAGGTAGGCGGTTGAGTGGTAGAGGGTAAAGGTGTAGCCCTAGGCCAATGCGCGTGAGCAGCACCACGGCCGGTTACAGCCTACGCAAAGCAGCAAGCGGCTGCGGCCATGCCGAGGCCAGCGTGCAACCGATGGCCACAAGGTTGGCTAGCGGGGCAGTGGGGGCAAGGCACGATAGGAGGGCAACCAAGTGATCGGTGACGGCAGCGCGGCAACTGTGGTTAGGCTCGGTGAGGCGCGCTGCCGGTAGGCCAGGCCACGGCGCGGCCAGACATGGCAGAACATGTAGAGACGCGTGGTGATTAAGCCTACAGAAAAATTGATTAAGCCTACCTATGTTAGCAGAGTGCCATCTATCCTGGATACATCACCATAGTAATAGGGCTACCCATAGTAATAGGACACCAAATTACGCAGTTCCGTCGAGCACATTCTAGGGAAGAACCCAAAAATCCACATTTTTCCATCAGGATCACAAATGAGGGAATAAAGCTTACATCATTATTAGCCATTTCTTACATCACTTTTCATGCAACATCATAGTATAGTATTTATTGTAATAACATCAGAATGTAATCATGTTATCAGAGTTATGAATAATTTAATTAAACAATGGAATATAAACATGTGAACAGAGTTACAGCGGAATTAAACATCTATTTATGACATGATGAAGTATTGATTTATAAACTACGACAATAGATTATAAAACTTCCATTTATAAAAACATTTTGTGAAAGTTATAAGTTAAACTATGATCGCAGCGTAAAGGAATCCTCTTTGAGCCCACCAGGAGGAATCCGCACACAAGGGTCATCTCTAGCATCCACCTGTCACCTGCAATAGGGGGAAATAGAACCCTGAGTACTTAATTATACTCAGCAAGACTTACTAGACAGGAGGAAAGAAAAGACTCCAAGGATATGCAAGGCTATCTGGCTTGTGGGTTTATTGCATCTGCATGAAGCATTACTAAGCGTACGTCCTTATATTCAATTTTTATTAGCAGTCATCATTAGTTCATTAACTAACCATTCTATGTAAGCACCTGTGCTACTTTCGAGCAGGTGGTAAGCAATCAGAATCATTTTTACCATCTTTCATCTTCTGGTTCTTACTACTTTGCTAGACTGTAGACAAGCAGTACTAGATCGCTCGGCGATTCACGAATCAATGTGCCTAGCTGGGTACGCCGAAACACATGCCCTACTTGTACCCTAGGCACAAGCAGGACCAACCCACTACCCTCCTATCATGGTGTCTAGGTCCCCGTCCAAACTTGGACTCCAAGCCCCTGCCCCTGAGTCCTGGACTCAGTGCGGTGCAAGGACCTCCACCCAAAAACCATTCTGAAAGTCGGTCCAGAAAGAGCCGGAACCCATGACAAGAGAGTAACAAGTCTTCCCTGCGCCCATACCCAAGTATGTGCTCGGGATAATAAGTCTATGACCTCCCTAGAACCCAATGCAATGGGCGGTCCTTAGCCGACACAAACAGGGAAGAAGTGTAACCAAGCTATGCCATGTTGGCCGCATGACACAACCCCTTACACCCACCAATACCCATACCATATCCTTGCCCGGTCTCCATTTTTCCTTTCCACCATTTTATCATGAGTGATAATAATATAGTAACAACAATAATATATTTCCTATCTCTCGCGAGTGACAGGTAATCACTCGACTGTCATACTAGTAATCTACACTATCCTGTCATACTAGTAAGACTCATAGGATAAAGATATATATATATATATGCAAGTGGGTTTCAATCAACTCTTTAAAACTTAATGCACAAATATAATTTAAAGTGCAGAAAAGTAGGGGTTATGCACCGGGGCATGCCTAGGTAAGATATATACTAAAAAGTTAGTATCTGCATCTTTAGATCATCCACCATCATCTGAATAGAAAGCCCATTGCATCATCTCCTGGAGAAAATACCATTCCACCATCGTTCGCTCCAACCATCTCTACAGCGGGATCCCGAGGTGTAGGGCCACCGCAGGGTTCGCACGACTACGCAGGACCACGACGGCCCGTGGTTGCATGCAGGGCATGTCTGTCCGCGTGCAGACATGGATGGCAGCAATGGTGCGTGTGCTCTGGCGGACCTACATGCTCTTGGAATGGTAGAGGTGGCGGGATAGCATCGGGGGCTCACCGTGGCTCCCGCTGCAGAGACGGGTGAAGCGAAGGATGGTTGAGTCGGCCCGGCCACGTGCGAGCGGCCAGGGCAGCGGTGCTCCAAGGTAGACATGGCTGTGTCACCACGTCGACGGCGGGAATCCTGGCCAAAGGAGGGTGAGCACCCGATAGAGGGGATCAAATCACAACTACTGGTGCCATCAATCGAACCATTACCGACGGTTAAGGCCTTACCTCCAATCGTGCTCTATTCTAGCGGCGAGCTGACTGGCAGCAACGGAACTCCAAAATTGGCCATCGCTAAAGCACGGTGGGGGCTAAATGCTGGTCGATCGGTTGTCCATCTCTGTGACCTAGCTACTGACACAAAGAATTGACCCGAGACGGCCCATGCGTCATGAATTTGAACGGCACCCTTAGACAATGGCACGAGGGCACGGCAGGGCATAGCGGCAGCAGTGCACGACACAGGGTGGGATTTGACTTGCTGTGGCGTGAGAGCGACAAGGCGGCTGGGCTATGGGATAGCGGAGACGAGCGGCTACTCAACGGTAGGTAATTCGCACGGTGGGGAAGGGGCCACGTCGACCGAGCGGCGGCGGCCATGACAACATCACGGCCCTACACTCGGACACGTTGGTTAGTGCTCGGATGGAGCCATAAAGATGTGCCTACGCGCGGCCATGATGGGACGGCTACGTGGTAGGCAACGCGATGACGTCAAGAGTAGGGCTAGGTAGGTGGTTGAGTGGAAGAGGGTAAAGGTGCAGCCCTAGGCTGATGCGCGTGAGCAGCACCATGGCCAGCTATAGCCTACGCACAGCAGGGAGCGGCTGTGGCCATGCCGAGCCCAGCGTGCAGCCGACGGCCACAAGGCTGGCCAGCGAGGGCAAGGCACAGCAGGAGGTCAACCAGGCGATCGGTGACGGTAGCGCGGTGACTGTGGCTAGGCTCGGTCAGGCGCATAGCCAGAAGGCCTGGCCACGGCACGGCCAGACACAACAGAACGCGCTAAGACACATGGTGACCGTGGCCAAAGGCCCAACAGTCGAACTCGTTTCGTTTTCTTGATGTTTACTGTAATTATTTAGTGGCCAAACAAGCTCAAAACATACCAACCGCCATATCATCACAACGTACTCAGTTTGGTGCAAACCACTAAATAAGAATATAGCACTAGTGTTTAACTAGATTTTCTATAATTAATTTGCCAAAATGGCATTGTTGCTAGGTTTCCAGACTTAAATCGTTTAGTTCTAGAAGCGGAAATTATATTCCACTTTCAATTCTTGAGCTATCACAAATACCCTAGAATAACATCTATTCACCAAATCGACAGTTGCATTTTCATCTACTAAACTTGCACTTTAAATCTTATCTAAGCACCAATTAAAGTTATATTTTATTTTTGTTTACAAAAATTGTTTTTCATACTTAATCAAATAAACAAGCCATTCGCTATTTATTTGTTGTCAAGCATTTTAAGCACTTTCTTCATACTTTTCCAAAACTTGCCCTAAACAACTTTTGTCCACAAGATTATTTAAAAGTTGTTAAGCATCGAGACAAGTTGACTAGCGACACTTATTTGTTTGTTTTATTCACGAAGCTAGTCACACAAGATTCGCTTATAATTTCATATGCGCTTTAAACTTCTAAACCCAAAAACTTGCATTGCTAATTCCTCTTAGGCATTAACCTAGGTGCTAAGCAAGTTCTTAATACCAGAGGTGTTACATTCTCACAATTTCATTTAGTTGATAGGCCTAAGGTATAAGGATGAATGAAATAAATAGTCATGTTTTGGTTATCTTCTGTTTTCTCTATCTGTCTTTCGGAGCCTCCTGGCTTTATTGGCTTATATCTCTGTTCTTGGATGACCAAAAATCATGAGAAAATTATGTACAATATTAGACTTCGATATCTTTCTGTGACGGCAAGAACCGCCCTCATATCTGTTTTGGTTATGGATTTATGAAAATCACAAGATGATACACATGTGCTGTTCAAAAGCTGGAGTAGTTTCTGTTGTGCACTGTTTTTGACTACCTATACTACAGAATTTGGAAAAGTGTTCCATAAGGAAGTTGTGGAGGATTTGATAAGCTTTCCAACCGTATAAACTACAACTTAATTGGATTAATGGAATGAGATTTACAGCTGTTTTACGACACTGCTATTTTTCGGCTCGCAAAGAATTTCAGATTTCTTGTCCTTGCCCATACACAAGAGAATCATTGGGATGTCAGAACATCTTGATACTAGTTAGCTCATCTGGATAGAGGTGCAAGCTGCCCTTTTTGTGTCCCCTAGCTGATCTTTTCTTTAGGGCGTAGCCAAGTTGAAGAATTTGCAAGATGAAGTATCATACGTTCTAGTTTGCGCAGTGGAAGCGTGGTGGGCCCATAACCCACAGGTCCTAGGATCGAAACCTTCAGAGGAACAAATACCTTTGGAGGAGATCAATAAGATAGACAATCACTCCTATTCAAACTATCCAACTAAGAAGGGTCCGAATGCTCAAGGTGCCATACAAAGTTCAGTTATGCTCTCTCGCTCTCACTTGGAAGAATCGGTTAATCTAATGAGAAAGGTGGTACTCAAGAATGCAAAGGTGGAGAATCTGTATCTCTTTTATCACCATCTTCCGAATCTTGAGGATGAGATTCATCTTAAGGGGGTAGAATTGTAACACCCTAAAATTTGCTTCTCTTGAAATAGAGCTAAAATGATTTAATTTTGTATTTTTATGCTCATGAAAACATGGGGAAATAATAAATTTTCATTAGATTAAAATTTATCTTAAGGTAGAAATGTGTTTGTTGCATTCATGCCGGTCGCACCTTGTGTTTCTATGTGCAAATTGTGTTTTTTTAAATACGTTTAAGAGACGAATATCTATCTCTAGGAATTATCCTACCTCCTTCACCTTAATCTTTATGTCTCGGAGTATTTTTCATGGCTTAAATATCAATTTTAGACTTTTCTAGAATTATTTTATTCATGAAATTGATTAATTCCAAAAATAAATAATATAATTCATTTTCCAACCAACTCTCAAAGCCCATGTGCAATAATCCTAATAAATCTCAAAGGCCCATGCATTTATTTACTAATGGGCTTTAATGATTATTTAGGTCCTGTCGGTGTTTCGGACCGGTGGGTCCTCAACCAATGAGTGAAAATATACTGCATGTCCCTATCCCGGATGGTGATGCAAAGAGACACAAGGTTTATACTGGTTTAGGCAATAGGTGCCCTACGTCCAGTCTGAGAGAGCGATCTTGTATTCCTTGAACCGAGGTGCTCGTAGTAGGGGTTTACAAGCAGGGCGAGAGAGGGAGCTAGTCCCAGGTCTCTGCATGGACTGGCGTGGGTTGCTTGAGATGTTGATCTCTTGCAGTGAGGGAGCGTGCGTATTACAGAGTGTTGCTCGTTGCTTGCATGTGTGTCTATCTGAGCGATGTCTCCGTGAGTGTGTTGGGTGTGTGCTCCCTTTTCTAAAAACGGCCCCGGTCACCCCCTTTTATAGTAGAAGGAGAGGACGGGGGCGATACATGTGCTTACTACGTGGCATTTTGTGAGTGGAAGTGGTATGTTCGAGCCCTGCCGCTCGTTACTGTGGTGGTATGGTCGATGGAGCGGTCCTATCCTTGGTACTCTAGAGCGACGCGCCGATCACGCTTGGTCTTGTGCAACGTGGGAGCTCCTATGGTGGCAGGCGTACCTTCTTCTATTGGAGGCGTGCGGTATGTTTGACCGGCGCGGAGTGCCGAGGCCGGGTTGATGTGATGGCACGGGTGTGCTGACTCCGAGGACACAGGAGCTCGGCCCTGTGCGCGACGTGGGAGCTCCTCCAGCCTGACGCAGGGTATGGCGCGTTCTGCGGGCGACGTGCCGAGGCCTAGAGTGTTGACGACGTAGAGAGCCGAGGCCCAGTCAATGCAGAGGCTAGGCCATCGTGGGGGGCTCGGTGGGCGTGAGTCCTGAGGCCACAGGAGCCCGGAAGCGAATAGCCGAGGCTCGGAGGGAGCAGTTGGTTTTTTATGCTGATTCCGAGGCTATAGGGGCCCGGACATGACTCTCCATGCCGCACTGTCGTCGAAGCAGGTGGGGTTAGGTGGCACAGTGCCGCATGGGTGTCAGTCGTGGGCACAGTGCTGAGCACAGCGGCCCGTAACCCCCGCCCTGTCCTGTCCTGGACTGCATGGCGCCGATGTGACTCCTCGTCCCGTCGGCCACTCTGCTGTACTGCGCCGACGCGTGGCTAATGTTGCGGGAGTGGTTGGATGGTACATCCTGTCAGGGAAATTGGTCAAGGCGACGGTGATGGGGTCGATGTCGAGCCGGCCTCGCATGAGTTGGTAACTGAGAGTTCATCCGAGGCCTCGTGGCGCGGGGCCTCGGGCGAATCGTTGAATCGGTCCCTCGTCCGAGGCCTTTCGGGCGGGGCCTCAGGCGAGGCGGAGAATTGGTACCTCGTCCGAGGTCTCGGGCGAGGGGGCCTCGAGCGAGGCGGAGAGTTGGTGCCTCGTCCGAGGCCTTGCGGCGTGGGCCTCGGGCGAATCGGAGAACTGGTCGAGGCCTCATGGTTATCTCTTGGCTTCGATATTTATAAGGTCTAAGCAATTTTTTCTAGTTCTTACTTAGGGTACCCCTTTTTATGGTATCCGACAGTAGCCCCCGAGCCTCGAGGGCATGCGGGCACTCTCCCTGAGGTTTTGATGAGACTTGGCTCGCGGCAGCTCCCGTCGGGATTGTGTTTTGTGCTCGAGGCCTCGGTGGGTGCGCGCGAGCGCACCCGCTGGGTGTAGCCCTTGAGGCCCTGGAGGAGTGGATTTACTCCTCTAGGGGCTTTTTTCTTGCTGTTGAGTGAGGGGTTTTATCGCATTTGCCGAGCCCCTGAGTGCGAGTTCGGTTCGCTGGGTCTTTGGCTGGGTTGCAATAAGAGCCCCCGAGCCTCTACATAGAGCAAGAGGGCGATCAGGAGTTTCCCTGAATTTTTTGGGCGACCCTCACGCATCCTTTTCGTTCGAAAGGAGGGGTGGAGTATGCCAGGCTCCCTCGGTGGGCGCGAGCAGTGACACCTCCGGTGAGCTGTTATCGGGTAAGTCCAAATGGAGGCCCATGCCCCATTCGATAGGGGTCGGCTAGCGGTCCAGAGATGCACTCCAAAAGTACCAGAGGGCTTCTCTAGTGGGTCCCAGGGCCGCTCGATTGGCCCTAGGGGCTCGGTGCCTCCCTACGGTGGGATCCCATTCAGAGACCTCCCTGCCGGTCTCGGACACAACTTAGGGCATCCCAAGCTATCGCTTGCTTAGGCCTTGGCCATGTACGGGCTCACCCATAGTCATCCCTGACTCTATTTGTCCTGAGGTGGCTGTCGAGACCCTCAGGGGCCCAGCCTTCGAACCTCTGGACCGTAACGAGCTCGGTGCCCAGTTCCTTAGCCTGAAAGGAATTAGTTTGGTTGCAGGGAGAGCCCCCGAGCCTCTGCGCAGAGCAAGAGGGCGATCAGGAGTTCCCCTATCTTTTTTGGGCGGCCCTCGCGCATCCTTTTCGTTCAAAAGGAGGGGTGGAGTATGCCAGGCTACCCTCGGTGGGCGCGAGCAGTGACACCTCCGGTGAGCTGTTATCGGGTAAGTCCAAGTGGAGGCCCATGCCCCATTCGATAGGGGTCGGCTAGCGGTCTAGAGACGCGCTCCAAAATTACCAGTGGGCTTCTCTAGTGGGTCCCAGGGCCGCTCGATTGGCCCTGGGGGCTCGGTGCCTCCCTATAGTGGGATCCCATTCAGAGACCTCCCTACCGGTCTTGGACACGACTTAGGGCATCCCAAGCAATCGCTTTGCTTGGGCCTCGGCCATGTACGGGCTCGCCCATAGTCATCCCTGACTCTGTTTGTCCTAGGGTAGCTGTCGAGACCCTCGGGGGCCCAGCCTTCGAACCCCTGGACCGTAGCGGGCTCGGTGCCTAGTTCCTTAGCCTGAAAGGAATCGGTTGGGGGATATTATCCTCCCATCGGCTGACAACGGTGGGTGCGCCTTTTGAGGTGGTTTCTCGAGGAGACGGAACAGCGCCTGCCATTGCTTTGGTTGGATGTGACGCGATGTCTGTGGATGGGACGTTACTGTGCGCGCGCGGTTAATGAGAAAAAGGTGGACGCGTGGGTGGTTTAATCGGATCTTCATTAACTGCGCCAGATCTGGGAAAATTACCTTTCCTGGTTTCGTCGCCTGACCATTTCACCCCCTTCCCTCCCTCATAAATATGTGATGAGCCTCGCCCCGTCCCTCCTTACCTTGCCTGCATGTGCTTGCGCTTTCTGCCCTCGACCGGTTGCTAGGAACAGAGGAAGAGAGCGCCGGGAAGAAGAAGGGAGAAGGGGGAGGAGAGAGAGCACGTGTTACCTCCGTGGTCGCGTTCTTCACCACACTCATGGCTGGCAGCGCTGTTGTCCTCCGGGCGGATCCTTGGGGTCCGTCTGACATGTCAGAGGAGACGCTGCAGTCGCTCGTCGACAATGGTCTCCTCTGCCCGGTCACCGACCCCAACAAGCCAGAGTGGATTGCTCCGGGGAGCGAGCTGGAGCCGAGGCCACGCGATGGCTACATCGTGAGCTTCGTGTCTTTCCACGAACGTGGCCTCGCATACCGTCGGATCGGTTCATGCGGGCGCTCCCATATTTCTACGGCATGGAGATTCACAACTTCAACCCCAACTCCATTGCGCAGGCGGCCATCTTCATCGCCGTCTGTGAGGGATACCTGGGCATTGCCCCCCACTAGGAGTTGTGGCTCCACCTCTTCTGGGCTGGGCTCACCACCAAGCCGATAGGCACCACGGGCACGAGAAAGGCGATGAGGGCCGGCGGCTGCACTCTCCAAGTGCGCCAAGACCGGCAGCACCTCTACATCCTGGCCCAGCTCACGTCGTCCAACCGTGGCTGGTACAACAGCTGGTTCTACCTCCGCAATGATGACGGCGTTTTTCCCCCCCTATATCAGGCGAATCGTGGAGAGCCAGCCGGAGAAGTGGAGGTACGGCGTCCTGTTGGCTGACTAGCCCAAGCTGCAGCCGCTTCTGGAGGCACTGGAGAGGTTGTGCGGCCGCGGCCTTACGGTGGCTGTGGTCATGGCGGCCTTCCATCGCTGGAGGGTGCTGCCGCTGATGGCTCGGTGGTGGCGCCTATTCGAGATGACACCGGATGAGCCGATCGATGGCATCTAGTTGTCCGCCGTCGCCCTTCCCGACGAGGAGATTCTACGTCGGGTGAAAGAGACGGTGGATGGGCAGATGAAGAGTGGTGGCCTGTCCCCGTTCCCGATGCGCCTGTCGTGGGGGTACATATCTCTGGTGAGTCACGCGCCACTGCGGCCTCTGAGGCCTTCTTGCTCTTTGCCTTTTCCTGTTCCCTTATTGTGTTTGTCATCCCTACAGGGGATGAGGGATGTGCGAGCCTCCCTGTCGCCCATTCCTGAGGATGTGGGGTGGCGAGCCAAGAACAAGGCATATGCCGAGGTGTGCAAGAAGCAGAAGGATGCCAAGGAGGCAAGGCGCAACAGGAAGATCCTTTAGCGCGAGGAGCTAGAGAAACGCCACCGGCAATAGAGGTGCGATGGTCTCCTAGAAGAGTCATTTCCATCATCGTCGTCGCTGGACCCTTCGAGCGACGATGACGACGAGTCGAGGTGGGGCGGGGTCCCCTGGACCACCTCCCCGAGTTCAGGGAAGCAGTGCCTAGGGCGTCGGCAAGCGGCCTAACGTCTCCTGGAGGAGGAGGAGAGAGTGTCTTAGGGCTAGCGACCGCCTGCCCTGGGGCCGAGGTCAACACGCCCGAGGCATGGGCATTGGGGAAGCGTGCCATTAGCCCGAGGGACCCGATGGCGGAGGTGGAGCGGGCGACGGCGGGGGCGATTCAACCGCCTTCGCAGAGGAACGAGGGAGCGTTGGAGCCGAGCGAGGGCCGGCCGGCATCGGCGGACACGGAGGTCGTACCACAACCGCCGCCACCGTCGTTGCAAAGGATGAGGGGCACAGTGCCGAAGCGGTTGTATATGCTTTTTTAATTGTTTTTTATTGTATTTCCGAGCATCTGTCCTCTATCTCATTTCTAGACAAGTCCTTTGCAAAAAACTTCCTCAGAGCCTAAGCTGCCCTGCGGGCGAAAGGTGGTGAGGGAGTTGCCATAGCCTAGAGGCATAGGCAGTCTCATGGCTCGGCCAACCTTTTGGCCTCGAGGTGAACTTTCGGTCCTTAGGTTTTTTACAATTGACTTGTCAGAGTTCGCGAGAGAGTTTGGCGTAGAAATTTTTTCAAAAAACGATTGAAAAATGGATCCTGGAACTTAGGGGGTTCCCCCCTTTTTAGCCCCTGAGGGAGGCTTGGTACTACAGAGGCAGAGCTAAGTCTTGTTCGAGCCCTACGGTGGGCACCTCTGCAAAGGCGGAGCCGAGTCTCCCTTATAGCGTTATCGTAACGCCGATCCCCCATCGATGAGCTCGGGGGATTTCTCAAAAAATTAGAACTAAAGAATGCTTCTTTAATGTATTTCTAGAAACAATGTATACAATGCTTGGAAATTTAAGGGTAGAAACGATGTAGCTGTTCTATGTTCCAAGCGTTGGTGTGGATTTTGCCCTTCTCATTGGCTAGCTTGTAGGTCCCAGGTTTTAGCACTTGGGCGACGATGTACGTCCCTTCCCATGGTAGGGTCAGCTTGTGGCGGCCCTTGTTGCTCTCAGTCTCAGCACCAGGTCACCCACCTTTAGGTCTCAGCTCTGAATGCTCCGGGCTTGATAGCATCGTAGGGCTTGCTGGTACTTGGCCGAATGTAGCAGCTCAACGTCTTGGGCTTCCTCTAGTTGGTCGAGGGCATCCTCGCGGGTAGTGCGGTTGCTTTGCTCGTTGTAGGCCTTCAGCCTCTGGGAACCGTACTCCAAGTCAGTGGGGAGGATGGCCTCGGCTCCATAGACCAGGAAGAACGGTGTGAACCCCGTGGCTCGGCTCGGAGTGTTCCTCAGGCTCCAAATGACTGACGGGAGTTCGGCAAGCCATTTCTTACTAAATTTCTTCAACCGGTTGTATATTCTTGGCTTGAGGCCCTGTAGGATCATGCCGTTGGCATGTTCTACTTGGCCGTTTGTCCTAGGGTGTCCTACGGCCGACCAGACCACACAGATGTGGTGGTCGTCGCAGAACATCAGGAACTTGTGGCCGGTGAATTGTGTCCCATTGTCGGTGATGATGGTATTTGGAATCCTGAACCTGTGGATGATATCAGTGAAGAACATCACCGCTTGTTCGGATTTGATTCGGGTAATCGGACGAGCCTCGATCCATTTGGAGAACTTGTCAATCGCTACCAACAAGTGCGTGTAGCCCCTGGGGGCTTTCTGCAGAGGCCCAACCATGTCCAGCCCCCACATGGCGAACGGCCACGTGATGGGGATGGTTTGGAGGGCTTGGGCCGGGAGGTGTGTTTGTCGTGCATAGTACTGGCATCCCTCACAGGAGCGTACCAGCTTCATGGCGTCAGCAACCGTCATTGGACAGTAGAATCCTTGGCGGAAGGCGTTTCCGACGAGCGTTCGAGGCGTAGCATGGTGCCCGCAGGCTCCCACGTGCAAGTCCCAAAGTAGGGCTTGGCCTGCCTCGGTGGTGATGCACCGCTGGAGGACACTAGACGGGCCTCGCCTGTACAACTCGCCGTTGCTGAGGACGTAAGCTTTGGCTCATCGTGCAAGCCGTCGGGCCTCAGTCCTGTCCGCAGGAAGCACTCCTCGAACAAGGCAATCAAGGAGTGGGACTCGCCAGTCCATATCCTGGTCGGCCTCGAGAGGCCCTCCGTCGATTTCCATGGCCTCAGGCTCGGCTGTCGAGGTCTCAGTGGCAGAGGGGGCCTCGGGCCCTGTGGTGGGCTCGACCGATGGGCCCTCTTCTACCGCCAAGGCGTAGCTGACCGAGGGCTTGTGGAGGTCTCTAGCGAAGATGTTCGGGGGCGGAGCCCGTGCTGACGCCATCTTTGCCAGTTCATCCGTGTCCTCGTTGAATCTTCGCGCAATGTGGTTGAGCTCGAGGCCATCGAACTTGTCTTCTAAGCGGCATACCAGCTCGTAGTACGCCTCCATTTTGGGGTCATGGCAGCTTGACTCCTTCATCACTTGATCAACGATGAGCTGTGAATCACCCCGTACATCTAGACGTCATACTCCAAGTTCGAAGGCGATCTGCAGGCCATTGACGAGGGCCTCGTACTCGGCCACGTTGTTGGAGGCGGCGAAGTGAAGCCGGACCATGTAGCGCATGTGCACTCCAAGGGGTGAGATGAAGAGCAGACCCACGCCCGCCCCGGTCTTCATCAGAGACCCGTCGAAGTACATGGTCCAGCATTCCGCCTGGATTTGAGCAGGGGACAGCTGGGTGTTGGTCCACTCAGCTACAAAATCGGCCAAGACCTGGGATTTGATCGCTTTCCAAGGCGAAAAAGATAGGGCTTCCCCCATGAGCTCGATGGCCCACTTGGCTATTCTACCCGAGGCCTCCTGGTTCTATACTATCTCTCCCAGAGGGAAAGACGACACCACGATCACCGAGTGGGACTCGAAGTAGTGACGCAGCTTGCGTCGAGCCAAGACTATGGCATAGATCAGCTTCTGGATGTGGGGGTAGCGTGTCTTAGTCTTAGAAAGCACCTTGCTGATGAAGTAAACAGGTCATTGGATGGGTAGAGCATGCCCCTCTTCCTGCCTCTCGACTACTATGGCCGCGCTAACCACTTGGGTTGTTGCGGCGACGTAGAGTAAGAGGGCTTCATCCTTGGTTGGCGGTACCAGGACGGGAGGGTTGGTGAGTAGTGCCTTGAGCTTGGTGAGGGCTTCTTCGGCCTCGGGGGTCCAAGAAAAGCATTTGGATTTTCTCAAGAGACGGTACAGAGGTAAGCCTTTTTCACCAAGGTGCGAGATGAAGCGGCTCAGGGCCGCGAGGCATCCCATAACCCTCTGCACTCCCTTGAGGTCTCAGATTGGCCCCATGTTGGTCATGGCCGAGACCTTCTTTAGCTTGGCCTCGATGCCGCGTTCTGAGACTATGAACCCCAAGAGCATGCCTCGGGGGACACCGAAGACACACTTCTCGGGATTAAGCTTGATGCCCTTCTCCCTGAGGCATTTGAAGGTTACCTCTAAGTCATCGACGAGGTCACCAGCCTTCCTGGACTTGACCACGATGTCATCCACATAGGCCTCGACGGTTCGCTCGATGTGCTCGCCAAAGACCTAGGTCATGCACCGCTGGTATGTGGCCCCTGCGTTTCTAAGACCGAATGGCATGGTCACATAGCAGTACATGCCGAATGGGGTGATAAAAGAAGTCGCGAGCTGGTTGGACTCTTTCATCTTGATTTGATGGTAACTGGAATACACACCAAGGAAAGATAGGGTCTCGCATCCTGCAGTGGAGTCAATGATTTGGTCGATTCGAGGCAATGAAAATGGAACCTTTGGACATGCTTTATTTAAACCGGTGTAGTCCACACACATCCTCCACTTTCCATTTTTCTTCTTAACTAATATAGGATTAGCTAACCACTCTGGATGGGACACTTCCTTGATGAATCCGGTCGCCAAATGCTTCTACACCTCCTCACCGATGGCCCTGCGCTTCTCCTCATCGAATCGGCGCAGGCGCTGCTTAACCGGTCTGGAGCCGGCCCGGATGTCCAAGGCGTGCTCGGCGACCTCCAACGGTATGCCCGGCATGTCCGAGGGACTCCATGCGAATATATCGGCATTCGCACAGAGAAAGTCGACGAGCACGGCTTCCTATTTGCTGTCGAGGGTGGCGTTGACCTTCAGCGCTCGGCCGTTGGAGCAGGTGGGGTCAACCGGGATGAGCTTGATGGCCTCTATGGGCTCGAAAGTCCCGGCACGACACTTGGAGTCAGGCACTTCGCTACCGAGTTGGTCAAGGTTGATGATGAGGGCCTCGGCCTCCACGATAGCCTCGGCGTACTCGATGCATTCGACGTCACAGTCGTATGCATGCTCGTACGTGGACTCGACAGTGATGACGCTGTTGGGGCCCAGCATCTTGAGCTTGAGGTAGGTGTAGTTCGGGACCGCCATGAACTTGGCATAGCACGGGCGCCCCAGGATGGTGTGATAGGTCCCCTTGAACCCAACCACCTCGAAGGTGAGGATCTCCTTGCGGTAGTTGGAGGGAGTGCCGAAGCAGACGGGTAAGTCGATGCGACCAAGGGGTCGCGTGCGCTTCCCCACCACGACGCCATGGAAGGGCACATCACCGCCTTGGAGACATGACTGGTCGAGCTCCAGGAGCTCCAGGGTGTTGGCATAGACAATGTTGAGGCCGCTGCCTCCGTCCATCAGTACCTTGGTGAGCCAGGTGTTGTCGATGATCGGGTCGATGACGAGCGGGTACTGCTCGGGGTTTGGGACATAATTGGGGTGGTCTTCCTGATCGAAGGTGATCGCCTCCTGAGACCAGTCGAGGTACTGGGGAGTGGCTACCTCAACCAAGAAGACCTCCCGACGTTCCCTCTTCCGCTGACGCGCCGTGAGGCACGCTGAAGGTCCGCCGAAGATCATGAAGGCATTGTGCACCTCGGGGAACCCGTCGTCCTTGTTGTTGTCTCTGTCACCGATGCCCTTCTTCTTGGCATCATCGTTGGGGAGCCTGACCTTGGTGTATAACGTCGGAGCATGGTGCATTCTTTGAGGGTATGCTTCACTGGGCCCTGGTGGTAAGGGCATGGCTTCTTGAGCATGTCGTCGAAGAGCCCGGGGACCCTAGCGGGGCCTCGGGGATTCTTGTGGTCCACGGCTGCGACAAGATCGGCCTCGAGAACCTCTTGCTTCCCCTAGCGCCCCTTTTTCTTTTTCTTAGAGAAACGGGAGGCCGAGGCCCTGGGGGCATTGTCCCTTCGCTTCCCCATGGCGTCGTTGTCGGGGAAGATGGCCCCAACAGCCTCTTCGTCCGAGGCGAAGTTGGTGGCGATGTTGAGGAGCGCGGCCACCGAGGTCGGTACATTTCGGCCTAACTCTCAGACTAGGTCTTGGCAAAAGGTGCCAGAGAGGAATGCTTGGACAATTTCCGAGTCACCGACGCGGGGCAACTCGGTGCATTGCTTGGAGAAGCGTCGGATGAAATCTCGGAGAGACTTGTCCGGCTTCTGGCGACAACTCTTGAGGTCCTAGAAATTCCTGGGGCGCATGTGTGTGCCCTAGAAATTCCCGACGAAGACCTTTACCAAGTCGCGCCAGTTGTGGATCTGCAAGGGAGGGAGGTGTTCGAGCCAGGCTCACGCCGAGTCCAACAGGAACAAGGGGAGGTTACGGATGATGAGCAGGTCATCGTTCACGCCGCCTAGCTGACAAGCCAGGCGGTAATCGGCCAGCCATAGCTCAGGGTTGGTCTCGCTGCTGTACTTTGCGAGGTTGGCCGGCTGCCGAAACCGGGCAGGGAAGTGAGCGCCGTGGATGGCCTTGCTGAAGACTCGAGGGCCAGGCGGCCTAGGAGAAGGACTGCGGTCCTCCCCACTGTCGTAGCGACCACCTCGATGTGGGTGGTAGCCTCGGGCAGGCCCATCATTGTCATGGCGCTGTCGCCTGCTAACCACATCGTGGTCGCCTTGCGCCTCGCGTCGGTCGCTGAGGCGGTCGTGCACCGAGGGGGCCCTGAGGCGGTCGTGCACCGAGGGTGCTCTACCTTGTCAAGACGGTGACGAGGGCCATTTCGAGGTGTCCCCGTGCCGTTGAGACGTGGAGCTTTTGGCCTGCTATACCGCGGCGGTCTCGAGAAGGTCTCGGAGTTCACCATGGACCCATCGCCCCTTCGAGGTAGATGGCTCGGGCATCGTTCGGAGTAGCATCACCGCTGCCGCAATGTTCTGGCTAGCGCAATTGAAGATAGGGGTTGCTCGCCCCCTTCATCATTGACGATGCGGTGGTAGACGTTGCGAGCCCTCAGTCGGGTTGCTCCGCCATCACCGCGACCCTGCTGCTCTTGCTCGAGAGTGTCTCAGAGCTGCTGCAGAAGGATTCGGTCTTGTTTGACCTTGGCCTAAAGCTCACGGAGCTGCTCCAAGTCAAGGCATTGAAGTTCCTCATGGGCGGGGTTCATCGCCCGCTCTTGGCATCCCGAGCTCGATGACAAAGCACTCACGAGTGGGGTCGTAAGTGCCTTCGTCATCAGAGTCGGAGTAGCCGAAGCAGTAGTCGCTCGCGGTCATGAAGTGGCGCATCGCTTTAGGGTCGCAAAGCCCGAAGAAGTCTGCTCTAGCCCACGCCTCGTCCTCCTCCGAGGAGTCAGCGTGGGTGTGGGTCGAGGTTGTGGCGGAGAGGTCGAGGGTGAAGCATTGGTGGCATCCTAGGGCTCCGTGTGAGCGGAAGCGTAGGCGGTGGCGGCATTGTTCAACCTAAAGGGGTACGGGGATGGTGCCATCGCTTGGTTCCGCTCTGCCGGAGTCGATTCCTCAGGAGGTGGCGGGGCAGAGCTTGATGATGGGGCGTTGCTACGCGCCACCGGTGTCTTTCCCTTGCCCAGGCTTAAGCTGGACAGGTCCCCAACCAGGGACACTGTACCAACAACCGAGCGTGGGATACCAGCAGAGCGCGGTGCGTCGCCCTGAGCTCACAGGGTGTTGGGGTGGTTCCGCTCGCGTCGTGCAGGCGAGCACAACGAGAGCGGCAGCCCAGGCGCCGCCTGCGCCTGGGCTGCTGGTGCGTGATGCCGTCGTCGTTCAATGGGGCTCTAGATGGGAGGAGTACTAGGTCGTACTCGTATCATAGAGACAAGAACTCTAGGCTCCCGAACTAGATCACCATGCCGAGATGCAAAGGTCGTACAGGGTCTGCCATCCGGAACTTGTTGGTATGATTAAGCTAACGCACAGTATGTCCCCCTACCTAGAGCGCCAACTGTCGGTGTTTCGAACCGGCGGCTCCTCAACCAACGAGTGAAAATATACTGCATGTCCCTATCCCGGATGGTGATGCAAAGAGACACAAGGTTTATACTGGTTCAGGCAATAGGTGCCCTACGTTCAGTCTGGGAGAGCGATCTTGTATTTCTTGCACCGAGGTGCTCGTAGTAGGGGTTTACAAGCAGGGCGAGAGAGGGAACTAGTCCCAGGTCTCTGTGTGGAGTGGCGTGGGTTGCTTGAGATGTTGATCTCTTGCAGTGTGGGAGCTTGCGTATTACAGAGTGTTGCTCGTTGCTTGCATGTGTGTCTATCTGAGCGATGTCTCAGTGAGTGTGTTGGGTGTGTGCTCCCTTTTCTAAAAACGGCCCCGGTCACCCCCTTTTATAGTAGAAGGAGAGGACAGGGGCAATACATGTGCTTACTACATGGCATTTTGTGAGCGGAAGCGGTATGTCCGAGCCCTGCAGCTCGTTACTGTGGCGGTATGGTCGATGGAGCGGTCCTGTCCTTGGTACTCTGGAGCGACGCGCCGATCACTCCTAGTCTTGTGCGACGTGGGAACTCCTATGGTGGCAGGCATACCTTCTTCTGTTGGAGGAGTGTGGGTCGCTGTATGTTTGACCGGCGCGGAGTGCCAAGGCCGGGTTGATGCGATGGCACGGGTGTGCTGACTCTGAGGACACAGGAACTCGGCCCTGTGCGCAACGTGGGAGCTCCTGCAGACTGACGCAGGGTATGGCGTGTTCTACGGGCGACGTGCCGAGGCCCAGAGTGCTAACAACGTAGAGAGCCGAGGTCCGATCGATGCAGAGGCTGGGCCGTTGTGGGGGGCTCGGTGGGCACGAGTCCTGAGGCCACAAGAGCTCGGAAGCGAATAGCTGAGGCTCAGAGGGAGCAGTTGGTTTTTTATGCTGATTCTGAGGCTATAGGGGCCACGCTGCACTGTTGTCGAAGCAGGTGGGGTTAGGTAGCACAGTGCCGCATGGGTGTCAGTCGTGGGCACCGTGCTGAGCACAGCGACCGGTAACCCCCGCCCTGTCCTGTCCTGGACTGCATGGAGCCGATGTGACTCCTCGTCCCATCAGCCACTCTGCTGTACTGCGCCGATGCGCGGCTGACGTTGCGGGAGTGGTTGGATGGTACATCCTATCAAGGAAATTGGTCAAGTCGAGCCGGCCTCACGCGAGTCGGTAACTGAGAGTTTGTCCGAGGCCTCGTGGCGCGGGGCCTCGGGCGAATCGGAGAATCGGTCCCTCGTCCGAGGCCTTTCGGGCAAGGCCTCGGGCGAGGGGGCCCCCGGGCGAGGCAGAGAGTTGGTGCCTCGTCCGAGGCCATGCGGCGTGGGCCTCGAGTGAATCGGAGAATCGGTCCCTCGTCCGAGGCCTTTCGGGCGGGGCCTTGGGCGAGGGGGCCTCGGGCGAGGCAGAGAGTTGGTGCCTCGTCCAAAGCCTTGCGGCGTGGGCCTCGGGCGAATCAGAGAATCGGCCGAGGCCTCATGGTTGTCTCTTGGCTTCGATATTTACAAGGTCTAAGCAATTTTTTCCAGTTCTTGCTTAGGGTACCCCTTTTATGTTATCCGACATGTCTATTAGTAAATGTGGAGGGTGCAACATCAATTAGTACCATAATGCTAGTTGATGTAGATGTGGTGAGTTTTTCTCCCTATAAATATGTACCAACCCCTTAGGAAAAGCACACCAAAACTACCATAAGGGGAGCCCCTAGATTGCGAAATCCCTTATGTAGTAAATTAGATTTTTCTCCTCTCGCCGTCGCCGTTGTCGTCGCTGTTGCCACCATGCTACCCGACACTATAGACCCACCGTCGATCACAAGAAGGCCCTAGGTGAGTTCACTATCTTGTCCTCTTATTCCCTGTGCTCTTGGCTCATCAAACCATGGCCTCTAGGGCCCAAACCAAGCGCTCCAGGGAGCTTCTCGCCACCGGTAATGGAGCTCCGCCGCGCCGGTTTTCTTCTCCAGCCGGTGACTCTCTCTCCCCCTCCTTTCTAATCTAGGCCATCCAGATTCAATCCAACGGTTCAAGATCGCCCGTACCCCTTTGCCGGGTTTATTTGCAAAAGAACCCCTGCAGTTTCACGTAATATAACCCGCAGTCCATGGCGCACTTACAGAATATGTTTTCCTATTCTGAAAGCGTAGTATCTTTCTAGTAGATTCAGAATACGTTTTGTCTTTCAGAAAGCGTAAAATCCCTCTGTTAGATTCAAAATACATTTTATTCATTTGAAAACGTACTATCTTCGGTTGAAAAAAATACGCTTTCATCTATTTACAGTTTTGCCACTAGTCTTAGTTAGGCCATAAAATCTTCGTTTTAACTCCGTTTTGATCCATTCAAGTTGCGTTAGATTCATAATTGAGTAATCTACATGTTCATACTACTGTTAAATATATTTTCAACTTTCAAAATCTGAGGTTAAAATTTAATCTATTATTTTATTAAACGAAATCTTGTTTAATTCATAACGTTTTCGTTATAGCTCCAATTAGAGTGCTTTTCACGTCTGTGTGTTCGTAGCGAGACGTAGATTTGTTTTACAAACTTTTCATCTTGATTTTATGTTTGGTGTACTGTTCTAATTTAGATCTATTGCTTGCTTCGTGTATGATTGCATGGATGCTTGTGTGGTGCTTTATGATCATGTCCAGTCAGTGAGCTTTGTGTTGGTAATATAAAAGAAGTTGGTGATCTAGAAGAAGTGCTTTGGAGGTTACAATTCAATAGAAGAAGGATTTGAGTTTAAGGCATGTATAGCATGGGATCTTCCTTGTTGTCATATTCACCTTAATATCATTTTAATCATATGCATGTGTCTACCGACCTTAGCGGCCCTAACTTGTTAGATGAACCTTTGAAAGACTTCATACTGAACCCTACCGACCTTCCTTGGTAGTGTGTTAAGAGGTTGGCCGCCTTGGGCGAAAGGGTAAATCATGACTCATAGTGAGTGTACAACCTCTGTAGAGTATAAAACTGGTATATCAGCCATGCTCACGGTCACGAGTGGCCTTGGACCCTTACGGAATAGATGAAGAACACGGGTGATACCGATGATGAAAATGCACACTAATGCTTACTGTTTATGTTGTTCATTATTCATGTTTACCTGATCATGTGTTTATATAGGCTTGTGGATAAATTTGTTGCCACACAATTGCTAAAAGATGACCCATTAAAAGCTAATTGCAGTTAAACCAGTGTCAGTCTTTTGGGCCTCATGAACCCCATGTTATATTTGTTGAGTACGACATGTACTTACGCTTGCTTTACTTTTAAAATCTTTGGAAAATCCCAAATGGGTACTAGATTGCTAGAGTTTGGAGGAATTAGGCTTGTGATAAAACTAGTCAGTTGTCCTTGTGGATTGGAGTCTTCACCCAAAAATCAGAGTTGTCTTTCTGCTGTTTGCTGTCTAAGGTTATATCCTTTATACTAAGTATGTTATATATTGAGCATTATCTTCTGATATTACCCTTATTTGTAGCTATATGTGAGATTTGACTTCCTGGGCTCACATATGGTGCGTATCTGGTTTTGTTCTTAAAATCGGGTGCTACAACCACTTACCAGATGTTACCTTCTTCATTAGAGTGTGATGACATCCTGTGATGAAGGGTAGATGTCTTGTGGTGAACTTTTCTTCCTGCTTGAAGCGTTCCTTGCTTGAGCTGTTCATGAGCATCTTGACACCTACGTCGCACTCCTTCTTTCTCATTCTTTTACCATGTCATCTTTTTGCTCTTTGTTTCTAAATTGTGTTTGGACCTTTTGCTCCACTCATAGTTTTATTCTAGCAAAGCATTAGTGGACAACACATACCCAAAGGAATATATATAATAATAACAAGGGTGGTCTTTTCATAGAGCTGAAGGCCATATCCTATGCTACAAAAAAGTTGGTTTGAACATTAGCATAGAACATTTATCCCATGTTTTAAGTGATGTGCCTTTATTGTTCACCATTACTTCTTCTCTTGAAGATTGATTTTTATATCTTAAGTAAAATCATTCAAACTTATAGAAACAAAGTAATAGTAAATAGAGGGATTGCAAACTAGCGTGCTTGAGTGATGGGAGCTTGAGAGGAGGAAGAGTATTATCGGATCATCTTTAGAGGAGTCAGCCTTCCTCCCTCACGCTTGAACTTTTAGGTCACTCGACACTTGAATGTTAAGACATCCCTCAGAGTGTGATGCTACTCCCATGTCCTCAGATTTAGGTCCATCCAGCTAGACCTCTCCCTATTTAACTTTTCTTTGAACCATCTGATCTAGGAAATGAGGATGTGGGTAGTTGCATATTCCTCTTCGTCAACCTTTCTTGATTTCTATTGATTCTTGATTGATGAGTTGGGGTTCATTGGAGATGCTAACTCAAGTTCCTCCTTAATGGTCTTTGTCCTTTAATGACATGGCAGAGAGTTGTTCTTCTTTGTTGTCAGTGATACGCCAGCTGTGTTGATGGTCAAGGAAGGAACCTCATTGGTACTTATGTGAAAACTTCATCTCCAATGACTTAGGGACGTCATCTTGCAACCATGGTTGTTCGTAGTCTTACAAGACACCGTTGACAGATCTCCAATGACTTAAAGAAGCTTATCTATGAAAGTCGTCTCCACATATGTGATGAACCGTACCTCTTCAGAGTTTGCTCTGATGGCCTACTCAGAAGATGTGTACCGATGGAAGAAGGCATCAAGATCATCGAGCGATGCCACTCATCACCATATGGAGGACATTATGGTGTATTCTGCACTCATTCGAAGATCTGGCAAAGTGGATTCTTTTGGCCAACCATGTATGAAGACATGAAGGACTTTATTAGGAGATGTGGAGCATGTCATAGGCATGGAAACATCAATTCAAGAGATGCCATGCCACTCACCAACAACCTCCAGATCAAGCTCTTCGATGTCTAGGGAATTGATTACATGGCACCTTTTCCAAAGTCGGAGCATTGTGAATATATCTTGGTGGTAGTTGACTATGTCTCCAAGTGGATTTAAGCTATGCCATGCAGAACTGCTGATGCAAAACATTCCAAGAGGATGTTTGAGGAGATAATATTTTCAACATTCGGAGTTCCAAGGATGGTGATTAGTGATGGAAGAACTCACTTTACTGACAAGAACTTTCACAACTACTTGTCAAAGCATGGGATCCATTACAATGTCGCTACTCCGTATCACCCTCAGACAAGTGGCCAGACAGAAACATCAAACGAACAAATCAAGAACATTCTGCATAAGACGATCAACGAGACAGGGTTTGCATGGAAAGATAGATTACCCGATGCATTATGGGCTTATAGAACCGCCTATAAAACACCACTTGGAATATCACCATATCAATTGGTCTATGGGAAGACCTACCATCTACCTATTGAGTTAGAATTCAAAGCTCACTAGGCCATAAAGATGGAACATGGACTTTGAAGCCGCAGGAACTAAGAGAAAGATGCAACTCTCTGAGCTTGATGGCATGACAAGAGGATCAAGAAGGAGTTCGCCCCCAGAGATAAGGTATTACTTTTTAATTCTAGGGTTAAATTATTCGAACATGGAAAACTTCGGAACAAATGGGAAGGACCATTCAAGGTGATAAGCACTTCATCGCATGGAGCGGTAACACTTCAAAATGATGAAGGTACGTTATTCATGATAAATGGCCACCATCTTAAGATCTTTCTAGAACCTAAAAAACCACCTGAGGATTTGGATGAGGTAGATTTTCTGATTTTACCATAATTTACACCCCTATCATCCTCCGTAACGTTTCGTAACGTGAAAATTTACTTTTTGGTATTAGATAAGGGTAAAAAACCGTTGAGAGAAAGATTTATGCAAGGGGGGACCAGGTGCGGCCGCCTAGCCCCACCATTGGGCCGCCTAGTCCACCTATCTGTCTCCTCACCCCTAGTCAACTCTCTTGTGTTTTCTAGATCCTTCCTCGCTGCAATCCCATAGATTTTTGACGCATTCTATTTTTCCTCGTTACAAGACCCCATAGGGATAGATCTTGACCCTTACTGCAAGTTTTCCCCCTATATAAATGAGCCTCTGTCTCCCCCATAGCCATCCCATCAAAGCATTCTCTCTCCAACAACAGCGAAGTTCTCCTGATCTCTAGTTCCCATGGCCCACAAGTAGATCATCACCTTCGACAACAACCTCAACAAGCCACCTCCTATAGAAGAGTCTCTAGCCGTTGTTCCTATAGGAGAACCTCTCCCTCTAGCCATTGTTCCTCCCAAGCAGCTAGCTCCAGTTCCTCCAAAAAGAAGTTATGGGCAGTCTTACTTCGCACAAGTTCGTCAACCTGCGCTCCCTCCACCGCAAGAGCGCCTACTCCTGAAGGACAAGTTGCATCAGATGAAGGGCCTGGTGATTCAAGTACAGAAGGACATCAAGCTCCTTCCCTTGAGACCCAATGAGATGCCAATGAGTGTGAAGACCAACAAGTTTGGGGAGGTCACATGTGCCAAGTACACTATGGCCACACCCCGAGTAGCTTTTGATGGAGTCCGAGCTGCACCAGGGTAGATCAAGATCATTTCGCCAAAGGAGACACCAAAGAGACCTACCCCAGCTCCACTAGAGAGGGAAGAGAAGCGTCAGAGGATGACCGTTGCAGCCCTAGAGAAGAGAGTTGATCTTCTTACCTAGGCCATCACAACCCTCCAAGAAAAGACCAATCTCCTCACTAGGACTCTCGAAGCCATGCATAATGGGATGGAACTGGAACATCTTCAGCGAAAGAATTTAAAAAGCGAAATCTCTATCCTTTCCCGCTGTATTGGGGATAAGAAGCAAAACTGAGTAATAGGTTGATTAATAAGGCATGAGTGGTAGGTCAAGTGTGATCATGTGTTTAGGTTTGTCGCTTAGCTCAGATGGTTAAAAGTTTGTGTTAGGTCAGAAAAAGTGTGTGTTTAACATGTGCTTGTGTAATAAAGTGCCTTATATATTACTAAAGTCTTATTATTATTATATGCTCGCTACTTCTTTTGGGTATGTGTTTGTCTCCACATGTTGTGCATAAAGGTATACAGGAAAACAAGTGTGGGGGAGACACGCTGTGACAACAAGACAAGATTCAATCGCGAAAATCATGAAATTCAGAAAGCAATGGACCAAGAATCACGCTCGCCAAAGTTGGACCAAGACGGGCCCAAGAGTGGGCCACCCAACCTCCACTATGGGTCGGTCGGCCCACCATAGCGCCATCTCGCATTGCGCTTCGTCCATGGTCAGGTATGAGCCTGAAACACTCTATTTTTATATGTTTCGCTTTCCGTTTCGAACCGAATTGAAAACCTTTAATAAACAACTTTAAAACATGAGGAAGATTATTTTAGTCATGACTAAAGGGTAGACTCACATAATACTTTTCATGGAAGTCATGCTACTGTTGGGAACTTATTATTAGGGACCCCATGTTGCTTAAGTTGTTGTGGAATGAGATATAGTAGAATAATGAGAACTTGATTCTTGATGTCTCATCAATGGAGAATTTTATTTCAAAAAGTTAAAAAAAATAGCTACACCTCTCCTTTGTGGTAAGCAATGTCCTACCAGAGCCAAATATAGATTAAGAAACCTTCTACATATACTACTTGTCATTGTATTATGTTTGGTCAAGCCTTGTGACCCTTGTTGAGAAACTTATCATGCTCTCAAGATCAAGATCACGTACACTTCACATATAACTGCTTCTCCTACACTAGGAGTATGCTCCACATCATGTTTTTCATCCACCCAAAAATGTTCTACTCCTACATTAGGAATAGACACAAAAATATATTTGATAGGATAAATGCTCCAAGTTCTTGTAAATGTCTCTCTTGAAAAGTTTCAATTGTAGAAGAGAGGCATAGGCTATGCAAAAGTTATTCAAAGAAAAAGAGTATTGAAAAAATGGACAAGTGTCCGAGATATTGAAAACAATGGGTACTCAGATGCCCGCCTAAAAAAGAGATGAATAAGATAGCCCATGTTTTCTTGCAAAGTATTCTCCAAGTTTCAATCAAGAGAGATATGTTTCAAGGAGCATAGTAGAATTAGATTAGCCACCATATATATATATCCACACACAAGCATATCTTCATCTAAGAGTATGGCATCTTTTTCCTTGGATTCTTGTTTTTACTTTACAATATATGCAATGCGAGTATGTTTTCATATTCATCCCTACTTGAGCTACACATAAGTTTTTAGAAGTAGGCAAGAAAAGGCAAAGTCATCAATGCCTTGGTGAGGATCCAAAAATACCAGATACAGAGTGATTTGAGAGTACTACAAAAGGAGAAGGTAAGCTATGTTTTGTTTTCAAAATCTTAAATGTTTCTCCAATTGACTTGACTGAAGCCAGATGGTAATCTGTTTCAAGCTGTTCCATTCTTCAATCGCCTAAAGTTTCATGGTAGACACTTTGAATCCTATAGAGCATGCATGACTGGGAATGGTTTTATGTTGATGACTTGTCCTAAGGTTATGTCTTGAGTAATCCATCCTTTTATCGAGGACGAGTAAAAGCCTAAGTGTGGGGGAGTTGTTGACGGTAGTTAACATACATCATAAACTATCAATATAACTTGTATAAATGGTTAAAATGGATCACCAATGTAAACTTAGGGTTTAAACTGACAAATTCCACAAGTTTAGGTGAATCTATGTTTTCAACAGGATTTAATCAGAAAAACGCCAAGAAGGACCTAATCGTCAAAGGAAATAACGGAATTCCGCCGCGGTACCTATGTGAGAAGACTCTAGAAGACTCCATAAGACAAATCCCCGAAGCAGGGCTCAACCCACTACCATGTGGGGCTACCCTGCCTCTAGGTGGGGCCGCCCAACCCCTATCGGCCCCACCTAACAGCCTCCTTTGTATGTCGGTTCTCCACCGCCTCAAGGATTGCATCTCTGCCGTTGCTTAAGTCGGTTTGATCTAAGGGCTCACGTTTGATGCCCAGGGCTATATATACCAGCTTGCACCCCCCTGGAGGCAAGGTTCATTTGATCCTAAGAGCTAAAAAGCTAGAAACCCTAATTCCTATGTCCACCAGGATCAGAGCTAGCAATCAAGAGAAGATTAGTCCTCAATAGGATCTAGTCTTGTTCTAGAAATAGTGAGATAGAGTGTGAGGGAAGAGTTTTGGAGGGGTCCCAGCCTATCGGTGCTCTCTCTACGGCTTGTACCCTGGCGGAATCAAGTTCTTCTTGATCTTGCTTCTGAGATTTCTCTAGTAATCGACTTCTAATTCAAGTAAGCATCTTATTCATATTGTTCTTCAGGTTTGCGACTCTCTTTTGAGTACTTTAATCCTTGTAGCTCCTAGGTTAAAGTAGTATTCTTAGTATAAGTGTAGTGCTTAGACTCGGTTACTCGTGGATGTACCCTATTTTCTAGATCAGTGGTAGCTCGTGAGGGTGACTTTTATAGCCTCATTGAATCCTGTGTAGTCCACCTCCCGTTAGTAGGCCTAGCAGGACATTGATACTATAGGAAACATACTTTGTCTGTGTTTTCTCTAGTAATATCCCTAGAATTAAACAATAGAAGACAAAGCATACTGAAGTTAGAACTAGAAGACCTTAGTAGTCTCCTCTACGCTCCTATTATCTAGCCTTGATTGTGAAGTTGGGATAAGTTAGATTTGGTTATTCTCACACACATTTCCTCGAGTTCGATATAAAATTAGGTACTCCCGGTGAAGTGTTACATCGGTATAATATCAGTGCGCTTGCGGATTATTCTGTGTGCATTAATTTATACCAACAACTGCCACCTTAGTTTAGTTCTAATTCTAATCATACAAGTTATATGAATGTTTAAGCATAATGTCTTACAAGTTAAGCTCATGGCATAGAAATTATATATTAGTTCACATGCCATGATTATAACATGAAAATTGTACTCTAATTCAATAGCACAACTATATTGGTAATATGAGAGCAAGACTTTAGAAGAACTCTTCATAATATTAATACCAAAATGTCTCTCTTCTAAGGCGCCAAGCTCTCCTTGATGGATTTGCTATCTCCAATGTACAACTAAGAAATGTAAAAGACTACAAGGGAGGTGTGAGGTGTTTGGCTCTAAATGAGGTGTGTGTTGAGAATGAGCTCCGCCCCTTCTTATATACTACTCTATGGTCGGTTTGGGGGAGATAATTTAGGAAACAAACCAAAATCGACCCTAGGCGCACTGATGATATCACCAGAGCAAGGTGGGCCCGAAAGGCGATGCCTAGGGTGTGGGCGCAGCCAGGGTGTGGCCGCACCCTGGCTAGCACCCCTGGCCACCGCCCTTCTCTAGTCGGTTGCTGCATGGGCCTAGGCCGCGTCTACGCCGGTGCTTGCCCTAGATTCATTGTTTGCTTGGGCTTTTGCTTGTTGTGCTTTTGTAATATCTGCTTTACGCTTTTCGAACTTGCGCCTTTTGATCATATTCCCATGTATTTCATGTATATGTCCTGAAAAACACAAAGTATCCAATACATGTGGAAATATGTCAATAGTAAAAGCATATGTGTCAAACGTTTGTTTATTTCTCCTGTTTTGGATATTATTTGGCGGTCAGAAATGGTCGTTAAGGATCGCCAATGAACCCCCCAAGCTTAACCTTTGCTCACCCCGAGCAAAAAGCTAAGTATTTGGTTGTTGAGCATGAGTTACTACTATGGCGAATATATTTTATAAGTGCCATGCCTCTAACAAAGTATTCTTCGGCAATTTAAATAAGTTGGAATTTTTATCCACCCCTTTCCTTCATCCCTGCGGGGTGTATAGATTTTCTAAGTTCTTGGGCGGTTGCAAGATAGAACGGTTATAACATAATCACCAATCATTCATTCCTTGATCAACTGTCTATCCGATGGTTTTATGAATTTTGCAAAATAAATGTAAGTTCCTCAAATGATTCTCTCGATCACTCAATGTGTATAAAACCTCACCAAGGCATTCAATATGTTGCCTTCTTTTCATCCTACCACTAGGGCTTTTTGGTGGAGTTTTGGGTAGGTATAAAATTGAGGCATACTTGCATTGCATATTTTGCTAAGTTAAAAACTGAACCTCAAGGAGATGCAAGTCATACACTTTGATCAAGACGTTTAAGTGTGTGGATTTTTTTATAACTTCCTAATCCTACATATTTTTTGTACTCCTTTGAATCATGAATCTCTCTCTTTTTGGATGGATGCCTTTTATTTGAAAGTATGGGCTATTCTTTTTTTCTTTCTTTTTCTTTTCTTTTCTTCGTGCCCTTTGGCATGCATTTTTTTTCTTTTCTCTCATGCTTCTTTAGCATGGGTATTTTTTTGCATAGCCCATACTTTTCTTTTTGGCATAAGAAACTTTTCAGATAGACTCATAATAAATGAATGGAGTCATTATTTTGGTGGGTGGAAAAACATGTTTTTGCGTAACTCTCAGTGTAAGAGTTAGCATTTTATTTGTGGGTGTATGTGTGTCTTGATCATAGGCGCATGACGAGAATCTCAACAAGGGTCACAACAATTTGACAAAGCTCAATGCAATAATAAGTGGCACGTGACTAAGGTTTTGCATGAATATTATGTCATATGGCCTTGGTAAGTATTCATAATCATTTAGGAACTTTGAATTTTAGCATTTTTTAAATTGAAAACTCCGGATGTCTAGTCTTTCTTAGAACAAAATCATAGCAAATTCTATTTTACCACATCATAACTCGCAACAACTTAGAAAAGAAGCATGCTTTTACAACCCATAAGTTTTTAAGTTTTTAGGATGAGACATTTTTAGCCAACAAACTTAAATATTGGGGAATACTAAGTTACAGCCCAAGCATAGATGAATTATCGACAGAGCAACTATTCATCATTTCAACTTAGGAGAAATTAAACATTATTAAAACACATATGAGAGTGGAATTCATTTTTTTGGTGCTTCTATCATATTTCATTTTTTTGTATTTTTTTTAATTTTTAGATTTTTTTAAATGCTAATAAATAAATAAATAAATGCATAAAATAAATACAAAAATTGAAAATACAAAAAAGAAAAGATACTAGTTACCTCTATGGGGGTGTCCTCCCCAAGCTAGCTCAAGGCTAGTTCCTTGGATGATAACTCCGGGGTAGGTTATTTATTACATTTTTTATATGGTTTTGCTTATAGGTTTATACTTTGCTTATTCCATCCATGTCTATACTCAGCAGTTTTAGTTCAATGATCAAACTAGTTTAATTTGATCAAGGTAGGCTAATCAACCTAAGGACCATGCTTAATTTGAAAAGCTTATGAAAGTATGATCTCACACTTCAAATCAACACATACTTGCATAGAACGAGATTTATTCAAGTGACGATAACTAGAAAAGGTGAACTAATTATCAAAATAGAATTTTTAGCATGATTTTATGCATTTTAGCACTTTTATTTAATAGGTTATAATTATAAAGGATAACTACTAATTTACCTTCGGCAAGGGCTTACTATTTTAAGTCCAATGAGCGGGACTCTTCTCCCTTCGTCATTTCTTGCTTGATGAAGGTACATTCGTGCCCCAAAAAGTGGATGTGGATGACTGCACTTTCTTTAGTCTCCACACCATCTTGTTTGATTTAGGTGTTGTGGTGGTGGACTTTGGTGTTTCTTTTTGTTTTGGGCTGTTCTTTTTCTGCTCCGATGTAGCACCCAGTTTTAAGAACAAAACCAGATACACACCATATGTGAGCCCAGGAAGTCAAATCTCACATATAGCTACAAATAAGGGTAACATCAAAAGACGATGCTTAAATATATAGCGTATTAGTATAAAGAATATAACTTCAGAGTATAGACAGTGGATAGACAACTCCGATCTTTAGACGAAGACTCCAAATCCACAGGGACAACTGACTGGTTGATCACAAGCCTAATTCCTCCAAACTCTAACAATCTGGTACCCATCCGAGATTTTTCCAAATATGTGTAAAATAAAGCAAGCGTAAGTACATGTCGTACTCAACAAATATAGCATGGGGTTCATGAGGCTTAAAATGCTAACACTGGTTTAACTGCGATTAGCTTTTAATGAGTCATCTTTTAGCAATTGGGTGGCAACAAGTTTATCACAAGCCCATAAACACATGATCAGGTAAACATGATTAATGAATAGCATAAACAGTAATCATTAGTGACCATTTTCATCATCAGTATTGTCTGTGTTCATCATCTATTCCATAAATGTTCCAAGGCCGCTCGTGACCGTGAGCACGACTGATATACCAGTTTTACACTCTGCACAGGTTGTACACTTTCACTGTGAGTCGTGATTTACCCTTTCGCCCGAAGTGATCAGCCTCTTGACCCACTACCAAGGAAGGTCGGCAGGGTTCACTATGAAGCCTTTCAAAGGTTCGTCTAACAAGTTAGGGCCATTAGATTCACTCGGCAAACAGATATAGGAACCCCCTTCCCGATGGCACAATGACACGCAGCCTATACACAAGGGGATACAGGCTGTCCTATACCCGATTCGGCAAGCCATTCTTACGCTAATAAAGGTAACCACTAACAAGCTAGAAAAAGTTCTCATACTGAGCTAAAGCCAGAGCCATGTAGCTCCCGCAGTTGTACTGTAAGTTCTGGATAAATCACTTACAGATAAGTCCTTATGGAGAGGAATCTAGAGCACCATAAAAACAGCCCAATGCTCTAGCCCCCTTGTTCCATGTTGCTAAAAAGCATCTTTTAATGTTTATTGCATATACCATTAGTCAAGTTACAAGATCATGGTTGTAGTTGAGCACTAGCATCATACTACCCAATGCAATACCCCATAGGTATCAAGGTATAAGGTAACAAAGTACTAGGAAATCCTTAGTGGCAGTCAAGGTAGACACATGCAGTATGAATTAAATGATTAAAGGTGTATAGGACAACAAGGAAGATCCCATGCTATACTTGCCTTAAAACACCGATCCTTCGGTAAGCTTTAATCTTCAACGTTCTTCTTCTTCTTCTTGGTCACCACGTATATCTCACCGACTGAACGTAATCATAAAGCACCACACAAACATCCGTACAATTATACACGAAGCAAACAATAGATCTAAATTAGAACAGTACAACAATCATATAAAAATAAGTAAAAGAGTTTGAAATACTATTCTACGCATCGCTACGAACACACAGTCGCGAGAAGCACTCTAATCGGAGCTATGCTCACAAGATCACAAGAAACGCCGAGAACAAAGCTACGATTAAAAGAAACGGCTACCGAAAATTTTATATTATAAAAACAAAGAAAAGCCTACATACTTGATTTGTTTTATTTAAGAAAAACATGTGAGGAATATTAAGTCAGATTACACAAATCATATTTTAGTTTAGAAACTGATTTAAAACTAATGATGTTTTATTTATAAATATTATCTACCATTTAAGCAAGTTAACTTTGCAAAAGATAGATTTATGAGGGCCTCTAATCAAAGTTATATAATTGGGTTTAAACTACACAATTCATAATTAATGAAAACATATTAAAGTTGATGTTAATCAAATTAATAAGTGTTTATAAAAGATCGATGTGAAAACCCTAACTTGGAAAGCTAATTACATAGATATTAATCAAATTAATATTTAATTATAAACACATAAGTACGTGGCATGGGGAACCTTCGCTTCTAGATAGAAGATTATGTTGCTAAGCTTACATACTCGTCATCCTTGGCGCTTGCTAGCTTGCATTATTGACATGCATGCACGGTGCTATTTGGTTGAAGGTTTGCATATGTTGCAGTAGGAAGACAAAGGACGGAACGCAAAGCAGGTTTGCAAGGCAGGGAAGCAGTAGGTCGGCTGCAGCCATGGCCGGCTGTTTCTGCCATAGTGCATGGATGGATTGCTCGTATGTGTGTGTATAGGAGTAGGAAAAATTTTCCATATACATATATATATATATATTATATGCATGCATGGCGCTTGAGTTGGGAGCATGCAGGTGTACGTGCTTGCAAGGCAACGGGATAAGCAGCAGCGTATGCATGGATGAACAGCTTGCTTGGTACAGATCGACACTCGATCGAGCCAAGACAAGATGAAACTTGTGGCGCTGATTCTGGCTTTCTTGGGACGGTGGATGTACGCCGGCAGATTTTTGCCATGGGAGCTCGGCAAAAACGGGGAACAGGGAGCTGGAAGGCGCACCCATAGATATGTAGAGAAAAAGGAAGCTAAGCGATGACGTTACAGGGCACGAGATACATATAGATGCGATAAAAAACGGAACACCTGAAGGATAGGGAAGGTGGTAATATTCTCACCTCGAGCGGCGGCTTGCACGGGGCTGCAGAAGCCTCTTGCCGGTTTCACGGAGGCGACGAGGCATGGAACTATGAACAAGGCAAAGAGCAATTCCGTAGATCTGCTCACCATCGGTCCGTCAGCCAGCGAAGAACAGCATGCTGACGTGATTGATTTGGACAAGATGACGGTGATTCACGTAGAAGGATTCCTCCGCCCTCCTGGCCATGGATCGGTAGCTGGTGTCCCCTCCTGTGCACCTGCTTGCGGAAGCAGCTGCTAGAATCTCGATGGCAGACAAGGAAGACATCACGGCGGTAGGCAGGACGACAAGTGATGAAGAACTCGGCGGCGGCGTGAGCAACGCTGAGAACGAGAAAGAACAAGTGAAGCGGCTCTGGGCTCGACGGATGGACGACGACTTCCTACAAGAGCTCGGCAATACCGTGCGTTGTGTGAGCTACGGGGCAAAAGGAGGAAGGAAGGGAAGCGTCGACGGATACATCACCTCGATTCGAACCTCGGCAGCGGTGTAGCGAACGGTGGTGAAGCAACTGGTGGTTCCAGCGGCAGCGACGGCGACGGCGAGACAAGGAGAAAAATAAATTTACTACACGAGGGATTTCCCAAACTAGGGCTCTCCTTACGGTAGTTTTGGTGTGTTTTGCCCAAGGGGTTGGTAGATATATATAGGAAGAAAAAAACTCCCCACATCTACATCAACTAGTAATATGGTACTAATTGATGTTGCACTCTCCACATTTACTAATGGGCCTAAATAATCATTAAAGCCCATTAGTAAATAAATGCATGGGTCTTTTGGATTTATTAGGATTATTGTACATGGGCTTTGAGCGTTGGGAAAAATGAGAGATTTATTATTTTCAAAATTTATTAATTTCATGGATAAAATAATTCTAGAAAAGTCCAGAATTGATATTTAAGCCGCGAAAAATACTCCGAAAACTCTAAAAATTCGAAAAAAATTCCTAGAGACATTTTGGAATATGGTGAACCCAAATAAAGTATTTGGAGCTCATAAAAAGATTGTTGGGAACTTGGAACATAAATATTAAGATGAAGGAGGTAGAAATTAAATTCCAGGAAGAAGCTGGAAAATTCCTAGAGATAGATATTCGTCTCCTAAACGTATAAAAAACACACATTTTGCACATAGAAACACAAGGTGCGACCGACATAAATGCAACAAACACGTTTCTACCTTATGATAAATTTTAAATTAATGAAAAAAATTATTTTCCTATATTTTATGAGCACCAAAATTCCAACTTAAATCTTTTTAGCTCTATTTCTAAAAATTCAAATTTTAGGGTGTTACATCCGACCACTTTTTATTTTCTTTTTTTTTCTTGACAAGGTTGTCCATCGGTTGAGGTTGTATCTCAACCTCCTTTATGCCTTGTGGATTCAGCCCGTACTTGATTCGGATCATGGAGCACTGCTCCTGCCTAGGCTGCAAGTCAAACTTTTCTTCTTTGCCATTGATGTTGAAGCGGATTTCTCCAGCTCCAACATCAATCTGAGCTCCCACGATGGTTAAGAAGGGTCACCCAAGGATGAGGGGTGACTCTTTTGTTGTTTCCATGTCCAGCACAACGAAGTCGATGGGGATGAAGTAACCCCGGATTTTCACCGGGATATCTTCGGCAATCCCTGCTGGATAGCGGACCATGGAATTGGCTAGCTGGAGCATCATTGGCGTTGGTGCTTGATGTGTGAAGTTCAACTTGTCAAATACGACCATGGACATCACACTGACACTTCGCCCCTAGGTTGCACAAGGCATGATCAAACTACTGGGTCCCGATCGATCATGTGATTGTGGGGCACCCAGGGTCTTTCTTTTTCTCAGGTAAATGGTTGAGTATAGCTACGTTACACTCTTCAGTCAGCTTTACGACCTCCGTGGATGGCAATGGTCGCTTGTTGTTGATGATATCTTTGATGTACTTTGTGTAAGAAGGTACATTTAAGACGTCCATTAATGGGACACTCACATGTATCTTCTCTATCATCACAACAAAACGAGCAAATTGCTCGTTCACGGATTGCTTCCGATTTCTTGTGGGAAATGGCAAGTAGCTTGTGTCGACAAAGTCTTGTGGTGTCGTTTCCTTTTCTTCATCTTTTTGTGTTTTTGTTGATGAAGAAGATCCTTCCTCCTGTTGCCCTTGTGCTTTTCATGCGTTGTTTTTAGGGTTCGGTGGATCACGAGTGGACTTCCACCCCTCGTGGTCACCGCATTAACTTTTTCAAAGGAATTTTTGGGTTGTCCTGGGATCTTCCCTTCATTAATAACAGGAATGATGGTAGCAATTTGAGCTAATTGTGTTTCTATTATTTTATTAAATCTCAATTGGTTTTTAATAGAGGAAGATAGATCTTCTATTTTTGAGTTAATAGTTTCTAGCATTTTGTCATTATATGTAAGGCTTTCATTTATTTTAACTTGACCTAAAACTAGGTCTTTCAAGGAATGTTGATTTAAATTGTAATTTGAATTACCTCCTTGCAGGCGGGATTGATTGTTCCACCCATTGTTATTTTGTCGAAACCCGTTGTTGATGAACATGGCGTCTTCATGGGTTTCGGGGCAGTTGTTCCCTGAATGTTTGACTTTTCCACAGACTTCGCAAGTCATTTGCAAGTCTATGGCCTGAACGATGTCCTTCATGGCTTCCATGTCATGGGCCCTTTTGTTCAGTCTTTTCAACAATAAATCTATTTTTGCGACAAGTATATCCGCCTCCTTCACGGTGTGCATGCCTTTTTGTTGTTTTCTTCTCTCCCCCCCCCAGCTTTGATTTTGCCAGCATCTTCTCAATGAGAGTCGTAGCACCATCGATGGTGAGGGAAAGAAATGTGCCTCCAACAGCGTCATCTACGTGTCTGTTAGTATTTATTAACTTGTCACATGTTTAAGTAGACATCTAATGTTATTGACCTTTCTTAACATCACTTTTGCTAAGTTGTCATCCCTAGCTATGATGCCAGAAATACTTGTTGATACTTTCTAGCGTCACCACTAGAATGACAATAAGAAGTACTTTAAGTATTTTATTGTGACTAGAAAGAATATAAATATATATATATGAAGGGATCTACAAGCGCACAGATAATATACCATTGTAGCACTTCACCTGGGAGTATTCTAGATATTGTTATTTATACTTTTACCACAGGGAAGGACGGGCAGTTGGAATATATTGATAACCTATACATATGATGGAGAGATAAACCATAACCATTACTCTACTCACAACAGGGGTAAGTCAAGATATATATATATATATATATATATATATATATATATATATATATATATATATATGAATGGTAAATGATAAATGATATTGATCACTCAGAGTACTCCTTTCTATGGCATTAGCATTGCTAAGTAGAAATTAGACGAATCATTCCTAAGTCATTCCTAATTACAAGTTAAAGCATACGTTGATTATTGCAATTACACTTAGTAGTCATGGCTAAGATCAACTTCATATCTACACATAAGGGATATTACTAAGGAAGATTAAGAATAGAGCTTGTCTTCCTTCAAAACTAGATCTTACCTGTCCTATATTTGGGGAGTGGACTACAAAGGACTCAACGGGAGTGTCACATCAGCGATCTACCACTTGGCCTAGAATATAGGGTGCATCCGCAGGTAAAAAACGTATAAGCACGACGCTTACACAATATCGACCACTCACCCCTTGTACTTTGGAGCGACTGCTATACAAACTTATGCTTGAATATAATGATAATCTAGCTATACTAAGCATATAATCAAAGTAGACAATAAACATAATAACTAAGAACACGAATAATATTAAGAACAATGTCGAATCAATTGTAGCAAACATATGAATAATGAAAGATACAAAAGAGGATACAAGGGGCTATACCAAGCCATGCTTCTTGACAAGATCAGGAATCCAAGCGAAGCTTGCCTCCCTCAAGATCTAGCCTAGCTGTGCCCTAGAATATGATGGAGCTCCAAGGATGATCAGGGTTTCTTAATCTCTTGAATGATTAGGGTTGATTGCCTAGGGGGTGGCAGGGGCTGGTATATATAGGGAGTAGCATCAATCTGAGCCCTCGGATCAAACCGACTTGAAAGAACAGCATAGATGCAAACCCTAAGGTGGTGGAGAACCAACGTTGCAACGTGGAGGCTAACAGGTGGGCCCAAGGGCTGGTCGGCCTACAGGCTGGCAGCCACCTGCCCTTTGCTTTATTGGTTTGCCTCCTAGAGTCTTCTGGAACCTTATGGAATTGTTTTCGTTGCGGATAAGTGTGATTACTTCTGACATTTGGGTCCACCTTGATGGTTTTCTAGATAAACTCTGCTAAAAACATAAATTCACTAAAACTCATGGAATTTGTTAGTTTAAACCCCTAAACCTATGTTAGTGATCATTTCTATGCCCTTATATAGGTTCTATTAACGGTTTATAATGGTTATTAACTACCATCAACAATTCCCCCAAGCTTAACCTTTGCTCGTCCCTGAGCAAAGCTAAACTTAGCAATGGATCAGAAGTTGCTTCGATGTTTTCACTCCTCAAAAGTACACATGCGTTCAAACAAGAATTCTCCTCTAGATTAGAATAAATTGATCTAACTTTTAAACTTACCCATATTACCTTCAACCATAGAGCTTCTTAGCCTTCACTTGGGTCTTGAGCAATTGAAAGACAGAACGATCAACTCAAGCACTATGTCTCAAGTTCTTTGATCAACCATTATTCTGGAGTTTTTATAGGCTTTCAAAATAAAACTTAGAGCTTCCATTGTATGACACTCTCAAGCCTCGCAATATATGTGGTATTTGAGGATCCTCACCAGGGCAATAGTGATGTTATGCCTTTCTCTTCCTACAACTAAGGCTTATGTAGAGCTCATAGGAGTGGGAATAATATGAAAGAGCATACTTGCAATACATATATTGTAAAGTCAAACCTCGGATCCAAAGAGAGTTAAGTTATACAATCAAATCAAGATATGCATGTGTGTGGAATATATGGTGGATATATATAGTGGCTAACCTGATTCTACTATGCTCCTTGAGAACTTATCTCTCTTTTGAGACATGCAAATATCTTTGCAAGAAAACATGGGCTATCTTATTCATCTCTTTTTTTAAGGTGGGCATCTGAGTACCCATTGTTTTAGATATCTCAGACACTTGTCCATTTTTTCTCAACTTTTTTTTATGAATAACTTTTGCATAGCCTGTGCCTCTTCTCTGCAACAAAACTTTGAGAGATAGCAACAAGAACTTGGAGCATTTATTTAGCGAAAAATCCTATCAAGCATATTTTTGGTGTTCACTCCTAGTGTAGGAGTAAAACATTTTTGGGTGGATCTAGATGGAATGGCATATTTTTGTGCCTACCCCTAGTGTAGGAGTAGCACATATGTGGTTGGTGTGTACGTGATCTTGATTTTAAGAGCATGACAAACCTCTCATAAGGGTCAACAAAGCTTGACTAAACTCAATGCAAAACAAGCAGCATATAAGAGTGGAAGTTTTCCTAGCCTAAATAACATGTATGACTCTAACAGGAATTCAAGCTTTGTCATACAGGAACTCATCATGTAACATTTTTATGTTTTTCAAAAGATAAATCTCTAGAACTTTAGTATCACTTGGAACAATATAAATAGCAGCTCAGACCTTCTCATAGCATATCCATCAATTACCTAGACTTAGATCAAGCATATGCTACCCACGAGTTTCAGACTCAGAGTAAATTCTTATATCAAAGCAGTCTTATCCAAAACTTAGGAGAATTCAATGCTGAAAACTAGCCACTTGAAAGGAATTACAACAGAGCAACTATTCATCATTTCCATTCAAGAGATTATCTTTAGAGTCCTTTTCATTTATTCAGCTCTTAAAAATCAAACTTAAAGAAAGCTAGACACACACTTTTATTTTGTTTTCATTTTTAGATCCCACATTACTAAAAATATATATCTAACTAGCTACGATAAATTTTTATTCTTTTAGTTATGCATCTTTTTATAAAGCAAACTATATAGCAAACTTAGAAACAAAAGAGAAAGAAATACTTATCTAGATACATGGGGATGCCCTTCCCCCAAGCTAGTTGTTGGCGTGGTTGTTCAAACTTGTACTTATTAGAGCGGGTTCGCTAGCGGGTGTCCTTCTCGTCCATCAGCAAGTTGGGTTCTTGATAAGGATCCACTCCTGGTGGAGCGAGATGAAGATGACCAGATGAACTTGCTCATGGCCATCCTGCAAAAACTTCAACAAGAACAACAAAACTCGTGGAACATATTAGAATAAAAGGGTTAGCAGTCAGCCATCCAAGGGTTAGTTGTTCTTGGAGTTAGAAAGATTTTTGATTTGGCACAATTTTAGCAGGATGTCTTTCTAATATATATATTTTTTTGAATTTTTTGACATAATGGAATATCACTAAATGTATGCATGGTATTTTTATTAATTTTTATGCCACCACGGTGAATATTCTCACGGGTTTTTACACACCGTAAAAAGTATTCACATGGGGCTTAGAATTTTAATGCAGTAATGCAATTTTTATTTTATTTTCTCAATTGCAATGCTAATGCAGAAAAGTAAATATGCTAAAGCAAAAATAATTTATGCAATGCTATAAAGTAAATATGGATAACTACCAATTTTACCTCCTAGCGAGGGTTCGGATTTTTAAGTCCTCCGGGCAGGACTCTTCTGCAGTCTTGTACATTGTTTGGGTGCATTTGTCAGTCCTGTAGATGGAGACCTTGATGGTTGCACCTCATGTGATGTTGACTTTGATGATGCCACCTTTTCTTTCCAGACCTGCTTGGTTTGTGGACTTGATTTCGGCATAGTCAGTTCATTCTTCACAACTTCATCTTTATTTTCATTCTTTGGGGATTGATTCCTCCGGCGTTGGGACAATCGGCGTATTCTTTTGGAGCGTGTCTTCTTTGGCTGTTCATAAGTGATATAACTATTGAAATAGCAACATACCTTTTGTCCAAGGAATTGGAAGTGGACTTGTCCAGATCCGACGTAGATGATTGCGTTGGTGGTGTTGAGGAATGGCCTTCCAAGGATGATCGGTACGTCTTCTTCTTCTCCAATGTCAAGGACCATGAAATCGACAGGGACATAGTGATCTTGTATTCTTACCATGATGTCTTTTGCTATTCCCTCCAGAAATTAGATTGATTCGACCATCATCTGCAATTGCATATATGTAGGGAACAAAGGTTCATCCCCAAACAAATAGTCATACGCTACCTTGGACATTATGTTGAAAACCGATCCGATGTCATAGAAGGTGTTGTGGAAGATTCTTTATCCAATGGTATACTCGGTCGTCGGTACTCCAGGGTCTTCCTTCTTGGTAAGGAATGGTGAAGCGAGGAGGTGGTCATACTCTGATTGGAGTGTGTTGATCATCTTGATTGAATCTTCTTGTAGCCGCCTAGCCCTGTTCTTCCTTCTTTGGTTGTTCCTCTTCTTGGTCACTGTTGTCTCTTCGGGTAGGTACACCATTTGTGGATGACTAGGAGAATGATGTATACGATTCTTGAAAGTAAACATCTCCTTTCTATCCTTTATGGTGAAACAGATCTTGGCACTGTCCACCTAGATTATGGCTTTTGCGCTACTTAGGAAAGGTCGACCCAAAATAATGGGTGCCCTTACATCTCCACCTGTTTCTAAAACCACAAAGTCTACGGGTACATAGGACTATCCACTCGTACACAGATATCTTTAAGAATTCCCTTGGGGTAGCAGAGTGACTGATCTGCAAGCTACAAATGCATATTTGTGTACAACAAAGTATCTCCATTAATTTTATCATAAATTACCTTTGGCATGATGTTCACACTTGCTCCGAAGTCATAGACAGCTTCTTGGAATATGTGAGGTCCAATGGCTATGGGGATGATAGGTCTTCTCGGATCTCCTTTCTCGACAGGTAAGGAATAATCCTCCCATCTTCCTATCGATTTTTCTATGTAGCATCCTACAACATTATGAATATCGACAAGATTTGCAGTTTCGAGATCTTCCGGTTGCCCTAGAATCTTACCTTTGTCGGTCGGAGGAACAGCAGCCACTAGCTGAGCTATTTGTGATTCTATCATTTTATTAAAGCTATACTAGTTTTAATAGCTGAGGAGAAACTATCCATTCTATTATTTATGTTTTCTAAGATTTTTATCACTGGAAGCTAGTTTTCTAGATAAGCCCTCCATAATTTTAGCTTGGTCAGAAATTAACTCTCTCAAGGGTGGTTGACTATTGAAATTATTGAAATTATTATCTTGATAGTTACCTTGGTAGTTTGGCCTTTTTTGCAGATTCCATCCTTGATTCTGCTAAGGACGATAATTGTTGTTGTTGATGAAGTTCACATCCTCATGTGTTTTAGGACAGTTGTTCCTTGAATGCCCAATGTTGCCACACTCTTCACACGTCATGCGGGAATCATGAATGTGCATGACTTCTTGCTTTTCCTTAGCTCGATCTTAAAGATTTTTCATTAGCAGGTCCATCTTGGCAGACAGGATGTCTACCTCCATAAGTTGATGCATTCCTCCTCCTCTTTTGTGGGTCTGAAGATGTTCTTCATTCCAACCTTGGTTGGAAACCATCTTCTCCACAAGAGTTGTTGCTTGTGCGATTGTAAGTGACAAGAATGCACCTCTAGCAGTGGCATCCATGTTCTCACGGGTGCTGTTTGTCAACCCATGGTAGAAAGTCTGCATGAGTAGCCAATCCTCCATCCCATGATGAGAACATTCTGATATGTAGTCTTGAAAGCGTTCACATGCATCAGGGTCAGATTCATCATGTTGCTGCTAAACTTTGCTAGGACATTGGTTTTGCCCGTGGGAAAGAACTTTGCTAGGAAGGCAGTGGAGCAGTTTGTCCATGTAGTATTTCTATCTTTGTTGGCATAGAACCATTGCTTCACCTTCCCCAAGACTGAGAATGGGAAGAGGCGAAGTAATATGGCATCTCTGGTAACTCCCTTGGTGGTGAAAGTGCTGCAGATCTCTAGGAAGTGTTGGAGATGAGCACTCGCATCTTCATGTGCCATTCCACAAAACTAGCTAGCTTGCACCATGTTGATGAGAGCTGGCTTGAGCTCAAAAGCATTCTCTGATGTTGAACGCTGGTCCAGTACGGATGTTGGTCATAGTTGGAGCAGAGAATTCACGAAGAGTCTTATTGGCCATGGATTCGAAAACTAGTGTTAAGCTACGCCTTGTCTGGTTGTCTTCCGATTCTAAAGATGGAACTTTCTTAAGTTTAGCCTTAGTCCTCCTGAGTAGTGCTTCTAGATTTTCAATGTAGTTTGTTGGAAGGTCAAAACCGGTCATACATTACCCTGCATAAGATATAAAAGTAGACAGAACAAGGGTAACCTATTTGAGCAGAAGTATATGGTTTTTCTCGATCACATCAATTAGTACAAGTTTATCAATATTCCATGATTGCCTAGCTACCTTCCCCGGCAACGGTGCCAGGAATGTTTGTTGGTATTTATTAACTTGTCACTTGTTTAAGTAGCCACCTAATGTTGTTGACCTTTCTCAACATCACTTTTGCTAAGCTGTCATCCCTAGCTATGATGCCAGAAATGTTTGTTGATACTTTCTAGCGTCACCACTGGAATGACACTAAGAAGTACTTTAAGTATTTTATTGTGACTCAAAAGAATATATATATATGATGGGATCTACAAGTGCACAGATAATATACCATTGTAGCACTTCACCCAGAAGTATTTCAGGTATCGTTATTTATATTTTTACCATAGGGAAGGACGGATAGTTGGAATATATTGATAACTTATACATATGATGGAGAGATAAGCCATAACCATTACTCTACTCACAACAGAGGTAAGTCAAGAGATAAATTATATATGAATGGTAAATGATATTGATCACTCAAAGTACTCCTTTCTATGGCATTAGCATTGCTAAGTAGAAATTAGAGGAATAATTCCTAAGTCATTCTTAATTACAAGTCAAATCATACGTTGATTAGCGCAATTACACTTAGTATTCATGGCTAAGATCAACTTCATATCTATACATAAGGGATATTACTAAGGAAGATTAAGAACCAAGCTTGTCTTCCTTCATAACTAGATCCTACCTGTCCTATATTCAGGGAGTGAACTACAAATGACTCAATGGGAGTGTCACATCCGCGATCAATCACATGGCCCGGAATATAGGGTGCATCCACAGGTAAACAACGTATAAGCACCACGCTTACAAAATGTCGATGTTGGCGGTCTCTATCGATCAAATCTGACCGCTAAATAAGTCACAAAAAGAGGAGAAATTAGCAATCTTAATCACATATGCATTTACTATTAACCAAGTTCCACATGTATATGGAGAACATTATTTTGTAGGTCACAAACACAAATACATGGAATAAATCACCAAAAGGCACTTTTCGATGCTGATTTGCGTAATGGAACAAGGGAGACGCCCATCAACTCAATTCAAATTGGGCAAAAACCCATGGAGCAGTGATCCTTGACTAGCCCAAGGCCTACCACGCAAAGGCATTGGGGAGGCAGCACAGTCAAGGGGTGGCCAGTCCTAGGGCGGCCGGCACCCTGCTCTCATGCCTCAGCCTCTCCTTCGACAGGCGATGGCATGGCTCCATGAGCCAAAGCACCACCTTAGAGCCGTGTATAAATAGAGGGGCAACCCTCCCTCTCAACACACACCACATTAAGCAACACCTCACTCTCTACTCTCTTTAGTTTTACCTTTTTGTTGTATTAGAGCTTGGCAAAGCCACCTTGGAGGGCTTGGCTTCTTGGAAGAAGAGATTCTTGGTATGAATATCAATATGGGTTCTTCCAAAGTCATATCTTCACTTTATTATAGTCATACTTATGAACTAGAGTATAGTTATTGTGTTATGATCGTGATTTATGAACTAGTGCATAGTTTATGTGTCATAAGAATAGCACACTTAACTTTATGCTTAAACAATCATATAACTTATATAATCAGAATTAGAGCTAAGTTGACGTGGCGGTCACAGCCCTATCCATCCTTTGTAATCCCCCATGTTCGTTTAGGGTGTAGGAGTCTAAATTGTCACATGAGGTTGCTGGCAGACAAGTACTCGGTGGCCTCCTGACCTGCTTCATACTTAGCCCTAAAACTAATTATGTAATTTGTATGATTATCAATTAATCTTTGTTTGACTACACTAGACCAATGCCTGCTTGACTTAGGATTATTCTTTTATCCTTTCTTTTCTATTTTGTCCTTTGAGGAATGCCAAGTATGTTTCCACTATCTTGGAATTATTATTCTTACCCCTGTTATAAGCATTAGTGTACTTGCAAGCATTATTATTCAAGTTCATATCCATACTAGTCTCTTAATCAAATGCCTTCCTTTGGGAAAATATAAATAACGATACCCTGAATACTTTCGGGTGAAATGCTACAATGATAGTTCCGTGCGCTTGCGGATAAATATCTAAAATTGTTAAGGAACTATCAAGGCTATTTCTTATTAGCATGGCTACACATTAGTTATGTTGCTAAGAAGTACCAACAAGGTATTTCTGGCGCCATTGCTGAGGATTGATTCAAACCACATACTTAGTAGTGACGTTAAGAAATACCAACAGTCAACCACTCACCCCTTGTTCTTTGGAGCGAGCGCTAAACAAACTTATGCTTGAATATAATGATAATCTAGCTATACTAAGCATATAATCAAAGTAGACGATGAACATAATAACTAAGAACTTGAATAATATTAAGAACAATGTTGAATCAATTGTAGCAAACATATGAATAACGAAAGATACAAAACAGGATACAAGGGGCTATACCAACCCACGCTTCTTCACAAGATCAGGAGTCCAAGCAAAGATTGCCTCCCTCTGGATCTAGCCTAGCTAGCTATGCCCTAAAATATGGTGGAGCTCTGAGGATGATTAGGGTTTTTTGATCTCTTGAATGATTAGGGTTGATTGCCTGGGGGTGGCAGGGGCTGGTATATATTGGGGGTAGCATCAATCCCGAGCCCTCAGATCAAACCGACTCAAAAGAATGGTATAGATGCAAACCCGAAGGCGGTGGAGAACCGACGTTGCAACACGGAGGCTGACATGTGGGCCCAAGGGCCGGTGGCCTGCAGGTGGCAGCCACCTGCCCTTCGTTTTGGTGGTTTGCCTCCTGGAGTCTTCTGGAACCTTCTAGAGTTGTTTTCGTTACAGATAAGCATGATTAGTTCTAACATTTGGGTCCACCTTGACGGTTTTCTCGATAAACCTTGTTGAAAACACAGATTCACCAAAACTTGTGGAATTTGTTAGTTTAGGCCCCTAAACCTATGTTGGTGATCATATCCATGCCCTTATACAAGTTATATTAATGGTTTATAATGGTTGTTAACTACCATCAATAGTGCCCCTTTGACATGGGTGTCAGCCCTTCGTAGAAGTTTTGGAGCATGAGCCAGTTCTCCATCCTATGGTGTGGGCAGGCCTGGATGTAATCCTGCAGCCTCTCCCACGCCTCAAGGATAGATTCCATTGAATTATGCTGGAAATTTGAAAATTTTCCCCACAGTGTATTGGTTTTGCCAATGGGGAAAATTTCACGAGGAACGCCATGGAACATTTGTCCCACATGTTGACGGCTTCCTTTTCCTTGTAAAACCACTGCTTTGTCTTCCCCGCGAGGGAGAAGGGAAACAGACGAAGCCTAATGCTTGCTGGTGCAACGTCTTTTATGATGATGGTGTCATATAGCTCAAGGAAATGTTGCAGGTGTGCACTACGTCCTCACTAGGCAAACTATAGAACTGCTATGCCCACACCATCATGATTAGGCTAGTCCAGAGCTTAAAATTTCTGGTGCCCATGTTGATAGCGAGCCCAATGGGCATGTTGGCAACAGCAGGGGTGGAGTATTCGTGGAGTGACTTGGCCATAGCGGTAGTAGCAGATGGTGTGGGGGTGACTGGTTCAACTGTTCGTGGAGTAGTAGAAGAAGAAACGGTACGAGACTGACTCTTCCTTAGTAGTGTCTCTGGATTCTCTGTGTAGTTGTCCGGTAGGTTGTAAACGGTCATACACTATCCAGTTTTCATCCACAACAGGGAGAAAACAAGCAGAGTTATCCTGCATAAACTAGGCTACCATTCATGCATGTAATCATGATCATGTCCTACTAGATTCTTTTAACCATGACTTCCCTAACAACGGTGCCAGAAATGTTTGTTGGCATTTCTTAGCGCAATCACCAAGTATGGAGATGGAATCCATTCCTAGCAATGGCACTAGAAATGCCTATTGGTATTTCTTAGCACCATCACTAAGATTTGGATAAATCTTAGCAGCGCCGCCAAGAAACACCAACCATGATAGTTCTTAACGATTACAGAATCAATATCCACAAGCGCATGGATCTATCATTGTAGCATTTCACCCGAAAGTATTCAGGGTATCGTTATTTATATTTTCCCAAAGGAAGGCTAGGTGTAAAGTGTCTAGCATTTATATGCACAAGACTACATACTTGCATAGTGAACCAAAGTTCATGACAGGGGTAAAAATCGGTATTTCAAGGATAGTGGACACACATCTGGGCCAACCTCAAGGATAAAAGAGAAAAGAAAGAGTAAAAGAATGTTCCTAAGTGGAGCAGGCATGTTCTAACATAGTCGTGCGCAGAATAGTCGATGATCATACAAAATACATGGTTAGAGCTAGACCTAAGTGTAAGATAGGTCAGGAGACCACTGAGTATTGGTCTGCCAGCAACCTCATATGATGATTTAGACTCCTATACCCTACCCGAACGTGGGTATTACAAGGGACGGACAAGGCTATCACCACCTACCGCCTACCCCTCAACTTTGGAGTTGGAAATGTATTCACCTATCCCTTTATACCTGGGCACCACGCCTGATTACATAGAAACTACCCACATCCCTCCCTAGGACTCCTACCCTACGGATCGACAAGCATAGGACATGGGCACACCCGAAGGCACAATGAACCGCCACCTCAACTTAGCTCTAATTCTAATCATACAAGTTATATGAATGTTTATGCATAATGTTTTACAGTTTAAGCTCATAGCATAGAAACTATATGCTCGTTCATATGTCATGATTATAACATGAAAACTATACTCTAATTCAATAGCACAACTATATTGGTAATATGAGAGCAAGACTTTGGAAGAACTCTTCATAATATTCATAACAAAATGTCTCTCTTCCAAGGAGCCAAGCTCTCCTTGATAGCTTTGCTAGCTCCAAATTACTACTAAGAAATGTAAAAGAGTACAAGGGAGGTGTGAGGTGTTAGGCTCCAAATGAGGTGTGTGTTGAGAATGAGCTCCACCCCTTCTTATATACTACTCTATGGTCGGTTTGGGGGAGCTAATTTAGGAAACCACCCAAAACTAACCCTAGGCACAATGATGATACCGCCAGAGCAAGGTGGGCCCAAGAGGTGGTGCGTGGGGTGCGGGCGCACCTAGGGTGCTGTTGGCGGTCTTCACCGATCAAATCTGACCACCAATTAAGTGACAAAAAGAGGAGAAATTAGCAAACTTAATCACATATGCATTTACTATTAACCAAGTTCCACATGTATTTGGAGAACATTATTTTACAGGTCATAAACATGAATACATGGAATAATTCACCAAAGGCACTTTCTGACGCTGATTTGCGCAAAGAAGGAGGGAGACGCCCACCATACCAACTAAAAATGGGCAAAACCCCGTGGGGCAGCGACCCATGACCAACCCAAGGCCTGCCACGCAAAGGCAGTGGCTAGAGGTGGTGATCAAGGGCCAGCCACTACTAGGTGGTGGCCGCTCCCCCCTGGACGTCGCTCTACCTCTCCTTGCTGTGATGGTGTCATACCACCATGCTGAGGCGGTGCAGCCCGGGGTTTCACGCTAAACATAGACAGAGCACTGCCTTCACTCTTGTATAAGTAGAGGGGTCCACCCCCTCTCTAAACACACTCCACTTGAGCAACACTTCACTTGAGCATCACCTCACACACCTCACTTCTAGTAGTTGTAGTTTTACTTTTTAGTAGCTTTAGAGCAAGGCAAAGCTACCTTGGAGAGCTTGGCTCTTGGAAGAAGAGACCTTTGGGTATGAATAGAGATATGAGTTCTTCCAAAGTTATACTCTCATATGATACTTATAGTCATACTTATGAACTAGAGTATAGTTGTTGTGTTATAATCTTGATATATGAACTAGTCTATAGTTTATATGTCATGAAAGTAGCACACTTAACTTTATGCTTAACCACTCATATAACATATATAATCAGAATTAGAGCAAAGTTGAGGTGGCGGTTCATCATGCCATTAGGTGTGCCCAAGTTCTTTACCTGTCGATCCGTAGGGTCGGGGACCCAGGGGAATTTGGGTAGTTTCTGTATACGAAAGCGTGGTGCTTGGGTATGGAGAGACAAGTGAATGCATTGTCCCTTTCCACGGTTGAGGGGTAGGCAGCACTTGGTGATAGCCATGTCCTTCCCTTGTAATCCCCCACGTTCGATTGGGGTGTAGGAGTCTAAATTGTCACATGAGGTTGCTGGCAGACCAGTACTTGGTGGCCTCCCGACCTGCTTCACACTTAGCCCTAAGACTAATTATGTAACTTGTATGATCATTGACTAATCTTTGTATGACTATAGTAGACCAATGCCTGCCTAACTTAGATTATTCTTTTACTCTTTCTTTTCTATTTTAACCTTTGAGAAATGCCAAGTGTGTGCCCACTATCTTGAAATTATCGTTCATACCCCTGTTATAAACATTGGTGTACTTGCAAGCATTATTATTCAAGTTCATCTCCATAGTAGACTCTTAATCAAATGCCTTCCTTTAGGAAAATATAAATAATGATACCCTAAATACTTTCAGGTGAAATGCTACAATGATAGCTCCGTGCGCTTGCGGATAATTATCTAAAATTGTTAAGGAACTATCAAGGCTATTACTTAGTGCCATTGCTAATTATTAGTGATGACGCTAAGAAATACCAACAAGCATTTCTGGCGCCATTGCCAGGGATGGATTCTATCTCCATACTTGGTGATTGCGTTTAGAAATGCCAACAAGCATTTCTAGCGCCGTTGCCGGGGAAGGCATATTGACGAAAGAATCTAGGACATGTTCATGATAATATGCATGTAAGGTAGCTATTGTTTATGCAGGCTCTTGTTTTCTCTTGTTGTGGATGAAAACAGGATAGTGTATGACCGGTTTCGACCTACCAAACAACTACACTCAAAATCCAGAGGCACTCCTAGGGAAGAAACGGTCCCATACCGCTTCTTCTGCCACTCCACCGATAGTTGAACTATTCACCCCCGCACCATCTGCTACTCTAATCATGGCCAAGACCCTCCATGACTACTCCACCCCCACTGTTGCCAACGTGCCCATTGGGCCGGCTATCAACATCGGTGATGGGAACTTTGAGCTCCACACCAGCCTCATCATGATGGTGCAGACAAACCAATTCCATGGTTTGCCAAGCAAGGTCGTGAATGCGCATCTCCAACACTTCCTCGAGTTGTGCGACACCATCGACATCAAGGACGTAGCACCTGAGAGCATCAGGCTCTGCTTGTTTCCCTTCTCCCTCTCGGGGAAGGGGAAGCAGTGGTTTTACAAGGAAAAGAAAGCTATCAAGACATGGGACAAATGTTCCACGATGTTCCTCACCAAGTTCTTCCCCATGGGCAAAACCCATGCCCTAAGGGGATGAATTTCGAACTTCTAGCAAAGCTCCACGGAAACCATTCCTGAGGCGTAGGAGAGGCTACAGGACTACATCCAAGCATGCCCGTACCATGGGATTGAAAACTAGTTAGTGCTCCAAAATTTTTATGATGGATTAATACCCATGTCTAGGGGCACCTTGACGTTGCTGCTGGAGGCGCCTTCCTTTCTCTCACTATTGATGGAGCCACGACTCTCATCAATAAAATGGTGTCAAATCAAAGCTAGGGGAGGAAAGGATAACACAAAAAGGAAAGCATACCGTGAAAGAGACGGATATGCTTTCCGCAAAAATAGATCTTTTGATGAAAAGACTGGAGGAGCGGGCCCAAGAGAAAGACGCCATGATGGGCACCGTCTAGGCCATGGACTCACACATGAAGTGTGAAGTCTGTGGGAACATTGGCCTTTCAGGGAATGATTGCCCTGAAACCCGCATAGAAGCTGCCTTCATCAACAACGGGTTTCGCCAACCAGGTAATAACGGGTGGAATAACCAATCCCGCTCACAAGGTAATTCAAACTACAACTCAAATTATAATTTGAATCAACCTTCTTTGAAAGACTTGGTACTAGGCCAAGCAAAAATAAATGAAAGTTTGACTAAGAAGCTCACAACTAATGATAAAATTCTAGAATATATAAATTCTCAAATCAAAGGTTTAACTTCTGCTATTAAAAGCCAATTGAGCTTTAACAAAATGATAGAAACACAACTGGCTCAAATAGCTGCCGCAATTCCTATTGATAGTAATGGAAAAATTCATGCTCAACCTGAAAATTCTCGTGAAAATGTAAAAGCAGTGACCATGAGGGGTGGTAAGACCACTCATGATCCACCAAACCCTAACCAGTCTACAGAAAGGCAAAAGAGCGCCAGGAGGCCGAACCTTCAACAAAAGGAAAAGAAAAAGAACAAGAAGAGGAGACGGCACCAAAAGACTTCGTCCACACCAGGTACCTGCCATTTCCCAAAAGGAACCGCAAGCAGGCCATGGATGAGCAATTCGCTCATTTTGTTGACACGATCGGAAGATACATGTAAGCGTCCCCTTGATGGATGTTTTACATGTACCTTCCTATGCCAAGTACATCAAGGACATCATCAACAATAAGCGACCACTACCATCCACGGAGGTCGTCAAGCTGACAGAAGAGTGTAGCATTGCTATACTCGACTTCCCTAAAAAGAAAAAGGATCCGGGGTGCCCCACAATCTCATGTTCCATCGGGATCCAATACTTCGACGAAGCCTTGTGTGACCTTGGGGCTAGCGTAAGCGTTATGACCAAGGCCGTCTTCGACAAGCTGAACCTCACACAATTGACACACCGATGATGCTTCAGTTGGCCGATTTGACGGTCTGCTACCCGGTAGGGATAGCCGAAGACATTCCGATGAAAATCCGGTATTGCTACATCCCTGCCGACTTCATGGTACTCGACATGGAGGTCGCTACAGAATTGACCCTCATCCTTGGGCGACCCTTCTTAGCACTGTAGGAGTTCAAATTGATGTTGGAGCCAGAGAAATCCGCTTCAATATCCATGGTAACGAAGAAAATTTTGCATTCAAGCCCAGGAAGGAGGAATGCTCCATGATCTGTATCAAATATGGGCCAAACCACAAGGCCTAAGGGAGGTCCATATCCGACCACAAATGGTGGACAGGCCCATGAAAAGAACAAAGAAATCAAAATGAAGCCAGAGCAAAAGAAGGTCAAAATGACAAAAGAAAAGACCCCAAAAACCATTCCCACACCACCAAAGAAGAACAAAACGGTATCGAAAACTAAAGAAGAAGCTCCGAAGTCCATCACTACACCACCGAGAACAAACAAGATGGTGTGGAGGCCAAAGAAAGAGCAGCCCTCTACATCCATTTCTCTGGGATTGGGCACTCCATCAACAAACAAGAAATGAACAGAGAAGGGTCCTACTCATTGGACCTTAAAAGGTGAGTCCTTGCCAAAGCTAAATTGGTAGTTATCTTTTATAATTATGCCAAAACTTTGAATTCTTAGTTTATGCGTTAATAAGTTCAAAAATAATATAGAACACATATATATATAAATAATTTTTCTTTGTGTTGAATCCTAGCTGTCTTCTCATGTTCTATACAAAGTATATTTTGGTTTGAGGCATGGTTAGTATACGAACATGTTTTCATAGGCTTTTTAATCTAAGCCGGGAGCTTAGGTTATCTAGCCTACCTCGATTAAATATTTAATCATTGAACCAAAACTACTAAGTATAAATAATGGTTGAAATAAACAACATAAATTTTTGCAAACCATATATATAATAAAACAAAGAATCCACCTAAGAGTTTACCTTTCTAAATAAATCTTAGTTATCCTCTGATGTTCTGCAAGAAGTATATTCTGGTTTGGAGTATGATTAGTGGTTGATCATGCTTCCATAGACTCTTTAAATTAAGCATGGTGATTAGGTTAATTAGTCTACCTTGATCAAACGGAACATCTTGTCAAGTTTCACCATTGTACCAAAATTACTAAATGCAAACATTAGTTGATATGCTAAACAAATAACCTGCCTCGAAATCATCTCCTGGCTACGAGCAAGCTTGGGGGAGGACCCCCGCAGAGGTAAGTACTATCTTTTATTTTCCGCACTTTAATTTTTGCATTATTTATTTATTATTAGCATTTAAAAATCAAAAAAATATAAAATCCAAAAAAAATGAAATATGATAAAAATAACAAAATAATATTTATTCCACTCTCATATGTGAATTAAGAATGTTTAGTTTCTCTTTTGTTGAAATGATGAATAGTTGCTCTATCAATAATTCATCTATGCCTAGGCTGTAACTTAGTATTCCCCAAGATTTAAGTTTGTTGGCTAAAATGTCTCATTGTAAAACTTGAAACTTATGGGTTGCAAAAGCATGATCCTTTTCTAAGTTGTTGCAAGTTCTGATATGGTAAATAGAATATGCTATGACTTTATTCTAAGAGAAACTTGACATCCGGAGTTTTATTTTAAAAATGCAATAATCAAAAGTTCCTCAATGGTTATGAATTCCTACCACAGCCATATGACACGATTCAAATTCAAAACCTTAATCATATGATGCTTATATTCATATTGAGTTTTGTCAAATTGGTGTGACCCTTGTTGAGATTCTCGTCATGCTCCCATGATCAAGATTCATGTAGACCCACATATAAAAATGCTAACTCTTACATTGAGAGTTTCACAAAAACATGTTTTTCGTCCACCCAAAATAAAAAACTCTATTTAAATTGAGTAAGAATACTTTGTTATAGGCATGGCACTTGTGAATTATATTCGTCATTGTAGCCACTCCTGATCAACAACCAATAACTTAGCTATTTGCTCGGGATGAGCAAAGGTTAAGCTTGGGGGAGTTCGTTGGTGGTCTTTACCGATCAAATCCGACCGCCAATTAGGTGACAAAAAGAGGAGAAATTACCAAACTTAATCACATATGCATTTACTATTAACCAAGTTCCACATGTATTTGGAGAATATTATTTTGCAGGTCACAAACACGAATACATGGAATAATTCACCAAAAGGCACTTTCCGACGCTGATTCACGCAAAGAAGCAAGGGAGACGCCCACCATACCAACTCAAAATGGGCAAACCCCCACAGGGCAGCGACCCATGACCAGCCCAAGGCCTGCCATGCAAAGGCAGTGGCCAGAGGCAGTGGTCAAGGGCCGGCCGCTCCCCCCTAGATGTCGGTTGCCTCTCCTTGCTACGGCGGTGGCATGCTGCCATGCTGAGGTGGTGCAGCCTGGGGTTTCGCGCCAAACATAGACAGAGCACCGCCTTCACTCTTGTATAAGTAGAGGGGTACCCCCTTCTCTAAACACACTCCACTTGACCAACACATCACTTGAGCATCACCTAACACACCTCACTTCTAGTAGTTGTAGTTTTACTTTTTAGTAGTTTTAGAGCAAGGCAAAGCTACCTTGGAGAGCTTGGCTCCTTGGAAGAAGAGACCTTTGGGTATGAATAGAGATATGAGTTCTTCCAAAGTTATACTCTCATATGATACTTATAGTCATACTTATGAACTAGAGTATAGTTGTTGTGTTATAATCTTGATATATGAACTAGTCTATAGTTTATATGTCATGAAAGTAGCACACTTAACTTTATGCTTAACCACTCATATAACATATATAATCAGAATTAGAGCAAAGTTGAGGTGGCGGTTCATCATGCCATTAGGTGTGCCCAAGTTCTTTACCTGTCGATCCGTAGGGTCGGGGACCCAGGGGAATTTGGGTAGTTTCTGTATACGAAAGCGTGGTGCTTGGGTATGGAGAGACAAGTGAATGCATTGTCCCTTTCCACGGTTGAGGGGTAGGCAGCACTTGGTGATAGCCATGTCCTTCCCTTGTAATCCCCCACGTTCGATTGGGGTGTAGGAGTCTAAATTGTCACATGAGGTTGCTGGCAGACCAGTACTTGGTGGCCTCCCGACCTGCTTCACACTTAGCCCTAAGACTAATTATGTAACTTGTATGATCATTGACTAATCTTTGTATGACTATAGTAGACCAATGCCTGCCTAACTTAGATTATTCTTTTACTCTTTCTTTTCTATTTTAACCTTTGAGAAATGCCAAGTGTGTGCCCACTATCTTGAAATTATCGTTCATACCCCTGTTATAAACATTGGTGTACTTGCAAGCATTATTATTCAAGTTCATCTCCATAGTAGACTCTTAATCAAATGCCTTCCTTTAGGAAAATATAAATAATGATACCCTAAATACTTTCAGGTGAAATGCTACAATGATAGCTCCGTGCGCTTGCGGATAATTATCTAAAATTGTTAAGGAACTATCAAGGCTATTACTTAGTGCCATTGCTAATTATTAGTGATGACGCTAAGAAATACCAACAAGCATTTCTGGCGCCATTGCCAGGGATGGATTCTATCTCCATACTTGGTGATTGCGTTTAGAAATGCCAACAAGCATTTCTAGCGCCGTTGCCGGGGAAGGCATATTGACGAAAGAATCTAGGACATGTTCATGATAATATGCATGTAAGGTAGCTATTGTTTATGCAGGCTCTTGTTTTCTCTTGTTGTGGATGAAAACAGGATAGTGTATGACCGGTTTCGACCTACCAAACAACTACACTCAAAATCCAGAGGCACTCCTAGGGAAGAAACGGCCCCATACCGCTTCTTCTGCCACTCCACCGATAGTTGAACTATTCACCCCCGCACCATCTGCTACTCTAATCATGGCCAAGACCCTCCATGACTACTCCACCCCCACTGTTGCCAACGTGCCCATTGGGCCGGCTATCAACATCGGTGATGGGAACTTTGAGCTCCACACCAGCCTCATCATGATGGTGCAGACAAACCAATTCCATGGTTTGCCAAGCAAGGTCGTGAATGCGCATCTCCAACACTTCCTCGAGTTGTGCGACACCATCGACATCAAGGACGTAGCACCTGAGAGCATCAGGCTCTGCTTGTTTCCCTTCTCCCTCTCGGGGAAGGGGAAGCAGTGGTTTTACAAGGAAAAGAAAGCTATCAAGACATGGGACAAATGTTCCACGATGTTCCTCACCAAGTTCTTCCCCATGGGCAAAACCCATGCCCTAAGGGGATGAATTTCGAACTTCTAGCAAAGCTCCACGGAAACCATTCCTGAGGCGTAGGAGAGGCTACAGGACTACATCCAAGCATGCCCGTACCATGGGATTGAAAACTAGTTAGTGCTCCAAAATTTTTATGATGGATTAATACCCATGTCTAGGGGCACCTTGACGTTGCTGCTGGAGGCGCCTTCCTTTCTCTCACTATTGATGGAGCCACGACTCTCATCAATAAAATGGTGTCCAATCAAAGCTAGGGGAGGAAAGGATAACACAAAAAGGAAAGCATACCGTGAAAGAGACGGATATGCTTTCCGCAAAAATAGATCTTTTGATGAAAAGACTGGAGGAGCGGGCCCAAGAGAAAGACGCCATGATGGGCACCGTCTAGGCCATGGACTCACACATGAAGTGTGAAGTCTGTGGGAACATTGGCCTTTCAGGGAATGATTGCCCTGAAACCCGCATAGAAGCTGCCTTCATCAACAACGGGTTTCGCCAACCAGGTAATAACGGGTGGAATAACCAATCCCGCTCACAAGGTAATTCAAACTACAACTCAAATTATAATTTGAATCAACCTTCTTTGAAAGACTTGGTACTAGGCCAAGCAAAAATAAATGAAAGTTTGACTAAGAAGCTCACAACTAATGATAAAATTCTAGAATATATAAATTCTCAAATCAAAGGTTTAACTTCTGCTATTAAAAGCCAATTGAGCTTTAACAAAATGATAGAAACACAACTGGCTCAAATAGCTGCCGCAATTCCTATTGATAGTAATGGAAAAATTCATGCTCAACCTGAAAATTCTCGTGAAAATGTAAAAGCAGTGACCATGAGGGGTGGTAAGACCACTCATGATCCACCAAACCCTAACCAGTCTACAGAAAGGCAAAAGAGCGCCAGGAGGCCGAACCTTCAACAAAAGGAAAAGAAAAAGAACAAGAAGAGGAGACGGCACCAAAAGACTTCGTCCACACCAGGTACCTGCCATTTCCCAAAAGGAACCGCAAGCAGGCCATGGATGAGCAATTCGCTCATTTTGTTGACACGATCGGAAGATACATGTAAGCGTCCCCTTGATGGATGTTTTACATGTACCTTCCTATGCCAAGTACATCAAGGACATCATCAACAATAAGCGACCACTACCATCCACGGAGGTCGTCAAGCTGACAGAAGAGTGTAGCATTGCTATACTCGACTTCCCTAAAAAGAAAAAGGATCCGGGGTGCCCCACAATCTCATGTTCCATCGGGATCCAATACTTCGACGAAGCCTTGTGTGACCTTGGGGCTAGCGTAAGCGTTATGACCAAGGCCGTCTTCGACAAGCTGAACCTCACACAATTGACACACCGATGATGCTTCAGTTGGCCGATTTGACGGTCTGCTACCCGGTAGGGATAGCCGAAGACATTCCGATGAAAATCCGGTATTGCTACATCCCTGCCGACTTCATGGTACTCGACATGGAGGTCGCTACAGAATTGACCCTCATCCTTGGGCGACCCTTCTTAGCACTGTAGGAGTTCAAATTGATGTTGGAGCCAGAGAAATCCGCTTCAATATCCATGGTAACGAAGAAAATTTTGCATTCAAGCCCAGAAGGAGGAATGCTCCATGATCTCAGATCAAATATGGGCCAAACCACAAGGCCTAAGGGAGGTCCATATCCGACCACAAATGGTGGACAGGCCCATGAAAAGAACAAAGAAATCAAAATGAAGCCAGAGCAAAAGAAGGTCAAAATGACAAAAGAAAAGACCCCAAAAACCATTCCCACACCACCAAAGAAGAACAAAAGCGGTATCGAAAACTAAAGAAGAAGCTCAAAGTCCATCACTACACCACCGAGAACAAACAAGATGGTGTGGAGGCCAAAGAAAGAGCAGCCCTCTACATCCATTTCTCTGGGATTGGGCACTCCATCAACAAACAAGAAATGAACAGAGAAGGGTCCTACTCATTGGACCTTAAAAGGTGAGTCCTTGCCAAAGCTAAATTGGTAGTTATCTTTTATAATTATGCCAAAACTTTGAATTCTTAGTTTATGCGTTAATAAGTTCAAAAATAATATAGAACACATATATATATAAATAATTTTTCTTTGTGTTGAATCCTAGCTGTCTTCTCATGTTCTATACAAAGTATATTTTGGTTTGAGGCATGGTTAGTATACGAACATGTTTTCATAGGCTTTTTAATCTAAGCCGGGAGCTTAGGTTATCTAGCCTACCTCGATTAAATATTTAATCATTGAACCAAAACTACTAAGTATAAATAATGGTTGAAATAAACAACATAAATTTTTGCAAACCATATATATAATAAAACAAAGAATCCACCTAAGAGTTTACCTTTCTAAATAAATCTTAGTTATCCTCTGATGTTCTGCAAGAAGTATATTCTGGTTTGGAGTATGATTAGTGGTTGATCATGCTTCCATAGACTCTTTAAATTAAGCATGGTGATTAGGTTAATTAGTCTACCTTGATCAAACGGAACATCTTGTCAAGTTTCACCATTGTACCAAAATTACTAAATGCAAACATTAGTTGATATGCTAAACAAATAACCTGCCTCGAAATCATCTCCTGGCTACGAGCAAGCTTGGGGGAGGACCCCCGCAGAGGTAAGTACTATCTTTTATTTTCCGCACTTTAATTTTTGCATTATTTATTTATTATTAGCATTTAAAAATCAAAAAAATATAAAATCCAAAAAAAATGAAATATGATAAAAATAACAAAATAATATTTATTCCACTCTCATATGTGAATTAAGAATGTTTAGTTTCTCTTTTGTTGAAATGATGAATAGTTGCTCTATCAATAATTCATCTATGCCTAGGCTGTAACTTAGTATTCCCCAAGATTTAAGTTTGTTGGCTAAAATGTCTCATTGTAAAACTTGAAACTTATGGGTTGCAAAAGCATGATCCTTTTCTAAGTTGTTGCAAGTTCTGATATGGTAAATAGAATATGCTATGACTTTATTCTAAGAGAAACTTGACATCCGGAGTTTTATTTTAAAAATGCAATAATCAAAAGTTCCTCAATGGTTATGAATTCCTACCACAGCCATATGACACGATTCAAATTCAAAACCTTAATCATATGATGCTTATATTCATATTGAGTTTTGTCAAATTGGTGTGACCCTTGTTGAGATTCTCGTCATGCTCCCATGATCAAGATTCATGTAGACCCACATATAAAAATGCTAACTCTTACATTGAGAGTTTCACAAAAACATGTTTTTCGTCAACCCAAAATAAAAAACTCTATTTAAATTGAGTAAGAATACTTTGTTATAGGCATGGCACTTGTGAATTATATTCGTCATTGTAGCACTCCTGATCAACAACCAATAACTTAGCTATTTGCTCGGGATGAGCAAAGGTTAAGCTTGGGGGAGTTCGTTGGTGGTCTTTACCGATCAAATCCGACCGCCAATTAGGTGACAAAAAGAGGAGAAATTACCAAACTTAATCACATATGCATTTACTATTAACCAAGTTCCACATGTATTTGGAGAATATTATTTTGCAGGTCACAAACACGAATACATGGAATAATTCACCAAAAGGCACTTTCCGACGCTGATTCACGCAAAGAAGCAAGGGAGACGCCCACCATACCAACTCAAAATGGGCAAACCCCCACAGGGCAGCGACCCATGACCAGCCCAAGGCCTGCCATGCAAAGGCAGTGGCCAGAGGCAGTGGTCAAGGGCCGGCCGCTCCCCCCTAGATGTCGGTTGCCTCTCCTTGCTACGGCGGTGGCATGCTGCCATGCTGAGGTGGTGCAGCCTGGGGTTTCGCGCCAAACATAGACAGAGCACCGCCTTCACTCTTGTATAAGTAGAGGGGTACCCCCTTCTCTAAACACACTCCACTTGACCAACACTTCACTTGAGCATCACCTAACACACCTCACTTCTAGTAGTTGTAGTTTTACTTTTTAGTAGTTTTAGAGCAAGGCAAAGCTACCTTGGAGAGCTTGGCTCCTTGGAAGAAGAGACCTTTGGGTATGAATAGAGATATGAGTTCTTCCAAAGTAATGCGCTCATACGATACTTATAGTCATACTTATGAACTAGAGTATAGTTGTTGTGTTACAATCTTGATATATGAACTAGTCTATATTTTATAAGTCATGAAAGTAGCACACTTAACTTTATGTTTAACCACTCATATAACTTATATAATCGGAATTAGAGAAAAGTTGAGGTGGCAGTTCATCATGTCGTTAGGTGTGCCCAAGTTCTTTACCTGTCGATCCGAAGGGTTGGGGACCCAAGGGAATTTGGGTAGTTTCTGTATACGCAAGCGTGGTGCTTGTGTATGGAGAGATAGGTGAATGCATTGTCCCTTTCCACGATTGAGGGGTAGACGACACGTGGTGATAGCCCTGTCCGTGCCTTGTAATCCCCCACATTCGACTGGGGTGTAGGAGTCTAAATTGTCACATGAGGTTGCTGGAAAACAAGAACTCGATGGCCTCTCGGCCTGCTTCACACTTAGCCCTAAGACTAATTATGTAACATGTATGATCATTGACTAAACTTTGTATGACTATAGTAGACCAATGCTTGCTCGACTTAGATTATTCTTTCTTTTCTATTTTATCCTTTGAGAAATGTCAAGTGTGTGTCCACTATCTTGAAATTATGGTTCTTAAACTTTGGTGTACTTGCAAGCATTATTATTCAAGTTCATATCCATACTAGACTCTTAATCAAATGTCTTTCTTTGGGAAAATATAAATAACGATACCCTGAATACTTCCAGGTAAAATGCTAGAATGATAGCTCTGTGCGCTTGCGGATAATTATCTAAAATTGTTAAGGAACTATCCGGGCTATTACTTAGTGCCATTGCTAATTATTAGTGATGACGCTAAGAAATACCAACAAGCATTTCTGGCGCCATTGTTGGGGATGGATTCTATCTCCATACTTGGTGATTGCATTTAGAAATGCCAACAGGTGTGGCCACACCCTGGCTGGCATGCCTAGCCATCTCTCTTCTCTGGTCGGTTGCTGCATGGGCCTAGTCCGCATCTACGCCGATGCTTGGCCCAGATTCATCATTTGCTTGGGCTTTTGTAAAATCTGCTTTACGCTTTCCGGAGTTGCGCCTTTTGATCATATTCCCATGTATTTCATGTATATGTCCTCAAAACACTAAGTATCCAATACATGTGGAAATATGTCAATAGTAAAAGCATATGTGTCAAAGGTTTGTTTATTTCTCCTGTTTTGGATATTATTTGGCGGTCAGATATGGTCATTAAGGACCACCAACAGCTCCATTGGTTGATTCCTTCTTGGTGAACTCGGAGCATCGGTTTTGGTGGCTCATCTCCCCACACATTGTCTCAGAGGTCACGCCTCTCAGAGATCATGGGGACATGGCCTAGCCTTAACTCTCGCTGTTGCCCGGTGAAACTGCTGGAATTCCATCGGTCATATGCGTACAATGCTATAAAAACATAGGGAAGGGAAGAGAGTCGGTAAGGTTGCCTTGTAGTCTCTATAATTTCACCTTTATTTCTTGTCATCTCCAAATACCTAGTACTTGATTCTTGAAGGAAACCATCTGTTTACACCAGAATTTGGGAAGAAGAATGCGGGAACTCGAAGCTTCCAAAATTATGCTGATTCAAATGCAACACTGGAATTGGCTCTCTTTGAATGACGTTAGCAAATGACGATAATGAGCTACGGTTGGCATCAGGAAGTACATATTGGACTCTACAAAAAGGGAAAGATTAGGGTCCAAGTTATCTTAAGATAGGAATGTTTTCTTTTATATCAAAGATTGTAATGAGTCGTACTTGAGTAGGATTCATGTTTAGGCTCTGGGTATAAATATTGGACCCCAGCTATTGTAAAAAGGAACATCCAATCAATCAAATACAATTTACCTTTTTTCGGCTCCGACCAACCCTTAGGAGTAGGAGTAGAGTAGATCTCGGCGAGTTCTTCAGCAAGCAGGGCTGCATCGGCCCGGCCAACCTCCGGCTTGTTTGTAAGTACCGTCATGGCTTATACTTTGGTTTATACGGCTGCATCGATCTGGTCGACCTCCACTGCGAGCTCTAGTATAAGCTAGTTATCGACTCTTGTCTAGTTCAAGTGTAGCTGCATCGATCCAGTCGACCTCCACTGCTCGAACTAGATTAAGGTCAAGTTATCGGCTCTACCTAAGGGTGGCGTCCTTTGGGTAGATTCATTAAGTTACTGAAATTGCTGATGTTCTTATTGATGTTAGTTTGCAGCAACATCAATTTGCCCGGTCGAGATCGATCTAGGTCGGCCTCATGTCCTTTTTAGTCTGTCGTTTGCTTTGTCACAACATGATGTTTCTTACTCTAAGTGACGGGTTATGTTTCATCGGCCATTCTATTTTGATCTTGATCATGCATAGTACGTGGTTAAGGCATGTATAATCTTGAAGAGGTTTGCTGGCTAGTTAAATCTAGTTTATAGTTCACCATTATGGTTGTAACGATCCAGTCGATCCCCACTGATGGCACTGTAGATTGGAGGATGCTAGTTAGTAGATTTGTTCTTCATTAGGTGTGATCTTAGCTGTTTGCTATGCCTACATCGGCTAAATAGCCGATCGCCTGTGCGTTAACGCCTACAGTGTGCGTCCATGATTCTGTTAAGCGTGAGTAGATCTGTGTACTTTAAGGGTTTGATTCGTTGTCTTTTTCATGGTTGCATCGATCCGGTCGAACCCCACAGTTAGAGATAGCAGGTTAAGTCTGATGAGTCCGTGGGTTTGTTCATGTGAAATAGTCGATTGTTCACACGTTGTAGTCCCTTTTCACTTGAGCCTTCACGTATAGCATGTCTTTCGGAAAGCCTATCGATGTATAGATGGTTCTACAGATTCTAAGGTTTTAGTTTATTATTATCATCATAGCTGCCATCGATCCGGTCGAACCTCACTATTGATGGTAACCGATTAGATTCAGAGCGTTTGTAGATCCATTTGTATTAGACAATCGATTTGTTTACATGCTATATCTTTTCCTAATTAGATTCATCGGCTCAATGATTCATACTGGTAATGTCCACCTAGCTGATGATCTCATTTATGTCTGCGGGCATTGTACTTATCACCATAAAACCAATCGTGATCCATAAGCTTTAATGTCTGTAATAGCCGATTTCTGTGCGTACCGGCTATTTAGTTGATTTTCCCGTCAGGCTGCCCCCGAAGCGGCACACTTGGACCTGTCTGGGCAAAGACCGGCATGTTCCACCTTAAATTACTGATAAATTTTCTCTCCTTGTCAATTGCAGGGTCAAATTGACTAGCACGTCTCGAGAGGAATTCGCAGGATCGGTTACCCCTGCGTTAAAGCCAAACGGATCTCCAGCTCCATCAAGCAGATCCTTCCGGCTTGCCGTGTGTCGACGCATTTTCATGCCAACACCATCCATGGTGGGAGAGAAGCACCCAGGGAAGGAGCCAGCGGAGGGACCTATCGAGAAGCGGGTGTTCTAGAGCCCCCCTCTTCTTCGAGTGGAGCTTAAGAAGTTTAGGTGAGTGTGAATCTGTCCTTTAATCTCATTCAAAAGGTTATGATGTTTCCCTTGATACAATGCCATCTTGAAGAAGGGTTTGTTGGCATGGCCTTTCGCTGGCAGGGATGCTCCTTCGTCATTAGGTTATTGGTAGCGGGGTCCATGTCCTTGTCGGGCTCCTCCTCTTCTTCCGATGGGTCATCGGACGACAGGGAGGACATCCGCACCATGTTGCGGGATCTAGATGTGACATGCTAGGACCTCCGTGAGGAGAGCCTAGAGGCAGAGCAGCTGTGGGCATGCCTCTTGATCTACCACGAAGGCGGCGCTCGGTGCCGCGAACCAAGAGACGGTCGTGGCCAAAGCGGTGGCAACGGTGGACCTGTCGAAGCTTGCTAGTAAGGCAGCTTCATTAACCCTATGTCATGCTTGGAGTAGCTTCAACCCTAATGCATAGGGTTTTTATTTTTCTTGTTATCCCAGTCATGCAAGAGCAGCTGGCGGTGGCACAGGCCAAGGAGGTGGCCCTGCGCTAGGCCAATGAGGACTTGGCCTAGTAGGTGGCAGAGGAGACACGCCTCCACAATGAGTCCAAGGACAGGACACGCGGTGCCGCCTAGATGTCAGAGGTTAACTATGACCACTTTGTGGCACTGGAGCAGGCAGCGACTACTGCCGTTTGGATGGTGTTGCCAGTGGGGCCAAACTTCATGGAGCAGGCCCATGCGCTTATGGCACAGATCAGGCCCACTTGTTGATGTTTGGGGCATAAAATTTCTAGGGCGTTGGTGCTGATCGGATCTGGTGCCCAAATGCAGGTGGCCCAACCAAATCATAGAAGTCGTCCTCGATGGGTAGTGTGGGATCCCGAAGGTTCCTCAGGTTCCTGTCGTCTCGCTAGGTGTCGCACTCGTCGTCCGAGTAGTAGCCGTTCTCGGCATCACCATTGCCTCCGTGACCGTCGCCATTGCCCCCTTGTTCGCCACTGTTGCCTCCACGCCCACTACCGTTACCCTAGCCTACCTAGTGAGTAGGGTTTTGGTGATGTTCAGGAGATTGATGTGGGAATATTTCGGCTCGGGGTGGCTGTCGAGCCCCCAAGTGTCGTGGCACCTGGCGACGCGAGACGGACGCATGGCTCATGCTGGGATCCAATCTGCTACAGCTGCCATTAGCTCTTGAATCCTTCAGAATGCCTAATGCCCTTCTTCAGTTGATGGCTGTGGCATATCAGCTGCCTCTAGCATGGCCTTGTCTAGGTTCTGCTTTGCTCCCGAGATTGGCTGGCTGCCCGCAGGATGTTGTTGTAGACTTGGCTACCTTGCGCCGTGTTCTGCTCCTAGAGCCACCTGTTCTCTTCTGCCAACACATCGTTGTGGATTAGCAGGCGATCCCGAGCCTCTTGGCTGATTTTGTAAGGGATCTCATGGTCGTAGTCAAAGTGGTTGCGAGGGGATTGATCAGGGGTGCGCCACCCATTTTCCCTGTAGCCATTCAGACGATCGGGAGTGCCTACGTAGCACTCGTGCATATGTGACATGATGTCATCATCGTCATCCCTGAGTTGGTGTTCTCGAGCAGCAGGTCATAGCTATCGAGGAACTAGAGAAGCCCCGTAGGGTTGGTGAGTCTGGAGATATCTGCGCCATGCTAGTTGGTGCTGCATTCAAAGACGTCTAACTCCTCCTGGACGGTGCCTCCCTAGCTGAGGTTATGGATGACAACCCAGATGAATCGTGGATCGAAGTCATCGTCGCTACACTCCCAATTAGATTGATCTAAGTTGTGACCTCCAGGTTCCTTGGTGCGAGGTCCGGTCGGTACCACCATAGCATGTGGAAGCTGAGTCGAGTAGGTCGCCGCCGTGTTCCTTAACCCAATTGGAAATCAAGAGGGAGCACGATCAGGTAGCGATGTCAGATCTGTCTCATGGGTAGGATCATGATCCTTTCAGATCTAGAAAGTAACGTTGAGCTCATGCTCTCGGCCGAATTCAGTGAGCACGCAGGTGTGGCGAGTTAGATGGTGGGCGAGGACAAGCGGTCCTGCGTCCATAGCCTCCTCGAGTTTGGCGGCGAAAGCATGGATCAGAGGGACTATTCCTCCTCCTGCTCAGGCGTCTCGAGTTCCTGCAGGGCGTTTAGATCTATCTTTGCTGCGTATCTTGGACATGTGCAGCACGGCCGATCAAGCCCGTGCTAGTGTGTGACACAACTTTTTATCGACTTTAATGGGGAAGAAAGCAAATAGATCTACTACTATGGCCAATGGTAAGCAAGATGATCCAACTAATCCAAGCAATCCCATGTACATCATGAAGCCTTTGGCTGACTAACTTCCTGACCAGATTTGCAAGATGCTAAAGAAGAGGGCATAGGCCCGAGTTGCTGCTAATCTAGAGTATGCTATATTATGCTTCCGGGTGGATCGGCTGGAAACTCTCAAGAAAATCAAAGGCATCCAAATTGATCGTATTCCTACTACAACTTCATCTGATGTAAAAACTCCTCAACCACCTCATAGATTTGGTGGGAGGAAATTTTGCTCAACTGACCATCAATTAGCTGCTTTTAGTTTGGTGTGCCTAGGTAACAAGATAGTTGTTAGCTTGGTGTCCATCTAATAATTAGCGTGCCTAATAGCTGGGTCCATTTGGATCCACCACGACTAATTTGTATTAGCTAATAAATACCAGCTGGTTCGATCCAAACAGACCCTTAAATCGTGTTAACATGTTGATAATTACGATCAATATAATATTAGCCATAATCAAAATTGAAATGGTCTATTAGCAGCCAATAAGTGCATAAGAATGATAGATTAGTATGCAGTGAATCTATATCATTAAAAAATTGATTGGCAAGGATCAAAATAGATATGACATTATTAGGCAGCTTCTGCCTGCTTATCAAGAAAATGTGAAATTGTAAATATATGATTTAAATAGCATTACCAATAATACAAACATTGAGTGGGTAATATATATTAGAGGATATTGGTACTACGAGTAAAAAACTTAAGATATGATATTTCTTATGGAAAAATGGCAGAAATTGATTGCTCAAGTTTAATATAGTTGTGGCTCATGTCTATATAAGCAAAGACCCACAAGCAAAGAGGCACTCAATTCTCCATAAGCAAACAACCACAAAGCATACGAGCATCTTCAGGGGACCAAGTAGCCTCTACTTACGGAAGCCTAGCCTAGAGCTTCATGGCGTGCTCCAAGAAGACTCTCGCTATTGTCGTTGTTCAGCTGCTGATGGCTCTCCTTGCGTCAGCCATGCCAGCAAGCGAAGGAAGTCGTGCCCTGTTAGGAGTAGAGCGGTGCTCCAAATTTGACAACTGCAAGCAACAGTTCTGTCAGGCGACGTGCATCATCTTGGGGTTGAATGCTGTTGGGATATCCAAGGTTGTTGGTGGGGTCTCCTCCTGTTGTTGCGTCCCAAATAAACCATCCAGATCCATCGGCATCGGCCACTAGCTTGTTCGCTGATTCATCAATTTCTCGATTCAAGATAGAGAAATTGCATTTTTGTCAGCAATATGTAATATGTACTGTAAAGTACGAAATGTGTGGCACAATGTATTACATCCTTGCTAGCATGTCAAATAATAATGCTTTGTATCTTTAAATCAATTTAATATATAAAACGTGGTCTTGCAAAACTTCACATTATGCCGATACGCTTGGTGATTCCTCATCCTGCCTTGTTTTCACCGTATCAACCCAATTCCTAATGATTGGTAAAAAGCATTAGGATGTGTAGTTCTTCTTGTTGGTATGCGATGCAGCCTGAATAGGCTTGCCGACCCAGCATTGTCCAGTCCTCCTAACCTGTTGTGCTTGTTGCTACTACAGGCACTGACAGTATTGCTACAGAGGCCACCAATATCGCCTCCGAGATAGTTTGGGTGCTGGAAACTGTGATATAAGGAGATGCCGCTCCTACAGATGGCACTAGGGTGACAATGCTATAGTTGCAACTCACATAGATGAAGCTATTGATCAGCTTTGTAACGACGATGATGAGACCAATGCCTCACAGTTCATCAAAACCTCTAGAACAGACACTTCAGCTGCATATCCCGATGACAACTTGAGGTTTTCTTGTTGGAAACTCCTCCGATGTTGTGTGAAACGTGAAAATTTTGTGTAGAACATGTTTCCTACTAAAGGGATCATGGGCAATTTAGAAATCCATCTATGCAATCAATGAAAATAATTTATTAAAGTTTTTGCCTCTTTTGTACCTAAACGTCTTCCAGTCCCCTTGAGGTCTAGTACATCTCTCTACGAGATCTGCCAGCATTCTAGGTGCCCTTGACGATCTTATGGCACCCCTGTGGTGCAATTTCCTGATGGGTCATCCTAGGAGGCATTCGTGGGTTTTTTTGGCGAAGCACTAGCATTGAATTGGTGTCGCTGACTAGCTAGTCTGCCTCACCATTTAGATATATCCCCGCTGCGTATCTTGGACATGTGCAGCCGAGATGATCGAGTGTCCTAGTCTTTGACCGAAATTCGCATCAACACACTTTTGATCGACTTTGCTGGGGAAGAAAGCAAATAGATCTACTACTATGGCCGATGGTAAGCAAGATGATTCGACTGAGCAATCCCATGTACATCATGAAGCCTTTGCCCGATCAACTTTCTAATGAGATTTGCAAGATGCTAGAGAAGAGGGCATAGGCCCGAGTTGCTGCTATCTAGAGTATGCTATAGTATGCTTCAGGATGGATCGGCTGGAACTTGTCAAAAAGATAAAACACATCCAAATTGATCTTATCCCTACTACATCTTCATCTGATGTGAAAACTTCTCAACCACCTCCTAGATTTGGAGGGAGGGAATTTTGCTCAACGACCATCAATTAGCTGCTATTAGCTTGGTGTGCCTAGGTAACAAGATAATTGTTAGCTTGGTGTCCATCTAATAATTAGCTAACCTAATAGCTGGGTCTGTTTGGATCCACCACGACTAATTTATAGCAGCTAATAACTACTAGCCGGTTGGATCCAAACAGACCCTTAAATCATGTTAATGTGTTGTTAATTATGATCAATATAATATTAGCGATAATCACAATTTAAATGGTGTATTAGCAGCCAATAAGTGCATATGAATGATAGATTAGTATGTAGTGAATCTATATCATTAAAAAATTGATTAGCAAGGATCAAAATAGATATGACATTATTAGGCAACTTATGCATACTTATTAAGAAAAATGTGAAATTGTACATATATGATTTAAATAACATTACTATTGATATAATCATTGAGTGTGTATTATATATTAGAGGATATTAGTACTACGAGTAACAAACTCAAGATATGATATTTCTTAAGGAAAATCAGTTGGAGTTGATTGTTCAAGGTTAATTTGGTTGTGGCTCAAGTCTATATAAGGAAAGATCCACAAGCACAGGGGCACTCAATTCTCTATAAGAGAACAACCACAAAGCATATGAGCATCTTCAGGGGACCAAGTAGCCTCTACTTACGGAAGCCTAGCCTAGAGCTTCATGGCATGCTCCAAGAAGACTCTCGCTATTGTCGTTGTTCCGTTGCTGATGGCTCTCCTTGCGTCAGCCATGCCAGCAAGCCAAGGAAGTCATGCCCTATTAGGAGCAGAGCACCAACAATTGTGTGGGGCAACGTGCGATCTTGGGGTTGAATGTTGTTGGGATATGCAACGTTGTTGGTGGGGTCGCCTCCTGTTGTTGTGTCCCAAAACCATCCACCTCCATCCGCATTAGCCACTAGCTTGTTCGCTAATTCATCAATTTCTCGATTCATGATAGAGAAACTACATTTTTGTTAGTGTAACACCCTAAAATTTGCTTCTCTTGAAATAGAACTAAAATGATTTAATTTTGTATTTTTATGCTCATGAAAATATGGGGAAATAATAAATTTTCATTAGATTAAAATTTATCTTAAGGTAGAAACGTGTTTGTTGCATTCATGCCGGTCGCACCTTGTGTTTCTATGTGCAAAATGTATTTTTTTCTAAATACGTTTAGGAGACGAATATGTATCTCTAGGAATTTTCCAGCTTCTTTCTGGAATTTAATTCCTACCTCTTTCACCTTAATCTTTATGTTCCAAGTTCCCAACAATCTTTTCATGAGCTCCAAATACTTTATTTGGGTTCATCGTGTTCCAAAGTGTCTGTGGGAATTTTCCCCAAATTTTCGGAGGTCTCGGAGTATTTTTCGTGGCTTAAATATCAATTCTGGACTTTTCTAGAATTATTTTATTCATGAAATTAATTAATTCCGAAAATAAATAATATATCTCATTTTCCAACCAACTCTCAAAACCCATGTGCAATAATTCTAATAAATCTCAAAGGCCCATGTATTTATTTACTAATGGATTTTAATGATTATTTAGGTCCATTAGTAAATGTGGAGGATACAACATCAATTAGTACCATATTGCTAGTTGATGTAGATGTGGGGGTTTTTCTCCCTATAAATATGTACTAACCCCTTGGGCAAAGAACACCAAAACTACAATAAGGAGAGCCCCGAGTTTGAGAAATCCCTCGTGTAGTAAATTAGAATTTTCTCCTCCTTCTCTCGCCATCGCCGTCGCCGTCGCCGCCACACTACCTGACGTCGTAGACCCACCGTCGACTGCAAGAAGGCATGAGGTGAGTTTGCCGCCTTCTCCTCTTGTTCCATGTGCTCTCAGCTTGTCAAACAGTGGCCTCTAGGGATCAAACCGAGCGCCCCGGGGAGCTTCTCGCCACCGGTAATAGAGCTCCACCGCGCCGGCTTTCCTCTCCGGCCAGTGACTCTCTCTCCCCCTCCTTTCTAATCTAGGCTGTCCAGATTCAATCCAACCGTCCAAGATCGCCTGTACATCTTCGCTGGGTTTATTTGCAAAAGAGCCCCTACAGTTTCACGTAATATAACCCGCAGTCCATAGCGCACTTCCAGAATACGTTTTCCTATTCCTAAAGCGTAGTTTCTTCTAGTAGATTCAAAATACGTTCTCTTTTAGAAAGCGTAAAATCCCTTTGTTAGATTCAAAATATGTTTTCTTCTTTTGAAAATGTAGTTTCTTCGGTTAGATCCAAAATACACTTTCATCTATTTACAGTTTTGCCACTAGTCTTATTTAGGGCATAAAATCTTCGTTTTAACTCTGTTTTGATCCATTCAAGTTGCGTTAGATTCCTAATTGAGTAATCTACATGTTCATCCTACTGTTAAATATATTTTCAACTTTTGAAATTCGAGGTTAGATTTAATCTATTATTTTATTAAAGGAAATCTTGTTTAATTCATAACTTTTTCGTTATAGCTCTGATTACAGTGCTTTTCACGTCTGTGTGTTCGTAGTAACATGTAGAACATCTTTAAAACCTTTTTACTTGTTGTGTATTATGTTTGGTGTACTATTCTAATTTATTATTATTGTTTGCTTCATGTATGATTGCATGGATGCTTGTGTGGTGTTTTATGATCATGTCCAGTCCGTGAGCTATACGCGTTGAATCCAGAAGCAATTCATTGAAGGTTTGGACTAGAAGAAGGATCTGAGTTTAGGGCAAGTATAGCATGGGATCTTCCTTGTTATCCTATACACCTTTAATCATTTAATTCATGCAGCATGTGTCTACCTTGACTACCACTAAGGATTTCCTAGTACTTTATTACCTTATACCTTGATACCTATGGGTTTATGCATTGGGTAGTATGATGCTAATGCTCAACCAAAACCATGATCTTGTAACTTGACTAATGGAATATGCAATAAACATTAAAAGATGCTTTTTAGCAACATGGAATCACGGGGCTAGAGTATTGGGCTATTTTATGGTGCTCTAGATTCCTCTCCCTAAGGACTCATCTGTAAGCGAACATCCGGGACTTACAGTACAACTGTGAGGGCTACATGGCTCTGGCTTTAGCTCAGTATGAGAACCTTTTCTAGCTTGTTAGTGGTTACCTTTATGGCGCAAGAGGAGCTCTAACAGGTATGATCTCGGCCTGCCAACAGGGTACACTTTGGTTTCTTGGTATTTTCTTAGTCATTCCTTGGAGGGGGCGTTCATGCTTATTGATGGGGAAACCTTAGCGGCCCTAACTTGTTAGACGAACCTTTGAAAGGCTTCATAGTGAACTCTGCTGACCTTCCTTGGTAGTGGGTCAAGAGGCTGGCCGCCTCGGGTGAAAGGGTAAATCATGACTCACAGTGAAAGTGTACAACCTCTGCAGAGTGTAAAACTGGTATATCAGCCATGCTCACAATCACGAGCAGCCTTGGACCCTTATGGAATAGATGATGAACACTGATGATACTAATGATGAAGATGCTCACTAATGATTATTGTTTATGCTATTCATTATTCATTTTTACCTAATCATGTGTTTATGTGGGCTTGTGGATAAACTTGTTGCCACCCTATTGCTAAAATCATGACTCATTAAAAGCTAATCGCAGTTAACCAGTGTCAGCCTTTTGAGCCTCATGAACCCCATGTTATATTTGTTGAGTGCGATATGTACTTACGCTTGCTTTACTTTTTAAATCTTTGGAAAATCCTAGATGGGTACCAGATTGCTAGTCTAGAGGAGTTAGGCTTGTGATCAATCAGTCAGTTGTCCATGTGGAATTAGAGTCTTCACCTGAAGATCGGAGTTGTCTTTCTGTTGTTTGTTGTCTAAGGTTATATCTTTTATACTAAGTACGTTATATAATGAGCATTGTCTTTCGATATTACCCTTATTTGTAGCTATATGTGAGATTTGACTTCCTAGGCTCACATATGGTGTGTATCTGGTTTTGTTCTTAAAACCGAGTGTTACAGTTAGCAATATGCAATATGTACTATAAGTACAAAATGTGTGGCACAATGTATTACATCCTTGCTAGCATGACAAAATAAGTAATGCTTTGTATCTTTAAATCAATTTAATATATAAAACATGGTCTTCCAAAACTTCACATTATGCTGATGTGCTTGATGATTCCTCATCTTGCCTTGTTTTCACCGTATCAACCCAATTCCTAACGATTGGTAACAAGCATTAGGATGTGTTGTTCTTCTTGTTAGTGTGCGATGCAGCATGAATTGGCTTGCTGGCCCAGCATTGTCTAGTCCTCCTAACCAGTGTGTGCTTGTTGCTACTGTTGGCACTGCCAGTATTACTACAGAGGCCACCAATATCACCTCCGAGATAGTTAGGGTGTTGGAAACAGTGATATAAGGAAATGTTGCTCTTATAGAGGGCACTAAGGTGACAATGCTATAGTTGGAACTCATATAGATGAAGCTATTGATCAGTTTTGTAATGATGATGATGATGAGACCAATGCTTCACAGTTCATCAAAACCTCTAGAACAGACACTTCAGCTGCATATCCCGATGACAACTTGAGGTTTTCTTGTTGGAAACTCCTCCGATCTTGTGTGAAACGTGAAAATTTTGTATAGAACATGTTTCCTACTAAAGGGATCATGGGCAATTTCATCTATGCAATCAATGAAAGTAATTTATTAAAATTTTTGCCTTTTTTGTACCTAAACATCTTCTAGTCCCCTTGATGTCCAGCACATCTCTCTATGAGATCTGCCAGCATTCTAGGTGCACTTGGTGATCTTGTGGCACCCCTGTTGTGCAATTTCTTGATGGGTCATCCAGGGAGGCATTCGTGGGGTTTTTTGGCGAAGCACTATTGTTGAATTAGTGTTGCCATCCAGCTAGTCTGCCTCACCATTTAGATCTATCTCCGCTGTGTATCTTGGACATGAGCAGCCCGAGCGATCGAGCATGCTAGTTTGTGACCGGAATTCGCATCAACACACTTTTATCGACTTTGATGGGGAACAAATCAAACAGATCTACTACTATGGGTGATGGTAAGCAAGATGATCCAAGTGATCCAAGCAATCCCATGTACATCATGATGCCTTTGGCCGATCAACTTCCTGACGAGATTTGCAAGATGCCAGAGAAGAGGGCATAGGCCCGAGTTGTTGCTAATCTAGAGTAGTATGCTATCGTATGCTTCAGGGTGGATCGGCTAGCTGTCAAAAAGATCAAACGCATCCAAACTGATCTTATTCCTACTACAACTTCATTTGAAATAAAAACTCCTCAACAACCTCCTAGATTTGGTGGGAGGGAATTTTGCTCAACTGACCGTTAATTAGCTGCTATTAGATTGGTGTGCCTAGGTAACAAGATAGTTGTTAGCTTGGTGTCCATCTAATAATTGGCTAACCTAATAGCTGGGTCTATTTGGATCTGCCATGACTAATTTATAGAAGCTAATAACTACTAGCTGGTTGGATCTGTTGGCATGAAAACGTGGTAGCCACGCTGGGTAGACACGCAGCAAGTCGGAATGATCTAGAGATCTGCCTAGCTTCAACACAGGACCAGTCGATTCTATGAATTCCCAAGGGCATGCCAGTCAATTTGACCTACAATTGACAAGAAGAGAAATTTTATCAGTAATTTAAGGCGGAACATGCCGGTTTTGCCCAGACAATTCCAACTGTGCCGCTTCGGGAGCAGCCAAGCGGGAAAATCGACTAAATAGTCAATACAAGAAGAAATCGACTGTTAAGGACTATAACGTTCGCGGGTCATGATTGATTTATAGTAACGAATACAATGCACCCAATTTGAACCGTCCTTTCCCTTAAGCTATTAACATGTATGCGTCAAAGATATATCACTGGCTAAATCAGATTTCATCAAACATGTGGTGTAAAGCCAATGAATTCGGTAAAGAGGGATATACCACGTAAACAATCGACTGTTGAATATAAAGGAATCTACGAACTGTCTAGATCTAATTCATTACCACCAACAGTGAGGTTTGACCGGATCGATGCAGCTATGATGATGACAATAATCTAAAGCCAGAAAATCCATAAAACCGACTATACGTCAACAGATTCATGAAAGCGTGCCATATCTGTGAAAGCACAGCCGAATCGGCTAAAATAGCCGATTCGGGTAGAAAAAAGGATTACAGCATGTGAACAATCGACTGTTTAATATAGACAGATCTATAAACTCAAATCTAACTTGTTATTCTTAACAGTGGGGTTCGACCGGATCGATGACAGCCATGATAAAGATAACAGATCAAACCTTTAAAGTAAGCGGACCTATTCATATTTAACAGAATCATGAAGACACACTATAAGCGTCAAAGCATGGGCAATCGGCTATTTAGCCGACACAAACATAGCAAACAGCCAAAGTCATGCCTGGTCGAAAGCAAATCTACCACCTAGCATACTCCGATTTAAAGTGCTAATAGTGGGGATCGACCGGATCGTTACAGCCATAATAGCGAACTATAGACCAGATTTAACTAGCTAGTAAACCTTCTTAAGATCAGGCATGCCTTAGCCGCGTACTATGCACGATCAAGATCGAAGTAGAACAACCGATAAAACATAATCCGTTGTTTAGAGCAAGAATCATCACAATGTGACAAAATAAACGATGGATTAAAAAGATGTGAGGCCGATCTAGATCGATCTTGATCAGGCAGGTTGATGTTGCTGAAACTAATGACAACAAGAACATCAGCAAGATCGGTAACTTAATGAATCTACCCGGAGGACGCCACCCTTAGGTAGAGCCGATAACTTGACCTTAACCTGATTCGAGCAGTGGAGGTCGAACTTAACCGATACAGCCGTACTTGAACTAGATAAGGATCGATAACTAACTTATACTAGAGCTCGTAAGAGGTCAGCTGAACTGATGCAGCCTTACAAACAGAAATATAAGCCATGACGGCACTTACAGACAAGCCGGAGGTCGACCGGATCGATGCAGCCCTGCTTGTTGAATAACTCGCCGAGATCTACAGTACTCCTACTCCTAAGGGTTGGCGTGAAGCCGAAAAAAGTAATTGGTATTGATTGATTGTATATCTTTTACAATAGCCAGGTCCAATATTTATACCCGGAACCTAAGCATGGATCCTACTCAAATACGACTCATTACAATCTTTGGAATAAAAGACAACATTCCTAACTTAAGATAACTTGGACTCTAATCTTTCCTTTTTGTAGAGTCTGACATATTTTTTTCGATGCCAGCCGTAGCTCATTGACGTTATCTGTTGATGTCATCCGAAGAGAGCCGATCCCAGTACCGCATCTGAATCAGCTGATATCGATCTTTATGCAATCGATTCCTTGATGACACAATCTTGGAAGCTTCGAGTTTCTGCGTTATTCTTCCCAAATTTTAGTGTAAACAGGATCAAACAGACGCTTAAATTGTGTTAACATGTTGTTAATTATGATTAATATAATATTCGCAATAATCAAAACGAACTTTTTTTGCAGAAGCAGAAGCCTGTTTTTTCTGTGATTTAGTAAGGACACGAGTCCATTCCTTCTCTTGTTCTTGTTCCCAAATCAGTTTTTCCCGCTGCCAGTGAGCAACCCCATTGTTCCAGAGATGAAAGGAGGCATCAAAATGCCGGCCAACAAATCTTCGAAGTTGATAAATATGAAAACCCACAGCTTTATTTGACACTGAAAACCGGAAATGCTGATCACTCAGAAAAAGAACATGAAAACCTGCTGGTGCACCACCCAAACATGAAGCCAGTGCAAGTGCCACAGATTGTTCAGTGAGGCGAAACGTGTATCTTCGAAAGGTGTCAAAGAGAAAAGAACAATCCATCAGGTGTAGATTCCACAAGATGAATCGAGGAGCCAAAGAGTTGGAGAATCTCTTTTCGAAACTTCTTCCCATGATCAAAATCCAATTTTCCTTGCAATTCCAGCAAGAGATCCATCGCAAATGGCAGGAAACACCAGCAGAACAGAGGAGCAAAGAGAACCTGGAGATCGTCGAGGAGTAGATCACCATGGAGAGATGAGTGATTATGCCGGGGGGAAGAGGAGGATGGAACTCGTTGAGACTCTCATTTCTTGATACCTTGGTTTCATTCTACCCTTTTTTTTTACAAAGACAAGTGGAGCATACTTTGGCAGCCAAAAGCACAAGGGGGTTAGGAATTCATGACTAACGTTTAGAGATGTTAACGGTGTCAACAAGATTAACCATCACAGGAGGGGAGCAGAGAGAGAGATATCCGGTAACACTGACGAGTCGAGACTCATAGTGAGGAGAGAATTCGAGTGATTTGGCAGGGTCCCCTTTGAGCTTCAAGGAGGTGAGGTTCAAGAGTTAGGGCTTCTAAGGACGTTTTTGCAAAGTTTAAATTTGGAACGACCGACGGGTCTTGACAGTAAGGATCAACATAGGTATGACATATTATTAGGCAACTAAAGCATACTTGTCAAGAAAATGTGACACCGTAAATATATGTGCACCGTCTTGGGGGCAAATGGTGTTGGGATATGCAAGGACATTGTTTAATCCAAAAACCATCCACCTCCATGGGCATCCGTCTCTAGCTTGTTGGCTGATACTAAGATGGTTCTTGCAAAATGTTCGCTATATAGACGGTTGTACAGCTTGCATTGTACGTGTCCTTACGTGATTGATGAATGGTGAATGCGGCATGCGGCATGCCTAACAAAGCAAAGCCAATCAGCAGCTCATGCGATTGCCCATTGCCTGCCTGCTGATTGAGGGAAAAGCGTTGGGTTATTTATCCCAACGTGAGTCACTGGATGCAATTACGGCTCATTTCTGTCCAAGTGTTGGTGGCCCATGGCCCAGGAGCCCGAGGACGTTAGTTAGCCTGTCATCTCATGTGCTCGTTTATTTAGGGCCTACTTGAAGTTTTACTCGACCAAAATCATGACAAGCCAAAAAAATTTGTCATCAATTAATTCATTGTCAAAGAATTGGCACACCCGTGTTTAGACAGGATTCCGGCAAGTTTCTAGAAACTTCTGAAATTGCATGAGAGAAAAAAGTGCTTTTCTACCATTGTTATGGCACTCAACCAATTACACACCTATGTTTTTTCCTGAACTTTGGTAAGCCTTGATTTTGGCAAGCCTAAATTTTGTCTTATCATGATTTTGGTTGGGCAAGAATTGAAAACCAGCTAAACAGGTCCTTACTTTCGACTTCGACACTGCCGCATCAGCGGAGATCAATGCAAATCCGGCAATCCACGGAGGAAGGTGATGTTCTCACTGGCGGTGTGCCAGACCTCACTGTAATTGTTGATCCGCCCCTAATTGTAGCTCCTATTGCAATGCAACATACTCACTTATATATTAGATAAACACTTGTCATATATTTCAGGTGTCTGAATTTTAATATGATTTCTGACAACGCTCTTGTACAACAACTAATACAAGTAAATTGTCACTTTTATGATTTATTTTTTGTCTTTGTATGGTGTTATATCAATTTTTTGTCCTTGCTTGACTATAGAAACACTTGTACATTGTTAATTATCTTTGTGCTAACACAGATTAGATTTTATCGGGTTTCTGGTTTTGTCTGAAGGGTTTTTATCATCGGAACTGAAAATTACAAATTATGCCTACATAAATTGCAACGAATGGCCCAGCCCCTTATAGCCGCCTTGCCGCCCTCCGCTCTTTCTCCCAATACTACTATCGTAGTTTCAAACGATTCAGTTCTCGAGGTCAAGATAGGCCACGCCGGCCCTATCTAGCGCCGTGCTCACCGACCCACGGCCAGCCGTGCTCGCCTCCCTCCACCGCGGCAGAGCTCGCCTGCCCCCACTGTGCCCACGCTATGGAGATGGCGGCTCCCCCTAACCTGCCCCCTCCCCCGACCACGCCACATTACCCGCCCCACAGATCGACCACCCAAGCCCAAATCTTTTCAACCCGCTCCCAAATCCGTGTTCACCGGTTGTTGATCTTCCATTCCATGGCGAAATCGACGTCGATCCGTCCCAGTTTGGGGAGGCCGCACCAACTCCCTCGACCCCGTCGGTGGAAGCGGATCCACAGCTTCCGCTGCCTGTTCTGCCTTCCCTTCTCGTTCCTATCATGGAGGTAGAACCGTTCGGCCCTGGGGAGGACCCGGCTGCAGGTCTGCCTCTGCTGGCAGCCCCACGCATTCCGTGGCTCAGGCATCGTCGTCCTCTGGCCTGAACACGGCCCGCGGCGCCTTTCAACATAGCTGGCATGGGTTCGTCCTCAGTGCTGTCGCCAGGCGACAGCCAGGCTTCACTTCAGTGACTCGGAGGCTTCCTCAGATGTGCCTCCCCCAACTCGCCGGCTATGGGAGACGTAGGAGGAAAAGCAGACACAGAGGGTGCGCAGCCGCTCAGGCAGATGTCGTCCATGCCACCGTGCCCCATCTCCTCCTACTCCTAGGGATCCTATTGCATGCTTCCTTGGCAGACACAAGGTAGGCCTGTTTTGGCTTTGAGGCGGGAGTGGTCGCACATCGCCCCTCGCATCACCTGGCTTCGGTGGTCATCCACCCACCTAGGCTGATTGGCTAGGTTGACGTTGATGGTTTTCTGGAGATCGTCAGGCGTCGTCGTTGGCGTCATTAGCGTCCACCGTGCTTGGACATGCACTGCCCCGTGCCTCAGGGCCTGGAGGGAAAATGCTTCAATTGCCTCGCCACCGACCATGTCAAGACTCAGTGTAGGCGGAGTATGACGGCGGCCATGCCCACCATGGGTCGGGGTGGCCCTAGGCAGTCCGCGTCAATGGGGCACAGGTGTGTAAGCGACGCCACCGTGTCCGGTCTTCGCGATGGCCGCTCTGGCCCCTGGCCGAGGACCTCCAAGTTAGGCGATGGCGACACCGGAGGCGATGGGCCGGGCTCTCTTGGACCTAGCTGGGGAACCTGTTTCGTTGCCTCGGAATGGTGGGGTCCATCGGTTGCCCTCTAATGGGATCGGTAGCAACGGTCGGCACCCCATGTTGCATTACAACGCGTGCCCGGACTTCATGCGAGGAAGAGGCTTTGTAAGCGCCGGCGCGCTCCAAGTCGCGGCCAGCGCCAATGCCAGCAGAGGTGACAAAAGCTACAAGACCGGATCCTATGTTAGAGATCATCTTTGGGTCAAGTGAGTTGGCAAGATCCTGGGATCCAATGGAGGCTGAGCTGGCACAACCGGTCATGGGCCCAAGGCCTCCTGTCACCCCCCCCCCACCTGATTTTGTCTCTAGGGATTGTTGGTATTTCTTATGCTCATGTGGCATAGTTGTACATGTTTAAGGGTCAAGTTGATATACATGTGTTGCCTTGTGGCCCTTTGGATACATGTGCTTCTCCTGTGCGATCCTTCAGATGTAACCGCCATTGAATCCAGGCTCGTGATGGCTTGCTCATCTGTATGGTGGCTTCTAATGTGCTTTATAGGCCTTAGGGTTGGTCAGCCAAGCTTTTGGAAAGCTTGGTCGACCCCCTAGTGGGTTCTTCTTTATTCCTTTTTTGCTGAAATCCTCTTGCATACAAATAATTGCCAAGATTTATGGAATTTGTTAATCTAGTGCTATATCTACCTTGGTCTGTTCATTTTAACCATGTATACATGATAAGTTGGCGGTTTATGATTGACATTAATGACTGCCAACAGTGATGAGCTTGGGTTAGATGGGCTGCTCGATGGCATTCCGGCCCAGTGCGTAGAGGCAGTCTCGGAGGCCGTTGCACTGCCAAATGTTGTCTCGCTGGGAAGGCTTGAGCCACTGGGCTCTAGGCCAGTAGAGGACGGCCGCAATCACGTCGACGATTTCATCTCCTCCCTCAAGCTGCCGGTGGGAGAGGCGCTGATCCAATCCCCGCCAAGGCTGAGGGTCTCTCTCGTGCCCAGAATACTGACTTCATCCCACGGGGGAGCTCCAGGCTTGCGGACAGGCCACGTGCGGGACAACGTGTTGCTGAAAAAGTGGGGCTTTGAGACACCGTCAGCACCTTCTCAGGCCGGGACAGCCACTCGGTTCTCCGAAACGTTAAGAACGCCGTCGTCGAGCTCCAAGCGGGAGGCGATGCGCGAGCTGTTTCCGGATCGTGCGCGACGCTGTGGACGGACGTTTGTGTCTGAGGCCTCGCCACGCCGATGACACTACTGGATTAAGGCGCTTTGCCGAGTGCCGCACTCGGCAAAGAACCCGTCGGCAAAGGTTTCTTTGCCGAGTGCCACATATCGGGCACTCGGTAAAGCCTTTGCCGAGTGTCACGTCAGCACTCGGCAAAAAAAAATCCGACGTCAACTCTGACAGCCTTTTTGCCGAGTGCCACCTCCGCGGCACTCGACAAAAAAAATTTCTTTTTTTTTTTGAAAATTCTTTGCCGAGTGTCATGGCTCTGGCACTCGACAAAGCTGGGAAATTGGGTCTCTGCTTCCCAGCTTTGCCGAGTGCCATGGTCACGGCACTCGGCAAAGCCCTCTTTGCTGAGTGTGGCACTCGACAAAGAGGGGAAAAATGCTATTTTTTTGGTTTTTTGCTTTCCATCAGCACAAACAAAGAAATCACATATATATCAACACACAGCACAGGATATATCACATACACATCCATATTCCATCACATACATATCCATAACCCATCACATACGCATCCACCATCCATAATACATCACATATAAATCCATTGTCCATAATCCATCACATACATTCGCATCATCCATGACAATATCCATCACAATATATATATGTCTCTAATAGTAGTCAAACATAAGGCTAAGTCTAACACAAGTCCATGCAACATGAAAAGAAACAAATAAACGGTACCTACAGCCAGCCTCCCCACCCGGAGTGTGAACTGCCACCTTGAGGAGGGCCAGTTGGCCACCCGGCTTGTGGAGAAGGGCCACCTTGAGGAGTCCGGTTCGAACCCGCTGACTGTGGCTGCACAAAGGAGAAGCGAATTCATGAGTATCTACAGGAGGGCCGCATAAGCTAAAGGAATAAACAACCATATATACTCACCGGAGTCCCTACAGGAGGAGGAGCCACAACTGGAGCGAGCAGCGACTGTGGCACGACCACACCTGGCAAGACCTGAAGGCTCGCCATGAAGCTGAACATGTCCTATAGCCTCTGCACCTCGGCCGCCCTCTGGGCTTGTACAGCCTCCATCTCTAGCCGATGGGCCTCCGCCTGGGCCGCCTGCTGGGCCTCCAACCTCCGCAAGTCGGCCTGCAACATTCCACCCGCAATGTTTAAACAATGCAAAGGCAAGGTAGATGTGTAAAAGCAATGAACGACGAATAAAACAGAACTAACCTGGAGTTCCGCCATCTGCTGCTGTGAGCTCTGCTGCCGAGAGCGTATGGGGAGGGAGGAGCTCGTGCTCCTTGCTCGAATCTCGGCGAGGTTGGGAACAGAGGCGGAGTCGATTGTGCTGTCCGCCATCTAGTACCAGCCGTGCTGCTTCCCTCCTCCCATCCCCATCAGGAGGTCTGTGTCTAGGGGCTAGGTGGCTGAATCGAAGTCCTCCCCATGGCGCTCGTGGGCCGCCGAGGTGTACTCGCTAAGCTTGCTGTGGACACTCGCGTTGGTGTACACCTAGGGCCCGTCCACCGGGTTGTAGGTGACTTCCGGGGCCGTCGCCTTGCCCTTGTGTGCCAGGGCGTACGCCATGAACTCGTTGCATTCCTGGCCTTGGTGCGCCTGGGACTGCGAGGAAAACACAAAGATGATTACAAGTAATGAGAATTGAGCCTTAGAATAAATAAATAAATATGAAAACACAAAGAAGATTACCCATGTCTGGGAGTACACGCTGAGGCTCCGGTTGCCTTGGTGGTGTGGCGCCCCACCCATCTGTAGGCGGCAGTCCCAACGGATGTTGTGCTTCTCCGCCCACTCCTCTGAGAGCCACCTGTCCACAATGGCCTCCCAGCAGTGGCGGTGCCTGGCGCACCAATCAGGACATTGCTGCATGCCATCAAGTTATTCATATGTCAGAAGATGAAATAAAGCCTACCTATTCTTCATGGAAGGAGTCAGTATTAATGTTTCACACTTACCGAGAGGTACTGCTCCTTGGTGAGCGTCCTGGTCCTGGCATCGGCCTTCCTCACCACTTGACCAAGGACGTCGGCGCTGTAGTTGATGATGCACTGGAGCCGCGTCTCGTGGTACAGGTCTGAGAGTCAGGACCTACAGACCTTGTCCTGCACTCGTGTTGCCCGGTCCTCAAAACCTTCGTCGCACCTGAAGAAGTCCTGCATGCAGACATCATGTATCGTTTCATTATTTCAAGAACGACCAATGAATGCGTAGTATTGACCAATTTAGTGTGATGTAGACTCACCCAGAACTCAGTCTTGATCCGCGCCGCAACGGTACCAAACTCGCTGTCCTCGGCGGCGTAGAAGTGGTCCCACGTCTAGGGCGGCGAAGTCACCGAGGCGTAGGTGACCTTGCCAGGGTAGTGTTGCTGAATCAGAAGGCCCAGGGTGCCATTGATGTGCCGGCCCATTCCGGACACAACTTCCCAGTTGCTGCAAGAGTCATTAAGAAGAATTGTTAGTCTCCAGTTCGATTTTCAACATGTCATATGAAATAGTAGTGAAATAATACTTACTTGTCGCCGCTGGGTCGAATCACCGGGCGCCGGTGAAGTGGGATCGGTCGCACCGGGAGCTGCGAGGGCCCGCGCAAGTAGACTCACGACGAGGTAGAGCCAGAGGCAGTGCAAGTGGAACCCCCTACTGTCGCTATCGTCGCCTCCCCGTGGTCCGACGAGTCAGAGGAAGTGCCACCCCCTCCTATGTGCAGGCCCACCGCCGGGTCATCCTCGTCCACCGACGGGGTGGCAGCCGGCTGCACCCTCGTCCTCGGACGGCCGCGGGGGCGGCCGCTCCTCGTCCTCCTCGTCGGCGGCTCTGGCAAGGGGTCCTCGTCAGCGTGGGGTGGTGAGCGCTCCCTCATGTAGAGGGAGTTGACCCCCCGACGGGCCTGCCTTCCGCCCGGCATTTTGTCGAGTGCCTGCAATTTCAAAGAGTAAACCAATTAGCACAGTTAAATTACAAGTACTTATAAAGAGATGCAAAATGAACGAAACATAATTCCAATAATAATAATAATAATAATAATAATAATAATAATAATAATAATAATAATAATAATAATAATAATAATAATATAGTATTACATGAATTAGAAATATTCTTCACGATCGGCAGCGGCTGGATCATAGGTGTCGTCATCACTATCAATATTGTCGAGTAAATCGGGCTCATCTCCATCGTTGTCATCATTGTCATCGCCTAACTGTAATCGCTCAAGCATTTGTAAGTCCTTAGCATTTTGCACATCTTCTCCGTCGTCCTCATCTCCATCGTCCTGATCAATGTCATTGTCTACTTCCATGCCCATCAGCGAAAACATGTCTATGTCAAACCTCCCTTCTAGCCCCTCTGGTTGATAGAACTCTCGTGTGTTTGGGTCAAAGTTGTAATCCTCATCGTTTGGGATAGGCAGTTTACCGTGCGGCGATACCAACTGCATAAGGTACCAACCGATAAGATTGGGGTCTTTTTGGCATGCCCATGGGAGATAATAAACTTGCGTGGCCTGTTGAGCCATAATATAGACATCCTCTCCTTGATAGACAGAATCCTATCGAATTTCGACTTGTCTAATCTCAGGGGCTGTTCTCGTGACATTAGGATCGAACCAATGGCATTTGAATACGACTGGATTAGGAGCTTTGCGACACTCAAAATTGAGCTCGTATATTTCTTCTACTATGTCGTAGTAGTCGCGCTCATCGGTGCCGGGCGTACGAACTCTGGTATTCGTGGTTTTCCGATTGGGCCGACTCCGCTCGTAGTTTCTTGTGTGAAAGCGATAGCCATTCACATCATAAACGGTGAATGACTTGACCTTGGAGGCGAAGCCTTTGGCGAGCCCTTTCAACTCAACATCCATTTCCGCATCCTTGCGGGCCTGCAAGGTGAGACCGGATAGATCGTTACATTACTCACTCGTAGGAGCAAAGTGGGATGTGAAAGATTGAACGAGGTAAATTGGACGGTACCTTCGTATCGAACCAGGATATGAAATCGGGCACACCATATTTGAGAAGACTATCTTCTTCTTGAGGGGAAGGAGCCCTATTCCCTCTCCAGTATTTATTTAGAAATTCCCTAAAAAACAAGAGATAAGGGGGTTGGATAGATGGAGGATAGTGACAAGGGCGTATGTAACAAGCTCATTGAGAACTTACTGCACATAAGGCTTCATTTCGTCAAGGTTCAACAACACATATAGCATGATAGTGCGCCACTCATCATGCCGCAAGGTCTTGGTGCTCGATGCGCTTGCCTTTCCGAGATGCCCTTTGAAAAGGCTGAGGTTCGATGAACTCTCGTCCGCGTTGTAACGAGGGGGACGATTGTGCACGCTGGGAAGGCCATCCTTATAGTATGTTGTTGTGAAGTTTGACACCTCCTCCTAAATGAATGCCTCTGCCACAGAAGCCTCAAATTTAGCTTTATTTCTACACTTTTTCCGAAGAATCTTTAGACATCTCTCAATTGTATAGCACCAATGGGCCTGCACGGGCCCCCCATTCATGCCTCGTACGGTAGGTGCAAAATCAGATGCTGCATCGTTAGGAAGAAGCCGGGTGGGAAGATCTTCTCTAACTTGCAGAGCAACACAGGTGCCACTTTCTCCAAGTAATCAATCACGTCCCGAGATAACTCCTTGGCACAATGCTGGCGGAAGAAATAGCTCAACTCTACCAGCACGCGCCACACATGCTCAGGGATGTATCCCTGGGTCATCGTAGGAAGGAGCCGCTCAATCCATATGTGGTAGTCATGACTCTTCATTCCTAAGACTCGCATAGTGGACACGTTCACTCCCCTACTCGAATTCGCCGCATGCCCATCAGGGAACATTAACGTCTGGATCCACTGTAGTACTTCCTTCCTTTGGTCCTTTTTCAAGATGAAATCGACCGGAGTCCTTCTCCATTTCTTGTCGGGTGCTGGAGGCTTCATCACTTGCTTTGGCCTATCACACATCGTTGCCAGGTCCAGTCTAGCCTTAACGTTGTCCTTTGACTTATCAGGAATGTCCATGAGTGTTGCAAAAAGTGCCTTGGCGATATTCTTTTCTGTGTGCATTACATCAATGTTGTGTGGAAGAAGAAGGTCATTGAAATAGGAGAGCCTAGTCAAGCCCGATTTATGAGTCCACTGGTGTTCCTCACCATATCCAATAAAACCACCTTTCTCTTTATCATCTTTGAGAGCCTCTATCTCAGCACGGACCTCGACACCGGTCATCATCTGAGGTGCAGGGTCGGTGACTTGAACCCCTTTCCTGAAGTTCTTGACATCTTGTCTCAATGGATGGCCAAGAGGGAGGAATTACCGATGTTGGTCAAACGAAGAAAACTTGCCACCCCTCTTCAGCCAAGTGAACCTCACAGCTGTCTTGCATATTGGACATGGGAACTTCCCGTGAACACACCACGCGCAGAATACGCCATACGCCAGGAAGTCGTGCAGGGAGTAGTGGTACCACACATGCATTGTGAAGTTCTTCTTTGTAGCTCGGTCGTATGTCAGTACCCCCTTTTCCCAAGCAAGGATCAATTCATCAATGAGAGGCTCCATGAACAAACCCATCTTGTTCCTCGGGTGTCCAGGAATTATCAGTGACAAGAATACGTTCTTGGGTTGAAACATGATGTCGGGGGGAGATTGAGGGGGATCACGAACATGGGCCAACAAGTGTACGGGGCCGCCAGCAATCCATAGGGGTTGAACCCATCTGTTGCCAGCGCTACACGTACATTTCGAGCCTCCTCAGCTTTACCATGATGTATGCCATCGAAATGGGTCCATGCATCACCATCCGATGGGTGTACCATCTTGTCAGCATTGTATCTTTTGCCATGTTTGTGCCATGTCATCTGTTTCATGGACTCCTCTGTCATGTACAGCCGTTGGATCCTCGGTATGATAGGAAGGTACCGTAGGACCTTCACGGGGATACCAAGCTGTTCCTTCTTGCCATCACTAGTGTCGACCTCCAGATACCTAGAGGATTTGCACTTTGGACAGTGCATTGCTTTCTCATGATCTTTCCTAAATAGGACGCAACCAGTCGGACAAGCACGGATGTGCTCATACGGCATCTTAAGGGCACGAAGAAGTTTCTGTGACTCGTACAAGTTCTTCGGCAGAATGTGACCCTCCGGAAGCAGGGATCCAACAACTGCCAACATACCATCGAAGTTGTCTCGACTCATGCTACAATACGACTTGAACGCCATTAGGAGTCCAATGGCATCAAGTTGCAAAACCATTGTCTTTTCGTCAAGGGGCTTCTGTGCCGAAGATAGCATATCATAGTACGCCTTTGCGGATTCCTCTGGCTCGTCCTCTAATCCTTCACCGAACCGTGCCTCCTGAAAGTCATCCAACCAGTCTGCTACCCCGGCATCTCCATCAAAAGCCTCGAGGCGTGGTCCCACCACCTCCTCTCTAATACGATCGGCTTCACCATGGTGGATCCAGCAGGTATAGTTTGGCGTGAATCCATACTTGCAAAGATCTTCCCCCACGTTCTTCCTATTCTTTCTTACACGGTTGTCACATTTGCTGCAGGGACACGGCATCCGACTCGACCCTCTAGCAACCTCGCCAAATGAATGCTCCAAGAAAGCATTAGTCTTAGTCATCCATTCTGGGGTCATACTTGCATGGCCCGTGTACATCCAATCACGGTTCTCCATCCTCTAGCATATACATATGTAAGCGAGTAATATAACCAGCAATTGCATCTGCACGGCGTTCCTACCATCTAATAGGTGAGGATAGGTCCTAATCCCACCCGTGGATGCGTAGATGAGGTCAGTTTCAATTCTCCGCTCCTATCCGAGACAGAATTTCGGCAGCACCTCCCCGCTGTTCTCCTAATACACGTCCTGCAAGGGAGAGTGTGTATCCGGAGAACAACAGGGAGGTGATGCCAAAAGTCTATCTCGGACCGGAGCGAAAAATGGAAACTAACCTCATCTACGCATCCGCAGGCTGTCCAAAATATGTGGACATTCCGAAAGAGATACGGTCGCAGATATGCAAAGATCTGCATACCTTCGACCGTATCTCTTTCGAACGGGAGACGCCTAACTGGGCTACGTGACCATATAAAACATGCATGCAAAGGAGGAGGGGTTATACCTAAGGTGGCGGTGGAGTCAGGCTAGCGGGGCAGTGGCATGTCGGTGCAGTGGCGAGGCAATGCGGTGTTGGCAGACCAGCAGCGCCGACGAAGACGATCGGGGTCGCCAAGTCCCTCCCACGGGTCCTCCTACATAAAAAGGCAATAGGTTAGAATCCATTGAAAATTTTGGCAGCACCTCCCCTGCACGGGGAGGTTTCCAAAACCTACAAGAAACGTAGGCGTGATGGCCAACAACCACATATATACCAAACATAGGCACGAAGGCCAACAAACATATATATACCAAGACGAGCCATGTACTTTAGTTCTCTTTCCATGCAGATGAAAGTATTGAAGTAGTACAACAACAAGTACTACTACCACTACAACTACTACTAACACTAACACTACTACTACTATCACTACTTACTACTAACAATACTGCTAACACTACTAACTACTAACTACTACTACTTACTAACTACTACTAACACTACTAAGTACTACTACTAACTACTACAGGTGTAGGGCATACCTTCGTGACGAGAATGGCAACAACGAGGGTCGGCGACGACGGCGGGGACGACCGCAGCAGCGTGAGGGTCGACGGGCCTAGGCCGGGACCTTCCTTCTCCTCTCCTTCTCCTTCTCCTCCTCCCTTCTCCCCTTCTCCTCTCTTCTCCCCTGCCTACTCCAGCTCTCTTCTGCAGTGGCGTGGTGGCCGGGGCGGGGAGGCGTGGTGGCCGGGACAGGCGCCGCGGGGGCCCGCGCGGGGAGGTGCGGTGGCCAGGGAGGGGAGGCGCGGTGGCCGGGACGAGCGCCGCGGTGCGGTGGCGGCGGCGGCTGAGGGAGAGAGAGGTGAGAGGGAGAGAGAAATGAGAGAAAGAGAGAGAGAGTGCGCCGGCCGGGCACGGGTGAAGGGGTAAGGCGGCTTTGCCGAGTGCCAGATCGGCGACACTCGGCAAAGTCAATTTTCTTCGCCGGGTGTCGTGATCACATGTGGAGATGTCCTGGTTTGTGAGCATCGTAAGTGACAACGTGCTCAAAACTTTTTCAAATTTTTTCCACAGCATACGCATACGATACGGCGACAACTCGATAAGTTTCATGATTTTCGGAATTCGTTCGCATTTTATACAATTAAAAAACCACTCCCATGCAAGTTGGCGGCGTTGCCCCATGAGCACGTTGATCGAAATTTCAAGACAGATCCTGGATTTAGCCTAAATTTACACTAAGAAACATGGATAACATTTTTTGAACGAATGTAATCCATTATTCGATGCACCTGCAGTTCAAACTTACATTTTCTGAAAAAATTCAACAAAACAAAATAAACTATAGAAATATGCCAAAAGACAATGAAAATGTCCCAAATTTAAATATGTTGTTTGTGATAGTGTACTAAAGCTTCACAAAAAAATTGGTGGCAAAGAACAAAAAAAAAATATTTTGCCGAGTGCCAAACGGGGGCACTCGACAAAGAGGACGCCGCTGGATGCCGTTAGGCCCCTACCAATCTTTGCCGAGTGTCTGCCTTTGCCGAGTGCCATATTTTGCCGAGTGCCCAAAATTTTGCACTCGGCAAAGATTTTTGCACTCGGCAAATCATGTTTTTCCCGTAGTGTGAGCTTGCTTTGAGCACCTTGGCCTAGCTTCAGGTACCAAAATTAGTCAAGATGTAGAAGCCAAATTCGTGCATCTTTGGGTGCTTGTCTAAGCGTCGCGTGCACAGTCACCACCGGTGTGGTATCCGTTGTAAACGATTAAAACTTCCTCTTAATGAAAAACACGTTAACGAACGTGTTCTCGAAAAAAAAATTGCAATACAAACTAAACCTGCAGTTTTATTTAGTATAAAATATATACAATAATCTTGATCTGAAAGGAAGCTAAAATTTAGGCACCTCAATTTTAGCAGGTCCCTTAGATAAAACATAGTAGGATATACTACTCGAAGAAAAGAAAGTGATGCATATCTCAGGTATAAATGGGCAATCTAAATATTAAATGCATTATTGTCTGTTCTTCATAAATGTTTATATATCGTGTTACATGTCTAGCAACATCTATCCCCACTACTATATCTTGTAAATTAACCACTGTAAGCTCTCCCTACCAAACCACTAAACAACCATAACATGTTTCCTATATATTTACAACAGTATACACGATTAGAACATAAGGTTGCTCTTGCGCAAAAAAAAAAGAACATAATGTTGCCAAGCACCACCTGGTCCCTTAGCATAATGATGATGCGTGGGAGAGGAGAGATTCTACTTTTGCTGATAGTATGTGCCATAGTTTTTCTCCAACCACCAGTGATGGGGAAATTTCCGACATGTACCACCACGCAGAAGAGAGAGATTCTGGCGCGATGTAGAAAAATCATTTTGCATCAAGAGTCCAGCGTTTCCGTAAACAGTCCCTGCTGTGATGCAGTGAGAATGGTGCCAAATAGGAACATGCTTTGTGTCATCTCCCTACTTTCAGATAATGAAAAGAAGAGATTCAACCAACAGAGGATCCGATCTCTTCAAGACCTCTGCAAACCTCGTCCCTGATGAGGTAAGAATCGTCAGTTGATAATCCATTTTATGCTATATGCTAGTATATAAATCGAAAGTGTCCTGTTAAGCTAATACTAAATTATTCTTGTTCTACGTTCCAGACCATGGTGTAAACTGCAGCCAGAGCGACAGACAAGATTGACTGGATAGTTAATAAAACCTGTAAAATTTTCATTGTCATATCATATAATTCGAGAAAGAGATCAGCGTTTGATCAAGACATCCGGTGCCAATTTTTCCCCATTGAACTTGCCTCAGCATTTGGTTTGAAAAAACTGAGAAACAGTTAGAAACTTGTGATCTATATCTATATCGCCTATCTATCTATCTATCTATCTATCTATCTATCTATCTATACCTACTCCCTCCATTCCAAATTATAAGTAGCTTTGACTATCTAAATAGCAAATTAAATGTAAAAAAAATCAAAGTGACTTATAATTTGGAACAGAGGGAGTATAATATATTCATAGAATGTCTAAAGCTCTCATCATAAATAGACAAAAAAGAAAATTACTGGACCATCCATATTCGTTAGGACCAATTTATAATAATCATCCCGATCAAAAAGATATCTGGCCAATTGTTTCCAAGCGAATGAAAAGGAAAATCCTTTTGCAACAGGTGCATGCCAATTGTCATCGATGGGATTTTGTCATATATACATATCTAACAACTCTATCTATCTATCTCAAATATATATATATATATATATATATATATATATATTCATAAACTGTCTAGAAATTCTCACGATAAATAGAGAGAAAGAAAAATACTTGACCATCCATCTATGCCAGGACCAATTTTTAATCATCTCGATCAAAAAGATATCTAGCCAGTTCTTTCCAAGCAAACAA